>JARQZJ010000008.1:3535000-4276556 GCA_030704895.1 Henosepilachna vigintioctopunctata | reverse complement strand
GATTATCTACTCTTAGCCAATTCAGTTCATGGATTCCTGTAGACGTTCTGTCATACCTGCGCAAGCCAAAATCAAAAGAAAGCAAGCATTCTGTATCATCTGCATTATTCCCCTTGTCACGGCATACAATTCAGTATCAACTCCTAGTATTACATATTACCTCTGAATCACTGTGAACTCAACTAGGTACTACAAAATGATAATTGTGACACTGATTTGAAATAAAATTTGTTTAAATTACCCTGGTCTTTTCGGAGCACCCATCTGGGCCTTTTGTGTTTCCATTCGACATATTCTTCGTAGACTCCTAAGTGGTTCATGTTGGCTGGAGGTGCTGCGGACATTCCCTCTGCAGTCACTCTGATTGTCTCCACAACACTGCTATCCGAGGTGTCTGTGGAGATTTATTTTGCAAGACTTGATACTTTTCGATATGGTTTCTGGCCTTGAAGCTCCAGACTGTTGAGGCACAGGTCATGGTTGAAAGAATAATCATCTTTTAGAGATGGATCTATGTGGTAGCACTGAGCTTGATTAGCTTATGCTTAACGAGTAAAGCTGGCTCTGCGATGCTTTGGATCTAGTCGTGCAGTGGTCACCTCTTATCACCTCAACAATCAATTTGAATCATTTTGTTTTCATGACGATGACGAGGCCCACAGTTGATTGTGCTGTGTTGATTTGAAGATAAATTATGTTTTGATTCATCTTATATGCCTCATATATCTTTATTGGTTTCATGTGTTCTGTCAACAAATTATACAATTATGGTCATAATAAAAGAACAAATTCTGTAAACTCCACTAGTTGAATAAATCACCTTAAATGAGACGTAATAAGAAATACTTGTCTAAAAATCACTAACTGAACTTCTTTTTCGACTAGTTTCGTCTTTTACGGCATTATGAAGAATGAATACATATTACAAAGACATCACTTGAATATTTATAGATCAGTTCGGCCCACAGAATATATCCTAATTTGGGTATATTCTGTGGTTCGGTTCCTGGAGGTGGTAGAATATCGAACATCTATATCAACTCCGTTTTATGTTCTGTATTCATCGAACATAGAATGGAGGTGGTAGAGGTGGGAATTTCTAAACTATCAGAGATTCAACAGAGATGGGAGTGGTTAAGGTCCAACTGGTCATGGAGAAGATTGTAATTATCAGATTTTTGGTAGTTTATTTATTTCCATGACTTCCAGGTAGTTCATTTTCATATCTTTTCCACAGTGATGAAGAATTATTGGTTCAAAACAGGATGAGATGTTATGTCCTGTCGACTCTACTATGCTGTTCGAATTAATTGGGACAAAGGATAAATTTCACTGAATTTATCATCCCTGTTATAGGAGCTAATCGTCCAGTGCCATTGGTTGTGAAAAAATCCTAAAACATTTGTTTCGAAAGATGTTTTACTCTTTGCTGGATGTGATCAGGCCGCAAAGTTTCCCCATCACTTCGTCTAACAACACTTGATTTGTACCCTTGAACAAACAAATGTGTCTCACCACTGAAAACCACCTTCTTCCAGTCGTCCACAGTCCACGCACGGTACTTTTTGGCCCATGCCAAACGTTTCTTCATCATTTTCTGGGTAAGCAGTTGCTTTCTTCTTGGCCTTCTTGCCTTGCGACCAACCTCCAGCTGTCGTTTTCGCACAGTTGAGGTGCGCACCTCCACACCAAAAACCATTGAATCCCTTCGAAGATCAGTGCTTGTCTTTCTCGGATGAATTTTGCTATTTCTCATCAACAATTTGTCTGTTCTTGGAGTACTTTTGCGTTTACGACCACAGTTTCCTTTTCTTTTTGAAGAAGATGAGCCACTTTCTTCAAATGTTTTTAAAATTCTCGAAACGCTGGACTTTACAGCTTCAGCTATATCTGTTACATTCATTGATGTGTGCTCATTAAGCGCGATAATTTTGGAACGCTTCTTCGGAGTGATATCCATCTTTGAACAAGACAATACAGCACTTATCAAAACTGAAACCACCAACTGTCGCACCGTTAGGCTCACAACTGAATTGCTGGCTAGGTAAAACCGGTCAGAATGTAAATGATGTCTTCTTCATTGGGTCGAGTTTGGACAAGTTGTTATTAAAAATCATTCAATCCAATCTGCTGTGACTTGAAAAACCTATATTCAAATTATTACTTTTATGATTTTATTATTACTTATTGACTTTTAGAATTTTATGATTTTCGTGTGTATAAGGGATACTCATATACCTTAATTAATTTTTTCCCGTATTATTATTTATAGTACTATCTTCTATATAAATGTGTATTGATGCAGCGTTTCTCTTTTTTTATAATTAAACTATTGATTATTCCCAGTTGAAAGTGATTGTTTATACCTATCGTACGAATTAGATTAAGTTCTTCAAAAGTATTTCATAAAATGAAATATCTTGTTGAGCTAAATCCTTTTTTGAATGTAGAATTAGGTCATATAAGATGTACCCATCTCAAAAAATAGAAAACCAAGGGACAGGCGTAAAACGTGATGACCAAGAGAAAGCTGCACAGAGGGAGAGTTCCCAAAGGATTTGATGTCGATATGGACAATTGTCTTCATTTCATATTTCAATTGATTTTTTTAAGAGCATCAATTGAGAAGAAGTAAAAGAGGAGCACCATAATAAAACAGAAAATATAATACTTCTCCATTTTTGTAGAATATGAATTCTATGAATATGAATGACACTTTCCATAGGTTATTTTAGAAGCAACTAATTGCCTCCTGAATTCATGTGGTTATTGTGTTCAGGAACACCTTCTTGAAAGATATACCAAAGGACCTACATAACCAAAGCGAATGATTCATCTAAAATTCAGGTGATTCAGGGTACATACATATTAATCATTTTGATTTGTTTGAACAAGTATGTACAAATAGCTATAGCTATAGCTGAAATAATGATGAATAGAGCAACCGAGCAAACTATTACTTGATTGATGTCAACGAAAGTTATCACGAAATGATATAATTTATAACGCATTGATCGAATTCCTGAATCGTATTGTATGTTTCCGTTTCCTTTTTACTGAATTCTTTTTTATCATTTCTGATTTAAGAGACGACGAAGTCGTTTTCTCTAAATTATATCATTTTTTCTATTGCTTCCAGTTTTACTGAGTAGTGGCTGTGACTTTTGGGCAGTATGAGTCGGTTGGTTAAAATGCCTGGATTTTATTTTTTCGCTTCTACTTAAATGAAAGGTTTAAAAATAAAAATGCTTCCACATATACTTCCTTATTACTTTCATCACAATAGATTATTTTTTCAACTAAATCAGATGACATAGTATTTTATTTTTTCGGTGAGATTTTTTTGAAGACACCAATTCATGTACAAACGATATATACCTGCAAATTGAAATTCATGGTCGTGTTTTTCGATGAAAATTTTTTGAAAATTACATTCTTTATATATTGTAGAAAAAATCTTTCAATAGAACTTTTATATATATATATATATATATATATATATATATATATATTGTAGAAAACATCGTAACCTGTATTCTCTACGTGGCATATACCAGAAATACCACATCTGAGATATAGATGGCGTTCGTGAGGAATCAGCGAATTCCTAAATGTTTAAAAAATTTGTCATTATCAAGAGTCTGTTTTTTAGTATACGTTAATACAATTTCAACTGGTAAAGCTTCGTCCTACGAGCAACCAAAAAGAATATCCCAATAGTCGACAAATTGAATCCAACACGATAAAAGCAGTGAAGAACTTCTTCAAAAGTATTGGATGATCTCAGAGTGAAAGTATGTGAGTCATTATCACGACATGCATTTCAGTGAATATGATACCTATATATTATATCGAGTGGTCATTCGGTGATTGAAGAATTCAGCGTTATATTGACGCCATATTTGCTTACAGTAAAACGAAAATAACGTCTTGAATAGGTAGGTATGTTTGAATTCAATATTTGGCGATACTCTAGGAGTTAACATGAGGTGAAGTAACAGTTGGAACAGTGGCTTAAAATTGGAAAATCGCCTTGAACAAGCAAAGTCATTACTATCCTCCATAAGCAAACCAATCAATGACCAATGTTTCTGTATTGGGGTACCTTGAACGGCTAAATCATAGAATATGTAATAAATAATATTTGAGAAACTCAAATATTAAACTACGATAGCAGTTTATTGCTATCGTAGTCAAACTTTTAAATATAGGTTTTATAAAATTCTGCATAAAGAAAAACATTAAAATTACTGCATCATTTCTTTCATAGGTTACTTCAAATCTGTGAAGTTTAATCAATATTTTTGCAACTGACCAGAGAAATTTTACATTAGCAAATTTATTGCAAAATATAACCTACCTGAAAGATGTACACCTATCATGAATGTTTCATTGACAACTACTGAACAGTAGTTTCAATTAACAATTGTCATTCGCTGATTTTGAAAAGAGAAATGATTTTTGGTTTCTTTCGAGAACGCTAGCAATAATTCAACAGAAGGAGCGGTAATATTCTGGCGATTATCTGAATTTTATGTTAGGACGGGTTTTTTCAACAGTAGAGAATTATGTGAAGAAGAACACTCCTGTAAAGGAAGTCTCCACTGCTAGGCCTCCACGTTCCTTTATAGGAGTGTCTTTTATTGTTGATTAACTTGGCTACGCCGTTCTGAGGAAAGCCAATAAGCTCGAAACACGTGTCAACGGCTGCTACCAATTGAGTTGCGGGCTATACCGAGAATTGTGTTTTTGTCACAAATATATATATATATATATATATATATATATATATATATATATATATATATATATATATATATATATATATATATATATATATGAATAATGCTCAACATGGGGGAAAATTTCAATCAAAAGTAGACACTGTCGTCATATACACTGCAGAAGCAGCCGTTGACACGTGTTTCGAACTTATTGGCTCTCCTCAAAACGGCGTAGTCAAGTTCAAGTTGTACGAACCTGGAGATGGAAAAAAGAGAAAGAACATGACACTCCACTGAAGAGAGTCGACACATTTTAGGGTACTGTGTTTTTACTCTCCGGGTTGGGAGATTTGAAAAAACTACTTAGTCTGTGAGGCGACTATTTATCCTTCAAGAATGCCTCTAGCCGAGAAATTATACAATATATGAATAATATATATATATATATATATATATATATATATATATATATATATATATATATATATATATATATATATATATATATATATAATATATATATATATATATATATATATATAAGGAAATGAAATTTTTTTGTGCTTATGGCACTGAATTAAATATTTAAGAAAATGAACACAGAACATTCATTTGAAAAATTGAAATTAATCGAGAGAATGTTATAATGTGAACGTGTACGATGTGATGTCTCCATTATCCTTCAAGGGATAAATGTTAGAGAAATATTGAAATCGATGCCACACCTGATGGAAGTGCGAGACATATATATGTTTCGTTCTGCAAGGAACTCGTCAGTCGCACCACGTCCATCGAAGTGAGGCAACGATTTCAACCTCCAAGCATCTTCTTGTGACTTCAAGTGGAAGATCGTAGAGTAATGAATACTCTACAATTCCATCTATGGAAATCAGTAGAAAACATCTCTCTCAGATTACAGACACACCAAGCATCGAAATTTCACATATCTTCTATACCCGTAGGTATCTACTAAATTGCAATGTCTATTTGACAAATATCATCGAACGATGTTTTTAAATGTCAATAGGTTGCGTTAGTAGTACGCTCGTTTTTATTCCCTTATTTCATTAATTAATATAATTAATATTAATATATCAATATAATTAATACTTGATTAATTTCAATTTTTCAAATGAATGTTCTTGTGTTCATTTTCTTAAATATTTCATTCAGTGCCATAAGCACAAAAAAATTTCATTTCCTTAAAAATATCGCCGAATAGGCCCCTGAAATACGGGAATAAGAACGAGCGTACTACTAACGCAACCTATTGACATTCAAAAACATCGTTCGATGATATTTGTCAAATAGACATTGCAATTTAGTAGATACCTACGGGTATAGAAGATATGTGAAATTTCGATGCTTGGTGTGTCTGTAATCTGAGAGAGATGTTTTCTACTGATTTCCATAGATGGAATTGTAGAGTATTCATTACTCTACGATCTTCCACTTGAAGTCACAAGAAGATGCTTGGAGGTTGAAATCGTTGCCTCACTTCGATGATCGTGGTGCGACTGACGAGTTCCTTGCAGAACGAAACATATATATGTCTCGCACTTCCATCAGGTGTGGCATCGATTTCAATATTTCTCTAACATTTATCCCTTGAAGGATAATGGAGACATCACATCGTACACGTTCACATATCTAGCTCTACTATAACATTCTCTTGATTAATTTCAATTTTTCAAATGAATGTTCTAGTGTTCATTTTCTTATATATATATATATATATATATATATATATATATATATATATATATATATATATATATATATATATATATATATATATATATATATATATATATATATATATATATATATATATATATATATATATATATATATATATATATATGTAATATTAAGGGAATTCGATGATACTACTGATTTTCATACTCTTTATTCCATGCCTAGCTTTCGGAAACTCGTTGGTTCCATCTTCAGGGCCACTACAAGCAAGTTTACATTAGCATTTCATATAGATGTTAATATGAATTCTTACAGAATGCGAGGTTTTCAGTTTGTGAACTGTGATGCATGAACTGTAAAAATTCTTCTACCTATTGTTTACATTTACTGTTTTCCTACCAACAATCAACATACAAACAACAATGTACTTCCACAATTTTTATAATATATATATATATATATATATATATATATATATATATATATATATATATATATATATATATATATATATATATATATATATATATATATATATATATATATATATATATATATATATATATATATATATATATATATTCTTTTATTTACGCACTTCTACACATCCTCTCATCTCCGCCGGCAGATTATTATACATTTTTAGATTCCTTCATAAAATACACTTTTTGAGCACTTCTTGTTTTCCGAAATTGAAGCATAATATTGTTAGCTTGTCGTGTTCGACCACCTACTAACACTAGTTTATTGCTTAACTGTTGACATACCATTCCATTTATAACTTCAAAAATATAAGTACATACATTCTAATATAATCTGTGCCTTATATACATATATTGTAGCGCTTCCAACATTCTCTCTATTTTTGTATACCTGTCACATTGTACTATAACTTTCATAGTACGATTTTGCGCAATCTGTAATTTTGACATGTGCGTTTCAGTCATATTTATCAATAATGTCGCACAATATTCGAAGTGAGATGCTATAATAGTTTTATAGACTGTGCATCTAGTATATCGCGATATATCGTTGCCTATTCTATTTAGAAAACTAATTTTCTTTTCTACTTTCTTCAACATGTAATCACATTGTTCTTCAAACCGTAGTTTACTATCAATCATAATTCCAAGATATTTTATATTTTCCACGAGTTCCAATTCTGTGCCATCTCAACATTTTAATATAGTACTTCTTTCGAGTTCCTTTCATACACTCTTCACTATCATATACCTACTTTGTTTTGGCAGAATTCATTTCAATATTCAACTGTGGGTAATACTGTATTCAATTTCGATTCTATTTCTGCGCTACTATAGCCTTTGTGTATATTATTGTGTCGTCTGTTTGTCCAAATGTTTGTCCACTTTCTCTCTCTTGCAACGAAATGTCACCATAACGAAAATGTCGAACAATCCGGATTGTATCAAAAATTATGTAATTACTTACTGTGTTCGTTATAACGATTATGTTCATTATTTGTAAAGTATCTCAGTTTTTGTTCTTGAGAAAGATTTGTGATATAGTGGAAATTTTTTCTGCGACAACTTATTATCGAGAGTATTTGAAATACGGACCTGCATGTTTAGACTCCCTGCGGTTATATCCATTTCGATGAGATAGATGTCGTTACCAGACGCACGCTGAGCTATCGGCAAACGAAACACAGAGTAGCTCAAACAACCACCGATAACATCTCTCTCTCATCGCATCTTTCTCGGTGTGGCGTCTCGTTCTTTATCGCCCTGCAAGCAATAATGCCTTCTCCTTTCATATTTTTCTGTGTCCAATTCACGGCCAACGCAGATTAAAATTAATGATTAGGTCTGAGCAGGGAGACTGTATTAATATCTCTGCGCGGGACGGGTGAAAGGCGGTCAGAAGCGGGGATATTAGTTTTAATTGGGGACAATATTTACATGTAAGATCGATTTGATGCGGTTCAGGTGAAATATTTTTCTCTTGTTTGGTGAATGATAGTTACTAATGAGCTCATTTAGGTTATAATTCGTTTGTTATTTCAGATGTGACTGAACCAAAAAAGAGGAGTATATACAATATATGTATATGTATATCTATTCTTGAAATTCTTAATTTGGAGGGAGGATACAGTTTATTCACAGAGAGGAGTCAATCATACCGAATAGGGTATTTGACTGCAATAAAAATATAGATCAAATATAGCCATTACATCATTTTGAAATATATATGATTTCTAAAGGAAATCAATAAAAAAATAATTAAAATTTCATATTTGATCACGTGATTGAAAACGCACTGGATTTGCTAAATCGCGAGTGACGTCACCGTGCAGGTAACAAAGCCAACAGCCAACAAAGGCTAACGTTCATTTCTCTGATGTCTTTGTACGTGTGTGTTTGAGTGCTTATTTGCTGGTTTTATTAACTATTTTGTTTGTTAGAGACAAAACAAAGAAATTATTTTGAATAATTATATATATATATAATATAAGGTACGATGGAGAGCAATTTTGTTAAAGCTGATAGCAGAAATCTCCCAAGAATAGACGCTATTATGGTTGGACAATTTTTTAAAAACAATCCTGATTTTTAAACAGCACAGTAAGTATTACTCTACTTATATATTATAAATTATACTCTAAATGAATGAATGTTTTAAAAAATGCCTGAAAAAGTTTACTTAATATCACAAACATTTTAGCCTATTTGATAAATGGCCATTCAATACTTACAAGCTTTAATTGAAAATAAATGTAAAATAAAAATAAATAAAATTAAAAAAATATAAATTTTTCTTTTGTGTAGAATATTTAGTAATCTATTAACAATAATTCTTTAAAATTTTCTGTAGACGAGGTGAGCAGGCTAATAAGAAGGAATATAGCAAAATAGAACCTACAATATAATGCCATTATCACCAAGGAATAAATATTATAGACTAAAGAACAATAATTCTTCAAAATTTTCTGTAGATGAGGTGAGCAAGCTAATAAGAAGGAATATAGCAAAATAGAGCCTACTATATAATGCCATTATCACCAAGGAATAAATATTATAGACTATTGAAATCGATGCCACACTTGATGGAAGCACAAGGCAGACTGTTTAGTTGTACAAGGAATTCATCAGTTGTACCACGTTCATCGTCAAGGGTGTCTTAACTCTCAAACTTGTGGTTTGTAGTTGTTGGATCAATGATCTGAGAGATGTTTTCCATTAATCCCTATAGATATATAATTGTTGAGTAGGTATTCATTACTTTAACGACTGTTTTTCACTTCAGAGTCATAAGTAGCTGTTTGGAGATGGAAGTTGTGAAGTTTGGCTGACGTGGCGATGAACGTGGAACAACTGATGAGTTCCTTGTAGAACGTAACAGTCTATACAAACAATCGAGTTTCGACTTTATTCCCAATCGCACGAAAGTCCTACTCTTTAGAACGCGGTTAATAACTCACGTGATCTACTTGTCTCGAAAAAATAAGATAAACTCTCTCGAGTGAGATACAATGCATTCGGTGATACAATTTACAGTGCATACTTCCAGATATAGATGGCAGGCTTTGTAAAAGTTTCATCCAGACACCTCAGAAATATATGTAGTTTATTCAAATGGTCTCTGTGCCCTATCGCCTCGTTTTTCAACAAAGCAGGCAAATTGACTAATCTCGAGTTTCGATATATCGAAATAATACGAACAAAACTCCCTGCAGGTTGTCGTCTGACCAAATGCCAACGAAAACACAAACTATCAACTTTCGAGAGTGAATATCTTGTGCCTTCCGATGAACATCGTACTCGCTGGAAATAGCATTCTCTGTTTTATACATTGGGAATTATTAGTGGCATGTATGAAAAAAATTGAGTTTCGATGTTCTCCCACAGGCACCAAAGCTCTATGTCTTCAAAAGGCGGAATCAAAGAGTGTGAATATTAAAATTAGGGAAAACAAATTAACGAGGACAAAATTTAATGTATAGTTTCATAGATAGATGGCAGGGTTTGTAGTCATCCACGTTACTAAGAGATTTCTGTTTAGAATGTCCTCTAGTCCACGTGCTTTATCGTTGGCTTTCAACGCAGTTGAAAATGGCCTAATGAGATGCAGAGGCGTATGGAAGAAATTCCGGACCTCATTCAAATTAAAACATCACCGTTTATGACTACCTTACGTACCCTAGTAGGCAATGTGACTAGTTAACTTGTTTTCGAGTACATGCATATAATACGTAATTCATACTTTATCTATTTCGAACTTTTTATTGGAAATATCGAAATAATTCGAATAAAACTCACATGAAGCTCTCTGCAAAAATGTTATCAACGAAATCTTTGTTTTTTTTCTCCTGAAGGCACAAAAATTGTCGAAATATCGAGAATTGGAGAATTGTTATGAATAAATGAGTTTTCAAACAATTCACCAGACCGATTATTCCCGTTACCTAAATCTATATACACACACACACACACACACACACACACATATATATATATATATATATATATATATATATATATATATATATATATATATATATATATATATATATATATATATATATATATTAATATAAATACGAATATAAAAATACATATTACAATATTTTTATTGTTATTTTCCAAGTTTCATGTCAGTCATTATAGTTAATTATTATAAATGCTGTCTGTGTATGCTTTGTCAGCTTTCGAAAGCACTTAAGATCCAGCACGATGGGCGTTCGTTGGTGTCACTGTCGGACCGTTTGAATGTCAGATTAAAACGCCTCGTATAACAGCATTATTCCTTCTGTGGCCTCTGTTATACCACGTACCGGTCGATTTTACCTGAAATCCCATTTCCTTTCAAAATGAATTCCATTTAATTGGTAGGGATATATTTGACACTAGGTATTTATTTTGCTATCACAATTTTATAGGTACATTAATTGTCTTATTTTTTCACGTAGTAAATGAGAAATTATTAACGGATATGCTGAACTTCTAGCGATATTCCTAGATTACAATAAGAGAGTGAATGATCTGATGGATAATACTGACTCGCCACATTTGATGTTCGCGGGCGATTTGAAACGATATCATAAAATTAGATCACCCTACAACTGTGTTCAACTTCTGCTAGCACTGGACCATGTTACCAGTTGGTGTGAGGATAATTATTTGAGTTTGAATGTGTCGAAATGTTGTCGCTTTCACAAGGAAGATGGATCGAATTGAGTGTGATAGCGTCGAGCCAGGTTTTTTCTCGTTCTGATAGGGTCAGAGAACTTGGTATAGTCTTCACTCAGAAACTTTCCTTTATTCCACACATCCCCCAACTTATTTCATCTGAAAGAAAATATATGGATTCGTTATACGCAATGGCAAATATTTCAATAATTCCTCAAGATTTCTAAGACTATTTAATGCCCTAATCCGTAGCAAGTTGGAGTATGGCAACATGATCTCGCATCATATTTATACTTGCTATTAATCCCATTTTGAAGACTTTCAGAGAAGGTTATTGAAATTCTTAGTTTGGAGGGAAGATAAAGTTTATCCACAAAGAGGAGTCAATCATGACGAATTATTGAGTGAAATAGTTCAATCTTAGGCAGGGTAGGATCTTTATCATTCAAATTTTTATACAAATTACTGCACAACAGTATTGATTGTCCTCCTCTCTTGTCCGCTTTGAAATTCTTGTACCACAGAATTATTCCACCTAGAGTCTCCAAGGACGCACTCGCTAATACTATCCCTCATTTAGTTTATGGAGTCTACGTTCAATAGAGTTGCTAATAAATGTTACATTCTTTGACTGTATAACAGTTATTATTAGGAGTTCTGTGAACGAGGAACACTGACTAAAAAGAATTGAACTAGATTGAATTCTTAATAATAACGGGTGTTTTTTTAGAGGTATAGAACTTTAAGTTGGCATTACTGTTGAAGATGACGACCGATTTAACAGCTGAGAAATGATTTATTCTCAGTTTGGTTTGGCAATTATCATAAATAGACTCACGCCTGAACAACGCTTGCAAATAGCACAATTTCATTTCGAAAATAATGGTTCTGTGCGGAATACGAATCGCGCACTACGTCCATTTTATGGTCGACAAAATCGTCCATCAGAGCAGTTAATTCGATTAACCATGGAACGTTTTTGCACCACGTTTACTCTTATTGATAACTCTCCCAGAGACGCCGTACGGTGCGTACAGAAGAAGCTATTGCTACTGTAGAGCGTAGCATTGAGGAAGACCCGATTGAGTCCATCCGCCATCGAGCACAGGAATTAGATCTGTGTCCATCCACTTTATGGAAGATTTTGCGAAAGGATCTTGGTTTGAGTGCTTACAAAATCCAACTCGTGCAAGAATTGAAGACCAACGATCATCAAGCAAGGCGTAGATTCGTCGAATGGGCCCAAAACGAGATTGCCGTTGTTCCCGATTTTCTTAATACGAATTTTGTTTAGCGATGAAGCGCACTTCTGGTTGAATAGCTACGTCAACAAACAGAACTGCCGCATTTGGAGTGAAGAAAATCCTTAGGTGTATGTCAAAACACCGGTACTTCTTCAAAAACTATGATGGCCAGAACGTCACAGTCAATGGTGATCGGTATAGAGCAGTGATTCCCAAAGTGGTCCAGGTGGACCCCCGGGGGTCCACGGGAGACTTGCTGGGGGTCTACGTAGGCGTGAACAAAAAATGGGGGTCCATAAGATGTTAATGGGGGTCCACGAAAATTTGCGTAATCCACCGACAACATCTTGTGGCAAAATATTTAAGTGACAGGTTGAACCAATCTCTTCATTTTGTAATAAAAGCTGTCAACAAAATCAGAAGCAATGCATTGAATACGCATTTATTTGCTCAATTGTGCGACGAAAATGGTGAAGACTTCCAACGACTGCTCTTACATACTGAAGTACGTAAAGTACGAAAGTCGAAAGGTGCATGCTTAACGAGATTTTACTCTGTTTTCGATTCCATATTAGAGTTCTTAGAAAGTAGAGATCCAGATTTAAAAGAAAACTTGATCAAATTCAAAGCAGACATTGCGTATTTGACAGATTTGATTTGTTTAAAACATTTAATGCTATTAACTTGCAGTTACAAGGGGACAGCCTGAATTCAATAAAAACAAAGGGGATAATTTCGGCCTTTCTTGGGAAATTGAAATTTATGAAGCAAAACATTAGTCGGCACGAATTCTCTCAATTTCCAAACTTCTCGCAGGTAGAATGTATTGATGAGGATATCCGTACCTACAGTCAACATTTAAGTGCCCTGCATGATGACTTCAAAACCAGGTTTGAAGATATGCTCTCGATGGATATACCACTATGGATCATAAATCCATTTGATGAAACGGAAGTGGCCAATGTTGTATTACAAGAGGAGCTGCTCGAGCTAAGCACTAATGAGGAGCTGAAGGTGAAATTTAGAAAAGGCTACCAAACATTTTGGCTGCAAGCAGAAATACCCAAAACATATCCTGGACTGTGGGAAATCGTAAGGAAATTTTTAATAGCTTTTCCCTCGTCATACCTTGTCGAAAGGAGTTTTAGTGCCGTTACAAACCTTTTAACAAAAAAAAAGGAGCAAATTAAACATCACAGAGCGGGGGGATTTGCGGTTATTGCTCACAAAAATAAAGCCCAACATTGATCGTTTGCTGACACTCCATCGGATACATCCTTCCCATTAATTAAAATTATGACCTGAACCTATATTACCTTAATAATTTTTTCTTGTAATTTTATTCTTTTAATAAATAAAGTGTTATAAAATGTATCATTTTTAGTTTTTATTTTACATAACGGAATATAGGGATAGAACTCAGAAGTGACACAATTTTTATTTTTTGGCGACTTTAAGAATGTGGTAGAAATGTAGCAGCAGGGGGTCCACCGAAACCAGTAAAATTTTGAAAGTGGTCCACGAGAAAAATATGTTTGGGAACTACTGGTATAGAGCATGATTACTAACTTTTTCATTCCTGAATTGAACAACCATGATGTCCAGGAGCTGTGGTTTCAACAAGACGGCGCAACATGTCACACAGCTCGTGCCACAATCGATTTATTGGAAGACACGTTTGGTGACCGCCTAATTTCACGTTTTGGACCTGTTTTTGTACCAAGATCTTGTAATTTTACACCGCTAGACTACTTTCTGTGGGGCTATGTAGATAGGAAACAAACGCTTGACCATTTGGAAGACAATATTCGCCGTGTTATTGCCGATATACGGCCACAAATGTTGGAAAACGTCATCGAAAATTGGACGTCCAGATTGGACTACATCCGAGCCAACCGTGGCGGTCATATGCCAGAAATCATATTCAAAATGTAATGCCACAAGATTATCTTTCGAATAAAAAACATGATTGTCAATCGAATGATCCATTGTTGTTTTATTGCAATTGAAAGTTCTCTACCTCTGAAAAAAACACCCTTTATTTCATTTAATTTCATTATTTAGTTATTAGTCACTTCTTTAGTTTCTTCAGATTAGATTGAAGTCTTTTTTATTTATCTAGTTATTATTCAACATTATGTGATTATTTTCTGTAATTGGGTATTATACATGTTGAGCATAAAGAACTTATTATTATTATCATCAAATAGAGAAAGGTCGTAGATTCTAAACAACTGTTGAATTTTATTATCAGTGCATCTCTTTTTAGGTGTGCGAATAGAGTCTTGCATAAAGAATTGAAAATTTTTTCGATTTTTCGTATTTTTCCAATTTCGGAAAGATTGGAGAACTTTATGCATTTGAAAACAAATTAAATCAGAGCGAAAAAAAAGATCATAAAAATTATTGTAATGGCGTTATCTCAGTTTAATTCATAAAAAAATGGAGACGCTAGCAACAGATGTGTTCTCAAAATGTCTATATCTTCATTTCGTTTCCTTCACCTCGAGGCTTAGCGAGAGAATTACAGAGCATATACACCGCTGACAACATAGATACGTACTAAACTTATGAACGATCAATAAACTTTTAATCATATCGAATAGTTTATCCAGTTACCTGTGGAAAAAATACTAAATAATTTCTGAAGTACATAAGGCATTTTTGGAATAATGGCACATAATATAGTTCAATGACAGTTCCAAGTAGGTAGAAGAATTCATTGAAAGTTAATATAAACACATTAAGACGATCCGAAATAAAAGCTCCTAAAATATCTCCCGATATGACATATACCTCATTTATATCAGAAAAAATCAACTTCTAGATGGAACAAGAATCAGAAATTGGATGCGATATTAAATAATGCAGCGAAAGACAAAATAACTGAACAGAGTTTTCAGTAGCTCTGGAACAAATGACGTAGGGGACAAAGGAAACATGACAATATATAATGGTCATTTGAAGCTCAATAACGTTAGAGAATATGGACTGAAGATTTTATATTGCCGTAACACTGTTTCTACGACCAAAGCAATACAATTAGTTCCTTGATATGAAATTAATTGACTTCGTGTGGTTATTATATTGATTAGGCCAGCATCACAATTAATCGTGTAACACTTGAAACTCAAACTTCACGTACAATTGATCTTTCATCAGTATGGAAATGCGCAACATAACTTTAATTAGAATAGGTTGCGAATCATAAAGGGGTAGCCACAATTATTATTATTATACCTCAATCAAAGAAAAATCAAATTGTTCGTTTTTTCAAACTTGTGTTGCAGTTGAACTACTACAGTGAAAAACTACTTGAATTCAAAACTCAAAGAAAAAACGAACGTCCAAACCTTCTTCGAGATACCTCCATTACAGACCTTGGAAACAGTGGTTACGATTAATATGAGCCAGGTTTTGAGAAAATATTGACAGATTATTGATGAAACAGCACTTTATCATAATAATTTATTATTCGCACGCAGAATAATGTGTAATGTATTATGCGACTGAGAAATATCAATTGTGTTCATTAACAATAATAACGATTACAATTTTGAAAAAATATTCTTTTCTCTACAGTGATATTAATTCATATAATAACACAAATAATAAAAAAATACTTACTGAGAATATATGGATTAAGTACCTACTTCGTTTCATCAAAAAATACAATTTTCTACGTTCCCCTTCTCAGCTACGGGGATATATATTAAAATTACTAGCGGGCCCGACAGACGTGGTCCTGCCATGACACTCCAAGATATTAGGATAAACGAGTTAATGCATAGGTATACAAAAATTCACTCAAGTCGATCCAGCCGTTGAGTTGCAGTATATTAATAGTAAATTGAAATTGAAACACTATCAACTCTACATATGTTTCGGGTGGTTAGTCCCTTATGATGAATAATACCTAAATTTCTGATTTAATTTTTGAATTGACGTAAAATCAATATGCATTATTTCTAATTGTAAATTCCTGATTTCAATTTATTTCAAAATTAAATCAGAACTTCCTCAATTTCTGAAATAATTTTGAAATTTCCAAATAGAAATGATGCATTTTGATATTTCGTCAATGTCAAAATTGATTTAGAAGTTGAGTTATTACTCTTAATAATGGGATAACCGCCCGGAACATACTAGTAAGTAGAGTTGTTAAGTTGCACTCAGTGAAACTCAATCCAAATGTTTTAATTCATTATTTTATTATATAATATTTTATATCGCTAGGTAGCTCTTCGCACATTTGATTGAATGCCACGACCTAAGTCAGGTCGTCCTCTCCTATGCATCGTAAATTGTAATTAATCAAAGTGAGAAAAGTTCTCGCGCACTTAGAGGTAAATTGTCACTATCACAAAAGGTCAACATAAAAAGAGCACATAACTTGAAATGTCACTATCACAAAGGATCACCGAAGTAAAGAAAGTTCTCGCGCACGTAGCGGTAATCGCCACTCACTAAGATAGAAGGATGCACTCTTTGTATGAGGTATCGATCGACATAGACTCTATGTCATAGAGGAATAGATCGATATATTAGTTGGTTGTCAAATATTATGGAGGCTTTCAGAAATTAAATTTGTGACACACCTTAGGATTTATCAATCAACATAAAAATAATCTGATAGATAGTTAACAACTGTAGTTAGCTAAAATTTAGTTCATTTCTTAACCCCTAAGAATAAATATGTAGTAAGAAAGATATAAAAATTCTAATTGGTTATTCATTTTAAACTATTCTTTCAATTTGATTTCTGAACGACGGAGGACACATATTTAATTCGGAGCATTTTCATATTTATTCACCTTCTAAATCTTCTCTGGACTTCAACAAATAATTCAAGACCAAAATTAGCGAAATCGGTCCAGCAGCTCTAGAGTTTTAGCGAGACTTACGAACAGCAATTTATTTTTATATTATAGATTCATTCGAAACTATTCTATCAATTTGATTTCTGAACGACGGGGGACACATCAAAGGACAAACAAAAGTGTTGTTTTATTTAATTCCGAGCATGCTCATATTTATTCACCTTTTAAACCTTCTCTGGACTTTTACAAATAATTCAAGACCAAAATTAGCCAAATCGGTCCAGCCGTTCTCGAGTTTTAGCGAGACTAACGAACAGCAATTCATTTCTTTATATATAGAGATTATAGTCATGGAGAGTCTCCACAGAGCGGCATATGACGATAGTTGTTCATACCTTTCAAACGCCTTTAAAAATTGGTGGTCAAAGGTATTTTTGAATAAAAATTTTCCCCTCCAGTTCTAAAGTCCAATATCCACTGATGAGAAACGTTGGCGGAATGTTAACTTCAAATATTTTGCATTTTTCGAACGGTGAGTTCGAAAGTGAGTTAATTAACGCCTAATCAGAAACTGTGAAAAGATAAAGATGGAAACTGATGAATTTCCAAGTCTCGGTTGCTTAACACTTGGAAGAAACCTTTTTCTTTACATCGAATGTTTTTAATGTTCACAGTAAAACGTTTTATGGAGTTTTTTTGTTTTCCTTTCTTTGTTTGTATCACACAAACCTGCACAAAAATAATGGTATGAGTGCGTACATATCAAATATATAAAAGGTTAAAGACCTGAATATAATTTAGGCTGATAGAATACTAATAGAAATAAGGGGTGTTGTGAAGACATGCGGTAAAATTTCAAGGCATTATTCCTTAGCCTATTCTAAGAATACCTACTCTGTTTCATGATGATTTTTCAAAAATCTCTTTGGTTTCAAGAAACATGGCAAAAAAAAAGTTTCTGAGCTCTTTCAATAGTTATAAGGCCGTTTTCAATCAAATTACACCCATAAAAATATCACTTTCGAATTATGGCCCAGATTTATCCATATCTCGGAGCTGAGAGAAACCACAAAACGTTTAAAAAACAAGTTTGCGAACTGTTTATCAAAATGGAACCTTATACAATACAGCAACAATACAATAAATGGAATATGGTACTGAGAACCTGCCAATTAGGCTGGACCAACACTATTTTACTACAAGTGTTGCATTTCAATTAACCACGCATGTATTCATTTAAAATAAATACTGTAATTATTATTATTATGCGATTTCAAGCCTTACGGCCTTCACACTGCCTTGCAGGCGAATATTCACTCAGAGGGATTGGGATCTGTGGATGCCCTCACAAATTAGCAGGCCCGTGGCGGCGGTCTCATGGAAGCGTTGATTTCCGTTTTGTTCTAGAAACTTCCCGATAGTCCTTGTTGTGACAGGTAGCACTGTTTTCTTCAATTTGTTATAAAAATGTTCTCCTAGACGTAGTTCTCTGATGTTTGGCAGCAGATTTTTTGGGATTATACCAGTGGACCCTAAAATAACTGGAACAATCTTGACGAAGTTCATTTGCTACTGTCTCCACACTTGGCACTTCAACTTCTCGATATTTAGAAATCTTATCGGCATTATTCTCAACTATGTTGTTTGCATTCGGAATGGCCATAAAATTAGTTTCACTGGCTCTTTTATCTACCAGTACAAGGTCAGGCCTATTGTGGGGAACTGTTTGATCAGTCAAGATAGTGCGGTCCCCGTAGAGCCTAAACTGTTTTTCTCCAAAATTGAGAATACGGAATTACGCACAAACGGCCTTACGGCTTTATATTATCATCATTATTATTTTCCGATTTCGAAAATCATTCAAATGTTTACTCATCGGATTAGTTAGCGCTTCGTTAACTAATGGCTTCAAGAATGAATCATGAATAAACTGAAATATGGTAAGAATAAAGTCCAGTATGTTACATTTACCAAAAAGTCAGAAAACATTTCTTCCAATGAATTGTCTCTAATCTTATCTCAAATTTCATCCTTCCTCTGTCTTCAGAACAAATGGATTTTTCAAAAATTACACAGGGGAACAATTTGTAACATAATCTCTGCTGACTTCGTAAAATTAGTTAAATTGATATGCTCATTTCAAAACTTTAATCAGTTTTCTTCTATCACGTCAAGTTTTTTTTTACAGTTGAACTGAAACGTTCGCGGAACTGAACGCTAGTTACAGAAAGCCCTACTGCACTCATGTCGGCGGATTTTTTTCCAGTAACTATTGGAGGGGCTAATGACGCGGAGCAATAGGTTGAGACTCGTATTGTCTAGACTAATTTGATTAGTTACGCACGAGACACTGTCAGTAGTAATCAGGTGTACTTGTCGCTCTGGAATAATGAAGCAGGCTTCCGACGCGTAGTGCAAGATTTTGTATATACACAAGATTAGCAGTATTTCGTTCTTATTTATATATTAACTAAAAAATTTCTTATCTCTTCCGCTGATAGTTCGCGTCGTATGTGCGAATTCCAAGTCAAAGTCACGGCCAAGATCTGACCTGAAACCTGGTGATCCAAACATTCCAAATCAGCCACTTTTCGACAGAAAAAACATCATATTTCCGCTTTTGCATATAAAACTAGGTCTCATGGAGCAATTTGTTAAATCTTTGTCAACTGAAGGGTACTGTTTTAGGTATATCATTTCGTTTTAGGTATATCATATCCTAGCTTCTCATATGAGAAGATGAAGGCTGGTGTTTTTGATGGGCCACAGATTCGGCAACTTATTGTTCAATAACTCTCAGAAAGCTTTAAAAAACTAGACTGTAACATGAGTATCGAACTGCATTTCTTATATAACCATCTTGCTAATTTTCCAGAAAATCTTGGCGCTGTTAGTGATGAACAGGGTGAGCAATTCCATCAAGATTTGAAGGTCATGGAGGCAAGGTATCAAGGAAGATGGGATGTCAGTATGATGGCTGACTACTGTTGGAACATCAAGGGAGAATGTCCCCAGATTGAACATTCAAACGACAGTAAAAAGAGGGGATCCTGTACTAGTGTTGTGGTGGTTCGGGTCTAAGGGCCGTCGTCGGTTGGAATTTCTTCCTAACGTTTCGCTAACACGAGTGGCGAGCTTCTTCAGAAGTCTTTCCATTTCTGATTCTGGAAGTAGACTGTCTACTTTCTACTATCGACCGTCTACTAGACGGTCTTTACGATGTGTTTCAGGTAATTGCAGGTTGGAATAACCTGGTCCTGAATAGCTAGAAGTGTACCCTCGGTTTAGGAAAACATTCTGCCTGAGGCCAACCAGTAGTTCGACGCATCTTTTTCGACACTTTCCTTCGTGGTCTGATCAATGTACCTCTCAAGCAAGGATTTTTCTCTCCACTCTGTAGTTCCTAGTTGTTAGATTGATGACTTTAGAACTTGTAACCCGGCTTCCACTTAATCTCAGTTGTGATTAATTTGGCAGATCACTCTGTGCAGATGTGAACCAACAGACTTGCTGAGGAAATAGTTACGTAGATTTGCTGGTCCAACAACTGGTCCAATAAGTCCTAATATGTCTGTCAATCCTCTACGGCCCTGACTTCTTGATAAAGTAGTCCTTTCAACTGCGCTTTTTGGATAGTAGTAACTAAACTTCTGACCTTTCGCTGCAGATTGTCATCAACAAATGTTTTATATTATCATTATATATTATATTTATAATCATTTTCAAAGTTCTTTAGCCTAAAGCTTTCTTATTTCTAGAGTTAATACTGCTTCTCATGAATCAATGAAAAAACAGCATGCATTACATGGAAAATGCATATACTAACTAATGTTTGCGTAAGCATGGGTGGAGGGGGTAAGCAGTATAGTTGCTTACTCTAATTGATAAGGGCAGCGCAAATAATTTTAATAAACCTGCTTACTAAATACTTGAAGGCCCCTTTTAAATACATGATCTAATGTAAATTTTTCATTCCTTTAGTCCATATTCAAAATTAAAAACCGAACTTTTGACGATTATGAAGAACATTTAAACATGTAGAAGAAAATGAACACTAAATTCTTCATATTTTCAATACCTTATCAAATTTTATTTACTTGTTATATATTTTATTCCTCTAGACAGTCATGGGCAAAGTACGGCCCGCGGGCTAAGTGTCGCCCTCGGGCTAGTCTGATCCGGCCCGCGACACGATTTTGATTAACCCCTCAAATTAATTGCACATAGGAAGTGATAACTTTTTTGTGCAGTTATAATAGTTAACGGGAGACTTAGGTATGATTTTTAGCATGCCATTTAATTTGGATTGTAAATCAGTTAAACCAGAACGACAGCTCGAACTAATTGAGTTTCAATGTCAATAACACTGAATTGAAACAACTATTTTTCAATGTTTCGAAGATTGAGTTCTACAAGGCTCTGTCAAAAAAGTCAAAAACAACTTTTCCAAACCTGAAATCTCACGCTCAGAAGATAATTTCGATGTATTCCTCTTCCTACATCTGTGAACAGGTGTTTTCTTCTATGAAGCTTCGCAAAAACAGTGTTAGAAACCGATTGACTGACCATAATTTAGCTTCACTACTGCGAATCAGCTCATCTCAGTTTCTACCAGATTATGATCAACTTTTAGAATCTCAGTCACAGTCTCATACGCCTTCATGCTCTTCTAAAGATTAATCATTTTTTGTGACTTGTTTGAAAGTTTTTACCATTTTAGTATATAAGTTGTGTATGATGTAAAATTAAACAATAAAAAGTTTAGGCCTATAACTTGTATTTTTTTGTGTTTTTGGCCCGCCTGTAAATTTTTAAATTTCATCTGGCCCTCCTTTTAAAAAGTTTGCCGATCACTGCTCTAGAGTGTACGAAATAAATTGGTCATTATTATTAAAATGTTAAGTAATATGTGAATAATTCAAAAAATGAAAAATATTATTACCATGGAATCTGAAGTCGAAGATTTTGTGTGGTACCTTCGTCCTTAGATGTGAAAAATGCGCCCTCATCATCAGTCCTACTCTTATCTTGTTATGTACTTCTGCAAGTCCGTTTTCACTTCGTTTCTTCCTACACGTCGTGTTCATCAAGATAGCATGGGAATAACCACACCCTTGACTGCTCCGAGCACAATCGCTCTCGAAGAGATATACCAATGAGTGGAAAAGAGACAGTTGGATAGAATTTCATAATGTTGTGCTTTCAACGAAGAGAACAGACGATATGCAATCATCGACTGCAACGTTGCCAGAATGTAAATCGAAGAATTTCATAGAATCATAAATCCTAATTAATTTAAATTCCCTCCCTATGATTTCTGATGCTACACCTACCATTACAATTTTCATTTGATCTACAAAAAATATTGTCATTATTGCACAAAAATATTCAATAGCAAACAAATCATTTATTCGCTTATTTCATGAATTAGATACTTTTTCCATCTTAAGAAATATTTGTTATTTTGTCCCATTCCCAAGTGATTTCAATATTACCTACATATAGATTCATAATTTTGTTATCTTCTTTTTCTTCTTCGTTCCTTCAGCTGTCGAATAATTTGACAATATTTGAGTAGACACAGAGGAGCAACACTAGATAGTATAGAACAAAATCGCTTCCTCTGTCCCTATATCCCTTGTATGCTTAAATCTTTGAAACTACGCAACGGATGTTGATGCGGTTTTTTTAAATAGATAGAGTGATTGAAGAGGATGGTTTATATGAATAATAACATCCTTGAAATAGTGGAGAAATACTGTTATTTTTGAGGTTTCCAATGTGATGTCGTAAATAATTACATTTTTTTCCGCTTACATTGCAAACGCAGGCTGAACCCTACGAGATTTATCAGAATCATGTACCGAGTATTGTACACATTGACAAGGTCTACAGAAAACTCTTCTATGGTATATGTCTATCTCTTATGGATATCCCACAATAACATTTTTTTGTCATTTACTTTTTACGACAAATAATGGCTAATTTTCGAAGCGATTTTAACCAATACAGCATTAATCCTTATCCAATTAAATACCTTAAATACATTGTTGATTTAATATAGATATATATGGCCCTTACAGCATATAATTTAAATGAATATTTTCGAAGATATTACATATTTACAGAGAAAGGGACTTTGTTTTACATGTTCAGTACATTCACTGAAATGATTAATTTTCAAATGCAATAAAGTAATTGACATCAAGAGATAACGTGCAAGAAATGAATTTGATTCCGAATCACAACTTTTTGCTCGAAACTGAAAAATCATTCAAGAAGACCACTTTCTTGTTGATCTAATCACAAAATAAAAACTTCACTATCACATATAATTACTTAACCAGTTGAATGAATTTATATTGAATGAATATTGAATGATTTTATGAATGATTTCTTCCTGTTTATCATGAATTTTTACGTTTTCGATAGACGTGAACGGTTTAGATGAAGAATTTTTCGGTCTCAAACGAAAAAACATAAAGTAATTTGTGATCTTGAAGTGAGAACTCAATTTTGAATGTCTTTATTGTTATTTAATCATTGATGCATCTACTATATGACTAACTATGATCTACTATATTGATTAAGGATTATATCGAAAGTGAAGAAAACATTTTGTTTTCTTTATATAGAATTCTAATTTTTCTTTATATTTATTCTTTTTTTCCTATAAAAGTTGATGATATTGAAGTAGCCAATTTGTATGCATTATATTTATTTATTCTATATTATACATGTATACTGACGAAACTGATGATACTAAGTAAACAATTGCGAACTTCAATTGTTCTGTACTAGATTCCTCGTTCTGGACATAGCCTACTAGGTTATGTTGCTTTTAAGACTACGGTATTTTTCGTGAGTTTCATTACGTTTCTCAGTAAATGCACGCTGTGTACCAGTTTGACAGAAAATTTTACACACATTGTGCAAGATGGCAAAACTGTTCAATGTTGTAGTTAGCAGGAAAAGTTAATTTTGACAGAATACTCCATTCTTACAAGCGTCCCCATATCCTCTAAACGTAACATAAACGTCATCAAAACTGGTGTATATAACAATTCTAGCTATTATTGAAATACCTCGAATAATAACCTTCGAATTGTTTAAAAGCCAATGAGAAAATTGAAATTTGCAAAGGAGGACACTCAACCATTCATAACACCGAATATTTGATTAATGAAAAAACAGAAGAAGAAAATAAGTAGCTGATATACCTACTTATGAGTTTGTATAGGAAAATGTCTTCAGTAATCCGAAATATTGTTTTGAACAATTTTATGACGATGAATTTTTATAACCTTTAATTTATAGGTCGATATAAACTTTTTAGCTTGATCGATAATGAAATTTAAAAGGCTTAAGAAATTTTTAAAGAGATAACATCAACAAAAAATATAAACATTTCGGAGCACTGGTTCAAGTTGTGCATCTTACCTAAAAAATGAGTATTTGCATGAAGGGGTATGGTTGTGGCGAATAAAATTTATCAACTTTTTGAGATATTCTTAATTTAAGATCGAGGATAGCCTTACTGAACCTCACTAAATAATTACTAAGCGCAGGTAACATTTGTTGAGTGAAATCGTAACTGATGCTCTATCGGAATCAGTATGTTAGAATGAATTTGTGTCTGGCATATATTTTTAGATTTGACACAATAATTATCGACATATGAAAAGCCACGTGGAATAAGAATACTCTTACCTATTTTGTGAAAACAGTCGTATTATTGAGGATAACTGAAAGTCGAAATAAATTACACTTACATTCGTTCTAAGCTTATTCTTCATGAGGAAATTCTGAAACAGATCAGGACATAAAAAATTCAACTAAAGGGTTGTGCAAAAAAAACCTCAAATTGTTCAATCCTTCTAAAACAAATTACTGAGAGTAATTGTTAATACACCTCCAAATGAAGATGTTCACAAGGATCAAGGGGAGGTATGTCGACAAAGAAGACTGGTTCAGCTCCTGAACCACTCAATTCGAAAAAGAAGAGTTAAGAGAACGAAATCTCATAAGCCAATTGGTGTTGTACAAACAAAAAAGGTACTGTTTGAAAAGAATGCCCTATAGAAGAATAGAAGAAGCTGAGGAACCATCACGATATAATTTTTTGATTCAATTATTTTAGTATAATAGGAATCTGAAAGAAGTTACTTTTTGTTTTTTTAGAAATAGATTTTAGCAATATTTAATAATAATAAAAAAACTTACAGTTACCCACCTTATTCATTAACATGCGTAATTGAAAATTTTCCTAATTTCACCGTCATTCTTCAATGTGGCAACCGCGCTTTGCATCCACTCGGCTTGCCTGCCTGCTGGTCGTGAATTGTTGATTACAGAAATTGCTCGAGCCAGGCACACCGTGGGTGGTATTTTTTTCACTTCACGTCAGACCCGTCACGCACGACGTTTCCTCCGGCCTGTTCGCCTTTGGGGTGCACTACACCTTCTTTTGTTATTGGATTGAGTTTGTTTGGGGTGTTGTAATTTCATACAGCGAAGGTTTACTGAAAAGGGAAATTAAAGAATGGTTGGTTTTGTATTATTTCATTGTCAGAGTGCCTGGTTGAAATGAAGTTTTCGAGGACCAATTAGGCAAATTACTAATTTGTTTGCTCCAATTTACTGTTGTCTTTCTGATGAATGTTTGAAGAAATCGGTAAATAATTAAAATCGACGTTTATCTCTGTCTACATTGAATTTTCGAATGAAAATGAATTGAATTCATATTAATATTACTTAGGTATTTTCGCTTTTGAACTAATGAAATAACAGATACCTTTTGCCAATGAGCAGAAATAAATCAATCACATGATTCGGTATAAGGATACATCTATAAAGTTTCGAAGTTCGTGCATATAAAGCGTACCTAATTCATTCGAAATTTTCGAAATTTCTATTCGAAATGTATATATCGAAATTACGATATATAAATATCGAAATAATTCGGATAAAAATTACAAGGAGCTGTCTGTACAACTGTTGTCAACGAAAACACACTATTAGCCTTTTTTCGTGCATTCCGAAGAACATCGAACTTCGTATCATACTATTTTAGTACTCATCAGTGGGATGTATCCAACCTTTACAAAAACACCAGCGTTTTGTCTATTTGAGTTACAACCGGGAATAATTATCTGATTTCCCGAAAATACATTTTCTTGTTGCCTTTGGTAGGCCCTCTAAAAACTCAGGCAGCATTGCTTTCAAGAAGTTGCGATGCATCACTCCAGTAATTAACTGTGGTATAAATAACCACCCACTTAAATAATTATCCACAATTCCAACCCAAATACTCAACAAGCTTATGTTGAAAACGATCTTCACTTACCTTCACATGTTCCTGTAAATATCAAATATGTTTTTTGCTAATTTTGTTTGCTTTGCAGTTTTGAATTTCAAAAGTCATCTCAAGATAGAATATTCTCAGGAAAGACGAAGTTATTGGAAGCAGATTGTTTTTGCGGTACCCACAGAAAACACGGTAAATCCATCTTGTACACAAGCAAAACTTGAATGTGAAAAACTTGATGGTTTCAAAATTCTCTGAAGAGATCCATGTTGAAATCTATGGTGCTCTTATTTCGGATCGAGGCATTCGATTAGGTATCCTTAGTGTTTACTATAGTTTGGGTAACTATGATCTTTTTTTTGATCGACTATTTTGTGCATTGTTTCCAAACGCTAAATTATATTGTTTTATGTGGCGATTTGAACATTGATTATTTGAAAATCGACTAAATATTTTAAATTGTTCAGAGATCTATTAGATTGTTTCGGATTGAATGTTACGTCCCAGTATGCTACTAGAGAATTCCATCAATTGTCATACCAGTATTACTAAAGTAGACTACATCGTTACAAATATTGATTCCGAAAATTACAAAGTTAATGTTTTTGAACTCCGTATCAGTGACCACAAATGCATTCTATTTGAGACTGTTCTCAAACAAGCACGCAAAGAAAAAAAAACTATTTACTCGTTCATAAATATTAGTCAGGATAATATGAATAATTTCGCGTTTTCCTTATCTCAATACAATTTTTCTTATCCCTTCTATCATTTGGATGTTATTCGATATCATTTTGAACAATGCTATCATATACGTAAAGTACTTTTTGCAGATCGAAGGAACAGGTGGGTAACAACTGAGATATTTCAAAGTAAACGTAAACTATCTTACCTTCATCGACTCCATAAATACCTGTTCGTCATGTTCTCTACAAAACTATAAAAATGACAAAAACCAACACAATGTGCTTTTAAAGAATACGAAATATACGTTTTATAGTTTAGCTATTAATGGTTCACCGAACAGAAATAATACAATTTGGAATATTGTTAACGATCTTTCTGGAAAAAGTGGCGGTAGGCGAAGTGATGGGAAGTCAAACTTTGAGGGAAGGTGTTTGACAATCCGACAGTCAGTTAACTGATGCTTTCGCCGAACATTTTTCCACAATGGCTAGTACCAAATTAACATCTCGATATGGCAATAATCTATGTCGGATTCGCAAATTATCACCCATGGTGAACACAAATTTTTACTTCTACCCTGTCACTAAAATTGAAGTTGAGGATACCATTAGAGCCTTAAAAAATAAAAAAAGCGTCGGTATTGATACCATATCGGCCAAAGTTTTGAAACGAATTAGTGGAATCATTGGCGAGCACTTTGCATAACTCATCAATGTTTCCATCACTACTGCAAAGTTCCCCAATATATTTAAGCAATCCATAGTAATTCCAGTATTTAAGAATGGAACCATAAGTGAAATAACTAAGTATCGCCCAATATCCATTTTAAGCACATTTTTCAAGGTAATAGAGAAAATTGTTTTCGCCAGAATGATGAGTTATCTCAATAGTTTCGAAATAATTGACTCCGCGCAACATGGATTCAGAAGCGGTCACTCAACTCAATCAGATGCAGTTAAGTGTTTCGAATAAGTCTACGAGTGTTTGGATAAACACTGGTTTGTGGCGGGGTTATTTTTTGATTTATCTTCGGCATTTGATTCACTATCCTTTTATAATTTAGGTTTTAGAGGTGTTTTTCTGAATTGGTTACGTAGTTATCTTGAAGAAAAAACAATGGTAGTGAAAATAGGTGAGACTTATTCTCAGAGTCATGACATTGCTCTTGGGGTGCCGCAAGGCTCTGTGCTCGGACCTCTTCTATTCATATTGTTCATAAACTATCTGCCTGCGAAGTCCCCGGTTTTTGGTAACACTATATGCCGATCATTCATCGGTAGTCGTTTCTGGCCGGACTCCTGAAGAACTTCTGGAGGCATGTGAATGCATTGTGAGGGAGTTTGTGAATGGGTGTCGAATAAACAATCTGATGGTGAACGTTGACAAAAATGTATGTGTTCATTTTTGTCTAAAGGCCAATGAAATTAGAACCTTGGATGTTAAATATGAAGACAACACTATATCATCATCTCAATCAACAAAGTTTTTTGGAATAGTATATGTAGACAGAATTTTGAGTTGTACATCACACATTGATATCTTATGTGAAAAATTGAATATCTCATTTTTTGCAATCTCTAGAATTGGGAATATCGTACCTAGAAACTGTGTTATGAATGTGTATTACAGTCTTGTATATAGTCATCTAAATTATAATATTCTGCTGTGGGGTTACTCTACAGAAATGAATAGGGTCCTTGTTACATAGAAGCGAATACTTCGATTAATATTCAATATTCATCAACGAACATCTTGTAAACCTATATTCATTAATAATTACATACTCACCTTACCGTGTTTGTTATATGTTCAAAAAAATGATGATAGGTCTATTAAATTAAATAGTAATCATGATTATTAAAAAATTAACAGTGATGTGCTACTTATTTCTATGCATAAAACAGCTAAATTTGAGCACTCTATCTATTACCAGAGTATTGAAATTGTCAACCATTTACCATCGAATTTGAAAGTATTGAAAGCTGATTTGTTTATGAGGAGAGTTAAATCCCTGCACTTAACAAGGGCATACTTACTATAGTGTGGCAGAGTACTTCCATGAATCGAATGTAGGCAATAATGTATGAATCAGTTTTTGTATCATGTTTGTATATATATATATATATATATATATATATATATATATATATATATATATATTTCTTGAAATTGATTTTGAAAGTTTTTAGCATTAACAGGCTTTTTTTTTGAATATGAAAAACTTTATTTCTGTTGACGTTTCGTTGTTATATTACAACTTTGTCAAAACTAATGAATAATTGAATTTATGAGTTACTATGGATATCAAATGTCAAACTTAATTTTTCGAAAAATCAAATTAGTTTTTTTGTATATTCACTTATTGATTTTCATTATCAGAGGAATATTTCTGGCTCAGCATTCGCTTCGGAAGTTTTAGTCTTCTTCACCATGAGGAAACCTCTGAAAAACTCATGGTAAGCCAGGTGATTCTTAAGTGTGATTATATTTACATATATACAATTACATATAGTTTTTTATATACTTATCCAGAATGTGTATATTGTTCGTTTATGTGTGTGAAATTGAAGGTAGATCTGGAAAGAATGAGTTGTGAGATGTGATGTTTTGTGATTGTTGTGTGTTTATTTTGCGAGTGTTATTTGTGAGGTTTATTAAGTTGTTGTAGATAGAATTTAGATGTTTAATGTCCGTTCTTTCATTGACTGTGTTTTCCAAATTTTTACGAATGTGTAACATTTCTAAAATTTCTCTACATTTTTTACCATGAGTTTTTCAGAGGTTTCCTCATGGTGAAGAAGACTAAAACTTCCGAAGCGAATGCTGAGCCAGAAATATTCCTCTGATAATGAAAATCAATAAGTGAATATACAAAAAAACTAATTTGATTTTTCGAAAAATTAAGTTTGACATTTGATATCCATAGTAACTCATAAATTCAATTATTCATTAGTTTTGACAAAGTTGTAATATAACAACGAAACGTCAACAGAAATAAACTTTTTCATATTAAAAAAGCCTGTTAATGCTAAAAACTTTCAAAATAAATACCTCAAACAGGCAATAAATCAATTTCAATATATATATATATATATATATATATATATATATATATATATATATATATATATATATATATATATATATATATATTTAACACAAATGTTCTTCATCATGTGAAATTGTCTCAAATGTTAAATATTTCTGAGGTAATTTTTTCTTTTCTTCTCAAATAAAATTGTATATTATTGTAAATATAAATTTAATCAATATTTTCGCTGAATGGAAGATCAGACTCAAAACGGAATTCAGCCCTTTGGAGAGCATTCTTCTTAGTTGTAATTGTTGTATCAATTAAAATGAATGTAATTTTACAATGTAATGCTTCTCAATAAATTTATTTTATTATATTATATAATAACTAAGTTCATTCAAAATGTCAAAGAACTCCTTGAAGTTTTTCGATGTGTTGAATAGCTTGACAAATGAAACATGCCAAGGAAATTTAATCATACGAGGTATTCTTGCAGTATGTTGCACAAATTTCTCATGACAAATCATGTGATCTTATCCATTATATTCTGTGTAATTAACTAGATAACAGCTACCAGTATTAGTTCACAAACAAATAACTTTCCTCTGAAAACATGATTGAAATTATAATATTCACTATTTCTCATTCATTTTATTGAATATCAGTCTTGTTCGAATATACTTATCAGGAAAAACGTCAATACTTGAAGGTTTTATTCTCAGAATAACAGCAGTGAAAAATGATTGTAGGACAACCAACGATCTTTCTTCACATTTCTGATTATTGCACAGGTACACAATATAAAACTTTCAAACTTTCATTTCTAATAAAACTTCTATAAAGTACAAATCTAAAAAACCTGAATTTATTGTAAATACAACTAGTTTAACTAGTACTATTAAAGCTTTATCGAGTCTTTATCACTTGATCATTCCGTAATACGAGAAACTAATTGTTTTTACAATAGATTCAGTGGTTTTAATACTTATACCTGTTTGGAGTTTCAATTATTAATGCAGAATATTCGAATTCAACATCATCTTTTTCTGATAAATGTACAAGGTTATTATCCCCTGTCGAAATAAAAAACATATCTTGCAACTCATCGTATACCTAGTTTTGATACAAAAATATTATCAAATTGCAACATTTTTTCTTCTCAAATTTGCAATTTGTTAACAATATATTGTTAGGATGATATATTATACCTTTCAAATTCTTCAAGAGTAAATATTACCGTTTATACACTAACATGCGAATGTTATTTCGTTAACCTAATTAGCAAACCTTGTTACTCCACTTTTCAACTCTTGAAAAACACTAAACTACATGAAGAATATTCTTGTTATTAAAAAACAGTTTCTTTTTCTTCAAAAACGTTAGAACTGAATAAAAATATAAATTTATGATTTTTAAAGAATATTCAAGATTATATAAAATTATACAAGAGTTTGAGACCCTGAAAAGTTTTTGACCCCTGATAGGGTGTTTTGGAGTTAAGAGGTTTGCTAATTAGTTTAACGATTTGCTTATCAAAACATAGGGTTTAGCAAAATTCAAATTTTTTCTAGTTCTTCAAGAGAAAGTGATTTTATCTTTAGAAAATATTTCAAAATTATGTAATATATGAATTCTTGAGACTTGTCTCCAAAATTGCTGTTACGAAATTACATTGGGGATGTAAAGGTAACAAGTATTGAAAATTTTTACCAAAACTCTCAAAACAAAAAATAAATTAATACCTTTTTCTCATTGTATTTGAATGAATAATTCAATTTCAATGTACTCATATTAAAGTTCTCACCGCAGTTAATACTCACTGGAGTATCTTTTGTTATATCTTATCTGACAAACACAAATGCTATGAATCATCTCCAACATCATATCTGTCATGAAATACAACTTCGTGTTCCCAACTAACATAGGAATGAAGCAGTTTAAGTAGCTTTCGATATCACAAATTCGAAAAGATGCCTTTCAATTTTTTTTAGTTTAAAAAGAACCTAATCAAATTAGTATCAATGCAAGAAATTTGTCACATTTTCAACGACTAACATTAATGTTAAGCAATGGATATATTCATCAGGTGAGTCAGTGGCGTAGTCAGTATTAATCTTCAGGGAGGGGTTCAATCGAGGATCTACCCCACAAAATTAATGTCATGAAATTACCTATAATGCTTATCAGGTACAATGGACTTATGCGCCTTCTGCATAACTGGGTGAAATTGAAACAGATGTGAGAACAAGGTTGAATTCGAAAGAAATAATAAACTAATTACCCATCATATTTCTGTATTAATGATATCCTATTAGGAGAAATTGTTAATTTCCTGGGAATTACACTGGCTAAGCACATGTGATGGTTTTCAAATGTTAATAAGATTAGCAAAAAGTTAAACTCAGTATTATACACCCTTGTGGTCATCAAAAACTGGATAAACTCTGATACTGTTCCCACTTTATTTCTCTAATTTTCAATCCATCTATGATATTATGGTATATGTACCGTAATACCACATAATTACCATATCTTGTGATATGGTATTATCTTCTGGGGTAATATGAGGATCTTCCCTTGGTATTTCTACAGCTAATAATATTAATGATTTATAAGACTAACAATTTCTTTGATACCTGTACTTATTTTTGATAAAAAATGGGTGGAGGGACAAGATGTTGATTATGTCATCAGTAGTATTTACTTTTTATAATACAATGATCATAGAATGTTTTCGTAATATTTCTATTCGTGAAAGAGACAATTAATATCCATAATAAATCATAAATTTAAATTTTCTCACATATTCAATGATACACATGACACGCATTTTGATGCTAAATTAACACTGGTACAGTTTCACAAATACAGATTTCAGTACTAGTGGTAGACTGCCAGAACACAGAATAACAGATGCCAGAAGAAAAATGATAGAATCTAAGAATCAAAATTGAAATAAATAGAGAACTGTGTAATAGAGGGTAAGTAAAACACTTAAAATTACATTAGAACATGGTTTTAACGTTATTCAACATTACATTAGAACAACTATTTCGTGTATTTTAAACATCGTCATATGTTGTAGACTTTACTTGCCCGCTGGATATCCGGATTTAAGCCCTTTGGATTATTCCGTATTGGGCAATTCGAGGCTTCTAGTTTACACTGTTTTATTGAATACTACTAGTAATTTAAAAAGTGCTGCTAAAATATATGCTTGGCACAATAAGAAATCATCATAGTGTGACTGAAAATGTTATTTAATCTATGATTAGAAGGTTGAACGCTTGCATCTCAGTCAAAAGTAGATTTAGACGTGAACATGTCGGGATCTCGACATGTTCACGACGAAGGTACACGAGAAAGAAGTAACAATTTTATGTGAAATACTATTGTTTCAATATGTTCAAGAAACGTGTTGAAATGTGTTGTTTTCAATGATTGGAAGAATATACATAACATAGATGAGTTGGGAATGAAATATACTTGAATTTGATTCAGATGAAACAATATCATCTCTTTGACAATAAGTTATGAAAGATTTCATATTTCAGTAAAAAATAATTTATTCATGTCAGGTTAATTCCTGATTTTTAATGTTAACATTTACATTTAAACATTGTGAGAACTATTTAAGGGCTGATAGCTTATGAGGAACTAAAATTTATATTACAGCAGGGAACTACACATATATATATTGAAGTGCCAGTGATTGAAACTGTACGACTGAAGATGCCTATCGTAGAGTCCAATGTGGAAATTTACAATAAATACTTGAAAATTGTTTCGGGGTGTTACCCCATTTTCAAAAGTTAAACTGAGTTTAACAGTTTATCTTTTGAAAATGGAGTAACACGCCGAAACAATTGTCAAGTATTCATTATAAATTTTGTGAAACCAAACCAAGTGTTTTTTATTTAATATAATAAATAATATGTTTCTGAAGCTATATTAAAAAAATATTTATGACTACCCGTAAAGAATCTAGGAGCAATATGTGATAACTTTTGCAAGAAAAATGAGATATATTTAATACTATATACTATATTATATCGATTTTACTTAGGAAAATACATCGGAACTACTCAAAATCTTCGAAAAGGGCACCATAAAATGGTTATATGGAAACCATCCTTCTGAACCTATAAAGTTAAAACCTCTAACCAAACATAACGCTTATAAACGCCAGAAATATGGGTAGATAAGTGTATAATATCATTGAAAAAAAAATACAAAGAGTCTACAACATGTCCAAGAATGCGTTTATGTGGAAGATTAGATTGACGATAAATGCTGTACTAGTAGCGATGCCGAAAATGATTCGTAATAATTTTAATTGCAGATGTAAGAGAGATAAGTTGATCAACGCTCAACATCCGAGAAACGATTACAATTGTGCTAATTGTTTCACCTATTTCAATGGTTTTAATATCTAATGCGATTGATAGGATATGGAAATTTAACCGTCATCAACCACCTAGAATTTGTATGTTATAGCAATTTATTCATCTTCTCCAAATCCTATTTAATATGTAATGAATTATTGAAAAGTGCCCATTATCATTGTCATGTATTTTGCAGTGTGTTTCAATGTTTTGTAAGTAAGTTTTTAGTATTTAAGGGATTATTGTTTCTCAACTACTCTTTTAGTATTAGAGTGCTTAATGGCTTTAGAAATCAAAATTACTTCTTCTTTCGATTCACTTATTTTAAAATATATAATTCCTAAGGAATATCGTTTTTACTTGTGAAAATCTACACAAACTGCATACCTTTATAATTGCTTTCAGTGCTTATCACATTTCCGAACAAACTCACTCAAATTGAAATTTATTTTGTACAGCTTTTATCTGCGTTTTTATCACTGGTTTTGCCGCTTATTAGAGCTCCAACATAAAGGCAACATTCAAATTAGAGTAAGTCAGAATTGTACCTAATCTGAACAGTTCTACGTAGTGCCAAAATCACTTAGGGATAATAGTAAGTAATTGCGTGTTAAAAACTGTCAAACTAAATGCAAAATTGAACTGAAAAAGTATTGAAACGTTTGTAAATTTGAGCTTGAAAGTTACTTCGAACTTTTTCGTTAATTTAAGAAGTAGTAATGGCATTAACACAAAAAAATTGTCGTTTGTTTTACATTTCTTTTCAGCATATACGAGATATCTGACAGAGGGTGTTACAACATCTAGGTGTCACATGTATGTTGACGAAGTGCAATTGTATCATTCTTTTTTAGTTAAGGAGTCTGAATTAGTTTCACGAAGAATTCATTCTGATATAGAAATATACATGTAGAAATGATATGTATATATATATATATATATATATATATATATATATATATATATATATATATATATAGAAATCATTATGTTGAATTCGAGGAAACATGGATTACATATAAATGCTGGTAAAACCAAATTGATGATTTTTAATGATAAGACTTGTCAAACACAGCTGGAGATCGGTATAGATAGCGTTGTTTTAATACCAGTAAGAAGCGTCAAAAATTTGGGCTTGCTGGTGGATGACAGACTCAAGTTTCGCGAACACATCAATAAATAATAAGGCGGACTTTGTGAAATTACAAATGTTGTTTCCACATAGACACATGTTGCCACAGAGTTTGAAGCAAACTATTTGTGATAGATGGGTTCTGGCTCATTTTAACTACTGTGACGTTGTCTATGGTCGATTTTGGACAAAGTTTGATGATAAACGTGTGGAGATGATGCAGCTTAGTTGTTTGAGGTTTATTTGGGGAATAGGTACGCAAATTTGATACGAGTGACGTATAAACTTTGGGTATCTCGATGGCTCACCATCGAGAATCGGCGTATGCTACATTCAGCGACGTTGTATTTAAAAATTTTGAAGTAAAAGACACCGCCATATCTTCATAATAAGATAAGAATTCGTTCGGATCTACATACATCGAATGTAAGAAGCATGGGACTGCTCACTCCCCACAACACCGTACTACCATATTTCAGAGAAAATTTTTATACGACGTTTGCAGTTGCATTGTAGTTCTTTTTTCACAATAAATATATATTATTGTTATTATTATCATTTAGACAATACCATATATGAGGAATTTAACTTACATATTCTGTTCCTTTTTCTACAAAATTAAAATAAAGTGCTATACATAATTTTTTGTTGAACATGTCAGTTATTTCATTCTATCGAACCTCAACGCTATTTTACCATCTAACATAGGTACAAAAATTCTTTGTACAGAAAACTTTTAATATGTCTACCTATTTTTTGAAGATTTCAATGTTTTCATATTCTTGTGCCCGATGTAGCATTCATTTCATGAAATTTAACAGTAGACTTTTGCTACTGAGTTAACTCATATATGAGTTCCTTGTTCATATCATTATTTTCATTCACTCTTCACAATCATATCTCGCAAAAAACTCAATTTGTCTGTAGTAATACACTAAAATATTAATAATAATAACTATTATTAATAATAAAGCTGATCTGCAGATGAAATAGAAAACTTCTAGACCTTCTAGATCAATTGGAAATTTCTGATTCGACGGTAAAAACCAATAATGAATGATCAACTTAACTTAAGTTTTTGGCCACTCTTCCTTCTCCTCAATTTGTTAATTTAAGAAGTTAAGAACACTTCGCTCCTTTGTGCGACAATACTAAGAACCGTAATCGTCTTCATGCGTATTTTATCTCCCTCCACGTGTCGCCATAATATATTGTGTACTGGTTCTATTATCGACTGTACGTGAGAATTAAATTTATTTCTTTTTTGTCTGATTTTGAGAAAACTGTCTCATGTTTATAAAAGCCCTAATTGTATATAATTTCATACTTTAATAATTTGAAACAATATAAAAATATATTATGGTGTTTTATTATCGACTATAAGTGAAAAACTAATTTATTACTTTGTTACCTTATTTTGTGAATCCATCTTTATAAAGTCCCTAAATGTATAATTTATACAGCACATAATTATGTGCTGGTGTTATATTGTCGCCTATATGTGAGAATGAAATTTATTTCTTTTCAGTCCCATTTTGTGATTCCATCTTTATAAAAGCCATATTTTTATGCTATAAAATTTTTAATTAATATAGCAATATATTATGTGCTATTATAGAGTACATGTGAAAATGAAATTAATTTCTTTTTTGTATCATTTTGTGGAGGCATCTTTATGAATGCCCTAATTTCATACCATAATAATTTGAATTCGTATTACAAGATGGTGTTCTATTATCGACTATATATTCGAATGAAATTTATCCACTATTTATTATTATTACCACTACAAACAAAAAAATCGAATAAGTAGAACACAGAGTTCGGAAATTATTTCAGATTTGAATGAGATAATTCGTTTCAGTTTCAAATATCTATTAATATTACTGAACAAAATCTAAGCCCTAAGCGTCCTTGTGCCTAGACGTAATAATTAACACTTCTTTCATTCTCAGGTTTGCTAGGTAATATTCGTCTGCTCAATAGGTTTCAACATTAGTGCTTCTAATCATTCTTATATGTGCGAGTTATGCGTAATATGATCAAAAACGCAGAACACCAAAACAGTACACTATTCGGAGTAATATTACTCTGAGGCGATAGTGTGATGTTTAGATTTCTCGCGTAATGCGTAATGTAGCATCACACCGCAAAGTGATATTACCAGCATTACTGGTGCCTTGTTAATACCCAATACCAAAACAATTGTCAAGCAATTAATATAACTTTGTGAATCCAAGCTAGGTGTTTTTTATTCAACATAATAGATACTAAAAGAAGCAAAAAAATATTCCTCTGTCATCAAAATTCATCTTAGTTGTTTTTTATAGCAGTCTTATAATGAAAATGGTCTGATATAAGTAAATCAGTCTTATAAAGAGACCCAATCCATAATTTGTAGCAATGAAACAAACCGGATAGAAAATACATAAAAAGGTTTTGAATGGAAAAGTAACTCTAAGCAATTACAGTAAATAAAAATTTAAAAAAATAAAAATTCAAATCAAACTCAGTATTGATAATGAGCTGACCACTCGAAACATGTCGACGAAAAGTTGTAGTTTTATTTTCTTTTTCAATATATTTGTGAAATAGATTTGTTAAGCCAAGAGTATGATTCAAATTTTTATTTAATCATGTTTCACCAAGAGGTAAGCGAGAATTCAATTTTAATTGAATAAAAATTAATTACATCAATTGAAAGTGATTGTAGTACTGACTATTTTCAATTTCAATTATTGTCTTTCGGTGTGCATTCTCAAAGCACAATAAAATCGATATAAATTACAATTTATCAAAATTATACGCATAATGAGGCACCATTCAATCCGATATCCCATAAAGATCCTTTAGAAACTCACATTTTTCATTATTTCCGCTCGCAGAGTGAAAGAAAACGACGATAAAAACTTACGACAACATCCAATTACGAATTTAGCGCGAAAGGAACGAGATACAAAACGAAAACAAAGAGAAAAAGCTGATAGATATTGCATTACCATAACTTGCCAGTAAATCTCGGCTTTATTAACCTGTTGCTTCGTTTCGACGCGTCAATGCTTTTGGGTCGCAGCTTTCTGGCTGGCTGAGAGCCCGACATAGCTGAAAGGATCAAAAGAATGAATGGCTAATGTTTCTAGGTGCCGTATAGAGAGAAAATATTTCGTTCCTTGTTTGATATAAAATTCATATCCAAAGGAATTGAGGATCAGCTGAGAATTTGGTATGAATAGAAATACTCTTTTGAACTTTCATGCGACTAATTTAATTAAATTATGATGTTGAAGTGCATGTTATGAAGATATGCATTGATGACATTCAAAAACTATAAAAATTGATATTCTTAGGAAATGACAGATTATAAAATAAAAAATTCGTTTTTTGTTTTACTTTCGTTACAGATAATAATGCTTCATTCCTGAAAATACTACTTTAACGACAAATTCCATTGGAATTATAAACTCATATCAGTAAAAGCCGATACCAGATCCAGAGTGGGGGTAGTATTCCTCTCAATGACATCGCCAATGGTGATTCTTATATAAGGCAAAACATCATTGTAAAATTCGAGGAAAACTATCAACGAAAAGAATGTTAGAGCAGGAGTGAATCAAGGATCAGTAGTTGAACCCAAACAAGACAGTTAGGGTTTACTTTGATCACAAAAAAAAGAAGAAGAAAAAAAGACTTGAACAAAGAGAGCAGGATGTCAGACGAAAATAATATGAAGATAATAAAAACGATCATTATACCAGGGCTCCTTTATGGAGGCGAAATTTGGAAAATGAACAACGCACGAAAATCAGAAAAGTCACGGGCATGATAAAAAAGAGAAGAAAGAAGGTGCTTTCTTCTTTATAAGAAGAACCCTACGAGTTTTATCAAAATAATATACTAAGAATTGTACACATTGAAAAGGTCTACAGAAAAGTCCGTGATAGTATATGTCTATCTCTTATGGATAACCCACAATAACTTTTTTTTGTCATTTACTTTTTGCGACAAATAATGGCTAATTTTCGAAGCGATTTTAACCCATACAGCATTAATCCTTAACCAATTAAATACCTTGAATACATTGTTCATTTAATATAGATATATATGGCCCTTTACACCGTATGATTTAAGTGAATATTTTCGAAGATATTACAGATTTAAAAATTGCGGGGCGTAGCGTTTGCGGCGGTACCGGCCGGCCGCCCGGTGCGGCAAAAGCGTGCGTGCCTATAAATAGCGCGTCTGAGGCCACGGTTTTCCCTATAGCACTTTGAAAGTTGCTTTCTCTGTTCCTATATCCCCATGTATGCTTAAATCTTTAAAACTACGCAAAGGATTTTGATGTGGTGTTCTTTAGTAGATACAGTGATTGAAGGGGAAGGTTTATATGTATAAGAGCATCCATGAAATAGTGGACAAATAATGTTATTTTTGAGGTTTCTAATGTGATGTAAATAATTACATTTTTTCGCTAACATTGCAAACGAAGGCTGAACACTACGAGATTTATCAAAATAATGTACTAAGTATTATACACATTGAAAAGGTCTACAGAGAACTCCGCTATGGTATATGCCTATTTCTTATGGATATACCACAATATAATTTTTTTCTCATTTACTTTTTACAAATAATGGCTAATTTTCGAAGCGAATTTAACATTACGAATTCAACCAATACAACATTAATCCTTATCCAATTAAATACCTTAAATACATTGTAGATTTTATATAGATTTATATGGCCCTTAACAGCATATGATTTAAATGAATATTTTCGAAGATATTACAGATTTACAGAGAAAGCGACTTATATATATTATAAGTCTTATATAATAAGTACTTATATATATATATATATATATATATATATATATATATATATATATATATATATATATATATATATATATATATATATTTATATAATAATTTATATGGCAAAACAACGTTGGCCGGGTCAGCTAGTAATCTTACAAGAAGAACAACAAAGAATACGCCTAGAACATCATATGGTAGAACATCACTATCCCAATGGAAGAGAATTACAGAAGAGAAAAATTTTCAAGAGAGCAAGAAGAGGAAGAGCAAAAAAAAGCACAAAATCATAATATGTGAAGAAAAATCACAAATACCATCGTAGAAAAGAGGCAAAAAAAAAGATGAAGAGGCGAAGGATATAAATCCAGACCTCAAGAAAACTCAGTGAGGACCTTACTAGTAAAATTGGAAGTCTTATATTAGTATTGGTATATATTTGTAGAGCTACGACAGAGAGCAGTTATTAAATAAATTTATAAGGGACGCACAGTTCTTTTCAATACGACAAAAGTATATAAACATATATAACAGTATATAACAAAAATATACTTATAAAAATTGAGAAATATATAGTCCACTAATTAAATCCAACATCTTGGTCCAGGGAGACTGAGATTATACTGAACAACTACAGTATTATGGAAATTGTCAAGGATCAAACAGGTGAAGTTAAACAGAAAGTAATAAATGACAATCAATTACTGTTATACTAAAATTCACTTAAATTATAATAACACTTATCCACCAGAAAATTTTTTAGTTTTTTTTAAATACACAAATACTAGAAGATTACTTGATATCATAATTCAACAAATTAAATAATTTTAGACCAAGTGTACCAGGCGATACACAACCAACCCTACACCGGTGAAAAGGAATTGTGAAGTCGTCTCTACCACGAGTGAAATAATTATGTATATCTTTATTCAAATAGTAATTGATTTTATTTTTATATATAAACAAACATAACTCGAATATAAACAAGCCATAAAGAGTTAAAACTCTAAGATTTTTAAATATGTCACGGCAAGATTCTCTGTATGACGCTCCCAGCATGCACCGGATGATCCCCTTGAGAGCAATAAAAGCATAAGACCCAAAGAGGAAGAGCCCATAGCCCAATACCATATCGCAATCTGGACACCACCTGAGATTGAAGTGTTGCTAAAACTTATTTGTGGACTGATCCAGATATTTATTTTGGAATATTTCAGGAGAACGTACTCGATGTCTATGAAATTTCTTTTACTGATAAAACATTTAAAGCTTCTAGCAAATATTCGGTTATGAAATGAAGTGATTCACCAATCACCTGAGAGGTCAAACTTAGAAATAGTCAATTCCAAGTATCAACATTGCAAAAGAGCGTAGAAACCTTTAAGAAATAAAATGAGATCCAATAAATTAAAATAAACCCACTTGACTTAAGTTTTACACAATATATTGAAAACTCTATATATGTATCGGGTGGTTAACCCATTTTCAAGAGTAGTTATACAATATTACTGAATTTCAAAATATACAGCTTTCACTTATATATCCTAAACCACAGAATTTGACGCTAGTTTCACGGAAAAATCCTCCTGGTCATTGCAAATATATAAATTTTTCTTTTTGGCTATCGAAATTTCCAAGACTTCAAGGGTATCTAATTTTTTGCCCTTACTACCTGACTGTTTCAGTCTTCCTGGGACCCAAGAAATGATTATGTTTAACCCAGTGTTCAGAAAAACCCGTATTAGGTTTATTCAATAATATTGATCTTCTATGTTAATCGATTCTTTTTTGTATAGAACGTCCAGTTTGACCTATGTAAAAACTGTCACATTCACTGCAAAATATTTTATAAACGCTACTTCACAAAAATAAGTCAAGTTAGTCCTTGTTATTGACCAACAATGAACTCAAATTCTTTTTGTTGGTGCATATTGTATTCACGTTATTTTTATTTAATATCTACAAATTTTATTGCTCAAGTTAGGTATATAATTAACTGAATGGAATATTTTTTGTTGTTTTTCTAAGTGAATTGGAAAAGTTCTTTGTAAAAGTATCTTTCTGTATTTATTTTTTTATATATTTTTGATATATTCAGTGAAACCCAAGTGTGTTAATTTTAATGTATTGTTTTTAACATGTTTCACCAAGAAATAAGCGAAACCTCCGTGTCATGTTTTAAAAATGAGATCCACATATAACGCTGCTGTAGAAGCTGCAAAAATAAAACGATAATATCATTTTAAAATTAAAGAATGAGTAAAGAAGCTCTTCAATTAATGAAAAAAATTAAAAGTTGTAGTAAAGTACGAGAACACATTATTTCTTTAGAAACTTTTTCAAAGTACTTCAAATCAACTCCCATGAACGTCTTAGAAAATTGATCACTCAACATTTTACTGAAGTCTTCAAAAAAATATGTCGCTCTCGAACTTTCTCTTTCATTCTCGGAAGTGTCACTTATTGAGGTTAGAAACACCTCTCCTCTATTCAATGAGGAGAAACATTTGTAATATCATTTTACTTATTACTAAATCGATAATATCTCAAGATAGATTTCCAAATTGCCTTAAAATTGCAAAAGTTTCTCCTTGAATAAGAAAGCAGCTATCAATGATGAAACTAATTACAGACCTATCTGTATATTCTTCCCTTTTTCTCGAAAATTACTGAGAAAATTATGACTGAACAGCTATTGCAATGCAACAATACATGGATAATAATATTCTGTTGATTGATTATTAAATGGATATAGAAAGGTTCGAAATATAATAGATGCAGGTCTTAAGTGGCTCGGTGTAAAGCTAGATTGTTATAAAAAGGAGGTTGCATTCGATGTCATTGTTTTCAGATTCGACGTAGGTTTTTGACTGCATCTCAAACTCGATTTTGATGAGCAAACTGGAGAAGTTTGATTTGATAGCAGTTTGAGATTAGTTCAGTCGTATTTAGCAGATAGATTTTTCCCAGCGATGCTAGAGGTAGCGTATTTGGGGTGTGCGATGGTGCATGTCGGGGTTCCACAGGACTCAGTACTAGGCTCTCTGCTTTTTCTAGTCTCCAACCATATCCCTGATCTCCCGGATTACTTGCCGGTGCCTCGGTACAACTGTTTGCTGATGCCACACCTATGTGTATGTCGAATACTGAGCTGATTTCCTTAGTGAAGTTGGATGATAAATGAGATTCTAGTGTAGATTTTATGGTACTCTGCGAATAAATGAACGTTAAATGCAGACAAGATCGGTAGTACGTTTATTTAATTTGGGACGTAAAATTATGAATATCGATCCTAATCTATAATATAAAAATGAATCGCAAAATGTGTTGGTAAGCGCATAACTCAACAATGCTTGGACTAAATTTACCAATTCTTTTTTTAATTGTTCGTTGAAGTCCAAGGATGGTTTTTAAAGCGAGAAAAATTGGAATACTTGCAGGGAAACCCCTAAAAACTGTCCTTTTCTTATTCCCATACAAACGTTTTTCAACTAAAATGTAGAGTCATTTGAACTTTATTGCTATTTAATAAAGTTCATATTAAATTACAAGCCTTCAATGTTGTCTAAGACCTACACACTGCCTAAGAACACACCTACAATGTAGGTGTGTTCCTAACTTCAAAGAGCCAATTTGCACTTTTTTACCGCTGCACAAAGGTCAAATTCAATCATACCTATCAAAACAGTGTGCGTGTTGGAGGATCTAATGTCGCGTTCCGAAACTCAACAAAAGTGATAATATCGCGAACCCGACCAAATTGAATAGTCACAAAATGTAAGAGCTATAGATCATTACTACTGATTTTCAATTAGGTCGGCTTCGCGATATTATTTCTTTTGTTTTAGTTTCGACATGCGACATAAAATGCATGTTTTCACGTCATTATATCCGTCAAACACAAACCGCGTTACCAGAAGTGTTTTATTATTTTTAATTATTAATTTCATATTCCTATCTGTGCAAAATTATTTAAATACTCATTTAAGAATACTTAATAACCATATAATATAATATTATTTCTAATTTATCTATATATTCCGCGATAAATTTCAAACATGACAATATTGTTTCGCCAACACAGTGGCTTCATCACATGTTGATTATAAACTTCATCAACATCTGATGAAGCCCCAGTGTTGATGAAACAATATTGTCATGTTTGAAATTAATTATAGTGAAAATCACTAAACTATTTAGTTCTATTTAAATTATGTATTAAGATTTTCATCAAGTATTCCCAATCGATTAATGATATTGAATATAGTTCAATGAACAACATTATAGAGAGCTTATATTTCAGTATAAAACAAAAGGAATATTCAAAGTTAGATTTCGCTGTACAAGGAATATCTGTTAAAATTATATGTTCGTACAGGTTTAGGTACTTCCTAAATCCAACAGTGATAAACGTGCCAGAGAATTATAAAGAATAAAGTTGGAAGCTTGAGATGTGGTGACTTACTTTACAAGTATGTATATCTATTTCTTTTGTTTTTTCGATCTCCATGTTTCTTTTCTCACATCTTGAACTTGAATACGTCGTTCCGAAGAGTGCCAATTAGTTCGAAATACGTGTCAACAACTAGAAATAGTTGTTTCTAATTGCGAGCTATACTGATCTTTTACTTTTGTATATTGGATTTACCTTATTTTTTGAATTACAAGAGAGATAATGTTGTAGGTATATTCAATCCTCTATTATAATAATAATAATAAGTTCTTTATTCTCAACAGGTATAACACCCAATTACAAAAAAAATAACATAATAAATAAAATGAAAGGAATATAACAAAGAGCTCAATCTAATTTTAAAAAACTAAAATAGTAACTAATAACTGAATAATAGAATTTAATGAAGCATTACAAAGAACTCAATCTTAATCAATTCATTTTAGTTAATTTCCTTTGTTCACATAACTCCTAATAATAACTTATATGGAATCAAAGTGAATGTCACAATTATTGGCAACTCTATTGAATGTAGACTCCATAAACCAAATGAGGGATTGTATTAGCGAGTTGGTCCTTTTAGTCTCTAGGTGCAATAATTCTGTAGTACGAGAATTTTGCCTAGGAACACGAAATTTCACAGCAGAGAAGAGAGAAGGACAATCAATACTGTTGTGCAGTAATTTGTACAAAAATGAGTGACAAAGTTTCTCTCTTGCCCTGCAATGAGATTAAACTGAATCGACTCAATAATTTGTTATAATTGACTCCTCTTTGTGGATAAACTTTATCCTCCCTCCACACTAAGAATTTCAAGAACCTTCTCTGAATAGCCTCAAGATGGCGTTGATGGCAAGTGTAAATGGGATGCCAGATCGTGCTGTCATACTCCAACTTGCTACGGATTAGGGCATTAAATAGTCCTATGAATGTTGAGAAATTAATGAAATATTTTCCTTATGGCTCTATTGGGTCCTCCATCGAGATGTTGAAAGTTATTTATCGGCAAACTGAATAATTTGATCTAATAATGATTAGAAAGTGAACTCCACCATATGATATACAATATTCGATAATTCTTTGTTACGTATTCAATAAAATTCGTCCCCTACTTGATTCAAAAGTTCCAAAGTATTATTTTCAGTGTTAAGGCTTTGTTATGAATATGAAAGGGATGATATTCTTCCCTTTCAAATATTGGTATATTGACATGAGCATATAAAGAAAAACATCATAATTTCATTCTCTAGGAGCTCACATTGTAGTTCGTCTTTCAGGAGGAATATAAAACACAGCAATATCAAGAAGCACACATTGTCGTTGATCTTTGAAGAAGAATAGTACAAACAGCGAGAGATGTATGTAATATATTTTGAAACATATTAATTGGTCACAATTTTAGCGTCTTTTCCGTTCAACACATCAATCACGAATCAGGGGATGTTCATCTTTGTAATTTTATGAGCACCACAGGTGTGCTCTCAAACGCCTCCCCAAGTGTATCACAACTGACAACTACATACATGACATTGCTCGGGGAACGGATGCGTAAAGGGATTACACAAATCTTCCTGCAACACGGGAAAGGGAGCCACTATAATTAGATGAAATTCCAGGCAGGGGAGGGTGGAAGATTAAATGCCATTTTTACAGGGCACTTACAATCTCCCGTTTGCGATGATGTAGCTGACAGAAAATGCGAGTCAGCGCCGAAACAGGCGAGGGGAAGATTATGAATAAATGAAGATGTTTCTCGATGTGATGATGATATAGGCGAACAGAAATTAATAGGGTACTTTTTGTGATTTCAACTTCTTTCCTTCCGAAGGGGAAATGAACCAGATGTATGCTAATTTATTTAATGAATTATCATCCATCCGAATTGATAATTTGAGTATTTAATGGACATCCATCTCACAAATCACTATTATTGCGCATAGATGATAGAAATTTATGTTATGCCTACAAAATAATTTCGGTTTTCAATGAAACTAAAAGAACCCCTTATTTCGTTTAGCAAGGTACTTGGAGAAATCTATTTTGACGTAACATAAATTCCAAATATCCTCTTTACCACATAATAGCAGTTTTTTTTTCATCAAAATAAGAGCTGATTAGCAATCATTAGACAACAAAATATATTTATATAGGACCAAATGAAAATTGCAATAATGCTTGGATAACTAGTGAAATCAGATAGGCTAGTAGATATATAAAGGATCAGTACTGGGTTTACTCTGAATTAAAGACTACTCAATCTATACATATGTATAAAAATGCAAAGAGAGATTATAAATTTTTTTTTTAATTCGAAGGGGTAAGTAATCCTATAGGGATCACTCAAAATGACCTTGACTGAACGTCATTAGCCAGCAAAAAATTTTTTGGACTAACCTATACAGATTTCACTGAATAAACTCTAGGATATTGACTGGGACACATTACGCCTAGGGACTCATCAAAGCGATTTTATTCTTCATACAGAATACAACACAAAATCCACGGAAAAGTAGGATCAAAAACACAGGGATGAGACAAAAGGATAAGCCACGTTGAAAAGTTTTTATAAGAAGTACGAATGGTACTATCATAATTTCAAGCCAATTGATTTGACATGATCATAAATTATTTCCTGTATCTTTATGTTGTTCAAACTAAGGATGAAATTCAGATTAAAAGGTTTAATGAAACTTAGTATGGGAGTTCAATTTGTTCAAAAAATCTGTAATTTTATGACGGAAATTGCTGCAAGCCATGATGAGGTGATCAGCTGTACTATAATCACCGCAGTCACACAAAGGCTGATCCCTGAGACCAATTCTGTGGAGATATTCTGGGCAAATGTTATGACCAGTTTTAAGTCGAGAAATTATTCGAACAAATTCTCTTCTATTACCAACATTATCATACCACTCTTTGGTCAGTGGAACAGGTGAATGCTTTTATAAAATCTTCCTCCTCGATTTAGCTGATATTCGGTTTTCCAATTTTTTAAAACATTTTTTTTTACATTCCATAAACTTCGGATGAGAAGCACTTCGAGTGAACCACAGGATTTTTAGCTGCTAATTTCGCAAACTCGTCAACTTTATCGTTTGGAAATACACCGATATGAGATTTAATCCATAAAAATCTGATATGATTATTTTGTTCCACCTCCAGTAAGAATAAAAGCACATCCTTGTGTACCTGCGTCAAAGAAGTATCGAACTTCAAATTTCTGAGAGATATCAGAGCGCTCTGACTCAGTAAAATGAGAATTCTATTAGAATGGAATTTCAACCTATGCTTTAATATAAACTGAAGAGACAATTTGATGGCGTATAATTCGCCGTGAAAAATTGAGCAATTTTTATTTAGAGTGGAGAGTTCCGAAAGTTTTAGGCAGGGATCAAAAACTGCGACTCCAGTAGCAGATGAAGATGATTTTGAAGCATCAGTATATAACTTATGATATCCCGCAAATTGATTGTTGACGATATCGAAGAATTGCTCCCTTTCGGAAGCAGATTGGTATGAAGGTATAATCACATCGAGGGAAGTTTTAAAAAGTCCAAGATTATAAATTATTATTAACATATTCTAAGTTAAATTATAATGTAAATTTTTTGGCAAATTCAACTAATATTAACAAGACTGTATGATCTATTGTAAATCGCGAAACCGGTAGAAAAGTTAGATACAATAGAGCAATCTCAGTTAATGTGGATGGTGAATTGTGTTCTGTCCCGGATACTGTTGCAAAAACACCAATGGTGATCATTTTTCGATGATAGCTGAGCTGAAATTAAAACATCATTATGGCAAAGCGTATCTTGTACATCCTCAACAATGACGAGTCATAATTTCTCCTTTTATCCAGTCTCCTAGTTTGAAGTTGTAAATTTCATTAATGCACTAGGTAATAAAATAAGTTCAGGTGTTGATTTGCTGTCTTCTAATATGTTGAAGGCTATAAAAGCTCATATTTCAAACCATTTGGCATATATTATTAACATCTCTATCACATCAGGCAGGTTTCCCTCATATTTAAGACATTCCATTGTAATTCCCGTATAAAAAATGATATTCATGAAATATTGAATTATCGACCTATTTCTATCTTGAGTGTCTCATCGAAATTCATAGAAAAAATTGTTATGCGTGGTATGGTTAACTATTAGAATAAATTTAAACTTCTTAGGTATTCTCAACATGGTTTTAGATCTGGTCGCTCAACGGAGAAGGCTGTCATCTCTTTTTTAGATTAGGTATATTGCAGCCTAGATAAAGGACTTCTTGATGCTGGTCTATTCTTCAACCTATCGATGGCATTTGACGTTCTGGCTTTTGGGTTTATGATCAATAAATATTATAATCTCGGATTCCGAGGCGTATTTCTGGATTAAATTCTTAGCTTTATAACATGCAGGACTATGGCAGATAAGGTTCAGGATACATTCTTCAAAGCATACAATATAAACTCAGGAGTGCCCCAGGGGTCTGTTCTCGGGCCTCCTCCTATTTATTCTCTTCGTTAATGATCTTCCAGATCACATTATTGCATATAATATGCCGTTGTTTGCGGATGATACTTCGTTGGCTATATCCGCTGTGAGTCCGGATTAGCTTTCTCTGGTATGTGGTAAATGAGTACAGTGCTTTACAGATTGGTGTCATAAAAATGCCTTGGTTGTAAATATTGCGAAGTCTGATTGTATGTTTTTTGGCATTAAAAACTCAAAACAGACATTGACTATACAGTTTAGTAGTACATTAATCACCTCTAAGGTCCATGTTAAATTCCTTGGGGAATACATTGATTATAACTTGAGATGGTGTTAACATATTGATTCATTATGCCAAAAATTATGTAAGCCAACTTCCCAATAAATAAAATAAATAAATCTCTCCCTAGAGAATCGATGTTGAATGTTTACTATGCCTTCTATAACTACAGTCAGATATCCTATAATATATTGCTGTGGGTACTCCCTAATATAAATAGAGTATTTGTGTCCCAAAAACGAATTATCGGTATATTTATTCTGAATCCTCTTTCCTCCTGTAGGCCGGTATTCATGGCATATAGGATACTGACGGTTCCCTGTATATACATATTAGGGTGGAGCACGAATGTATGGCGAAATTTTTTTTCAATATTTTTGATATCTAAATGGGGGGGATTTATGCCTTATGTAAAAACATGAACATATGCCAATTTTAGTGATTATTGAAAATTTCTTTTTACCTCCGTATCGCCTCTAAAATTTCGAAATTCTTGAAAAAACTGACTTCTTTGTTCAAATCTATATTCAGTGGAAATTACGGAAAAATGGATGTGAAATAATACACAAAGCAATAATCAGACAAGTCAGTATGTAATAAATGCAAAAAGAAGTAAATTAACATATAAAAGAAATGCTAGGAACACCTTTTAATTTGGTTTAAAATGACATTTTGTATCAAATTTTGGCATTTGGGCTCTTGACTCTAATTTTGCCTTCATGGCACCTAGTCGCGATTTTTTCGTACACTGAGACATAGCAGCTTCTGTTGTGATCTTCACGGCTCGCTCTACAGGCTGGGTATGCCACGGAAGATGCAAAAATGATAGCTGACCCTCGTCACCAGACTGAACAATACAGGAAATTTCTTCTGTTGACAAGTTTTTAAAAATTGGAGGTTCAGTTATCTCGTTTTGCCAATTTATCACTTCGATATAATTCGATGCATCAAAATTAATTTTTGGTACAGCAAAAAGCCTTGGAGCTTGTACCGCACTACTACGAGCCTTCAAAATACGCCGGGCAGCCAATTCACGTATATGTTTCCTTTCGTCGGTTATCATAGCCAATAATACATTCTCAGCATGCGCGAAATATGCGTTCCTTTGAATTACAGTGTCAAGGATACCTTTCAAATCATCTGGTAAGTATCTTGAACAATATATTATATTGAATAAATGGCGGGAACCATCTTTACAAGAAGGTGTACTCTTAATTGCGAACCAGGAAGGCGCATATACTTTAACAATAAATGTACTTAAAGTAACCAAGGCAGATGTTTCTTTCTCTTCGTAGCTTACTTCTATCTATAACTTCAACTTCAGAACCAATATCATGTAATACTGATGACACAATCGCAGCAGCAGCCCTGTCAGACACTCCGTATCTATCATACATTTTCGATACCGTAGGCAAGTCAATGGACGACACTTTTTGCGCAGGCATCGTTTTTCAGTGGCTCATCTGTTTGGGAAGAAAGAGAAGAGGTGCTGATATCTAAATTAACAGAGGACGTACTTGCAATCACCGGGCTAACAGAGCGATATTGTTGTTTTAGCTTCCTTTCCTGATTTATTAGATTTCTTTTACTTACAGTTACATCAACTCTGCCAATTATGATTTTACGAGCCGTTCTTTGGTCAATTAAAAAAGCTTGTTCACGTTTAGGGACCTTCTTTTCTCTTGGACACGTGCGAACAGTTAAAATCTTTGCATTTACAAGCTGATATATCAAAAAGTAACTTTTTATTTTTCATAAAATTTTCTAAAGTTTGCTGGGAATTCTTTTTCATCGACTTAAGAACATTTTTCCGCTTCTCGTGGTAAGTTTTTAACATTTGTATAATTCTGGTACTAGTCACTGTTGGTAAAGATGCCACTTGCCATATGATCTCGACTTCAGGCACAATTTTATCGGAAATTTCTGAAAATTTGGGCTCCTGTTTGCTCGTTTTCATGCTTTGCCTCGTCCATTCGTAATGTTTCACAACATCTTCGTAGGTAGGTAGAACATTTTTCTTTAACTCACAACATTCACCAAATAGTGCGCATTTAGAAGCACTACGAGTTTTTTCCATATTTAACAAAAACAATGTTTTAGGTTATGTTTCAATTGCGCGCGAGCGACAGTTCACCTCGAAAGACAATAATGCACTGCCCCGCGCGGTCCACGCGCGAATTGTCCGGTTTGCACCCTCCCGCTCTCCTTGTTCGTACTTAAAGTACCTGGTTTTTATTTTTTATTGTTAAAATACAGTATATTTCCAATTAATTAATATAGTAATACAGAAAGAATGATCAAGATGTTATAAAAAAAATAAATCACTAACTCCTGCATAAATTCTGAATTTAGTGAAAGTTCAATAACCTTTCGGAGGTAGTTATATTTATTTTTATCAAATAATATTTTGGAGGTATATGTTTGAGCTTGAGAGGCATAAACTTTTCACTCTTAGAAGTTGGAAATGCGAAAAAAAATTTTTCGCTCCACCCTAATACATATTCAAGACTTTATTGTATGTGAAGGAAAACCATAGTAATTTGGTGAAATTGTCTAGTTCTCACGAATACAACACAAGAAATCCTCAAGTGTTGCAACTTCCCCATCACAGAACTTCTAAATAAAAATATTCACCAATGTATAAAGGAGTTAAGCTCTTCAATCAACTGCCTGATTCTATAAAATGTTCACCCAAAACTAAATTTAGAAATGTGGTTAAGTTGAAGTTGATTGAGCAATGTTATACTACCCTATAGAAGAATATTTCAATCATTGTGATTTCTGATTATTTTGTAATTTACGTGTTTTATACATTTGTTTCTGTATGTCCAAAAGCATAAATAAAGATTATTATTATTATTGATATAATATAGGTACATAAGTTGTCACGAGTACCTATAAACCAACAATACTTTGGGCGCTCGAATCCGGCACTTATACTTGCGCTACGTTGTCGCAATATGATTGTCTACGCACTCTAAAACCCTTGATAACTTTCACCCCGTCCACGAAATATAGGCGCCTATCGATAAACAAGCACCGAAGTTGAGCTCTCAACTGAACCAAGTACTAAAATGTATAGTCGGTGGAGTAAATTACATAAAAATTATTCCCAGAAAGGCCAGAATTTTCAAATTACTAAGCATAGATATGGGAGTCGAACATTCGGCCCCACTGTATTATTGCAATTTAGGACGGCTTTTACTTGAAAATGAATCATATATGTTTTTCAGTTTACAATACAATTTTCACACTTTTTCCCAACAAAAACGTGATGAAACCGCCGAATACTTCACTTACAGAGGGTTGCCAAATTAATAGGGAGAGTCGCAAAATATTGGTTTTTTACACTTTATTGGTCCATAACAAATTTAAAACGTTGTTTTAAGTTATAATTACATTTAATAATATTAGACACATATGTTATAAGTAGTTTAAACAAAAAAATAATAATCTTCAGGTAATTAAAAAATATTAGCAGGTAGTATGAAAATGGCAATGAGATATTGCTAATATTTTGTCACATTTCCTTTAGCCTGAATGAGTGCTTCGATCCGCCTTGGCATGCTTTCTATGCAGTGTTTGACACTCTCCTTTATTTGAGGGTTGTGGTGCTACACATTTATTAATTTTTCGATCAGTTTTACCTTGGTGGTTATCATTTCCTTGGCAATTTCCGCCTTGGTAATTTTCCATAAGTTTTCGATGGGGTTCATGTCTGGAGAATTGCCAGGCCAAGGTAAAACCGGTATATTGTGGTCTGCTAAAAATTTCGTCACACTCCTTGCTTTATGGCATGGTGCTGAGTCATGCATAAACATGAATTCCTCCCCCTCTGGGAACCATTCCCGGAGTTAAGGCAACAAGCGAGTGTCTAGGACCTGCTTGTATTGGTCCTGTCTCATGGTTCCCTGGACAATGTAGAGACGCCCAACCCCTTTAGCGCTTATGACAGACCATACCATAATTTTAACAGGGTGTTTAACGCTTTCCACAATGCAGTCAGGGTGAAATTTCTCGCCTGGGCGCCGCCTGACAAAATTGCTCTTATCGGCTAGAATCTCAAAAGTTGATTCGTCTGAGAAACACACCTTAAAAAAAAGTATTTATAACTTTTATGAAAATGTTTTTAATTAATATATCACAACATTAATATGAAATATAAATTGACATTAAAACTGACCTTGCTCCAGTCTTCAATACTCATCAGACGGTGTTCACGAGCCCAAGCAAGTCGTTTCTTCTTCATCACCAAAAAATGTGACTGTTCCTATTAATTTGGCAACCCACTGTAGTTTACTTAGCCAGATTCGTTGATTTTACTATCATAAATGTGCGATATATCAGAGAAACTAAATAAATGGAATCTGTAATTGCAAGACAACAACTGGCGCATCCTGAAACTTCAGGTTAAAATTGTGGCTTTTAGAAACCAAATGCATTTGTGGAGGAAAAAAATTAATGAGGTAGTCAAGATAGCCTTCCGCAAGTTTATAAATATGCAACATCTAATGAACTGGTTGTTTAAAATATGCGTTTATCCAAGATCCTTTCCATGCACAAGCTCCGCCAGGGTTCACATCACAAGAAGAATAAAGTCTCATTGAACTATTTTGTGATGGCAGCCTTAAAACAAGACCAATTCCAATTTGGTGGAGTTTTGGTGAAATGAATATTTAAATTTAACCTCAAAAGAGCTTCATCTGTAGCTGCAAGCACGACAAATATCGCTCAAGAATCAAGAAATGAAGAAGTGTCAAAACTCATTGAAAATTCTCTCGAAAAATAAAAATCCCCCGTTGAAAAACTTGATCACCGAGCTCACTCAAGTGAACAATTCAAAATCACATTGATTTGACTGAGTAACTGAACAGTTTTTGTTATTCTCAAGTCTTTCTTGTTGTTTTGTCTTTTAATCGAGATTTCTTGAAATTATTATAAAAAAGCTTAATTTTATATTGTGGATATTTCCAGTTCAAGTACTCAAAGTAAACTATTATTGTTGTATCACTAATAATACAAATTTTAATTAGTATCAGAAATTAAAGTTACTAATATCACTTTTTCAAATAGTTAGTTAGCTAAGGGCGACGTGACTAAGTACTGAAGTAGTTCTTTGGGGTACTAATACTAAGGAATATAATTAGGATTACCAGATAGAAATTTAGCAAATCCAGGACAATTCTACGACAACCGTGTAGGGTGATGGCCATAGTAAAAATATATCTTGCTTTTCTATTCAAAGGATTTGTATTTGGAAAGGAATATGAAATTTATTGTCAAATACGTACATTTATTAGATAATTATGTACAGACTTGCCTACTCTTACGGAGGTTGAATATGAAGTATGAATAAATAATTGAAACTTTGGTAGAGAATGAATACTATGTTAAAAATTAGATCGCAAAAAAATTAACAATATGTTTCTCTTGTTAATTAGGTTTTGGTAGTACATAAAATAAACGAACCAAATTGAGTACCTCCTTATAATGATTTTGTTGCCGACTAGTCAAATCGTGCAAGGGATACATCAACGATCTAAAGAAAAGTTGACTTCGCATGCTCGTGACGCAACCTCATTAAAATGCAAGAGGTCTTCGCGTTTCGGCGCTGGCAGTCAGGCAGTCTATTTTATTCATTTATATTATAAGTATTTATATTAAACTAGCTGACCAGGCGAACTTTGTACGCCCATTTATTTTTCTCTGAATATTTTTTCAAAAAGCCGGAAATACATATTCTACTATTTGCGCTACACTATATTGTCTTTATCATTTATCCCGTGTAGACCCAGGGTCTTATTCAATTACGAAGGGACTGCCATACTTCCTGTTATTTCGAATCAGTCGAATTATCAAAAAATGCCTATATTAAGACGTTTGATGTATTGAAAGTTATTAACATGTCCATTTTATAGTTGAACGGCATCTTCCCAATTTCTCAAGTATTTTCGTAGCAAGTACTTGTCCCATATATCTCATCATTAATCATATGAGGTATTTGTTGGATATAAGTTAAAAAATGTTTAGAATTTAGTCCATTCCGGAAACCAATGAATAGGTAAGTTGCTCTGCTGGTGGCTGTACCAATAGCGTCTATTTGAATTTACTCTTCGCGCAATATTTTGTCGCATCATTGCTAGTATCTTCTTATCAATAACAATTAAATTTGCCTTGAAATATTGACACACAACGTTCATTGGTCCAATAGCAACGATTTACTGTGAACTGTAATGTATTAAAACGTTCTATTTTAATGCAGGTCGATAGGAGTTAAACGCAACTTTTTCATATTTATAATTTCGATTCCGTTCAACTTCATTCCGAGCTTGCCGTTGGTCGTCAATTTGACTTTGCTCTTTTATATCTTTGACTTGCTGAATTGCGAGTTCTGCGACTTAAGTTTGTACGTCTAACAGCTATGATTTTTAAAAACGAAATTACAACTGTAAATTGAAGAAACTATGTATTGTTCTTCATCATCAAATATACCATGCGCTATGTTAATAACGAGTATGTTTGTCTATTTGAACTTACCAAAATTTTATATTCAATAGAAGTTTCAATATTAGTCGTGATAGCTCTAAACTAATCGCATGTGTGATAAGATATTCACTTTTTTTACATCCTCTTTTTGAGAATTAATAATTATTTCGTACTTATATTATTAATAAAGTATTCTTGAATTTTATAATTTTACACGCAATTTTCAAATTTTTCCCCTGATAATAACAAACACCACAAAAAAATAGTGAAATCGGTCCAGCCGTTGAGTCTACATTTTAGTTAGAAAACGTTTGTATGGGAAAAAGAAATGGGCTGTTTTTAGGGTTTTCCGGCAATTATTAGAATTTTTCTCGCCGTAAAATTACCATCCTTGACTATAACGAACATTTAAAAAAGAATTGGCAAAATTGGTCCAGGCGTTGTTGAGTTATACGCTTACCAACACATTTTGCGATTCATTTTTATATTAAATATTATAAAAAAATATTCTTTCATTATGGATTTTAATTTTCTCCAAGTATCGGCCTCATCAATCATCATTAATTCAATATAATTTTTGTAAAACCAAGCCAAATGTTTTTTATTCAATATATGTTCAATATATTCAAAATATTCAATGTTTTAAAAGAGATCAGCGTACATTCAATCAAGCCTAATATTTTCGGCTAAGCTTGGTCGGCATTCATCCATAAATATGTTTGTGCTGATGATTTTCAGAAATGTGAATGGAGAGCAATGCTCATAGTCTCAAAAATAAATTCAAGCCTAAGCTGATGATTTGAGAAATTTATTTATACCGGGGTTCATCAGAAGTTAATTGATTATTTGAAAGAAGAAAGCTGCCATGGCTTCTAATTCTCGCAATTGTTCGATATTTAGGTATAGGTTTTCTACATGTACTAGAGTTTTTTGCAGCTACCAACGATGCAGTTTTCAACCTCATTTTCCACCATAATCTGCTATTCGCATTCTAACCAATCGGTCTAATGCTGGTAGAATACTACAGAGGTTTTGGCCAAGGGATTGAGCAATCAAACTGCATCCTGAAATGTATTTCTTTCCGCAACAACTGTTAAACCATACACCTCAACAACGTTAACGTCATTCTCTTCTGCAAAAATGGATTATGTGATAAAATATCTTTGGTGAAACTTGTTCTTTGGAGAAATCTATTCCGTTATTTATTATACAAAAATCTAGACTGGTAGATAATTCGAATTATCGACCATGGTCGATAATTTTTGAAAAAAAAATAAATAATTGTAGGATGAAATCCGTTAAGAATGTATCAAGAATGATAATTCTTGATAATGCTGTAAAAGGCGAAACTAGTCGAATAAAGAATTGTTCAGTCAGTGATTTTTAGACAGGTTTTTATTATTACCTCTCCTCTAAATTTAATTGAAAACTCCAAATAATCAAGTTTTTGGTTTTTTATTTTTATCTAATGCAAAAAAAAATTTTTTCACAAAAACTTACCTTTTTATGTCGTAAACACACTGTAATTTTTTTTATTTGAAATTTTGATTCATTTTTTCACCTTATTTCGACTTAATATCGAAAAAACACCCTAATTTTCAATCGAAAATTCTTGCATCAAAATATCAGTTTTTTAAAAAAAAGTCGAGGGCTATTCGTTGAAATCTCTTCTTTCTGATAATGTGAAAAATATATACATTACTGTGGTAAATGTTCTCAGAAAATGCAAAGAAAAGAAAGAAACTCGAATCCAAAATTTTCTTTTTAATCCCTATGTACAATTTTGAGTTATATAGTGAAATTTATACTTTAATTACTTGAAAAAAGTAAGATTCTATGTTACATTGATAAACAAAAAAATAACGAATCCATAAATCATAAAGATTGCAAGAAATTTAGGATTTAGTGGGGATTTCAATTAAAAAATGTGATTGCTGCAATTTTTTTTAGTCAAAAAGTTGAGATATTAAACTCTAATTACATTTATGTCATGGAAAATCTCATAATATATGAATAGAAATGTAAATCGTACTATTGAATTTAGATACTGTATACTGATTATTATTATTCAGAAAATAATATTTTAAAATGCATTAATTGTAATCCATCTTTTTCGATATCTTTTTTGTTTGCATCTTTTTTATAAAAAATATTTTCCAAATTTGACACATTTTTATCGTTTAATAATGAATTTACAATACTCTTTTTTCCTTTTCCAGCAAATCCAGATGTTGTATGGCAACCAGAAAAATAATGCAGAAATGCAACGATATTTTTGAAGGATTCATATTTGAAACTATTAGACGTGAAAAATTGATCTTTTACATTTCCAGAACCTGGTTTGAGAAAATAAATGTCATGATTATTTGAAGTTAATTGATTCAAAAGGGCTAAAAAAAATCAATATCTTGACCCCCAACAATGAGAGTTTTATTCGTATCTCTGGCAATTTCTATCGAAGTTTTTATAATGTCTGCATCGGCATCTTCTGCTTGTTTACAGGAAAATCTTTGTGACTGTAATCTATTCATTGACGTTTTTATTATTTTGTCCATGTTTTTCTCGTTAGATGAAAATTTTTCTTGCAGATATGGTGTTTTTGTATGGTTTTGATAATCAAACTCTGGAATATTGTCTGAGGTTTTTCTACGACTATGTTCTCCCTTTTTAGTTGAAGTAGCTGATGGTATTGTTGTCACACTAACTGATTTTTTATTTCGGGGTACCCATCAAAAACTATCAGCTGCTTGCTGGATAATGTTTTTCTACATAGCGAAAATATTTATTCATGGTCACTTCCATCGTTTCATTTTTCTGTCAAATTACTTTATGCAGTAAAAATCCACTGTCGACGACATGTACAATGCCGTCAGAATGCGTTGGTCCATTCGCACTCACAAATAAATCGTAAAGTTGAGATTTAACTTTTTTTTTTTGAGGCCATTTTCTGTAATAAGTGACAATGGATAAGGTGCAAGCTCGTATTGTAAATAAGATTCCATATCTTTTTTACTGTCAATTGTTATCGATATTCCTTGCAATAACAATAATGGATCGATGGCTATAATATCTCCGTTTATTTTAATTGAAAATTGAAATTTCGGATTCGAGTTTTCTTTTCTTTGCATTTTCTGAGAACATTCACCATAGTAATGTATATATATTTTTTCATTTTCAGAAAGAAGAGATATCGACGAACAAAAAACTCACCGACATTTTTTAAAAAGCTGATATTTTGACGCGAAAATTTTCGATTGAAAATTAGGGTGTTTTTTCGATATTAAGTCAAAATAAGGTGAAAAACAAATATTACAAAACAAAAAAATTACAGTGTGTTTAGGGCATAGAAAGGTAAGTTTTCACCAAATTTCGTGAAAAAAAAATTTTTTTGCATATAATAAAAATCAAAAACCTGATTATTTGAATTTTTCACATAAATTTTGAGGTTACTTGAAAAAAGTGTGATAACAAAAGTTGTAGGTCTCTTTATTACTACAACCCTGTTATTTAATTTTTTTTCCATAGGACTTGTAGTTTTGCCGGAAATCGAGTTACACCGTTTTTTACCCTTAAAAACTCACCCCCTTCCTCTTCCCAACCTCAGATCGGCAGTAAATTATTTTTTCTTTCATTTCTGTGGTATTCTCGTCTATTTTTTTCACTTTTTACCATTTTTAAAATTATCAGGTAATCACAATTTTTATTGTTACTACTCGAGTTCAGTACACTATTATGCAGAAAATTCCTGATTATTTTACAAAAATTGAATGTATTGAAATGAATTACATTAATTTATATCTACCAATAAAATATGGCAAAATGTATATGTGTACATGTAATGTAATATTTTTTTGAAATAGAATAGAGCAGATTAAAAGTAACTTATATTTTATTCCAGGAGTTCCCACCCCTATGTTCGTAAACAGAAGGCCTCTCACATTCACATTCACTTTGGCGTTTCCTATGGCGACTTCTAGTAATTATACATAGGGGTAGGGTTGAATATGACAATAATTATAGATATATTTCATTCAATTACAAATCAAGTAGGAATAGCTTACAATTTAAATTTTAAATACAAATTGGAGTATCAATTTACATAGAAACACAAATCAAGTTAAATAAGTGAATAACCATAGGGGCATTATATGTCTGTACGTAATATATTAAAATGCAAAAGCACTTCCTAAATCAAATGAACACAATAAACAATGAATTTATAACAGCCAATCCAATAAAAACTAAGATTGTTAGTAATAATTTATATCAAAATGGAAAAATGTTATTTCTAGTTGATGTTTCGCTACAAATTGTAACTATATCAAATTTTCAGAATTAATAGTTTTCACGAATGAAAATATCTCAAACTATACAAAAATAGACCAATATCAAGCCACCTTGCATATATACCTATTATATTCACTTGTTCCCGGAAGGTTCAGAAATACAACTACGTCATAATTTTCTTAGAAGGCAAAAGAAAGGTAAACGTTATCAGATATAGTCAGTCTACAGGGCTGGCTTTGCCGCATATTATAATTAAATATTTTGAGATATTCATTGAAAATTAAGTCTTAAAAGTACATAAAGATGGAATCATAAAACATGAATGCAAATTGTATTCATAAGTGTTTTAGTCTACGAAATAGCTTTGAAATAATTCAAACCACAAATCAAAACTGATATGCATAAACATCGATAGAAACTGTAAATTATTTTTATATTGCTTCTGGTACTCTCTAGCGACTTATGTAATTAGGACAGTACAATATAGGAAAATTTTGTGCGAGCTTAAAAAAGTTTCATCTGATGTTGTAACACATATATTTATATTTACTTAAAAAACGTAATCATAAAAAAACTGATATCAGTATTTTTATGTCTTCAAAATAAAGAACACGAAACAAAGATGAATGAAATTTCATTATAAAAAGTTTTTGTTCAAAACTCTAAGAATTTCATTGTAATTTTTCAGAGCGAGTTTTAGGTGCTACACGATCAAAGTAACAAACGATTAACCTAAAATTTTCAGAGCGTAGAAATCAGCATTCTCGGTTTTGATGATTATGAATTTGAAAATTATTAAAACAATCAGAGCTACGGTTCTATAGCAACTAAAGAATTCTCAAACGAATCATTGTCGAAGTTTTGAAACAGTTTTTTTTTATTGCCCAATTTTGACAGTCAACCTGAGACAACTCAGGTTGACTTCGCATCAGTCAACCTGAGTTGACTGATGCGAAGCAGAAGCCCCAACAGCGTTAATTCATGAAAGAGCCATAATGCTTGAATGCTTTCGAGAGCTACAAAAGAATAAGTAGGACAAATAAACAGAAAAAAAATATGATTATTATTGGACATGTATATTATTTCAATTCTATACAGAAACTTGCAACTTAAATTTTCAAAATCAAACTTCCAGGCTTTTTTGGTATGTATGATATCATGTGACTTCTTCCTCGAAATTTGACGATCATTTCATCCACTATGATCACCTTCGCTCAATTCATACAACTGTTGAGAATTACTTACAAACTTAATGAAAATAGGGGATATGGCAGCCAACTTATCAGTCTTCATCATCTCTTCACGATCATCTAGGTTGTCAAATCGTAGACACAATAACAAAACCAGAAATCTTATCTTTGACATTCCGTACCTAAATATTGGACAACCTGTGCCATCTGAAGCGAACAAGTAACTCGTATTTTCATCATTTTATTTCAAAACAGCTGAGTAAAACTATAGACCAATTAAGGCTTTGAGTTCAACCAACTCCAAAGCATTCAATTCAGGTCTGTTACATCGCACAAACTTGGTTCTGTAAACAGAAATTCATTGGCTCAAGTAAGAATGCACTGGAGCACTTCTTCATCGAAAAGCTTATTCCAAATACTGTAGTGATCTTTACCTTCTTCTGGAGTCAATTTTGAAGAACTTGCACGAGAGGTTATAATATTATGTTGTGGGGTACGTACCCTAGCCGAAGGCGGCGTCTTAGCCCATTTATACCTATTTTTACAGTAATAATATTTAGTTCTCACTAACTCCGATAGTGGAATATTGTCCGAACTAACACTGACCGATTATTCTCCTAGGTTCCGGTCTTGATCCTGATCGAGATCCTGATGTTGATCCTGATCTTGTTCATTATCACTTTCATGATTTTGTGTCATTTCGGACTCCAATACAAAAAATCTCCAATGTTTTCTTCATTGTCAGACTGATCCGAAGTCAACAGCAACTCACACCCTTCTTGCTTGATTTCCTGCACGAAAAGTTTTTCTCGCAGGGCCCTGAAAAGAACTGGTACCAGGTTGTTTTGATTTAGAACTACCGGCTTTATTGCTTTTTGACAATTTTTTTTTTGTACTACAAAATCTGAAACAAACATAATCGCCCTTATAAAATATATAATAGGGCAACAATGGACATGTAGTCTGGCAGGCTCAGGTTAATATTTCGGTGGTTATTACTTACGTGATATTTATCGGAAGACGCAACCTCCTTCCTCGTTGGTGGTTTTACAAAGTAAAACAAAGTATATAATATATATTTATAATTATTCAATATAATTTTTCGGTGTTGTCTCTAATAAATAAAATAGCTAATGAAACCAGGAAATAAACACTCAAACATACACGTTCAAAGACATCAGAGAAATGAATGTTAGCTTTTGTTGGCTGTTGGTTTTGTTTCCTGCACGGTGACGTCACTCGCGATTTAGCTAATCCAGTGCGTTTTCAATCACCTGATCAAATATGAAATTTTAATTATTTTTTATTGATTTCTTTTGAAAATCATATATATTTCAAAAGGATGTAATAGCTATATTGGTTTAAAATAATATTTACTATCAACTAACAACATTTTGATCTATATTTTCATTGCAGTCAAATACACTATTGCAAAAATAAATTCCTAACTGATAATTTAAGAACATCATTTGTGATTTCAACAAAAAGTATAGATATTATTAGCAAAATATCCATACATAGAAAAGATCCCCTAATTACCTTGATTTTTTTCTCACTCAAGTCCTATTGAAGCATGCCAAAATAAAAAGAAACCACGCTAATATGTCTGATATGAACAATGTGAGAATAGAACAAAATAACAATCCTTTTTAACTTTTGTGTTGGTCTTCAGTTGTCTATAAATTTGATTCCAAATTCTGAAACAAACCATGACTAAATGAAAATTATCGTGAGATATCAAGATCCAATGAGGTATATAAGGTCACCTCTATTTCGGATTATCACTTTTCTCTCGAGAACTAGGGTGTTTTTTTCAGAGGTATAGAACTTTAAATTGCAATAAAACAACGATGGATCATTCGATTGATCAGAATTTTTTTTAATTCAAAAGATAATCTTGTGGCATTACATTTTAAATATAATTTTTGTTATATGACCGCCACGGCTGGCTCGGATATAGTCCAATCTGGACGTCCAATTTTTGAGGACTTTTTCCAACATTTGTGGCCGTATATTGGCAATAACACAGCGAATATTGTCTTCCAAATGGTCAAGCGTTTGTGGCTTATCCGCATAGACCAATGACTTTACATAGTCCCACAGAAAGTGGTCTAGCGGTGTTAAATCACAAGATTTTGGAGGCCAATTCACAGGTCCAAAACGTGAAATTAGGCGGTCACCAAAAGTGTCTTTCATTAACTCGATTGTGGCACGAGCTGTGTGACATGTTGCGCTGTCTTGTTGAAACCACAGCTTCTGGACATCGTGGTTAGTCAATTCAGTAATGAAAAAGTTAGTAATCATTGCTCTATACCGATCACCATTGACTGTAACGTTCTGGCCATCATCGTTTTTGAAGAAGTACGGACCAATGATTCCACCAGCCCATAAAGTGCACCAAACAGTCAGTTTTTCTGGATGTAACGGTGTTTTGACGTACACTTGAGGATTATCTTCACTCCAAATGCGGCAGTTTTGTTTGTTGACGTAGCCATTCAACCAGAAGTGCGCTTCATCGCTAAACAAAATTCGCTTATATAAATGGGGAACAACGGCAATTTCGTTTTGGGCCCATTCGACGAATCTAGGCCTTGCTTGATGATGCCTTGTCTATTGATGATGAATTGCCAAACCAAACTGAGAAGAAATCACCTAGTTTCAAAACATCTTCCGGTCTGGCATACATATGATGATTTAAATTCTTCATAGTCCAATCTATAAATTTCAGACTTCTTCATTGGGTCGGGTTTGGACAATTTTTTATTATAACTAATAATATTCTTGATAATGCCGTAAAAGTCGAAACTTGTCGAATAAAGAATTGTTCAGACAGTGATTTTCAGATAAGTATTTCTTATTACGTCTCATTTAAATATAAACTATCACAGAGTTGATTCATCGTCCATTGAATTTACTTTTAACCAATCCTTACAATGAAATTTAGATAGGCCCTATCTGATTTTGAAAAAATAATTCTATTTACTTAAAATAAGTGTTAAAATAAGGAGTTAAAATAACTTCCTCTGTAACATTTACAAATTTTCTTGGATGTCAGTGCATTATCAAGAAGTCAGTAACTTTGTTTTTCTAAATTCGTCATACCATATCGAGATGAGCGAAAAGCCTGTAGAAGGAGACGGCATGTATCCTTGTCTCCTTCCGATGACGTAATCCCTTCGATTCGTGTGCGTGTGTTCTGTGTTCTCTCATTCCCTCTTCTCTGTTCCATGTGCCACTTCAAATAAGAGCAGGAATGTCGGGGGGCCTGGGAATTTGTTTACTTTGGCCTTTATGTACTCGTTCGCTTTATTATTTTCCAGAATTACGTTCCGGTCTGGCCGGTCCGGGCGTATACAGGCTGGTCCGTTTGCAATTGAAAAGAAATGAATATTAGTTGGATGAATTGTCGACAAATTGATGAAATTCGTAAACAAATAACATTATCATTATTAAAACTGATAATTATCGACTTTTCTCACAAAACTTGATTGAATGTGAATTCTTGAGTTGTAGCAACTTTCAAACGAATTGAATCATTTTTTTTTCTGTATAATTTATATTGTATGTACATGTTCATTGAAAATTATATATTATGTAAGTATTTGTACTTTTCAAAACATGAATTTAATCATTCATAAGAAGAATGCGGTGAAAGAGTTTTACAAAATGTGTCCAAGGTTGAGGTGTCTTAAAAAAGCTTTTTAATTTTTATCTATCAAAATTGATGTTTTTGGTAAAACGTTCCAATTTTTCAAAAATGTCATTAAATTCAATGATATTCAAGTTTTTGAAAACATGCTTCTTTTCATAATCAATTTTTTGTAAAACCTTATGAATTAAACATAAATTCCAATGTTTATTTTCTTATGTGATTTTTCACTTCAGTAGGTGAATCAGTTTTAAATTGTTATTATTTTCGACCATATTATTATCTTGTGTACTTATGTCTATATTATTTGAGTTGTTCAATACACATGAAAAATTCATTCGCTAATTAGAAAAAATCCATTTCTATTTATTATTATGAATTCTAATAATGAAATTGTTAGTTAAATTGTTTTGTATTCAACAGATCTGATGTATCCAGATATTTTCGTTAAATGAATGAATTGCCTTTTGTATCATTCTCATTAATAATTTCAATTGAATGAAATTGTTGAAACATAATACAAATTGGGCAATTGATATAAATTTACAGTTTTTATTAAGAAGTCACTTCAGAGAAAATTATCACTTCCGAATCTCCTCTTACACCTTATATTTGGACGCGATGTAGGTCTTCACCTATATCATATATTTCCCATTTATTAATCTGATATCGTCGCGCATTCTTTTGAGGTTGAAGTAGTAGGTAGTATTATTAGGTATTACTTTTTGTAACGTTAATCATCAAAATAATTCCCAAAGACAATAAAGTTGTGATAGCGATTTACCTAAATTTGTTTTTTTTTATTTATTCGCTGCTTCAACAAAAAGGGTCATTAGTAGATATTTATCTTTCATTACAATATAATATATAGGTACAAGACAAATTCATACTTTTTTTATCCGAGACATACCTATACTATACACGCACAGAAAGAGGACCGCATTATATGGGCATTTCATTGTTCAACGCATTGCCTAAATATTTGAAGCAAATGAGAAAACATGAGCTCTTCAGGAAAAGTATATATGAATTTATACTCAATTGTGAACCATATAATCTAGCTGAATAGTTCGAAACATGTAAAGAATCTTTGTAAATTTAATTTGGACGTAATTTACTTTCATTGTTCTGATACACTTTTGTTGAAAAGTATGATGACTGTTGAATAAAGGAATAATGTTATTATTATTATTATTTATACATTTATAATTTGAGGTACAATAGGGTATTTGACTGCGATGAAAATATAGATCAAAATGTTGTTAGCTTGATAGTAAATATTATTTTAACCGTGTATGATCTTTAAAAGAAATCAATAATAAAATAATTGAAATTTCATATTTGATCACGTAATTGAAAACACGCTGGATTGGCTAAAATGCGAGTGACGTCACCGTGCAGGAAACAAAGCCAACAAAGGCTAATGTTAATTTCTCTGATGTCTTTGTACGTGTGTGTTTGAGTGTTTATTTCCTGGTTTTATTAGCTATTTTATTTGTTAGAGACAAAACAGAGAAATTATTTTGAATAATTATAAATATATATTATTTTTTGTTAAAGCTGATAGTAGAAATCTCCCAAGAAGTGACGCTATTATGGTTGGACAATTTTTTAAAACAATCCTATTTTTATGCTTCAGAATCAAAGAATGTAAAACCAGCACAGTATGTATTACTCTATATATTATAAATTATACTATAAATGAATGAATGTTTTAGAAAATGCCTAAAAAAGTTTACTTAATATCACAAACCTTTTAGGTTATTTGATAAATGACCATTCAATACTTACAATCTTTAGTTGAAAATAAATATAAAATAGATAATGAAGCATGAAAATTAATATACCTATACATTTTTGAGTTTATTTATTTACCAATTTGCGAACCAAATCATAATAAATTCAATCAAGTGCAGTACTACTTGACTACATTGAACATGTAAGAAATATACCTACTATGGTTTCCTTGCTTTTACAGGTCTTCTAGAGAAACTTACGGAGACGATGCTGTTGGTTATGAAATCGTCAACAATCACTAAATTTAATCGTCGACAGTCGTAGTACAATGTGACGATTACTGCGTTTATTGCATCATGACGTCACCACATTAAGTAACGTGTATAGCATGGTTTTGGCGGGTTTCTTATTCATTCAAACTTTCTCTGTCATTTTCATAAAAATTAGAAAAATTTGAAGTTAATTAATCAAATGGGAAATATGCATCAGCTATAACGAATAATTTGAGAAATTTTTGTGGAAACAGTCAAATACCGTATTGAATAGCTTTCAGAATGTTATATTGTATCATCAATATTTTAACCTAATATTTTTTCTAGGGTAATGCCTAATTTATTGTCTTCCCTCTGTTTCTTATGTTCTGGACACTATACAGTATGTGTTTGATTGTCAGGCGAGTTTGACAGACATATGTTGCATTTCGGTGGTTCTTCGTTGCTGAGGAGATCGTCGTGGGTCAAACTGGTGTGTCCGGATCGCAGTCTATTTAGTTTAATTTGCTCTGTTCTGCAAGGTATTAGAAGAGGTATTTTGAAAGATATTCGTTAATTTTTTCTTCTGATTTGCCCATCATTATTCCATGTGTTCTTTATTTTGGTGTTTATCATGAACATGCAATCGTCTAATACTATTATTGGTATTTCTTCGGCAATTCGGGTGGCTTTTCTGGCGGCGATATCAGCTTGTTCATTTTCTTCCATTCCAACTTGTGATGGAGTGTAGTATAAGGTGACTGATACTTTTGATGTGCATATAATATCTTGTTTGATCTATTGAAAATTCTAATGGATTTTTGTTGTTATTCTGTTTGATATTTTGTAATGCACACGTGATAGGAATAATTAGAAGATATGTTGTGGTTGTCAAGTATATGTTTTAGAGCCTCATTTATAGCACTCAACTGTCCTGTATACGCACTTGTAGATTTGATGCAAAATTTTAATTACTTCGGAGGTAACGTAAGCTAAGCCGACCACTTCCCATCTTGTTTCAAGATGAAATATAGATAGAAGTATAGATAAAAGTGGATGTGTGATTTTGATTTTTGTATTGAAGAAAATTGGTATGTATGATTTCTGGTGACGTGTTTCTTTTATCAAATCTTTCTAAAACAGTGTTTATATTGGGGTGGTAAGATCCATGGTGTCACTTTCAGATAGCATAGAGGTGTTATATTTGGCAGTTGGATATCAAAAAGTAGACACGAATTTTGTACTCGTTCGTAGTATGGTTTTGTTGAGTTTGGTCGATTTTCGAAAAGGATTGAAAGCGACATTTGGTACTCAAATGTTCATTTGATGTCGATCTACATAGTTTACTTTGAATGCGTACATTAATGACATTTTATTGCAATGGCATTTTGAAGACAATTTTCCTGTTAGTAACTGCAAGATAACTATAGGTGTAGTTCTATGTGCTTGAATTATCATTCTGAGAGCTGTATATTGTATGATTTCTACGGTTTTTAAATAGGTTTTCCTTGATGCAGAGTAAATAATTAAAGCGTATTCTATTTTGGACTTGATGAGGCTTTTATGTATTTGAGAAGGCTTGCTGTGTCTGCTCCCCAGGTGGAGTATAACAATACTTTCAGAAGGTTAATTGCACTGTTTGCTTCTTGATTGATTGGATTTATGTGGTATTTCCATTTGAGTCGATAATCCAAATGTACTCCTAAAAATTTTATTGTTTTTTATTATTAACAGTCTCGTTGTGTCATACTTATAAGCTTGGCAATCTGATAATTTTGTTTTTGTGTAAATAGCATAGTTTGTTTTTTTAGTTGAAAAGGTGAAGCTTGTAGTTTTTGTCCACGTTTCTATTTTTGTTAGTGTATGTTGTATTTCTTTTTTATTGCTTTTAAGTTTCTTTCTTTTACAAATATGGTGACGTCATCTGCTGTCATTTATAGCTATTAGGAAAAGTATTGAGCTAAGTATGCTTCCTTGTGGTATAGCATTTGTTTGAATTCTAGGTTGTGAGGTAGATGCTTCATTTGTATGAGTATGGATTATTCTATTGGTCATAAAATTTTCCACGAATGCTGTTATATGACCATTCATGTTCCAATCTTGCATAGTTTGTGATATTCGTAACCTCCAAGTGAGGTCATAGGCTTATGTCTAAAAATACTTTAAATAGTTAATAGTGTTGGCGTTTACTAGATGTAAATCCATTATAATTGAATATAAACTTAAATTCAAACACTTGAACTTATGATTTACACTTTATTGACTACATAGCATGACGTTATCTGACGTATGACATTATTCTGTTAGCATCTGAAGAAGTCGTTTGTAACGACGAAACGCGTCATGCTATGTAGTCAATAAAGTGTAAATCGTAAGTTCAAGTGTTTGAATTTAAGTTTACATTCAATCTAAAATACTGCCAATGCAGATTGTTGATTGGCGAAAGCTTCCCTATATCTGTTTCAATATCCAATATGCAGTCTATTGTTGATTTGTTCTTTCTAAAACCGCTCTGACATGAAGCTAATATATTTTTATATTATTTTTATTAATAATAATTTTTTTCTATGTACCGAACAATTCTATTGTTTATTATTTGTTTTAGGATTTTACTCATGTACAGTTAAGTGGGATTGGTCGATATGAATCTAATGAAGTTTTCGGCTTTTTTGGTTTATGTATGGGAATAATGATTGATTCTTTCCATTTTTTATGGAAACTTCTGGTAAAGGAATATGCGATTGTATCATTGAAGTAGAAACTCTTGATTTCTAGTGGATATTTTTTAAGAACGTATACGGTATATTATCGATTAGATTCTTCACATTTTTGCAATGCGCTCTTAATTCTTCTTTCGTAATCGGGAGATCCAGAGGAGCGATGTTATCGCTTGTGTGACTAAATTGTAATTGTCTTTCACCCAACAATCCAAAGTGCTTATATTTCAAAAAGTTCGAGTTGTAATTTGTGTCATTAAATTTCGTTTCATAATGTGTTCCCAACAATTCACATATTTCTTGGGCATCAGTGATTGTTTTTCTATCTTGTATGATCGTTGATATTTGACTCATATTGTAGATTTCTCTAATTTTTAAGATTTTATTCTATTGTTCTGAGCTGGAGGATGTTTGTGAATGGATGCTGGTGATATTCATTCCAGGAGTCTATTTTAGATTTTTTATTGTATATATAGCTTTTGCTCTCAGCTTTTTGAATTCTATGAGATTTTCTTCATTAGGATGCCGTCTTAGTTCAAAACTTTTTAATAATATGGTTCCCGAAAAACATTTCGAGAGCACTAAAGAATTTTGTCGAATGTAGTAAAGTTTTTCAAATTATACGATACTGTTGAGAACATTCCACCAAGAAAAGTGCAGAAATTAACTTGCTATATGCATAAGAAATACGACGTAGACTTACTGCTATAGTTGGTTACAGGTGTCTGGTATGCTTGAGAAATTAATTCCATACTACCCTAGATATAAATGATTTAACTGATCGAATTTTAAATTGTCACTCAAAATATAACTGAAAGGTTTCTAGTTTATTATGTTTAAAATGTCTCGACAAGAAAGCACATAAACCAATTGATTGGTATACCTTTTTTCTATCGTGCGATTATCAAAATAAATGCTGTCAAGGGCTAAATAAATTAGGAGGACCTAATTGGGAAGTTACAATTCCTTTTATTATGATAAGAAATCTTGATTTCATATTTTCCATAATTATTCACGTAAATTCTTGCAGGGTTTATTATAAAATCATCCATTGAGAAAAAAAGCATGTATGGTCATTGAAAACTTTTTTTTAAACTTATTATGGGTTGGATATTATAATTAGGTACTAAAAAAGATCACTAAAATCAGTAATTAATGCAGGGCTTTTTTTATTTGAAATTAGTGATTTTAGGAATTTTTATTTCTAAATTTTTTGCTATTACTAGATATATTTTCATCTTTGTTAAAACTTCATTTCCTTCTCTGAAGAAGTATCACACCATGCAATGAGTTTGAAATTCGTCTTAAGATGGAGATATTACTAGATGGCATTAAAAAATATATAAATTTAAAAGATGGAATCTTAACTGTGATAGTTCATTTCAAAATAAACTTCAATAAGGTACTGTGCCTTAAAACTTTTATGACATATCTTGATAATACCATAAAAGTCAAAACTAGTTATATTTACAATAAATTCAATGGTTTTAAGAACATCATTGAAGCTTTGTTTAAAATTTCATTCTTGTACCTTATTGAAGTCTTATTTAAAATATATGGTTGAAATCGGTTAACTTCCAATTTTATAGGAATGTTTGTAATACTCAAAATGAGTGACATTGTATACGCTTATTTGTACTTAGTATATACTTAGTGATGAAATGAAATATTATTTCGGGTAAAAATTGAAGGAAGTGGTACTGCCAAGAAATGAAAATTAAGTACCTACCAACGTAGAAAATTATCGTATTCTAGTGATGCGTGATAATTGATGTGAAGTCATACAAGCACGGGAAAAGCGTTAATGAACGTGTGTTGAACGGTACTTTTCATTAGACTTTTATGGAAACAAAAACAATGAGGCAAGACTACATAACAAACTATTATTTTCAAACAAAACTGAAACAATATCGCATATATACTGAAAATTTTTTGTACATTGTAATGTTTATTGTTATTTGTCTCATTGTGAATGTGTAATAGAGGATTTTTTCGAAGATGTATGACTAAGTAGAATTTTTTGAAATATCTCTTTCGAAGCATAAATTATTTCAAGTTACAATTAAATTAGTAAGTTATGATATGAGAGGGAATAATAAATACTTGTCTAAAAATCACAAACTGAACAATTCTTTATTCGACTAGTTTCGCCTTTTACGGCATTATCAACAATGCTTGATAATGTCGTAGATCGTTCTTGATAATGCCGTAAATGGCCAAAATAGTCGAATAAAGAATTGTTCAGTCAGTGATTTTTAGATGAGTATTTTTTATTATTACCTCTCATTTAAATTTGAACTATCACAGAGTTGATTCATCGTCCATTGAAGTAATATAACTATAACATGCAACAATTTTTCATTATCCTAGCTTAGCTTTATTTTTAGCACAAATTTGATTCCTTTTCTAAATACTTGCAACCGAATACATACCTATAATTTACATAGCTATACGTTATTCGGAATCTAGAAGTTTTTGTTGAAATCTTCTTCTCCTCCCATATGAATTTATTTTAGAAATTGATTGCTTATTGGCATCTTGTACGTTTCATTCAGACGGAATTAATAACTGTATAAACTATACGTGTGAAATGATATATAATCGAATATGAATCGATGATTTTTCCACAAATCTGTTCGCTTTTTCCATAGCGGTTGTAAAAAAGCTTCAGATATCTACATTCAAAAATGCTTGATATCGACGAATGAGAACTTGTCATTTCTTTGGTTTTGTTTTTTTTTATTATTAAATATTTATTCTAAGCATTTTTATCATTACAATCTCATCACATTAGACCAATGAGCAATTTTAATATAAACTAATTGACTACTATCTACCATAAACTAAGATAAACTCATCAGCGTCCTTATATTCTAGTCCTATATTAGAGTTAAACTAAAACGTAACATGTAAAACGAACACTAACCTAATTATAATTTGCTTAAATCTCCCAATCTGGACAGTAAAACGCAGTAGTCGAAAAGTTTCTCTAAAGAAAGTCGACACATTTCAAGCTAGCGCGTTTGTACATTTACTATTTATCCTTTACGGTTGCTCTTAGCCGAGCAATTGAACAATACATGAATAATGTTTGATGCGGGGGAAAGTGTAAACAGAGCTGACCATTATCGATATATCCAGCAATTGGTAGAAGCTATTGCGGGATATAGTTTGGATGGATTGTTTTTCCATTTTCAGGTCGTACCTACCAACTTGAATTTGGATACGCCGTTCTGAGGAGAGCCAATAAGCTCAAAACTCATGTCAACAGCTGCAACCAATTGTGGGATATGCAGATAATGTTCAGTTCTGTTTAAATTTTCACCGGCATCGAACATCATGCATATATTGTTCAATTTCTCGGCTTAGAGCATCCGTAAAGGATAAATAGTCTCCTCAAGGGCGAAGTATTTTGCTCCACAAACCAGATTGTTTTTTCATCTCCAGGTTCGTACAACTTGAACTGCCGTTCTGATGAGAGGCAATAAGCTCGAAACAAGTGTCAACGACTGATAATGTTCAATTCTGTTTAAATTTTGCCCCGCATCAAATATTATTCATATATTGTTATATATATATATATATATATATATATATATATATATATATATATATATATATATATATATATATATATATATATATATATATATATACAAATCAACTAGCAACGTAAATCTCAGGTAAATACCGAAAACTATTAATATTTCATTTATATATATATATATATATATATATATATATATATATATATATATATATATATATATATATATATATATATATATATATATATATATATATAATTATATTTGAAAATAGTATTTCAGTAGAGTTGGTTGTGTAGGGATGTTTTCAATCATTCTGATGAACATCTAAAATGAAACCTACTGTGTTTGTCGATTGTCATTATTTCAAACTGACAGACACAAAGGGTATCTTGAAGCAAAACTAAAGTATTAGGACAACCTTTCTTTGCTTTGGAAGTAGGCACACGATATTTACCATCAAAAAAGCTTGAAACACGGATTCAACGGATATTCAATCAATTCATATTTCTTTAATTGAATGATAAGTGCAAATAATTGATGATAATTTGATTAAATTATAAATAGATTGATTTATTATATAAACGAGTGTAAATATAGTCTCAACATGTACATAAGACGCTTGTAAAATTATTTGATGAAATTGTTGGTGAGATTATTTCAGATAAAAGCAGTTACATTCAAAACATATAACTACCTCTACCTATTAGTGCTTGGTTTAAAGATGAAAGTCATTCCAGTAACGACACAACTCACTCTTTTCATTTATTAATTAATTATTTACGTAATGCATAATTCCTTCTGATTCTTTATATGTTTGTTGGTATCGATTCCTTACTCAAGACTATTTGGTTATTAATTTCTGAAAATGTCCTTTTTGATTCAAATTGAACATTGTAAAAATTTGAATATTGCTTTTGTGCAATATTAATTAAGAAGTGTTCTTTCTTACTAATCATAATTAAACAAAATAATAATATTTCCTCAAAATATGAAGCAATAACGCCTGAACGACGTTTCGAATGGCTACTTCATCGTAGGAATGCAAGATAGTGACTTTACAACTCAACAAATACAAACACTTATATTCAACATGAAGTAACGATACACAATTAAAATAGATCAAGAAAAGGAGAAGAGGAAACAAACAAAGAGAATAAAGAATAAAAACTTCATAAAAAAGAGAAGGAATGAAAAAAGTGAACAATCATAAAACAGGAGAACCCTATTTAAATTTTAGGTATACATTTCAAGTTTTTCGAAATGTTTATATATGTCAAACGAATTGTGTACATGTATTTAGTTTCATAATCTTTCGGTAACTAAATATAAATCTGATATGTCCACATTCTGTAAACTGTAATAAATTCTAAAACATCAAAATTAATATACTGAATCAATATCTCAACACTACAATCACAAAACCCACACAAAATTCATAAATATAGTTTAAATACTTATAAGCAAACAACACACTTAATTGAAAGTATCATATGACCCCTTAATACGTATTTAGAAGCTCATCATTAATCGACTTGATGAGTCATAATTAAAAACCATAGCTTGATTTCACTGAAAATATGAATTACTTTTCAGAAAAAGCGGAAAAACTAGTTTCACACTATTTGAAAAAAAATTTATGATAAATTTCTGATTGATGATAAAGATGCAAATATTTATCACTTTATGCAGAATTTAGTAAATATAATGTACCATTTATTACTTTGAATTTTAAATAATCTCAATGATATTTCTTTGATTTACAAATTCAGATTGCAATACTACGTCATCATCAAGAATTTTTATAATTAAAACTTATATATGTAGGTACATTACAATGGGATTATAATAAAAATTTATTAGTACTCAAAACTTTCCTATGAATAAGTTTGAAATTATCTATATGACAAATGTCATTTGACAATAAAAAAAATAAGATATTTTCTAATTATGTTAATATATATAACATATATTTTATTCGTCCAATGAATCTTCTATTTGACTTCTGATAATTAATAAACACATAAACTTCCGATCACAGTAGTAAATCAATTTTTCATTCAAACATAATTCAGTCCCGTGTTCCAAGTACGCCCCTGTTCGAGGTATTAAAGCAATTGAACCACCAATGCAAACCACAGAATTAATGAACGATTATGTCATACATAATGCTTCTTTCAATCTGACAAAGATACAAAATAAGGTTCTATTAGAATGAAAATCCCATAAAAACGATGAGAAATCATCCAATCCATCGTTATAACGACTAATCAGATACTTACCTACTCGCATTTCGTTCTTAAATATAGAAAAGCAGTAAGGAGTACAGCCAGCCGGCGTTTACAACCGCTTTATATACCTGAAATATATAAGGGGAAAATAAATACATAGCCAGGCTATATACTATTGCTGTCTTTCTCGCACAGCGTTCAACTAAACGCATCAGTCTGGCAAGAGAGATCGTGGAGTGTTCTTGCCTATCGTTCGGTCGTAATAATTTACCGATTTTATTCAGAATGATGTATAATTACACGATATTTGTAGGTTATTTTACAGTAAATAAATAAAGTGATTGATCCGTGCAAGCATATTGTGATATTCAAGTCAAATTTACTTAAAAACCGGCTAAATGTGCAGTGTTGGAGGTTATGTTAGTCAATAAGGTCCATTATCGTGCGTTTTACGGTTTCCGCACTTTTGTTTTCGTATAGTGTGCCCCTAAAATTGGAAGAATTGTCGTTGACAGGGCAGAAGTACATCGACGGAAATTTCGAATCCGAACGATACGTTCAAGTAGTTAATTTACTGAACGAGTTAAATGTTAATGTTTCAATTGTGTCGTTCGTTCTTATCGTGTTTACTTCGGCGAATGTAAATAGTGATTCTTCGGTTGCATTGTGTGCGAGAAAGCTAGTGAAGTGAAGTTCCTTTCAATTTTATCAACAAGTCAGTGCTGCTTGGAAAAAATGAAAAAGTGACAGTTCGCATAATTTTTCGGTCGGTTATATTCTGTAAATGGATAAGTGGATGTGTTTTTGTGTTGAAATGGAAACATAAGGAATACTCAATCCGAAAACAAGGTAATTTCATTCATATTATTTTCATACATTAAAAATACCAGTTGAAATATATCTATGTTAGTTGTGTGGTTAGAACAAGTGAATTTTAGATGACATTTAAGCTTGTATTGCATTCGTAAGAAAGATATTGATATAAATAATTGAGTTATATGTAGGCCTAATTTTGCTTTCTGTCTCTTGAATGAATTTGTTTGTATCTCTACTATTTTTTCCGTTAGTTTTGTACAGAAGTTAATTATTGTACAACTAATTTCACCTTCATTGAAATAAGAATACATGAACTTTCTTCTGCATGTAATTCACCATTTTCATTAGCTTCTGTGTTTTGATTCTTTCCTCTTAAGTTTTGAATTTCATTTCTTTTCAAGCTTATTGTTAGATTAGCATATCATTTTGCATTATGAGCGATATATATATATATATATATATATATATATATATATATATATATATATATATATATATGTTGAATGAATGTTTTTTATCATGAGAGGTTGTGTTCACCATTTGATCAAATGAAGAAGACCAGGTAGGTATTATAGGATTAAGTGAGGAAAGATGTGATAAGAGTTTTTTAGTTATATTGAAATGTTTTCTTGTAAATTATAATATTATTCAGCCGATTAGTTTGATGATCAAACGAAAGCAGTAGGCTATTGCTTTATGTATTTTCTATAACTTTTCAATGCATCTGGTGTAATGAAAACTTTAGTTATGGTTATAGTTCCTGGAAATGAATATTTTTTCATGAATGGTATATAAATGGAACTTTTTTCATTCATTAGATTTAAATTTTTCGACCGAAGAAAATAATTCCTTTATTCATTGATATCGGTAAATGGAAACAGAACGTTTATTTTACATATTAATTTATTAAATATAAAAAAATAGAGGCTCCGAAACTAACACAAGATTTGAATTAACTAGAAAAAATTTTAGTCTTTAGATTGTAACTTTTTCATTGAATTCCGAAGTACATAGGATAGGGTTTTTTGTGGAATAACACATCGGGCAAATGGACTCCTTGGCTCTTGATTTTCGGATCCGTTGATTTTCATGCGGAATTCAGAAATTGATGCTAATATTTTGAAGGGAATTATGTTTGTGTAATTTATCTCCAACTTGAAGTTACGTAAGATGAGAATCAACAGCCTCGAAACATAAGTGCTGCAAGATATTCAAAGTAATAACTGATTTTTAAAATATTTACCTTTACATTTTTTTTTAAATATTCAGTGGTACCTACTAGTTTAGGTATGCTAGATATACCTGTATAGTAACATTGATTGAAAGGGTGTATTTTGACTAATGTTGAAACCTAAACACACTCATTGTTTAGTAAAGATGGCAGAATGTCTTAACCTGACTTGGAATTTTCTAGTAAATGTTCTTGACATTTCTTAAATACTTTGGAGTTCTAGGAACCAACTACTTATAGGTACTTCGGATAAATTATTTTCGGGATAAGGAGTGTTCATTTATCATTTAAGTAAGTACCTACTTCATTAGATTTAACTATTATAATATTTTCGTTTTATTTTCTCTATTAAAAAAAAACACGAAAAAATTAAGAATTAACAACATGCTTCGTGTTAACTTTCAACTAACTAATGATAAAATGTTTATTGGTAGGTGCTAAAATTTAAACCTAACATTTTTAGAGAAAGTTATAAGGTGCTTACTTTCTTTGTACCACAAACTTAATGCAATTTTATAACCATCCTAACGCATTTTAGTGACAGGACTTAAGTATTCCTTCCTATTTTGAAACAAATTTCAGCTTGTTACATTCGTAACATGAAATATTCCAGTATATACTAGATATGTCAAGTAGCATAAAGCTTCTTTTTCATATACATTTTACCAATTTGAACACGGCTTGATTATATTCGAATGAGATATCTATGTAGGTGGGTCAATCAATATAAGCAAAGTAATATTCATTATAATCACTTACTCTTCAAATTGTCAATATACACGCGTTATGAACAAATGCCAGTTGGTTGATTATGGCTATCTTCATATCAATTAGGTACTAATATTATATACCTGCTTTCGTAATAATTAACGTACTTTCAAACAAGTTCTCGTACACTTGAATATCTAGGAAAGTGCCATCATAATATTTTCCCGAAAAATTCGACAAAATTGAGGTGTCACTCTTTTTAAACAGAATAGTATTTGTGATTGATTAAGTGATAAAAAAACGAAAAAAATTTAATAAAATAACACAATTACTATTTGGCCAAAATTTCGATGAAGGCCCTAGTTATTACTCAAAGATTTAAGAAATCTTATATCATCGGACTAAATCTAATTGAACTGTAGAAGTATAAATTCTACTATACCTACATCATCTTTAAAATCCGTTATTGTTTAAGTAACTAACTCATGGCCTACTCTATACATTCAAAAACAGGTCGTAGCATATAACACTTGCTCTTTGCTTCTTCTTGAGATTGCTGTGCGAGAATATGAGCCAACAAGACAACACTGCTTTAATCTTAACGTGTTGCTGTGAGATTGTCCTTGCTCTGTAAGTGACACATTGACTTAGAATATAGAACAAAGAATCAATCGATCACAATGCAGCAGAAAATGTCTCATGGAATTGTATATCAAGTGCTTTCAACAGCTCTGAATCATTTTAAGCGCATTTTCATAAAAGCAAAGCTCATCATGTGACCTATATAGCTCCGATTGATCTTCGCTGGTTCCGAACAGCCCAAGAATATGGTAGGAATCGAACCTACCAGCACCAGTACCTAAGTGAAAGCTAAAGTAATAATGTTGGGCCCTAAAAAAAGTTAAATGGAAAACCGATGTACCTAGTCGAATGTGCTGCTGGCGACCAATGTTGGAAGTAGGGATGGTCGATGATCATCGATGTTGAAAGCAAAAACATCGATGTTTTAACATCGATGTTCGCTTTTCGATAAATATCGAACATCGATGTTAACGGAATCGATATCGATGTTAACTCACGGCCTCACGCACGACCAATAGGGATGCTCGATTATCATTGAGAATCGATGATCATCGATGTTGAAAGCAAGAACATCGTAGTTTTTACATCGATGTTCGGTATTCGATAAATATCGAATATCGATGTTGGGCTTTCGATAATGACATCGATGTCAACATCGATGTTTTTCTAACATCGATCATCCCTAGTTGGAAGTGTTCTGTACCGAAAAAAGAATCGATTTGACTAACTGGAGAAGGACGAGATTGGGAGATTTGTAACAGAGAAAATTGCGAAATTCTTTAGTTTTTTTTTTCTTTCCATTTTCAAATAGCCTTGAAAGGCTCACTTTGGAAGGAACAGTACCTACCTGGCAAAAGGTCGAGAGGAAGGGCGAAGATACACTAATCTTACTGACAAGAACCTCACCCAATCCGATAGGATGGCAAAAATAGACAAGAATGTAAATTCACGTATTTATGAATCCACGATACTCAAAACCGAGTAAACGACTAAGAAGAATATATATAAGTACATAATATAGGAGAGATTCAGGGCGAAATATACTCTTTTTCTTTTGATTTACTAGAGCTTTCGAGGAATGAAATTTTCTCTTCTACAGGAACAGCTACAAAATTGAGAGTAAGAAATTATCAAACACATTGGTACAAAAACCTATGTGGCAATTTGTGACTTAAGATTTAACAAAATATAGTGAAATATGCCAAATAATTATATAATTCAAGACTTATTTACTTACAGTAGTTTAGATTCGAGTCGAATATACCTTCATATCTGCTTAAATACGACAGCAAAGGATAGGTATATCCTAGTACTTTCTGCTTAACTTAATAGGCTATTGTTACTGGGTAAATGTTATTTTGTCAAGAACCTTTTATTTTAGTGTCGGTAGTGGAGTTGTGTTTTTGCGTTTCCTAGACAACTTGCATTTGTCCCTACTTATATACGACTCGGATTTGTACTATTCTATGTAAATATTCTTTGAATTAGATTTTATATATATATATATATATATATATATATATATATATATATATATATATATATATATATATATATATATATATATATAGATAAAAATAATATATATATATATATATAGTTCCAAAAATAATTATATGTTCCTCCTACAAGTTGAAACGAAATGGCGTTATCCTTATTTATGCAGCGATAGAACGACACAGATTAACATATTGTATGCGCTGCTCTTTTTTAAAATGACCGGATGCAAGGTGGACATCGATCTGGAGGAGGGTCGGAAGAGCGGAAAAAATGAACGCCGTCCTCACATAGGCGTTGAAGGGTCAACAGATTGACAGCATAAAAAATAAAATTTCGAAAATGATTAGTGTGGTGCAGATATAGGAGGTCGACGATATCATTTATATAAAAAAATTGAAAATTACGTATCAATCCGTAACACGAAAAGCGAAAGAGTGTTGTTGATCGAGATTAATTAAATATAACAGTAATAATATAAATATACAATGTCAAGTAAAATCATACGGTTCAGTTGCACACACAGAAATGAAATGCAGTACCTAAGTACCTACTTGTATGAATTTACACATGGTTAGGCTGCGTGAAGAAAGAGGGTAGAAGGGTAAATCATCCTTCAGTAAGAAAATTCTCCTCATGAAAATTAACTTCACAAATGCATGTTTCAATATGAATTGAAATTGCGGAACCAACTCTTTCAGATTTGAATATTTTCACATCTCGAATCCAGAAACTACAACAATTATTTTGATTTTACAGCTAGTAATCACATGATCATTTGGCGCAAATAATAAATATTCATTCAATTAATAACGATAGTATTGAAGATACTCTGTTGTCTGTAGAAGATAGGGCTTTTGATATATCTTTACAGTGGCGGATTTACAAATTTGCCGCTAGTAGGCCATTCAATTTTTGCCGCCCCTCCTGACTTTTGAAATTCAATACGTTAGTTTAATCCCGTTATTAGTATGATTGTGAACTTAATGATATTTCTGTCAGTTACTAGATTATTTTTGCAACCCGCTATGTACTGAAGAGTTTAATGTTGACCTAACAAGTTTATTTGACAGGCAAAACAAAAAAACCCCGACTTTAAAGCGTAAAACCTCTGTAACTTTTAAGCGGCTCAATCGATTTTCATCAAACATGTCTAAGAACACTCGCCCGTAAAATACCTGTAATACAAAAAAAACTAAATTGAAATCGGTTCATTCGTTCGGGTGCTATGATGAAACTATTTTAGGTTTACGATTTTATTACAGAATAGATTGTAAAAGTATAATTATAAAAAAAAAATCTGTAAAAAACAAAATTTGCTAAATTTGCCGCCCCTCTAAATCTGCCGCCGTAGGCACCAGCCTACTTGGCCTATTGGTAAATCCGCCACTGTATCTTTAAGCCGATTTCCGTAGCTTAGACGGTAGAACACTGCCTATGGTGCTGTAGGTTTCGGGTTCGAGTCCCGCTGAAAGCAAGGGCATTTGTGATTGTCTATGCTGAAAGTAGTTGAAATAATGATATATGTTGAGTAATGTACATTGATTACAAGCCCAATGGACGTTCGGAACCGGCGTTACACTGGATCCACTGAATTGAAAAATATCTATTAAGGTTTTTTGCAGAGTCATAGAAAGTAATAAAACGGAAACTCAAAAATAACTTATTTAATTTTTCATTGTACACTCAACTGATATTTTCAAAAGTTATTAGGCACTTAGTTAAATTATATGATTATATATCTTTAAATAACTGACAGGCGAGAAAAAAAAAATGGTAATTCCAGTGTGATAAATACGTCTAATGAAACGATATTAAGAAAAGACTTTTTACTTGTATTGTTTGTTCTATCAGTACTAGTCAGTCTTACGTACGTTTTCCTATGAACAGTTAGAAGTAGTTTTGTACACTGACTTGATATTTTAAACAATATTTTCACAATTTTTATTTGAGAAGTTCCTTAAAGTAAGTTGAGAGTTTTCATGTTATAGGTAAAAATCAGTTTCTCTAGTGATATATTGAAGTGATTTGAAGTCGAAGACAGTTTCGAAACTCAACTAACTTGTTTAACAAGTCGTATTTTTATACATGCCATGATGTTTTATGCTTTCGTTATTTTTCATTTTTCGTAAAATTGTCATATCTTAGTGAAAGTCAGTTACTTAGATCAACTGAAAATTGTGTTAATTCTGAAATAATTAGAAGTCCTTCCTAGTACCTTTAGAATAGGTATTAGGTAATTAGATAAATATCGTAGAATGCTGATACTTTTTTATGGGCGAGTTTGAATTTGGAGATCCAGAACACTAACTGTTAATTTTCCTAAAGTATCTTGAAGTTGGCCTTCACTCTTCTGAAAATTACAACATTGGTGGCATTGTTTCATTGTCGTAAGATACTACATCAACAATTTCTACACTTATTCTTTCATCTGTAGGTACTCAAGTCCTGCGCCTATGTTGCGCGTAGGTCTTCTTTCTTGTACCCTTCGTACACTGGACATCATCATTCACGTATACACTTGAACAACAGGATCTGTTTATTGTTCTGCATGACTCATGACTCCTGCAGGGAATTTGTACGCCCACTAGAGGTGCTTGAACATGGTACTTCCATTCTACCACTCCATTATTGGATTTCAGTGCAAATGTGCCAATTATAATTAATATCACAATCTTCACGAACGTTCGATCTTCGTCCGAAAATAAATTCAAAACCATGGAACCAGATGAATATTGGCTTGTGTTCTTATCGATGACATTCAGTGACACCAACGGCAAAAGTGATAGCGAATCATTCGACCCGCGAGGTGCACGTCGGGACCGCATATTTACTTCGTACGTTCGCCACGCCCGCCACCTCTTCGATTTCCTACCTGCAACGTGCAAACTCTCCGAATCTCATTACGTTCAAACACGTCATCGCCTCGCGCGATACGTCGAGTCGTTATGACGATCGACTTAGCAGCTGTCAAATTTCCATGTATCTTCGTAACGATCCGTCGTGCGGTAGTAGGCCGGACGGAAAGACGGTCGTCGTTTGTTTCGTTGACTGGTTGCGAGCGTCGTTTGCCTGTAGTACCTAACTGTTGCAGCAGGTGTGTGCACTACAGATCCACGATAACTCGTTTTTTATTAAATTCAATGGACGCTGAATCAATCTGTGATAGTTCATATTGAAATGAGAGGTAATAAGAAATACATACTTGTCTAAAAATCATTGACTGAACAATTCTTTATTCGACTAGTTTCGCATTTTACATCATTACAAGAATTTCTTATTACCTCTCATCCTTTTTTATTTTTATATTCGTATGTTTATGTGAAATATTGACAGTGATATAAAAGATGACGCTAGTATTAGTTCTGATTAATTTCAGAATAATTATTATACTTCAATCAGTAAATAATTTTCCTTTATCTTTTTGGTAAAACAATTTGTTATTTTTTCGAATATTTCTTTATCTTCGCTAATCAGTGTTGGTTAGTGTTATTTGCGCTAAACTTTTTCTCCCTGAAGTATATTTTCAAGTTTGCAAACAGAAGAGTCGATTTCATTTATACTCTATTCTGAACGAAGAAATTTAAAGATGAATTCGTTTCTATTTCCTTGTAATACTTGTACTTTAGTCCGCCCTTTCGTTTTTTCATTCAGTAGACCCGATAAAGATGTCTAATATTCAGTAGTGGTGAGTATATATTTCTCAAAGTATTCACTGTACGAAATTTAAAAAGGTGGAGCAGTATGCCATTTGACATTTTCAATCGATTCAGTCTTTCACTTCTTGCTATTCTTTCAGAGGTTTTTTTATTCAAGCGTGTAATGAAGAATCCATAATTTTTCGCTTGTCACATATCAAGGGAAGATAGGGTTTATTTATGAAAAATTGAGAATCCAGTCCTTACAACTCCTATGCCACAAACTTCTTTAGATCGAATGGTTGAAGAAAGCATCGATTTGTGAAGCAGATTTACCTATTGGGTTCGAAAGGGTTGATGAAAGACGTTTGTGCACGTGTATGAGTACAAGGGATAACAAAAATTATACCAATTTGATTTATTGGTAATATATTCGATAGAAAATTCAATCACCTTTCGGAACAGGCGGTTTCTGAATCAACTCGAGAGATGAAAAAAATATTTTTGCATCATTTCTGGCTGTATCACTCATGAAACTGTTGTTTTGTTTGACGTATATTATAATCCATCAAAAGCAGGAATTATTTTATCGATTTCTCCCAAATCAATTGACAACTCGTCCCTAAAAGCATTGTAACTAATATAATTTGTCATTCCCGGGAATTATTGAGTTACTAGCTAACCCGGCGAACTTTGTAATGTCGTATATTTTTTGTTCATATTTTCGAAAGTTCTGAAAGGCGTGTTCCATTATATGTGCTACATTATTTATGTTTTTATTGTTGATAACGTATGGAGCCGAGGGAGACAGACACCTATAGATTAGGGAAATATAACACTTCTAGTGATTTCAAATCAATCAGATTATCATAATTCCATATATTAACAGATTTGATGTATCGAAAGTAATAAACCCGTCAATTCTATATTTGAACAGGAGGTTCGTAATACTCGTTTATACTCGTAGGAGGTACGGCGTCCTTCCTAATATCTATAATTTCGTTGAAAATATGAATATGCTTTGTAACGTTTCAAAAAACCTTACACTGGTTAAATATGTATTTGTTGAGATCCTATGGCATTAAATACTAGTACCTAATTCGAAATGCACCAATGTAAGTACGTAGTATATACGGTTATAAATTCAATCATTCTGATATTTCGTTTTCTGAATGTGATCTCGTAGCAAATATTAAATTGATAAGAACATTTTTGGTTGTTAAATACAATATCTTATATCTTTATAAATTTTGAGCTTCTAAGCGCATATTCCCTGGAGTTACAAGCAAGTGTTCCAAAAAATCACGAGTCGCTCTCTAGGAATTGGAATCCATCATTTACATCCAATCTGAGTAACTGGAAAGTAGAAATAGACATTCTGATCAAGCAGCAAGAAATCTGGGTCTTGAAGCCAAGAGAGATCTTCAATTTCGATATTTTTATGACAATTTTTTTTCAGTCAATATCCCTTTAGCATATATAAGTTTTTTAAAACATAACAATATGGTTTCGCCAACGCAGTGGCTTCCCCAAATGTTGATGATAAACTGATAGTTTATCATCAACTTCTGATGAAGCCACTGTGTTGGCGAAATAATATTGTTATGTTTTAAATGTATAAGTTTTTATTAAATTCAAAAATAATTTTCTATTATTAATTGTTATCCTAAAATCGAAAGACTGAACAGAAATTTTAATCAAAATTATTCAGTTTCACTGTCATATTGTAGGTATATTAAATCAGGTCAATTTATATACGGTCCCCAATTTTAGAACTAGCCCTGTTATCACTAAGATTTTATAGGGGAGTACGTTTTAGCTTTATTGAAAACATAATGTAAATAGATCATAGGTCATAATATCATACTTGGCGCATACAATATTTTGACATATCATAGGTGGCATTCTCTTATCAATAACAATAATAAATCACACAACGGTGAACTTCTGAATACACATCAATACACAGGAAATACCGTTTTGCTGTTGTTGTTCTCTCAATGTTATGTCAATATATTCAACAATTCAGGCAGTTTATTGCCTCATTCACTCACTCACTTTGAAAATTTTGATAGTGATATCAAAAAATCGTGAGATAATTTTTGTTCAATTTTCGAAGGTTTTATATTCGGACTTCGGCCTGACAAAGTAACGAACACAGAAAGAAAAGAATTATTTAATTTTGTGCAGTCGTTTCTATGTTACATGAATTTTGGCGATTTATTTTCAGTAATCAGATAAATATTTAATAGTGTTAATATTAAATCAACACTTGAACTTTTGATTTACACTTTTATTGAAAAGAAAGCATGACTGTTGGCATCTCTCTGTTTTCAGTTTTGTGTTAGGATCTGAAGAAAATCGTTTGTAACGACGAAACGCGTCATGCTATGTTGTCAATAAAGTGTAAATCAAAAGTTCAAGTGTTTGAATTTTAGTTTATATTCAATCAGATAAATAGTGTAGGAGTTTCTCATTCATTATGAATAAGTGGTTTTAAAATTAACCGATAGGAACTTAGTGACAGCGCAGTAACTTTCAATGCATGAAACTGTTTTGTAATATTGTACATATGGTTTATGAATTCAATTTATATATTCAAGTTTCGAATCGGTACTCAATTGCCTTTGCGTCAGATTTCAAGTTTCATTTTGCTGCCAAAATACCAGTAAAAAGTCGAGTCGTAATTCGCATTTACAACGTTTATGGTCACTCTTCGTTAATATATTTCTCTGAGAAAAAATGATTCGTAGATTTGTCCATATTTATCGACAGTCCGTAGTCAAAGTATATATTAAACTATTCAATAATGTCGTAGATGCATTCCTAAATTTCGTTTATTCTTATCCTTGTTTTAGCGGTTAAAAATTCTCGAATATGTGTGCATGCGCTGCGAGCGAATCAAGGTAACTTGATAAATCACTTGTTTGTTCACTATGGGAGAACGGAATTATTCATAGAGCGTATGTGTGACCGTCACGTTACGTCTAGCCTGGAGTAGTGGCGAGTGTGCGGCGGGAGGACAACGGATCGAAAAAATTTATCGGTGCTGCACGTCTTACAAGTGGAATTTTCCGTGAGACAGATTATTGGTAGCTCGCATTAAAGCAAAGAAACTGTTTTGTGATCGATGTAGCGACGCCACTTACGGAGAAATTTGTCGATCAGATTTAGTTTGAAAACGACACGGTTTTTCCTATGATTGCTTTCACTCGATTTTCTTCTTCTACATCACCGTAGATGGCGTAATCCAAGAATATTTCAGGCATTTCCTAGGAAAAATAGACTGCATCCTCCACAACGTGATTTTATAAGCTAATTACTCCCGTATACCTCAACTCTATTTTTTAATGTATTTTTCTAGTTTTGAATAATTTTTCTGAACTTTTCTGAAGAATCGTAGTTTAGTTGTAAACTACCCATTAAGTGTAAGTATTATCTACGATTATATTTCATTATTGCTATTTTCTCTGATCAAAACCTCTTCCGTATTTGATCATTTGCTTTAAATCTACGCAGTCTGCTACCATTTATATTTGCCTTTTCAATACCTCAGCATGATGTTAATGGTGTTATCGCTCTAGTATTCCGTATTACGTGCCTAAACCATTCTACTTTATGGTATCAACGTTTTCTTTCACGGTTTTGTATAACTTCAGTTTCCCTTAAAGACTCGTTAGGTGATCTATTAAAGGAAGTCTTGGAATTTCCGTATCAAAACTCTCTGACGCACCACCTATGTTTGATCTCTTAAGATAAGTCTCAAAGCCATGTGCGATCACTAATATAAATACAGTTCACCTTATCATTATTAGGTCATTTTATTACAATAATATACGAACGCTTTGCTCTTGAAAAGTTTGGGAAGTAAGGAGTTTTTCTCAGTTCTTATGTTCATTATTTTCCATGTTTTTAAGACGAGTTTCCGTAGATTGGAAGAACGTGTGTCTCATGTTTTCAGAAATGTCTTCCTTTCGACATGGAGGTAGATGAAGTATTGATTTGATCGGATGAACACTTTTAACACTCTTCAGTGTTGAAAGTTTTGAGGTTCTTGGTGCAACTTCAGTACTTCTAGATCTTAGTATATCTAATGGTAGTTTTTGTGTATTTCTTCACTAGTGAATACATTCTAATAATGCTCATTTCTTTCTCAATACCATTTCCAATTCAATTTTAATTCAAGGCAATATTGACAGCTACGAAAACTTGCTATTTTGGGCCGGATGAAAACGAGCTTATGGTATCCTAATCGAACGAGATATTAATTTAATTCACAATTACTCAAGAAAGTTCTCTGTTCTCGTTACGGACGATGAAAACGAAAATCGCAACTGGAGGCTCTATATGCTTCACTATGACAATTCATCAATTCAATTGGTGTATTGGGTGAATCAGGACTCACCATTTCATCAAAAGAAATATGTTTAGTTTGGATAGTTAGTTCAGAAACGTTTTTGTTTCACTTCAAATGCTTTGAGATTTCATTATTTGGACTTAGTTTCATTGTCTTGATTTGATCTAAAATTTTTTGTCCATTTCAACATTGATTTGTAAAGTGGTCCAGGTCGATAACTCTCGGCTTCACATCAGATCACACTCGACGGAGGTCTACGTTGGCGTAAAAAAAAACTTGCGTTCAGTTTTCGTAAGCTATCTGGTTGCGATAGTGAACAATTGAAATATTTGGCACTTAAACTGTTGGCAACTAATATTTTAAATGAGCAGCTAAATAATTAAAGTGAGAATTGATTGGTTTCTTCCGCAACTCAGCCGCAATGCAAATTTCCTTACTTATATTTGGTTCTCAAATTTCTCCATCGGGATGCAGACGTTCCACCGGAACCAGCAGAATTTCTATAATGGTCTATGAGAAAAATGTTTGGGAACCTCTGGCCTACATCATCGAGAAGCTATTGGCTCGAGGATCATTTTGTACTTGCCCTGCAACCGGAAACCCTATCTGTAAGTTCGCACGCACAAACGTTGCTAGGCTGTCGCGTCGAGATAAACTCGGTACGGGGTCAATAGGGGCACAGACAGAGTCGGAGCGGCTGGATCGGCCGGAAGAAACGTTCTATGGTGCGACGGCCGCCGGGTGACTAACGATTCGCGGAAAAAGGGAGAACGAACGCGATTTTCCGGAAAACGGGAAATTTGGCGTCTCGCGAGGGATTTTCGTGCGTGTGCATTGGAGGGGTGAATATAGGGAGAATCGGAGAAGTGTATCATTCTTACATATACGGAAAGATTGATGGGGAAACAGTAGGGAGTGATGTGTTAGGAACGATGATTAGGCTCAAAGTATCGAACCGGCTTTTGTTGAACGAGGACACATACGAGAGAATAGTATAGTAGAATAGACTTAGCACCCCTACGTGTAACGTGGGGTTGAAAACGACTAAAGTATAATGTAAATGTAGGCTAGCAATATTCGAAAAAGCATTCTAATCCACAATACAGGTGATTGGAACACAGGTTGGCAGTTGGCACACCAGCGCTGAATGCCATTTCCAAAGATTTCGATGTTTTTCGAAATGCACTGTATATTCATTCTCGAAAGATGATAGTCTGTGTTGTCTTGGACAACATTTGAAAACATTCTTGAGATTTTTTTATCGAATTATTTCGATCTCTCAAATACAACACTCAGAAAATATTATACACACACACACACACATATATATATATATATATATATATATATATATATATATATATATATATATATATATATATATATATTCAAGATTCACGAATTATTCATGGTAAGTAGTAAATACTGAGACTCTTAATCGAAATATTTCAAATAAAGCTATCAGGGAAATGTCTACACAAATGTTGTCAACGAGAACGAATCATTTTCGAGAGTGAATATTAAGTGCGCTTCGAAAAAATCATCGATTTTGTTGAATGATAATAGGATACAATTGTTTCATCAAAAATCGATGACATTCAAAACGCTCACAGGTCCTAGATCTGAAAGAGGGGAACAACACTTTTTGAAAATTCTCGCACTAATGTTGTCATGAGTAGGAATCTAGAATGCTAGGGAGAGCTTATTCGTCTTTTCTTCGATAGAGGGAAACGTGGCCGAAAGAGGGAACGTGACGCTACCCTGTTTCGGATCTAGGACCTGAGGGCGTTTTGAAAGTCATCGATTCTTGATTAATTGATTGAATACGGACTGATGACTCATAATAATGATAGCAATTTTGTTTTAATTCAGTGCACCTACAGTTTAACGCCGTTTGCGAACGGCAATAGGGCTTTTAATCAATGTACCTGCATTACCCAGCATATATCATTATTTAAACTACTTAAGTCATAGACAAACACAAACACCCATACCTTCAGCGGGGCTCGAACCCGAGTTCTACCGCACCATAGTCGAGTTTTCTCACGACTAAGCCATGGAGACCGGCGCTGAAACAATTGTATCCTATTATCATTCAACAAGATCGATGATTTTTTCGAAGCGCATTTAATATTCACTCTCGAAAGTGATAGGTTTGATGGCTCGTTGACAACATATATGTAGACAGTTCCCTGATATATTATTTGGAATATATATATATATATATATATTACTAAATATATATATATCCTATATATATATATATATATATATATATATATATATATAACGATACAAACCTATCGCTTATATATATATATATATATATATATATATATATATATATATATATATATATATATATATATATATATATATGTCGTAGTTCAAGTAATGTCATACTATTACACCAACTCAACAGTTTCACACATATATTGTATGTATGTATCTCCTATCTCTTGTAATTGCCATTGTAATTGAGATGTACATGAACACTTCCGTTGTACATCGCTGCGTACAATGAACGAATCGCTCCATTATATAAGTAGTTTATCAGACGAATAAGTCTCTGGCTTCTTCCGTGAAATCACGAACAAAGTCTTTCCAGGCAGGTCTGTTTTCCTGTGCCCTTCGTAGGCTGAATTGAAACTGGTGATTTAAAAATTGACACTTTGATTGTGATATTTCGTTAAGTAACCTAGAACCTAGGTGTCTTTATATTTGAAATTAATCAATGGAATATTTCATATGCGATTTTTCATTATATATCTACATACAATATATACAATACGTTTTTAAAATATATTGGAACAAAACAATTAGACGTACATTTAATGATCCTGTTACCAATTGGTGAATTAAGTATATCCAATAGTTTGGTTCGAATATTTTTTCATATTAATATTAACAGAATCCAAGATTATTTGATTATTTAGAATGATTATATGTTTCACCATTTTGTCATTGATAAATTACAGTATTTAGAGTAAATTCCAACCCCTCCACCTACGTCCCTCTTTTTAGCGAATGGGTTCGGCTTCACTGATATTCAACGATTTTCGTTTGCAAGTACGAAGATAAACTGATGATTGATGAGGCCGATACTTAGAGAAAATTAATATACATAATGAAACAATAATTTGTATTTTCTCATATATTAAATATGCATGGGGTGCGCCTTGAAGTTCAACAGTTTTCATTTGTAGTTATTGTTGTACCTGCCTTTTATCACCTGGTTCCTTTGTTTAAACTTAATTAATAATTGATGAGGCCGATATTTGATGTAAATCGATAAACATAATAAAACAATTGTTAAACAAAGATTTACACATATTTACATTTTTCAAATGCTACGTGCAGTTTGCACGTAGCATTTGAAAAAGGTGAATCTCATCGAAACGTCCGTCATGCAGTATTCTTTTTAATATATGTGTAAATCTTTGTTTAACAATTGTTTTATTAAACTTAATTCTTAGATTCTATTCTTTTCTTTTCATACTATGTTCTGGCACTCTAAAATAGCTATAAATATCTGAATTATAAACAGATGTACCTATTGTAAAACAATACATCTAAACCGTTTTAATTTAGCATACGAAGTAGCAGTTGTACTTCGAAACACGCGATATACGTGTTTCCACGTAAAAATTGTTGTTTCCATAAGATACCTAACCCAATAAGAATAAGTAATTGAGTACTAGCAATTATGGACATTTGTAAATATGTATATAATTTATATTTATATATAACTTAATATTTTATCATAAAAGCAATACGTGGTAGGTAAAATCTCGAAAGTAGTCAAGAGACTGCTATATATATATATATATATATATATATATATATATATATATATATATATATATATATATATATTATATATACTTTTTGTACCAGTAAAGTTATTGCTTATAACTGTAAAACATCTACAAATTAGTTACCTTCTATATTTGAATGGAATTGTAACCTAATCCTTCGACAAAGTTGTTCTCTTACTGAAGGTCCCGTTTTGTGACTCCGAGTAACATCTGCCAATAATAATAATAACACGCTAGTATTCTTCCACCACATACGAAGGTACATATTAGAACGAAGCCGCAATAGAATCTGTTCATCGAACCCCGCTGAAAATAACGTGTTTTCCGTCATATTCGAAATTTGAATCGCTTTAATCTTCAGTCAGTTTGGATGCGATTTGTAAACTGATATTCTTCTCTTGAAAGTCAATATCTGATCAGACTCAGGAACTTGTAATAATTTTAAAATAACTGCAACACTGTTCTGGGTTTACGAATTGTATTTAGTACTTATCTAACTGTTTCCAATTGTTCTATTTGTTCAGTTTAAAAATTCTGAAAACTAAAGAATGTTATATCTACAGTCCTACCACTTTTTTAATTGATAATGGATAGTGATACTTCCAACTTTGCCTAAATAATTGCATCCTTAGGTTTCAAGTCAACAAAGAATTATTTAGTCAACGAAATCGTGCTTTATAATGTATTTCAATGAAAATATTTTGCTGTTGTCTTGGATTATTCTAATTATTTTTTTCGATGACAGTTGGGAAAATTTCATAACCAAAAAATTAACGTAACCTTTCTTTATCTATTTACTAAAGTAGTCCAGGTGGATCCCGAGGCTCCGCTAAGTACACGCTCACCACATTGATGTCAAAAACAAATAATTGTTGGGAAGTTGTTAATGGTACCTACACGATAATTTATATTGTTTCGCTGTTAAGAACAAATTTGGATTTACTTTGTACATATAGAAAGATAATACGTTATTCAAAAAAGGAATGAAGCAAGAATTATCGGTGATTTTAGCCAGTCTCTTGAATAAATCATAATGAAAGGACAAAACCGGAAGATCTACGCTTATACTCTCAAAAAATGTGATAATTTTCTGGAATTCAATGCATCCATTGCATTCAAATATTGACTGTATTTTTATCAATTGTGGAAGTTTGTTATCGTATTATTTTAAAAATAGACATGAAAGAAACATGTTATTAAGCTATTGCATAGCTTTTATCGGCTTCGAGCGCGGCGACCGAATCAAAAAATTCCGTAACGAAAATAAAACCTAACACCCTCCACTCCGCCTACCATGTAGCTCGGCCGGGCGTTCTCTTAACGTGTATGTATACCAAAACTTGCATGGCGCATAATAATCGGATTCAAATATCTAATTTCAATTGTATTGTGCAATTCAAACGAGATACTGTTCCGAAAGATGGTTAGCTCTTTACCAAAATAACAATAATGTTATTAATATTATGACTCCGAATATTGAAGTAAATATTGCACACTTTAGCGATGTTAATGTCAGGCGCTCATTTGTTGGAGATATTTGTGCGTGCTTATGCAAACTTAGAAGTGGCCTACACATAGTCATGGTAGCAATTTACATTTCTCCGAATCCAAAATTGAACGAGGTAGAGTATTTTATTCATCGCACTTTACTGGAGTAAAAGAAGAGTCGAAAGTACTTAGTACAAATGGTAATAAATTTCCACTTATCTTGGCTGGCGATTTCAACGTCAACTTCGCCGATAAAAAATCAGAGCGGTTGACAACTTTTCTATCGGTTAAATTAAATTAGACCCACAAGAATCCACAACAAAATGTGGGACCACTATTGACGCGGTTTTTTCCAGATATTTAGAGGATATCAAGTCTCAAACTTATGTTTCTTACTTCAGTTTACTATAGTTTCAATGATAAAAATTCGTGAATAACCTACATGTATTGTAAGATAATAAAAATATTTTAAACGATATTAACTTCCCATTTATTCAAGAAAAGAAAATAATTTGTTTTCTTATCGGACACCACGCTCAAAACTCTAAATTGAATTAATATCAAAAAAAAAAATACTTCATAAATAAAAAATGAATGAATAATTATAATTGCATAAAATGATAAAAATGCTATGCAATAGTTTTACCGCGGCAGTCCTCGATTGCCACACATTTTTTTTGCTTTTTATATTTCCAACTTTGTATTGAAGATTGAAATTTATGCGAAACAAATTGGTATCGTTAGGTCTAATCTTTGCGTTTTGCGACGTCTTTTTGCGCCCTTATGTCTAATATGGTAGACATATTAGATTAGATATCAGGACCACGTAAATCATCGGTGACATTTTGAAAATTGGTTTACGAAATAAAGTTCGTGAATCTGTGATATAATCATTATTATATCACTTATACTTACTTCTTCAATTATTAATAAAACTGTAACATACTAATGTCTGTATATTATAATGAATATATGTTCAATAAAAGCTGATATGAGCGTTCATTTATTTGAGCAACATAATACAAAAGAGTAATTCTCAGAATGTATGGTCGGTTTGTTTGTATCGTGCAATAACTAGCTACTTTTATTCAAATTTTTTTCGATTCAAAATTAACATTCATTAAATTTAATAACAAAATAAAAATTTAATAACAATTGATGAATGATGAAGGTATTCCAATTTAGATAAATGAACATGAAAAATAAATATATTTGCTTGATCCAATATCAAATTTAAATGAATGATTCTATGTTCTAATTATATAATATACCTAATTAATTAATTAGGTATATTATTTAATACCTAATTAATTATAAAAATATACCTACACAACGGTGCGTATACATTTTATGCATTGATCACTTTCTAGACTTTTATTGTGGAATTATTTTAAAGAGATATTTCAGGACTTTCGAAATCACAGGGGTTGTTTCAATTGTTTTCACTCGCATTGATGCCAGATATTCTCTTAGAGTCAATGTTTGAAATTAAAATTTTATTTGTGGTATGTTCTACATTTTATTAATAACTGTGATTTGCTGTATTGTATATCTGTTGTACCTACTCTGTTAGTATTAATACATTATGAACATTTCATAAGTAAACAGTGGTGAAATAAATATAACTTTCATAACTATTTCATAACTGAGTAATAAAGAATAATCAAATTTAAAATAAGTTTTTTCTGATTTTCCTCAGTTAGATTAACATTTTATTACGTCCAGATGTTGCTTGTTTTTCTTGGTTATTGATATGATCAGTTCTCTTCTTCCTCCCTCATATTTTCTCTTTCAGTCCCTTAGACGATTCTTTGGGTCGAATTTCCCGTTTTCTTCCCTTATTTCCGTTCATTTCCATTAGTTCATTACTTTTTGGAACGTGCTTAAAGGAACTTCCTTCTTCGTCGAAACGTCTCTCTTTGTTTAATCTGTTACGGGCTAGCGACCGGGGACTAATATTGGCAGTACGTCACTGCCAGATGTACATATTTGTCTCACGATCACGGGAAATGTTTGTCCATGCATAATAAGAATATCATTAACTCGATGAAACATTTTATAAATATTTATTTAATTTGTTTGAAATAATTGTTTTGATTCACATACTAGATTTCCGGTGTGTTATCAACAATTTAATATACTCACTTTATTCTAGAGAGAAACTAAACTGTGCTTGAGAATGTATTCACACTACAAAACTACAGTAAATATTTAATTTACCAAAGGAAGTAGGTTGAAATTTTTTTTTAACTCAGTGGACCTACTGAATTTAACACCGGTTCCTTAACGCCGGTTCCGAACGGCCATTGGGCTTGTAATCAATGTATATTAACCAGCATATATCGTTATTTAAACTACTTAAATCATAGACATGCACAAACACACATACCTTCAGCGAAGCTCGAACCAGTAGTGAATATACTTAATTAAACACGTCTTTTTACATTTAAATACTATATTGATGTAATATACAATTCAATCAGAACCGTCCCATACAAAGTTATAAAACAGAATAATGAATCGACTGCGTCATGAATTTTGGGGCCCACTAGTGGGATTAAAATAATATGTACGTCATCTATGGCGTGACATTCCCACGGTGAGGTCATCGATTCATCATCAATACTTCGTAATCGTAAGACCCAAATGCATTCCTTACATTCGGCCATCCTGAAATAAGCCTAACCTTAGGCTTCATAGGTATCTGTAAAAATAGTAATCATATGAAAATAATGCCTCAACGTTTTGCACTGGTAGATTCTTCAGATCTGTAGAACCCATCGGTTCTAAAACTTAGCCCTTCGGCAAAAGATCCTTCGATCTTAGGAACCCGTTTGGTTCGTCCATTCGTAGGCAGGCTCGTTGACCAGAGGTCCTTCAATCTCTATAAATTTCAAAATTACTTTTTCTTATTCGTCATTCGTCTTGGAACGTAATCAAATTCTTTCAAATGGTTCACTCAGACCCTTAGATTTTTTCCATCTTTTGACACCTAGCATGTCTTCTTCTTGGTATCAGTAACTCACTCCATACACTTTGAAAATTTTGAGTAGCCCATTCCAAATACATCTTCCAAAGTTGGAATGGGCTACTCAAAGTTTTCTGAGTGTACGGCGTGATCAGGTATTTTGAAATTTCTCGTCATATTTTTAACATCATAACATATGCTTGAACTGAGAAATCATTGCCTAAAATCAAATCATAACTTACATATTGATTGTCAACAAACAATTGCATCTATTGATACTGTGACACACATTAACTTCATTTTACGTGACGTAAATTTGTTTCAAGAAATCGCATTTCTTATAAAACGTTAAAGAATAACTTCAGACCGAGGTCATCGCACCCATTAAAATTGATATTAAAGGGATGCCCTTTTGAATAAACTTGCTATACCTGTTTATATACTTGACTTATTACTAAGTTAACGTACGATTATTTACTTTAACTATCTTTATATACATATTCTCAACAATTAATTACTATGAAAAATTTAGACCATTATGTCACTTTTCTCTTTATTTTCGAAATGACATATTTCTACTCTACGTCCTAGTTTATTGCATTTTCTTTATATCTTCTCAATATATTTATTGTCCTTCATAAATCTGGTCGTGTACATAGACTTGCATATATCAGCCAGTTAATTGAACTTAGACAAAAATCTTTTCAATATTTCTCTGAATTATATTGATTTGTTTAAGGACACTTTTTCATAAAAGACGTTCATCTAATTTATATTAATTTGCTCATTGATATTCTTAAGTGAGAATAAATTCAAATAGTTCAACCAATAATTCTTTAACTCGTACCAATATCTTCACGTAAATTTTTCACACAGAATGTTCAACAAATCATTCTCTGAGAATATTTAACTTCTTAATTTTCCAATTTATATCAATTTGATCAGAGACATTCTTCACTGAGAATGTCTTATGAATTATTTTTCAACTTATGCTAACTTATTCGGACACATCTTTTCATATAAGATGTTTGAAAAGTCATTCTTATTTACTTATTCAACATTATCATTTTTATAATTCGTAATATCTGAAGGAAATTCAACAGAAAATACAAACTATTCAAAGATTTTCCATCAACATCACCTCCTGGAGATTTATTTCCTAAACTATGCCTCTTTTTAACTTCATTATCAATTTTAACTGATTCATAAATTCATTCATATCATATTATCTGTATTATTTATGTTTTGAAACTAATTTCAACAACAATTACATTTCCCATGACATCAGAAATTAATTCGATTTCGCATTAAATATTTGCAAATAAAGAATATTTCCTTAAATATTTCAATATCCCATTAACTAAATACTTTTTGTTCTATAAGCACGTAGGTACATAAGTGTGCATTCATATATTTCAAGTTACTTAATTAGGCTCTTAATTTTACATTTACGCATATATTTCCTTCATTTGATCTCCACATACCTATATTTGATTTAAATTATACGAACTGTATTACACCTTGAGAATACATTTTTGATTCAGTTTCTTTAGGAAGTACTTTTATTGCTCTTAATTCCCAAATGAATTCCTTACATACCGTAACATAGTCGGGTCTTCTCCCGACTAAAGCAGGGCATTCACGCTCCGATTTGCAGTACGACTTGTAGTACAACTTTCTAAGTTGGATCCAAAGTCGGAACGTGAATAGGATTGTTAGGTTTTTGGGGTGTTGGATATCTAGTTGGACGAGTTGGAACATCTAGAGGTACGACTCGACCCTCCTGCCTCCAACTTCCGACTAGGTTGGGTCGTGAGTGGGGGAGTTGGACCAAGGTCGTACTCACACCATCCAACATTAGCCTTCAGTGTCACCTATGTGCTTCTACCTAACTGCACCATTTCGTTTTAAAATGACTAGTGAAGTAACGTCGGAATTCATCGAGCAGCTTCGTGTCACAATAGTTCAAACGATCAAGAAATAATTTCTTCACCCAGCACTTTTTTTTTCCTTTTCGAATGATAAGGCTAACACCCACAATGCTGCCATTTTTCTTTTCCTTATCATGTTTTGCGTGTACTGCACCTGATACATTCTTCGGCTTGTGAGCGTTGCACACTATACAGTCGTGAAAACAGACTAGGACTAAAGTCGAATTCTAGTCGGATCTCAAGTTGGATAGCAAGTCGGAGCGTGAGTGGAGTCGAGTATCCAACTAGTAGTACGACTAAGTCGTACTACAAATCGGAGTCTGAATGGCCTGCTTTAGTCACGGAGACCGGCTAGAGGTTGAAATTATTTGCATTTGAAATATATCGTCTCCGTCACTTTTTTAGCCATTGCACAATTAACCTTATTTATAATGAAGCGACACGAACAAGAATATTTGTTGTGAAATCTTTTTTGTTATCAGCTTCTGTACTTATAATTAATTTGAATTAAGCTTATAGGTAAATGTCATTAAACTGTAAGTACTCAAGTATATAAATTAAATATACATAGCAAAATAGTTTGTTATTAATTATCTCTACATAGTTTTTTGTTGAAATTTGGCATTGTTATTTAGGGTAGGGAGAAGCTAAACTTTTTCTTGAGTAAATTAAAGTTCTCAAGTCCAGTGGCGTCTCGGATAGCATGTTAACCAATCTTATTGACAAGACATTAAGTCATTGAATTAAATATTCCAATGATTTTCTGCAATTTTTTTATATTTTAATCATAAGACTAAGTAGGTACTAAAAGTTCAACTTTTTCACCAGAACCAGAATTTTGGATCTTGATTCATTCTTAAGAAAAACCATAAAAGGCACTTGATCGCAAACAATTGAAGAAATCATTTATGTGATTAGTCACCCAGCTCTTTGTGGAATTCTTAGTTCTTCAAATATTTTTATACATTTTTTGCGTTCAGTCTGAATCTGGATGTTTGTTCTTGTCGATCTTTCAATTTCAGAAGCCACAACAGTTCAGATTACAGGTGGACCTATTCCAATGTTTGGGTACAGTTTATCTGTTGGATACACCACCCTGGTGTAAAGCGTACTGTTTCTTTTATTGCTACATCCACCTGCTTTGCGTGGAAACTTAAGTAAATTAAATTTAAAAGTTTTAAAATCACAAATTTCATTAAAGAATAATATCATCATGTTTCCCATTAACTAAAATGAATTGGCAAACATTTCAACATCGATGTAATTATGTATATAAGCACATAACTAATGTCGTATTTCTGTAAGTTCAACAAAAATGTTGAGATATTGTCGAAAGTATTATTGCTTCAGTTGGTAGAAATATCGTTGCAAGTAATAAACATTAACTTAACGGTCAATTTTGACAATATCCAACAATACATTCGGCCGACGAAATTTGGTCCCCAGATGCCGGAATTTGCGCCAGGGTTGTAAACTTCGAAAACGCCAACTCTAATTACTGTACCGCCCGTCGTGTACATCGGGGCCGAACAACCATCGACAGTCGGCCGCAGTTCACGCAGAAGCAGAAGAAGAATCGGAGAACAACTGTGCTCGTATGCTCTCTGTGCCTATATACTCCGTACTAGCCGTCCTGAAAACGTCGTTCGCAGATCGGTCGCTTCACTAGGCGCCGAGTTTCAACTGTATGCGTAATATTTTACGGGGTATTTAAATTATACACTTAACACTCTCTCGCAGATGAATAGAGTCGGTTCTCGTGTTGTTCCCAGGAGGGGTTTATTATATATCGGGTTGAGTAAGACGTGGCGGATCCTCGAATTCTTTCCGATTTAGAGTATTGCGCTTCCGCTGGCAAAAATTTGTTATCATTTTCATTCGAATGATCATTTAGTTTGTTGAGAATATATATATTCTCAACAATATATATTAGTTTCAAGATTCACAAATCATTCATAGTAGTAAATACTGAGACTCTTGATCGAAATATTTCAAATAAAAGTCTCAGGAGATTAAGCAAATGTTGTCAACGAGAACGAACTCGTCACTTTCGAGAGTGAATATTAAGTGCGCTTCGAAAAATCATCGATCTTGTTGAATGATAATAGAATACAATTGTTTCAATTTACAATCAAGATTAATCAACAAGATCGATGATTTTTCGAAGCGCACTTAATATTAACTCTCGAAAGTGATGGCTTCGTTCTCGTTGACAACATTTGTGTGGACAGCCCTCTGATAGTTTTATTTGTAATATTTCAATTAAGAGTCTCAGTATTTACTACTGTATATATATATATATATATATATATATATATATATATATATATATATTTCAGTTTTAATTGGGATTGCAGTCAGTCCTAGACTGCAATCCCAATTAAACACTGAAAATAACAGTCGTTAAACATTCAACTATATATATATATATATATATATATATATATATATATATATATATATATTGAAAGTTTTTAGCAATAACAAGCTTTTTTTGATATGAAAAAGTTTATTTTTGTTGACGTTTCGTTGTTATATTACAACTTTGTCAAAACTAATAATAATTTGCTGAAAACTTTCGAAATAAAACATCTTGAACAGGAAATGAATAATATATATATATATATATATATATATATATATATATATATATATATATATATATATAATGTGTTGAGTTTATTTTAACGTTTCGACTGAAATTACACTACTTATTTTATCAAGAGTTGTTACAACATGTTGCTGCGTGCGATTGCAAAGTAAATTTAAGAAAAATCGAGAAGTTATTCTATCTAACCAATGAATTTCAATTTGTTCTATTTGTTGATGAAGATTTGGTGTGATTTAAATCGAAACGTTTAAATAGATAAAATGTGCAACACATTTCATTTCACTGCACGGAATGAACTCAAAAGTTCCCAAACATTCCATAGTTATTATTATTAATTGCGAAATTGCGATCATTCCCGATTTGGAGAGCGATTGAACTTGAATTCATAATTTTTAGGGCATTTGGTCCAGCCTTTTTAAAACGCTTCATCTCAGAATGCTCCTTCTTCCGTCTTCATCTGTCCATTTTCTATTGCTCAAATTTCACATGTGTGGTTTAATAAGTCACGATCTTCTACATTTCATTATATTGATCTGTTGTTAGATCCCTTTGGACCTCTTCAAACCAATCTGTGCCGCATTTTTCTTCGTTATTATATAGCGTAGTTTCTTTGCTATCCTGTTTTATCCGGTAGATATGAGCATGAAACTTTGCACGTTGTTTTCTGATTTCTTCCGTTATTGCATTTGAGTAGTTAACTTTTGATAAAGTTCTTTTCGAGGTCTTGTCATACAAATGTCATCTCTATTGATTGGTTCGTTAATCTTTCTGAGAATTTTTCGTTCTTAATTTTCTATTTCTATCGTTTTTGGTTCTGGAAGAATCGTTGTGTTATAATGCGTCAATTTCGTTAGCTTGGAGGCCTAGCAGAGCCTTTACGACTTACAGTATTGTAGGTGGTAATAGCAAAGCTCCATTTCGTTCAACGAGCGAATGTTGGATAACATATTGAAATCGATTCGAACACTTTGAATGAAAACACAAGACAAAACAGAAATGAGATGTCTCATTCTATGAGGAACTCATCAGTTGTGTCATTTCCATTATCAAGTGAGGCAACTACCTCAACTCCTAAACTACTTCGTATGACTGCAAAGTGATCAACTGCGAAGTTATTAATTACTCCATAAATTTCAACTAAAGGAAACTATAGAAAATCAGGAACACAGCAAGCATCGAATGTTCACATTTTCGTACCCATGGCTATTTACTAAATTTAGGAATATATACGAGTACTCGTATACTTAGACTTTTTGGAAAATTTTATTCGAAATATCAAAATAATTCGAATAAAACTTTGACAGCTGTCTGCACAAATATTATCAACGAAAACACAGGTAAATATCAACTTTTCAGAGTTGATATTTAGTGGATCCCGAAGAACATCGAATTCATTGAAAATACCATTCAGTACTGTTTCATTTTATTATGGTAATCATGATATTATAATAGACTGTATATGAACTTTTATATAGACTAATCTAATAGACTGACTATGAATTACGTTTATTTGCTTATTTGCTTATTTGATTACGCAGGATGTGAGAGAACTTCGAACTGATGTTGATAGGTACCTGTTTCCCTCTATATATATATATATATGATATATATATATATATATATATATATATATATATATATATATATATATATATATATATATATATATATATATTATGTATACCTATAAAGAAAGGTTGATTGCGTTCTGTAGAAACTTCGTACCAAAATCATGAGTAGGTACCCAATTTCAAAAACCTTCACACAAGTTGGCTACTTGGAGATCGCCCTGTCTCCAGCGGGGTAAATATCAAATTGATCCTGCTGCTTTCCAAGAAAAACGTAAAGGAAGTTTTAAATGTCAGAACTAAAAAAGGTGTCTTTGATTCGGACCCCCATCATAATAGTTACGAAATTTCAACCCAATAAAAATAAAAAGAATCGACAAATTGTCGATTGCGCAGAAAACCGAGTTACAAATTTCTTTCAAGTCGGCCATTTTAAATATCTCGGAGAAGTGATACAGTCCCTAGGTTTAAAACGAATCGCTAATGAACAGAGAATTACTAAGTTGCAAAGGGCCTACGAGCTAACATAGACGTACTGTAACAAAAAGTACATTTCGATAGGCGCCAAATTGAGGCATTATAACACAATGATTCTTCCAGAAGCAATCTACGCAGCTGAAACAATGGTAATTGACGGTCATTCAAGCATTAGGGAAATAGAAAGACAAGAACGGAAAATTCTCAGAAAGATTTACGGGTCAATAAATTAAAACGGCGTTTGGATGAAAAAACCTCAAAATGAACTGTATCAAAAGACAAATACGATAACAGAAGAAATCAAAAAACGACGAGCAAAGTTCTTTGCACATGTCTACAGAATGAATTGTAAAGAATAAATGCTGAACAAAGTTGATAAAAGGGGTCTAAAAAGATCTACAACAGGTCATTATAAAAAATCTCGAAGATCGCACTGAGTGTCGCTATAAAATCGCACATGTGAAGTGACAGCAAAAATCAAATCGCCAACCTGGAATAAAAGGGACAGGAACGGAGGAAAGAGCATTCAGAGAAGATGAAGCGTTTTAGGCAGGCGAAAAAGATGAAGCAAAGTCCTAAGAATTGCGAATTCAAGTTCAATCGCTCTTCTCGAGGGGAACAATATTAAAACGATATATACGCTATCAAAGTACATTATAACGTTCTTCCGATAATTCTTGACGAATTATTCCCAAGAATATTATAGCGGAGCTCGCTATGTGAAACATGAACAAAGCGACGTCTCCATTGTCCTTCTAGGGATCAATATTAGAAAATAATAGATTCTCCATTATCCTTCATGGGAAAAATGTTAAAGAATATTGAAGTCGATGCCTTCATTTATTGAAAACGTGAGACAGTATACTGTTTCGTACTACAAGGTACTCATCAGTCACGCCACGTTCAACGGATGAAAGGCAAAGATTTCAATTCTCACATACCCTCTCATCAATTGTAAGACAGAAATATAGAGTAAGTCTATACCTATATAATGCATAGATTAACGTACATCTCAAATCTAAAAATCAATGAAAAGCACATGAAGACATCTACATTGAAAGTTTCACACGTCCTTATCAATTATATATACTTACAATATATAATTAATACAAGTATATAATTACAAATACTACATTTTACAAATCTAGATTCTTGAGACAATTTCATCTAATTTGATAGCGAATATCTATAAGTAGTATTATCTACAAGTGCGATAACGTAGCACGGGAACTACAGAATTCTTTTCTTGTAGTGTTTTCACTCTGACGTATTTTGAAAAATGACAACAAGCGATTCTACAACCACAAACTAGATGGCGCTTTACTTCATCAAATTAGATGAAATTGTCTCAAAAATCTGGATTTGGAAAATGTAGTATCTTAATTGATAAGGACGTGTGAAACTTTCAATGTAGATGTCTTCATGTGCTTTTCATTGATTCTAAGATTTGAGATATACGTTAATTTATGCATTATATAGGCATAGACTTACTCTATATTTCGTTCTTACATTTGATGAGAGGGTATGTGAGAATTGAAATCTTTGCCTTTCATCCGTTGAACGTGGCGTGACTGATGAGTACCTTGTAGTACGAAACAGTATACTGTCTCACGTTTTCAATAAATGAAGGCATCGACTTCAATATTCTTTAACATTTTTCCCATGAAGGATAATGAGAATCTATTATTCTCTAACATTGATCCCTAGAAGGACAATGGAGACATCGCATTGTTCATGTTTCACATAGCCAGCTCCGCTATAATATTCTTTGGAATAATTTGTCAAGAATTATCGAAAGAACGTTATAATGTACTTTGATAACGAATATCTATAAGTAGTATTATCTACAAGTGTCATAACGTAGCACGGGAACTACAGAATTCTTTTCTTGTAGTGTTTTCACTCATATATATATATATATATATATATATATATATATATATATATATATATATATATATATATATATATATATATATATATATATATATATATATATATATATATATATATATATATATATATATATATATATATATATATATATATATATATATATATATATATATATATAGAGCTTTTCTTTCTCTTATAAGTAGACTTTGAAAATTCGATAGAGCTGGATCTCGTTTCATTTAAAATGCAAATTAAGAACTGTTAATTGATACGATAGAAAGAACATCGATTAATATGTATTCTGGTGTACGAGATCAATTACAGGAACACTAATTACAACGCAAAAATTAATACCAATTATCATTATCAATTTAATAGCGTTGTTATTTTATTGTGAAATTATTGGATTGAATATATTTAATTGGCTACTGTGGCGCGCTGTAATTGTCCGTTTCTCTTCTTTCCGCGTTTTAACTACCTCAATTGATTTAGTTGATGTAATCTTGGCTCGAACTATATCCGTCTGTTGTTTTGTGCGTGTGTCTGATGAGGGTTTCGCTCCATTCATCTACTGTATACCGAATACGCAGGGTTGAAAAGGTGTTTCTGACCTCTTTGTTTATCGGTCGGAATGGTCGCTTTGGTGCGTTTAGGGTATTTTCGGGGGTCTTTTATAATATGTCTAGAAAGGTCATGTTTTACGTAGTAGGGTATTTCAGTTTTTTGAGTGTGTTCAATTATTCGATAGTATGAAATTCAACAGATTCAAGCGTAATTTCTAATGATAATAATATTATCATATGATGGCGAGCGATACGGACTTGTGCAAAAAGTGCTCCGATAATTTTATCGTAAATACTAAATATTCGGTGTGCAAGTTATGTAAAAGTAAATACCACCTAATGTGTGTTTCTCTAAAGGATATGTGGCATAGGGTTTTATTGGAAAACGTCAATATAACGTGGGTATGTGATCTGTGTTTGGATAATATGAATCTGGCCATTGATCGTGGAAGGTCGCATGAAATTAATCGAACAATATTACTTGATAAGGATGTTAAATCTCTTTCGAAAGAAAATATGTTATTACAAAAATTGCTTCAAGAAATGGAGTACACTATAGGAATCCAAAAGAAAATGATTTGTTCACTTGAGTATCAATTACAAACTAACAAGACCGAAAATTATGTCGGTAAAAGATTCGATACAGTTGAAACACCTGTAGCTGATAAGGATAATAACATTCCAACAGCTGATCCCGTAAATAAACAACCTGTTAGGGATGTACACAAGCAGTATTTTACGAAAGCAGAAATGAATGTGAAAATTAATCCTAACGGCAGAGAAGATCCCAAAACCATAGTGCATAGATCGGGTTTTTCTGCCCGGCACTCAGTAAGTGAAAATGTATTAAATTCTGGAAACGGCAACAAAATAACCGTGGATGATGTAAACAAGGCGATTATTTCAGCACAACAGTCATGTTCTTTGACTGAACAAAGTGATTCAAATAAAGTAAACTCATTGGGTAATTCCAGTTGGAAGGAAGTCGTCATTAAAAAAAGGATCCAAAAGCGCTCGCGCCCGGCATTAGTAGTTGGAAAGTTCAATGGTGATTCAACCATAAAAGGTATTGAAAAATCCAAAATGCTTCATGTTTCAAACTTAAACCCTAACACTACATCTGAGGAACTGCAAACCTTCCTAAAAAAAATATTTTCGGCTGTTAAATGTGAATCTCTAGTCTCGAAATATCCTGAAAGCTATGCCTCTTTCAAAGTTATCATTCCTGAGTCCGAGTATGAAAAAGCTCTGAATGCAGAAAACTGGCCAATTCATGCAAGCGTACACCATTTTTTCCATCAGAAATAGGTAATACCCAACAATCCTTAGCAAATTCATCTATGCTTCATGTACCAGCTAGCAAAGTATTCAATCCTACATTTAAGATCATGCAGCTAAATGTACAAGGTATAAACAATAAGCTTGAACTTCTAGATGTCTTCCTACCTACTTACAATCCTCATGTCCTTTGTATATCAGAGCATTGGTGCAATGAGTTTAATATATCTTTTGCAACATTAAATGGCTATAAAAAGGCTGCTGCTTTTTGCCGAACAGAAAAAATACATGGTGGTACCTCGATTTATATCAAAAGTAATATAGATTTCAGTATTGTAGGTGTATTAGACCTAACAGTGGAAATGCACTGTGAATGCTGTGCTATCAGATTCGTTTTCAGTAATAAAAATGTAATTGTAGTCAGTATTTATAGACCACCATCTGGTAATTTGGAACTACTACTGCAGAGACTAACCTATGTCTTACAACGATGCATTCAAAATATTGATTTCGTTTTTATCTGTGGTGATCTGAATATTGATTACATTAAGAATCAATCAACTGAAAAACAGTATCTTCAGGATCTCATTGAATGCTATGACCTCAAGGTAACTACGGATAAACCAACCAGGGTCTTTACTAATGTGAAAAGTCAAACTACAACTTCACAAATTGATTACATTCTGGCAAATAGTAGCCTTCATGTTCTGGTGGATGATACTGTTGAAACTCATTTCAGCGACCATAAGGCAATCTTTCTGGAATGCTTTCTTGGTGGCTGTCCAGATGAACACCTTGAACCCAAAAAAAAAACAGTATGTCTACCGCGACATTTCCCTAGGAAATCTTGATAGACTATTGAACTCAATGTCTGAAGTGAACTTTAGTGATGTGTATAAATGTACGAATGTGGATGATGGGTTCCACTGTTTTATGAAAGTGATTCAAGACCTAATTGACCAGTGTTGTCCGAAAAAAGCAATAAAAGTGCATGAAAAATCGAAGGCGCTCTGGATAACTTCGGAAGTTAAGCAGGCTAGCCGAAATATGAAAGACCTTTACTGGTTGTATAGCAATATAAGAACTGAAAACTCCATAGATCTATATAAACTTGCCAAAACTCGTTATAATGCTACTCTTAAACAAGCTAAATTAAAATTTCATGAAAATCTTATCGACAACTCTAGTAATATAAACAAAACCGTGTGGAACATTGTGAGCCGTGAGAGTGGCAGATCATCAAGTAAGAATAAAGCAATTAAGCTACAAATAAATGATTCCTTATGTTCGGAACCCAAAAATTAGCTTCAGCCTTTTGCAAATATTTCTCTAATATAAGCAGACGTAGCTTGATGAATCATTACGGTAACTCACTATCGCATTCTTGTACTGTCTCGCGAATGGCGGATAATACTTTTTCTTTCTACCAGTATTAGACGTTGATGTGATTGATGCCATAAGACTTCTTAAAAATACTAAAAGTACTGGCATGGACTCTATTTCTGCAAAATTAGTGAAATATATTTCTAAAGCCATTTCAAAACCGTTGTCTTGCTTGATGAATTTATCGATCTCTTCTGGCATATTTCCTAACATGTTTAAGACAGCTACTGTTATACCTGTACATAAGAAAAATGATCCTCTTGAAATAGCGAATTATCGCCCGATTTCAATCTTAAGTGTTTTTTCTAAAATTATGGAAAGAATTGTTTTTGACCGAATGATGAAATATTTAAACAAGTTTAATAGAATTGCCAATTGTCAACACGGTTTTAGGGCTGGCAGATCCACTGAATCAGCGGTTGTTGAATATGTTGAGTTTATTCACGAATCTTTAGACTGTGGCTTATATGTTGCAGGGCTATTTTTTGACTTGACGCGAGCATTTGATTGTTTGATCTTTGATTTCATCCTTAATAAATTGTACAATCTTGGCTTCCGAGGCATATTTCTGAATTGGCTTGAAAGTTACATATCTAATAGGAGTATGTCAGTTAAAGTTCAGGAATGTTGGTCTACAGAGGAGGTTACTGACTTGGGAGTTCCTCAGGGCTCCGTGTTGGGTCCCTTACTATTTATGTTATTCATTAATGACTTACCTATCTATTACTATCTATTAATGTCAGGTGGGGGCTGACAGTATAACTTTATTTGCGGATGACACGTCGATCGCGGTCACCGCACGGGACCCTGAGGAGCTCCTCGGTAAATGTGCACTTCTGATGAATGAATTTAGTGCCTGGTGCCAATCAAATGCTCTGATGTTGAACATCAGTAAAACTGAGTGTCTGTATTTCAGTCATAGCACTTTGGATCGAAAATTAATAATCCCATTGAAAAATGATGAAGTTGAATCAAATGCTTATGTTAAATTCTTAGGAGTTTTCCTTGATCATGATATGAAGTGGTCTGTGCATATAGCTGCGTTAAATAAAAAATTGAATTCAGCGTTCTATGCAATAAACAGAATCAAGGATTGTCACTTACCGCTGGGGCTGAAGAGTCTTGGCCTTGTCAGGTTTAGGAGAGTTTTAAAGTCGGTACTTCTCAACAAAGGATATTATAGTGTTGGTGAGTACCTGGCTGATAAATTTACTTAGGAATATTATTAGTTTAACCTGACGTGTCCAATACATTTCAAAATGTCTAAATGGATGTAATAAAATTATTATTATTATTATTATTATTAATGTTGAAATACTTATTTAGTTATTTATTCAAAGCGTTTCAGCTTTGTCAAAATTGGTAACTCTGTGAGCATATAGCGTATTATCTTAAAATCCCATAAAAATATTTAATTCGTGTTTTCTTGGGTTTGCTCATAGATTCAGCAAAAACATTTTAATTTGTGTTTTTTGTTTGAAGAGTCTACTTTTTAAGAAAATCATCTCTGTTTTTACCCAAGTGTGTTAATTTAATTGAATTATTCAAACTTTTATTTAAACTTTTCTTGCAAAACACAGGCTTCAAACCAGAAAACTTATAACTATAAAGAGGAGGTCCTATTGTATAGCCCAAAATATGAAAACACTGAATAAATTATTTATTATGGTCATTAATCGATTGGGCCGATACTTGATTAAAATCTAAATACATAATTTAAATAAAACTAAGTGGTTTTTCGATTTTCACTATAATTAATTCAAAACATGTCAATATCGTTTCGCCAACACAGTGGCTTCATCAGATTTTGATGATAAACTGAGCTATTACATTGTGGACTGCGTATATTTATCCTGAAGTGCGTGGGGTGGGAATGACCATAGAACACTGTTCTTCTTTTACAGGGGGATGACTATAGAACATATTTCTTCTGAATTGTTGGGGATGACCATAGAATACTTTTCTTCGATTGCATTTTTACTGGAATAAATTTAATAACGGAGAATGCAATTTTCAAAAATTATATACAATTATTTCAAAAATTATATAAATGTTCTGTATGAAATATTAAAATATTGCATAAAATATTAAAATATTGCATACAGAGCAAAAAGGTTATGAACTAACCCTGTTAGAAGCCATGAAAATCAAGAGGAGGAAGAAATCGAACAGTTTATTAAATGATCAAGTTTTAATCTATAATTCTCCGTTATTAAATTTATTCCAGTAAAAGTACAATCGAAGAAAAGTATTCTATGGTCATCCCCCAGAATTCAGAAGAAATATGTTCTATAGTCATCCCCATGTAAAAGAAGAACAGTGTTCTATGATCATTCCCACCCCACGCACTTCAGGATAAATATACGCAGTCCACAATGTAATAGCTCAGTTTATCATCAACATCTGATAAAGCCACTGTGTTGGCGAAACGATATTGTCATGTTTTGAATTAATTATAGTGAAAATCGAAAAACCACTTAGTTTTATTTAAATGATGTATTTATTATGGTTCTTAACCGTTATAAAAGTTTTTGTTCAGTGGCTCCACCGCTTTCTGTGTTCTGTGACAGTTACTTAGACAGTTCATTACCTAAATTACCGTATCAATTAACTACCAAAAAATGTATACAATTGTTGTTTATTTTTCATTGCAAGTTTCAGCTTTTCCGAAATTCTTGAAAATATAGTGACTTTATAAGATTGAAAGACTTCAGTTTAACTTTCGATGTTCTTTATTCAATAAGTATTTCTTGTTTTTCGAAAACATGAATTTTACTCAATAACTAAATTCTGAATATGTATTTTCGAAATGATTCCAAATCCAGTCTAATATGTATAGGTATACGTAAGTACTTAGAGTTTCTTTTCGAAGTTTCACGAAAATGCTAAAATGTTCCTTGATGTTTAAACGACAATTTTTTTTTTAATTCAGTGGACCTACAGTTTAACGCCGGTTCCGAACGGGCATTGGGCTTGTAATCGATGTACATTACCCAGCATATTTCATTATTTAAACTACTTAAATCATAGATAAACACAAACACCCATGCCTTCAGCGGGGCTCGAACCCGAGTTCTACCGCACCATAGTCGGAAGTTCTACCGACTTAGCTACGGAGACCGGCATTAAACAGCAATAGTTAAAAGTAATCTTCTCCTTCAATAGGAAAAAAATGTACAATACCTACGTAACTTCTGAAAATCTAAGTGAATCTGAATTTAAATGAGTTAATAAATTTTTTAATAGTTAATATATAGGTAAAATACAATCAGTAGATCGTATCTTTTCTAGTTTATGTTACTAATACAGTAGCAATTATATTTGTATTTGTATTATTTTTAATTATCTGGAGAAATCCAATGCAAATTTAATACTAAGTGTATCGATAAAACTGAAATATTTATTCACATTTTTACGCACTTAATAATTATGGACTCGTGCCATTCTGCAATCTCGGACAAACCACTCTTTGAAATGTTTGTGAGTAGGTATAATAAATACATTTATTTTGTTAATTGCGATATCAGGTCGGCCACTTTAATTTCTAGTGATGACACTTTTATCAGTGTCAATTATTTATTTTCCTAAGCTTCACAAATCGCAAAGGAGATCTTGAATTGTTTATTTCGTTCTTTTTTAAATCGACTTAATCGACATTCATTGTACAATAATTCACTGTCTCCCGTCTTTTCATTGTTAACATCGAATATTCTGAAAATTAAATTTTTTCTTCTGTGCAGCATTTCCAATCCTGCAGAATTCATGGAAACGGTATACAACACGCGAATACTGAAAGGTAAACATTTGTCTCTGTTTGTTTACCCGTTCGGACGAGTAAAATAAACATTTCGATTTGTTATTGCTGACTGCAGCTGTTACATCCACGCCAATTTGCGAAGAAACGATAATTTTCGTTTTTAAGGCCCATTTGAACTATACGTCTCCCAAAGCGTTAACGTTCAACATTGCCTTCTTTCTTTTCTATTTTCGATGATATGTATTTTGAAATATGAGGTTTAGGACATATGGAAATAAATTGACCGAAATTTCATCTGATACTTAAAACAGCGAGAATTTTTTAAGCTGTTCTAACTCCTGATGTTTCGAATTAATTAACCTTTGTTGCTGACAGAAAAATGCAAAATTCTAAGGAAATTGCCATGGATTTAGACTGGATATCTAAGAATGCAGTTTAATGTCAATTAAATTAATCATTATAGCAGTATATTTTGTTTGATACATTGAAACACAATATTTTGAAGGTATTTACTTACTTATTTATAATTGAATATTTCACATAAAAAACTTTACGCGATACATCTGGTACGCCTTTGAAAAACGTATAAAGTTAATTCGGTCCTTTATTTAAAATTGAACGATTACAAAATTAACTCAATTTTTAACATTTTTGCGGTTATAGTTACTCATTTTTTTATGTTTATATTATTATTATTATGAGTATACTACTCATAAGTAGGTAATACTACTACTCTTACCTACTAGTAGGTAGTACTACCTACTTGACTTGATGCATTTATTTAAAAATATAAAAGTGAAAGTTTTTTTTTTGGAAAGTTATATGGCAATCACATTGTATTACTTGAGTACCTTGTACTAAAAGTGGATAATTAGTGAGTTTTGGCGTTGATATTGAATAACGTTTCACAACATTAACTATTATGCTGTTCGAATTAATCGAGTACCAGGCTGGCACAAACACCCTCACACCTGCTTGTTTACAACCTGAGGTGACGTGAGGGTTCGACCTTGACCATCATTTACATTCTGATCGGTTTTACCTCGCCAGCATTCAGTTATGAGCCAACCGGTGCGACAGTTGGTTTCAATTTTGATACGTGCTGTATTGTCTTGTCCAAAGATGGATATCACTCTGAGGAAGCGTTCCAAAATTATCGCTCTTAATGAACACGCATCAATAACTGTAAGAGATATAGCTGAAAATGTTGGTGTGGGAAAGTCCAGCGTTTCGAGAATTTTGAAAACATTTGAAGGAAGTGGCTCATCGTCTCCAAAAAGAAAAGCAAACTGTGGCCCCAAACGCAAAACTACTCCAAGATTGGACAAATTTGTTGATAAGAAATAGCAAAATTAATCCGAGAAAGACAAGCACTGATCTTCGAAGGGATTTAATGGTTTCTGGTGTGGAGGTAGAGCACCTCAACTGTGCGAAAACGACTGCTGGAGGTTGTCTGTAAGGCAAGAAGACCAAGAAGAAAGCTACTGCTTACCCAGAAAATGATGAAGAAACGTTTGGCATGGGCCAAAAGGTACCGTGCATGGACTGTGGGCGACTGGAAGAAGGTGGTTTTTAGTGATGAGACACATTTGTTTGTTCAATGAACAAATCAAGTGTGGTTAGACGAAGTGATGGGGAAACTTTGCGGCCTGATTGACTAGATCCAGCAAACATTAAAACATCGTTCGAAACAAATGCTTTGAGGTTTTTTCACAACCAGTGACACTGGACGATTAGCTCCTATAATAGGGATGATGAATTCAGTGAATTATATGGAAATATTGAGCACCAGGATTGTCCCATTCATGGAAACGTTTGATGGAACATTTCAGCACAACCTGGCGCCACAATTCCAAACAAGTTCAAGCCTTTATTCGTGAGCATGAAATAAAACTACTCGATTGGCCGGGGAATTCACCTGATCTCAATCCCATTGAGAATTTATAGAATATTTTAAAGAAACGACTGGCAAAAATGGATTGCACTAGTTATGAAAGAAAAAATATTATAAGTGCAATTCAGGTGCCTAGGAATCGATGCCTAGACGAGTTAAAGAAGTTATTTCTGCGAAAGGAGGACATACTTCATATTAATATGAAGAATTTACCTATTTTGTATGTATTTACTTCTTTAAAAGGTAAGATTGTACGAAAACATTTTCTATCCTTTGTCCCAATTAGTTCGAACAGCATAGTACTCTCATATTATCCAATATATATATACTTACTTGAGTAATAGACAACAAAATCGTTTCATCATTTAGAATTCGAGTTTTCTGACTAACATTGGAGATCTGAAGAATTAAAAATTGCCAATAAGTAACTTGACCAAAACACTTAATTGCAAATTAAAACAAATACCTCCCAATAAACATGAAATGAATGCTGAAATGTAGGTAAAAACCGTTTTTCTTCTACAACGTCTACAAGTTCATGAATTTTCAACGTTTTTTCTGTTATATAAATTTTGGCGTTTATCGAAATTATTAGGCAACATAGGACAATGTACCACAAAAATGGTTGTGATTGAATATATATATATATATATATATATATATATATATATATATATATATATATATATATATATATATATATATATATATATATATATATATATATATATATATATATATATATATATATATATATAGAGAGAGAGAGAGAGAGAGGGGGGGAATGAATTTGTATATTCAACATGGATAGGCTACCGTAAAAACGACCTCACCAACACGTTTTTATCTTAACTTTTTTAACCTTATAGATGAATGACGAAAACATACATTTGAAGATTGAGCGAACAATTGGAATGTCTCAGAAAAATCAACGACTATTCGAATTTCCCTGGTTTCACAACAAGTGTCTGCCAATGTCGCATGACTGGCAGACACAATGTTGTCAAGATATAGCTACCGGTGTAGCGGAAGCCCGGTTTCGGCTATCATCGCCATCTTTCGAATGAACTTTTGTTTAGTACTCATTTGATCCGAACGTTTACATTTAGATGATGGAGTTCTCATGTTTTCATAGGAAGCATCACTAACAATCATTGTGTATATATTTCCCTACTCCATCTGTAGAATGTCTGTAATCCTGGGTTACCTAATTGGTTTCATTAAATACTTTCAGTCGATTCTGCCAACGTATCGACTTTGTCTCATCAAATGCCAGTTTATATACAGTTTCAAATCATCACTTCTGCAGCAAGTTCTTCGACTTTGGTTCAAACACACCATGCGGCATAAAGGAATACAGGAAATCGAGAAAGTCTGGTTTATATGTTTACGCTGCCTACTTCTCTATCCGTTTTCTAGCATACTGCCATGGAAGTAAGATGTGTAAAACGTCTTAGGGGCTGTTCAAGTATTACGTAAGCACTATAGGGGACTGGGGGGCCTTTGCTGGGTTTATTTTGGATGACATGGGGGGCGGGGGGGTCTAGATGATGATTACGTCATCAGTAGTTATTTACTTTTTTACGCATATGGCAAGCCTCACGTTGTCTTTGTTTGAAAACTAAACGCATTTTCTGGGATTCCCATGATGACGTAGACATTCCAAAATTGAATGCAAGTGAGCAGACTCACAACGCTGAGCAGCGAATCCAATGTTATCGAAAACTAAGAATCATGGATTCGGGTATCATGGTGTGAGGACTGTTAATTCGAATAAATATGTGAAGTCTAATTTCTCTCCTAAAACTATTTTATTACTTTCAGAATTATAACTACTACTCTTAAATCAATATATAAATTAAACAATGATTACGTAAGCATGGGGGAGGGGGTAAGAGGTTTGCTTACTTTTGATGACAAGGAGGATGGGGGGCTAAATAATTGTAATAAATCTGCTTACGTAAAACTTGAATGGCCCCTTATACTAATGGAATGATTCTAATAGAATTGTTCAATATGTTTGAATGTTTTCTCCGTACAACAAACGAAATTCGTTCGATACTTTCACGATGCTACATCTCTTTTTCTGCTACAAATATTCGGAACGCGTTAATTGGATTCGAATTATATGCGATCTGAGATTACGTCGGCTCCCACGCCACCGTCCCGCGTAAGCCATAATACCGATAATAATGAAATCTCGACTTCTCGCGAAAATTTCCGCCGAGTTACGTGATTCCGTTCCGGTCAATTTGACGAGATGAATCGATTCTGAGAAACAATATCGGCTTTTTTCGGCTCTAACGCCGCGCGACGCCACTTCAAAAGAAATGCGAACGGAGGCGCTCACAAAGGGAACCTCGTTCTTCGGTTTTTCCAACGAGATGGATTTTCTTCCGTCCCCTGTCCTCTTTTATTGGGATCAGTTCGCGTACCGTGAATTTTGTTTAGATTCCTTTTTCCCGTTGGAAGTAATTCAGTTTAGAGATATTTACGGGATAATTAAGACATTCAGACTTCAGATGGTTTTCGATGTTTTCGTTAGAAGGTTTTGTATCGTTACTGTAAAATTTATTTAACAGTAACGAAGTAAAACATTAAGTTTATTTTCGATATAAAAAACGAAATATTATGCCATCAACAGAATAAAACCCCCATAACATTATAACATAATAAAGTAACATTAAGAGTTCTTTTTAATGCTATGAACCTTCATTAAAAAATCAATGAGGTTTAGGTCTGGACCATCGAACAGACTACGCAATAGTTTCTTCTTCCGGTCATACTATTATTGGTGTGAGCTCAGTTCAAGAACTACTGAACGATACGATTATGTTGAAACCATGAACTCGCTCTCTGTTCATGGCTACATTTTGGAGGTCATCTTGAAGAAATTGTAAATATTTCTCTCCTGTCAGCATAGTGTCAAAAATGATTGTACACATTTCCTAACCCTTTTATAATTGTTCCTTATATTTTCAATATGAGGAGTTTCAATGGCTTAATAATACTTATTATATTTATTTAGAGGTGAATTATTTGTAATGTAGCTCAATCCGAAAATAAAATATTGATCACAAAGTACAAATTCATATGCAACATATTCAAGTAGTTATTTGGTTAGAAAATTGTAACTACTCGTTTCTGAATCATTAACATTGAATTCTTGGTGAAGTTGTATGTGATAGAGATAAAACTTATGAATCAGCATGATTCGATATCACTGCTTTGTAAGTCGTCAGTTCCGGAAGCAAAATCCGGAGTACCTAAATGAGGATTCGGCTGCATTAAGAAGCCTTTCAATTCGAGATGTTTAGCACTTCTCCCAGTTGATTTTTTCTTCGTGAACTGGCTGTACCAGTCAATTCTAACTATTGATTTTTGAAATAACTTTAGATAATTTTACATCTTTATATTCATGATGATGGAAAGCAAAACATTTCCTCCATTTCCGGAATCAAATATCATGATATTAAATTCAACTCTTTGAAATTCGACGTTATAGTTTTGATATCAGCCTACCAAAAATCTGCATTGAATTAATTTTTACGGTGACCAGTTTCATGCACATATGATAGGTATAGATGATACATCGTGAGATCGAAAACTATTCAATTTATTCTTCTACCATCGATTGAGGTGAACATTAAACTTGACTTTTATTGAATTTTTCAATTATATACTATTCATTCATAATTAGATAATATTCCATGTATACCCTACTCTGTCTTCTATTAGTTAATTTATTTCCATATAAAAATGTAGGTTGATGCGTCGTCGAATATCTGGCCGAGTCATGCAGTCTCGATGGTCGTAACGAAGTAGGGAAGGGCAGTTCTTGCCTTATGTAGGTTAGTGCAGCCCTAACGCCGTCACCCCTTTCATCCCCGCGCATCGAAAAATCGAAATGAGGGTGTCGCGCGAAATCGCTTTTATGCCCTTTTTACGAGCTGAATTATAAATGGATCCGTCCGTAGGACCGTTAGACGGCGAAACTCGGAAAGAGCCCGGGCCACTTGGAAAATCCGACTATTTTTGTCAGGACTTTCCATTTGTCCGCTTAATTGGCTTTCCCCGGGGCGCGTCGAACCCCCGCGGGATCGGTCTCGGTTGCGTTTGTCTCGGGCTTCGGACGATGCGATCGCGAATTCGGGTTGTTTATTTCAGTTTCGTTTCTCCAGGATCCAATTTTCGATCGGCATCGGCGGTCGGAGGGCACTCGATAAATTGGCCGTGCGCGTCCGACGGGATCAATCGGCCAGATTGCTCCGGGGGAACAGGAGGTCCCGTCTGAATTCTTCGCTTCACTTCTGGCTAGATGATGAATTGTACCGCCCCCGCTTTCATTTCCGTAGAACAATAGTAATGCCATATTAGGACCATTTGAATTTTGGTTTTCGATATTTCTTTCAAATTATTATGTCGTTAAAGTTTAAGTGTCTATTCGCATCTTAACTCGTCTTATTTATATTGAAGGTATCCCAAAATAAATGCAAGATTTAAATTTGCCGCAACTTATGCGACATGGTAACACAGTTCTTTCTGCCGAAATTAAATGATATTGATGTGGTCAATATGTGCTCCATGCCATACAACCCGTGAAATACTTCAATTACGGCATAAGACATTTTCGGTGATCAGAATTGGCCCTCAATATCGTGTGATTTAACACCATCAGATTTTTTTTGTTGGGTTATTTAAAATCACAGGTCTATGTCAACAAGCCCACCACGACCATGCGTGCATTGAAGGACGCAAGGTCGCATGAAGGAAGGAATCAATGAAAGGCGTCCACATTTATGCAGAACGGCCAGGGAATATTTCGACAAACGAAGCCGTGGCAGCCATTTCATATGTTATTCCATAAATAACCATATCCTTGTACTTTATAAATTCAATAAGAAACTCACAATCAAGAGACACAAAACTGTGTTAGTTTTAGAACCTTATATATACTAATTATGAAGCATTATAATTATGCGATGTATTGGTCTGTCTTTAAACTGTTTGTGGCACTATTTGAGCCTATTATGATATTTGAGCTCCTTATTGCCTTTAAAAAAGACTATTTTGTTAGAATAGATGAAAAAGTAGATAAACAAGATTATACATTTATTTTTATTTATTTACATGCTATAAATTAATATGAAATATAATATATAATCTACTCGCGTAACTCTTTCAGCACTGAATCTATGTTTATCATAAAGGTGCCCTTCTAGATTTAAGGTGTGTTATCACTTCTTCAAAATCTATGGTATTGAACATGAATAACTATCACATTCTATGAACTTCTGCGACAAACTGGTTAATTGCTCTGAAGCATTTTATTTTTTAATTAACTTTGTAGGTATTCTTTTCGATTTGAATAGTGAGCGTTTTCCACTGCAGTTAATTACCATTATGCTGAAAAAATTTCTGAATATTTATACTCTTACATCCTTCATTTTCATTCGGAACGCATTTTTAATATTCTATTAAATGCTGATGTTCTACTCGTAATTACTAACTCTTTTTTATATGAATCGTTATGATAGATTTCATAAATGTATGTAGAAACTAATATGCAGGTAGTACGTATAAAACTATAAGCAATATAGTTAATGTTTAAGGTATAAAATAATAACTGTACTCACAAGGCAAAAAGAAAGAACCTAGATGAAGAAAATCAATGAATATTCTTCATTAATATGATACCTCAAATGACAAATATTACAAGAAATCAACAACAAATTTCATTTATCTAACTAGGAAAAGTAGTTATAAGAAATGGAAATAATTGTTGCACCAAATTCTTTCAGACCTGATAAAATCATACTTTGGGAAAATATTCAACTGTCTCATATTCTTTTCTCGAGGTTGTTTTCCAAAAACATACTAATTCACCAATTACAAATTTTTATACCACAGGATCAATATAATTCGCACAGATGGGACTCTATTAGCGCCCCAACCCCAACTCGGAAGGCTTAAGTAATTTTCATGGAATCATCATCTCATTCACCATGACTAATACGGAAATTGTATCCTCCTGGCAATTATTGTTAGTGTCTACCCTTGGATACAATGTCACTGCATAGTGAAATGCAACAAATGTTATAACGACTATGAGGATTCAAGCATTGACATAGCTACATGTTTCACTTAATCAGAGACGGCGACAAAAAAATTTTAATAAAAAGCGCAAGTAGATTTCTATACCGACCATGGTTGTTTACGTTATTCATTCGAAGTACCTACGCACTAGATAACTATTATAACGAACGCTTTCTTACAGAGTTATTTCCTTTCATCAATAGAGGGAGTTCACGTGGGTATGTCGCTGGGTTTATGCCACCTGTTAAAGAGAAAGTCCTTAGCTCGTTTGGAACAAATATCGAAACTAAATTGTTTCGATGCATTCCCGTGATAGCATAAAACATCGGTGAACAGAGTTTCCAACGAGTTGGATGTTCTTAGGAATGCATTAAGTAGCCACTCTCGAAAGTTGACAGTTTGTGTTATCGTTGACAAAAGTTTTGCAGGCTACTCCCTGAAAGTTTTATTTGGAATACTTATTTGGATTAAAAATCACAGTAAAGACTAACTATAAAAGAATTATATAAATGCATCGATAAAAATATTTCTCTAACAATCGTTTAGACTTCATTCATCGCGATCTCATTTATTCGTTTCTTGGAATGCAAATAATCGGCGCCTCAACTCTGAGGCGGGAGGCGGTTTACGTCTGGCCAGCACCTGTCCCGTTCATGAATCGAACGCGAAAAGGCAAGAACGAGAAAAGACCTAGCTCAGCATTCGACCGCTCTTGCGTCTGTCGTCTGAATCCTCGAGTCGAGGCCGAGGGTACAAATGAATAAGTAATGATATTAAGGGAGACCATCGCGGGACTACCGCCTGAAAGTGCTCAAAAGGATCGACGGACGATGGAAGTACGCGGCCCTCGAGGACGACGGGGGTGGTAGGAAGATGATGTTGGTGGATAAGTTTGAAAAGTCGAACAAAAGGGAATCGGGAAACGTGCCTTCACAGATCGATACACACACACAACAGTTAGAAAGGTTAAGTGAAAAAAATAGACGGACGGGAATACTTCCTGGAGTCAAAGTTCCGTAGTAGGGAATGTCAATATATTCTCAGATAAAGCGTTACTTTTTAACTAATATTTCCACTCCTCTTGTTTTAGATTCAAAACAACTACTTTCAACATAAACCGTCATCATTAGTACCTATTATTTCCAACATGTTATTATTTCATTCACGTTTTACTGTTAACGATATCTACAACTTCTTTATTCATTCGATAGTACAAGTTAATATCACAGTAAATCGTTAATTCACATACGGTAAAGGGAGAAATCACTAAAACGCTATAAATTGAAAATAATTGAAAAACAGTGCAATAAATTGACACTGTTGAATACAATTGAAATACTCGTCTAATGAATGTAGTGAATTTTCTAATAAAAACTTTTCAGCCCTGTTTCTATATTCATCAACAGCTAGGTTCTCTTATAGCGCCATGAACAACATTAAGAAATTTGATTGCCCAATAGTTTGGACCATTTTGACAGTTTCCGTCGTTAGTAAACTGGTATTGAATTCTGTCTGTTCTCGAATGGTACTCGTGAATGTCGTCATGAGATGCAAACAAGTGCACATTTTTTTCATGTAGAGGAGATTCTTCATTAAATGTACACAGAAAGCATGTGGGAATACCTGATTATCTGAAACATGACCTGCAATTAATTAATCCTAAAACCCAAATGACCCAACACTCTCACTGCCTCTCGCTGCAGTCCAAACAGACGCTGTGTATCACACACATACTCCATTACAAAAACAGTAGGTGTAAGAGAGGTCTGAGTGAAACACTTCAAAATAAGCTGCTCCCAGCACCATGAGAGATATATTCTCATCCAGGCGACGAGGAAGAAAAACGTTTCTATTCAATCTTGCCGCTAGTTCTCCAATATGTACATCCCACATCTTGACACCAATGTGCACTTTCCACTTCACTCGAATATAACTTGGTCCTTCGGTTTACTTAACATTTTGAGCTGTAGCAAGTTTGCCTTAAGCCATTAGGTAAGTTTTTCTTGCGCCTCTTCAGAATCCGAAAACGAGGCCTGCAATGAACTGACAGTGACAAACATAGCTGTGTCATCAGAAAGCGTGAATCCAAATGTTAGATCCATCAATGGTAGATCGTTCACCTATATATTGAAAAATGGTCTGGGCCCAGAATGGAAGCGTGAAGCGCCCCTCTGAAAAATAAAAACAATAAACGACACGGAGGTTTCGCTTATCTCTTGGCGAAACATTATGTTGAAAACTATTATATAATATAAAAATATTATATGAAACTATATATAATAAATTAAAAATTAACACACTTGACTTTAGTTTCACTGAATATATTAAAAACTCTACGTATGTTTCGGGTGGTTAACCCATTATCAAGAGTATACAATATTACTGGGAGAGTAATTACAATATTACTGGGAGATTACAAAGAGTATTCAATACAATAATATTGTATACTCTTGATAATGGATTAACCACCCGAAACATATGTTTTCAATATATTCAGTGAAACTTCAGTCAAGTATGTTAATTTTTAATTTTATAGTGTTTTAAATAAAAATAAGTGAAATCACACGAAAAACGAATATAATAATTGAGTAGAAGGTTGCATTACCTATATTTGTAAGAAATCAAGGATAAGTGTTGTTCCTTTCAACGATGTCTGACAGCACTAGAAAATAACTGATAAACATAGATAGGAAAATGAACTTTTGATCCGTTTATCGATAGAGTGATTCTCTATTACCGTAGGTATCTTGCCTACACCTTCGGTATTATCTTATCGTAAATAGAATGAAATATTGATATTTTAAACCAATAAAAAATATTTTAAGAATCATTAGTAATTTTAAATATGATAACATTGGTTTCATGATATATAATAATTCCTTGCGTGAAAATTTTTGTATTATACAGATGTTTCTTTATTCGGTTATAAATTTCATAATTGACACGGAGGTTTCGCTTATCTTTTGTTGAACCATTATCTTGAAAACAATAAATTAAAATTAACACACTTGACTTAAGTTTCATATTTTGTCCATCCTACCTAATTCAGTACGTGAGGATACCGGGTTAACTATTACCGAATATAATTTAAATAAAACTAAGTAGTTTTCGATTTTCACTATAATTAATTCAAACCATGACAATATCGTTTCGCCAACACATTGGCTTCATCAGATGTTGATGATGAACTGGGTATATTTATCATGGAGTGCGTGGGATGGAAATGACTATAGAATACTGTTATTATTTTACAGGGGGGTGACTATAGAACATATTTCTTCTGAATTGTGGGGGATGACCACAGAATACTTTTCTTCGATTGCATTTTTACTGGAATGAATTTAATAACGGAGAATTATTGATTAAAACTTGATTTAATCTTAAAACTTTAATTCAATAATCTGTTCGATTTCTTCCTCTTATTGATTTCCATGGCTTCTAGCAGGGTTAATTTATAACCTTTTCGCTCTGTATGCAATATTTTAAAGTTGTTGTCGAAGACATGGTTCTCTTCTGAAAGATGTGTTGCATACGTAGAATCGGTTTAAATTTTTGCAAAGCATCTTTGGTGTTCAGATATTCTAAGGTTGAAATTCCTGCCAGTTTAGCCAACATATACTTTGGGACAAGCATAAACTTTGGACAAGTACCTAACTCAACTCATGAATACCTGATTTATCATCAGGCGAAATTTTATCTTTCGCATTTCTGATGTGTCTACCCACGGTATTCTGGGTTCTGGGTTAAGCTATCGTTAAATTTCTATCAGATAAAAACTTCGAGATTTTTGATACAGGGTTGCCTAAATACGTTAATGTTCTGAACTTTTTGTGACTATCACTTACTTTAGGATATACTTGGGAAATGGCCTTATTATATAACTTTTTTCGTAAAATGTTATCAACGAAACAATGATGATATTCCTTGTTTTGTGCGATCTGCTTAATGATTTCAATTCATGAGTATAATTATCTGCTGATAAAGGCATATTTATCAGTCTATGAATCATACTGTTGTACGCCGCTGATTTGTGATGGAACGGATGTGAGGACGAGCAATGTATTGTTTGATCAGAATATGAGGTTTTCCGGAAAATTGAGAACTCATGTTTATTATTATTTCTTTTTATTGTAAGGTCCAAGAAGTTTATAGAGCCTTCCAATTCTATTTCTTTTGTGAATTCTATATTTGGGTGAAGTGAATTAATGAAATGAGTGAATTAATGAATTTTAAAAAAGAATTAACCTGTCTATGGGTACCTGTGAAGCAGGTAATAATGTCGTCGACATATCGATACCAATAGATACATTTCCCAGGAAGTTGGCTGCTATGAATAGACTTCTCTATTATTATAATATCTGTTTATTTTGCTTAAAATTGTTTGATGTATAATTCTATTTTGTATAGCACATTGTGTTTGTAATTCTGCTGCTTATTCAACATATAGCAGCTGATTATTTAATAGAAAATCTCTATTACTGAATGAAGTATTGTTAACAACTTTTTGGAAGATATCAAATTATTCATAATATGTTCTCGAAACTATGATTCTTACATACTCTGGATTATAATCGATATTTTTAAGATTTCGAAATAAATATCGATATGTCATTGTTAATTATATCAATGTGCAACCATAGTCGTAAGCCTGAACTCCCCCAATAAAAAACGTAATAACCGGAATCCAAATCCCACCAATCTCTATGTCTGTATTCAATCTACATAAAAGGGTTGCCATTCCCGTCACCGATACTAACCTCGATAACGTCGTAAACAAATTACCCCTTAAGGTTTTATTAATGTCCGTTGCCCGCCCCGCGATTTTCCTCTCTCCAGCATGATTTTTGCCTCAGGGGAGGGGGTGGTAGCGATTTGCCAGCGTTAGTGGCACGGGAGAATGCGCTACACCCCACGTGCGTTCGTATGTTACTAAACGCGAAAAAATACGAGGGGTGACTCATCGACGCGTGTATCTCGGATCGATTATTGCGTATATCGATATTGAGTATCGCAAAGAAGGATGTTCGGTCCGCATACATCTAACAACAGTTTTGCGGCGCTAGTAAAAGAATATTTCCCTACTTTTTTCGGAGCGAAAATCTCGACGTCCGCTGGGAAATCATCTCGCGTCGTCGCCGGTGCGTGCGAAAATGCCTTCCAACTTTGATCCGTCAGTAACGAGGACCTGAAGAATGTGGAATTTCAAGGTTTATTGGTCGATACGTCTCATCTGCGAATGAATTTTGTGTATTTTCTCTAGTAGATTTGATCAAGAAGCAGCTTGCTTGAATACTTTGGCTAAAAACCTCTTAATTTTCCATTCAGCTGTATGCATTAGGAAATACTTATAGGTAGGTATATAAAGAAAATAATGTCATGGGCGAGCCGGTAACTATTTTCGAGATTATGATAATATGATAATAGATAACATCGAAATCGATACCGTAGCTGATGGAAACACAAGACATACTATTTCGTTAAGATTTCATCATTTGCGCCTCGTCAACCATCAAGTAATGAATATATCACAAATCCTTCTATAGGAATCAATAGCTTTTCATGGGAGTTCCAAGCACCAATTAGATATTATATTAAAATATAAACTAAAATATTACAGGTTTACGCCCCACTACTTTTCGATCTCTAAGCTACAGAGTAGACGTGCGCACTTAACAGTACGTTAAGGTGTGATGTGATGTCATGTCACGTCACGCTCGAAAGTAATATTACTCCGTATTACAGTATCACACCATCACCCCATCACGTTAAACATTACTCGCAGACCATCACGCGTGCTGATTCGATTCATCACGTTGCGTACTTTGTAATGTGATGTTTTCGCCGTAATATTACTTGGCAATTGGCATACATTACATTATGTGATGACGTTCTATTATCGACCATATGAGAAAATAAAATGTATTTCTTTGATGCCTCATTTTGTGAATCCATCTTTATGAAGGCCCTAAATTTTACACTATAAGAATTTGAATTAATGAAGAAATATATTATGTGCTGGATCTATTATCGACTGTACGTGAGAATGAAATTTATTTCTTTTTTGTCTCATTTTGTGAAAATTGTCTGATCTTTATAATAGCCCTAATTATAAATAATTTCATAGTATAATAATTTGAATCAATATAAAAATATATTATGTAATGGTGTTCTATTGTCGACTATAAGTGAAAATAGAATTCATTTCTTTGTTACCTTATTTTATGAATCCATCTTTATTAAGACCCTAAATTTATAATTTATACAGCACATAATTGGTGCTTCAAATCATTCTTATGCGTGCAAGTTATGCGTAATATGACCAAAAACGCAGAACAGCAAAACATTACACTATTCGGAGTAATATTACTCGGAGGTGATACTGTGATTATATTTCTCGCGTAATGCGTTATATAGCATCACACCCCAAGGTGATATTACGCGGGTGATATTACCAGCATTACTTACTCATGCCTACTACAGAGGTCTCCACTTTGAGATGCAACTTCAATTCATATCTATCAACTCAAAATAATAATACATTATTCGTGTCTGCACGTGGTTGGTTAACACGAAAAATTTCTGTACTATATATATATATATATATATATATATATATATATATATATATATATATATATATCTATATACAGGATAGATTTATTTGCTGAAATATGTTAGATGTATGTCAAATAATCTTGGGAAGGCAGCAACAATAAAACACCGTACTGTTTTTCTTTAGCTTAAGCTTTCGAGACTTCTTTATCCCTTTTTCAGAAGCCCTAAAACGTTGACACGTTGTAAGGTAACTACAGCACTCCAATTAAAATTTAACTTACAAGAAGTGAGGTTAAAAGACAGGTTCTTAAAGACTTTATAAACATGAAGGAATTCTCTCCCTTTCAGAGGGACGGATATGTTGAATGAATACTTTCAAATTGTTCTCAGCTAGATCCATTAATAATATTTACAAGACTTCTAATTCTTAACTAAATGTTCAACTTTTCTCATAATTTCGTTCTAAATTGATTTTCTAAAATGACAATTGACAGGCAAGATGCACGTCAATAGATTTTGACTCTGTGATTGACCACAGGTAACAAACTATAAATTGCACTAGGTTAAGAAAGTTTTCTTCCATTATTTTCTCTGAACCAGAATGATTTATGGCCATATTATTTAGGTTTTTATACAGGGAGTTGTATACGTGTAAAGGATTGTTGATTGGAGGGTTTATTCTTGTTGGTCATTTCCAGTCAGTTGGAATATATTCCACTTAAATTGTCCACATCTTTCATCTTTCTTGTAGTTCATGGAATTGAGCTCACCTGTGATATGCACAATCTCGAGGAATTTCCTCTTCCAGGAGTTTCGTTCTCAGAAGTATATAGGTAAGTATTCAGACAAGAAAGTATTTGTTTAAAACATTGTCAATTGTTGAAGAATATTCAATAAATTGGCTACATTAAGAACACAATATGGTATGACTGAATTGACTATTGGAACAAATCCACTGATTATTTTCGATCCATTTCCTCAATTTTCCAAAGAAATCACAACGTTGTTAAGCATAAGCGACCTTCGGTATACTCAGCTTGTTGTCGACCGGTTGATTTCTCAGAAAAGCGAACACCTTTCAGATCGCAACGGTACAACTTCCACCGGCGGTTTGTTTACGCACTTATGTAAATAAGTAACTTGAATCCTCTTCGACCAGGAACATAGCGAACCTCCACAGTGAGACGAGGACGGCTATATATCTTGGGCGACGATGCTCACAGGTAGGTAGAAGTCTTAAATTTCGTCGTTTTGAAAAGAGGCACTTTTATAACCGATTGAATCACGAGCTTTTTCCCAAAGGTTATCTGCGAGTTGAATAAAGGATTATGTCACAGAAAAGTTCTTGGAGTTTAGTGCTTTGTGCAGGTTACAGAAAAATGGGATCTGCATGCTCATCACAAATCAACAAACAGAATGTAAAGGTACTTTTCATATTCTTGAAAAAAAATTGAATGAGCGATAGTGCCACGTATTTCGTTTTATTCCTCTTGTTTTCTTCCACATCGACATTTTACAGTATTCTAGTACGTTATTTAATTATAATTCGATTAATTATTATCATTTATTTGATCTAGATCTTTTATTATTTCCAAATCAAGATGACTGTGCGAGTGGTGTAAAAGGTAATATCAGATAACAATTATATACTGAAGTTGCGAATGAATCTTCTTCTAGTAGCTTTCAACCCTTTTTGGGTTGTCCCCTCAAAGTCGATCTTCCATTTTTCATCTTTCTAGCATGACATCCCAATGCTGTCGATTAGATTAGTTCCTAGATACTTATTCGTTTCTTCTCGTCTTGGCGAGGCGCTTATTGCTACCAAATGGCCTTTCGACACTATCTTGATACATCTTTCATTTGGGAGCCATCTAGATGTGTTCATCCAATCTTAGTTACCGGGATTTTATAAACGCTTTTATATTTGATTGTTGATTGAGTTATTTCTTTCCTTTTTTATTACGTTTATTCCTATCAGATATGATGTCGCGATTCGATATTGCGTTACCCTATAAATTCATGTTATCTTGCAGCAGAGTAGCCACGGGGCGGGTTTTCCGGGTTATAACACCCCCCTTGAGTCTCTGAAGTAAGTGGCCTAACCACTTACTAACCAAAAACTAACGTGGCCTCACTAAATAAAACGTGAATATCGATTATTGTACTGAGAGTAAACAAAAATCATATGTGTGAGCAAAAAAAACTCTTCCCATTTGAAAATCTTGGCTACGCTACTGTTTCATTGGAGTCTTTGCAGAAATCTATTAGGTACGTTTATTAGTCTCCATGTCCGACACCGACTGACATATTCTGAATTTTGAAACACGTAATAACAATCTCGACTTAATTACTTTGTGGAGAGCTAAATAGACATCTTCAGTGTTTACCTAATTATTCTATCCGTGAATGAGTTTTGCGTTTTGTGCCTCATTTGCTCAATTTCATTTTCGTTTATGGACAGTGCAACTTTCCTACTTTCTTTTTGATGTTGTTATACGCAATCGTATCGATATCATCCAATATTATAAATATAATATTTTTATCTGGAGAGTTACCTCCGTTTCTAGTTTTTGTTAGGACTTTATCAGTTCCAAAAGTCGAGAAATTAGATTAATTTCTTTATTCGTCAAGGTGATTTTCCAATGAGTTGAATGATTCTGCACATTTTATATTCATTTCTGAAAAGAACTCGAATGAATAACTAGCAGAATTCATTTTTTGGACACGACAATTGGATTCTTTTTCTTCACAAGATGTTAACTTTTTACATTTTGTAGTTATGGTTAAGGCAATACTTATTTCATGCGGAACATATTACCGTAGAAAGTCTGATTATCTTAATATAAATTGTCGAAGAAGGATTACGGAAATCTGATCAATTCAACAGAAATTTGCCAGATAAAAGAATTGACTGAAGGTAAATAATGTCTTCTAAGATATTTATTTCTTAGCTTTTGCGTTTCTTTCCACTTATTCATATTGATTTTTTAAATAGCAGAACTTCTGTAAACTTCTCGAGGTATGTCATAGGAATTGTCAGAAATGTGCTCTGAATTGTCGGATGGAATTGACAGAAGTTGAAACCTATTATTCATCTATTTCATGATATTAAGTTTTGCTAAATGAGATAATGATAGAAATTCTATGTAATTATGTTAATTTCAATGTGAATTTAAGGCATATCACGGATCTGAAATAGAATTTTCACTTTTAAATGTACCGTTTGAAACTTTTCAAATTTGAATTGTCCCTTCAATAATTCAAAATTTCTATTAACTCTAGTTTTTCAACTTGAAGCTGATGATCGTACTTAATTATTTTTTCTTCACGGAAATAGCAGAAACTGTAAATTTCAATTTTTTATGTGTAAGAGTGACGGGATTAAAAATGGTTTCTTTGTTTTATTTGAGGTTAATATAACTGTTTGAAATAATGAAACTGACGCTTCAATATTTACACTCTTATTTCAAATCAAAATTAAGCAATGAATGAAAAAGAAAGGGAGATGGACAAAAAAGCATGGATGCCACTGGTCTAACTATTTGCTTACCAAGATAACCTAAGTTTTCTTACTTTGAAAGTTAGATACGAATGTTTGAAATTTGTGTAGATAATTTCATCAGTTATAACTAAGGTAATAGTATCAGGTTCTCTGATGATAATGAGTTTTTCCTATATACATACATGGAATTTCAATGAGAATATATCAATTGATATAGTTAATTTTGTTTTTTCACAGGAAGCGTCGTTCTGGAAAAGAGTTGTAGTAGAAGTACATAGTATATTTATGTACTTTATGGCTAATGGTAAGCTTGATGATACGGGTTGCGGTTTATCGTAGTTTCAACAATATCTGCATTGTTTTTGGATAAACTGGCTGAAAATATCAGCTTGTATATAAATTCAATCTCCACTTGATAATATTCCCAAAGAAAATTTCATACAGTTGATGTTAGAATTTTCAGCATTAGAATATTTCGCAAATTCTATAACTAACGACCGCTCAATGCCACCTCCGACCGTATAAGTACGAGTCGGCACACACACACACATACGCATCATTAATTTTCCGTCGGTCGTGACTGTTCGAGCGTGTAAAATCGTGGCGCGGGTCCGAGCGACGGACAATACGTCGTTTCTTGTAACGACATAATACCTTTTCGAGTTGTAACGCGCCTGTCGCTCTGCGTCCTCGTGTAGTGTTTTATGACGACTCATATTCCCTGCCCTAGACTACATAATAGGCGATGTTATGCATTACGATATACAAACACCCGAAGAGAGGCTTACGGCTTTGCTGTTACACTGTTTTCAACTATTTTATGATATTTACTTGCTCGTACACGGTGTGCGTTACAATTCCTCATATATTTTGTGGAATATTGTATATTCTGCCTATTCAAGCATTTTTTCATACACCATTTTTTGAATATTCCTCTGTCTTCAAATATGTTCATAGTTCAACTAATAGTAATTATAGTTAGTTCTAGAGTAACTGGCTGAAACACATTTTCATAAAGAAGTTATACCTAATATTGATGATTGATGAGGCCGATACTTGGAGAAAATCAATATCCTTAACCTCTTAAGTGGCTATGACGGATATATACGTCATCCACATATGCATTACAAAACGCCTAAGATGAATATATTCGCATAAAATTAAATTGTGTATACCACTATGGATAAAACGAATATGTTCGCTCGCTCATAATATACGTATAAATATGTTTTTAGAACATCATTCGTTGCGTTTGAATGGGAAGAATGGGGACAGGGGTGGTCATGAACACTTACATTTATAGGATCAGTGCTTGTGCGTGCATGTTTGGACTTGTTGCATGTTTGGTTTATAACTTTATTTTTATATACTGTTAGTCTCAAAACGACGGTAAAAAATTATGGACTTGTTTCCAAACTTGTTATTTTATTATTATTATTTCATGTAAAGGACAGGATTTTGAACAACTGGGATGAAGGTTTAATCACCAACCTACTCTTACTAGATAAAAGCAAAGCATTTGATAGCATTGTTCACGGGCTCTTTGTTCGCCATAAACTGCTTCAAAAGCTTCCTTTTAAATAGATCACAAAGAGTTGAGTTGCATCGTAAAAATGAAATTGTATATTCACATATTGCCAATGTGACAAGGGGTATCCCACAGGGCACCATTCTATGCCCGATAATGTACCTTATATACACCTTCGATTTTCCATGCTTACCTCTCGAAGGAATTATGCAGTGTTACGCAGATGATACACAGTTAATTCACAGATTCTGTCCCAATGATCCAAACATAAGCAAAGTATTGAATAAAGATCTGGAACGAATAAATGTTTATGCTAAAAATCATGGTCTGAAATTTAACGTATACAAAACACAACTTATTTTCATTGGTCCCTCATCAGTTCACGAAAAAATTGTCCCTTATAAACAGTGTTGCTAAACGGACAAATAATTAAACCTATAACTACAGTTAAAAATCTCGGTCTGTTGATGGATCAACAATTAACATTCGAAAAACATATAAAACTGCAATTAAAAACAGCATATCTTAAACTTAGAACTCTTTCACCGCTCAAATATATCTTAGACAATAAATCAAAATTAACTCTGATAAACTCCTTAATTATATCACGTTGTGATTATGCTAATGCCGCATATTTTCCTTGTTTAAGTTTAACTGTACAACTCAAAAACGAATTACAACTTCTAAAAAATACCTGCATACGTTTTTGCTACAATATAAGACGTTTTGATCATATGAGTCATATATATAATTCCAATGAAATTCTAAAAATGAATTTCAGGTTTCAATCACAATTTTATGTATTTATGTATAAAATTTTATCAACATCTTGTGCCAAGTATCTGTCCGAAAAAATTGTTTTTAGAAATAAATTACATTCTCGAAATATTCGTGACAAAATGCGGATAAATATACCGGCGACAGCCAATATTAACCACCTTTTGAAATGGTTTCCGTTGCTTATGTGCTTCTAAATGTTTGTTTTTTACATTTAAGGAAACACTGTAATGAGTTGCCGTTCAATAAAGTTGTATTATTATTATTATTATATTTAGATCATGGTCAAAAGAAAGGCAAACAACATTACAAGCGACGAAAGTGATTACGAGGGATTTTGGAGTTTAGAAGAAGAGCAAAATATATTATCTCATTTTTCATTTTTTCAGAGAAAAATATACTATTCCAATTTTTGTAATCACTATGCCCAAGACGTATATATACGCTAGCGGATAACAAAACTCGCACAGTGGAGCGCATTTTGTTTGGCGAAATGAGCCAATTAAGAGGTTAATGAAACAATATTCAAATTTTCTCATATATTAAATAATAATACGCATGACGCGCGTTTCAAAGCACAACTTCTTCTTCTGATAATAAATTAAATTAATTCTGTATATAAATATTATATAAATAATATTTAATATATAATCTAGTTTCATAGTTCAAGAATATTTTCATATACCTCTACTTAAAAGACTCAAGGAGGTATAACAAGGATAGAATATGCCAAGGAACTCGTCAAGGCAATTTTTTTTTCATAATCTAATAAAATTCAAGGCAGGGAAAAGGAGGCATACAACTCTGGAAGAGAAACATATAAAACCACAAAGAAAAACAATTTCACTAGATTAATAATCTATTTATCATTATTATTATTATTTTCCTTCCAACCTATTATTTCCATATTATCATAAATCAACTCGAAAACTTCCAAATTATTCTGTGACAAAAAATATTTCAATATGTTGGGAGGGAAGGAGTTGGGAAAAAATATACACTTATCTCATTATTTTTTTCAGTTGATAGAGTATTATCAACGTTATCAATATTTCCGTTTGGCATTTAATTATTGCTTTTCAATATTTGTTGTTCTGACAAGAAGAATACTGCGATACATCGTATTTTCTTTGCGCTTCATCCGACTTTCAACCCCGTAAATCACGTTCACACTTCAACTACCCCTCACATTGCCATCCGTTATACGCCAACGCACACACTTCGTCTTGAGTTTCGCGATGTCAAATTTACGTCCGCGAATTCCGCCCCCTGATTTATCCACGTTTTTCCTGGCTTTTCATAAATTACGGGAATATCCGAATTTCGAGAATCCCTCTCTTTTTGATGTCAATATCGTTCTAGTTTGATCTCTAAAGCGCATACTCGCGTAGCCGTCGTATTTCCGAAATTAGATTTCAATGGAAACTCGTACATTGGGGCGAGGTCTTGGAGAAATTCAAGGAATCACCTTGTTATCCGTTTTCCGAGATGGGACTTCGACTCGAAAAGTTATGATTTATATATTTTATGTACACGAGGTTGCCGCCATTGTTTGTGTACCTACTTAAATGTGGGGAAGGAAACCCTTTAGGGTAGACTCGTCTGCATCGGGTTCTTGGTTTTTGAATCTGTGATTGTCATTAATGAATCACCTTATTTGAAAAATGAAACTCTATGTACGAAACAACAATTGACGATAACGAATGACCAAACTAAATTACTCATTTGAAGTAATTTTTCCTGGTACACCCTTAAATCAATAATTTTTTTTTCATTATTTGTATTTCTATGTTTTAAGACCCTTACCTATAACAAAAACCTAGTAATATTTACCTATATTTTATAAATGCTAAGTGGAATAAATTCTTTCGTTTACTTAATTTTAAATTCAAAATTCATTCACACAAACATGAACTAATTTCATTTAGAATATATATTTGTCTGAAATTCCGAAACAAGTCAAATTTCAATTATAAACAGATATCCTTCAGGAAAATATAATGTCTATCTCCAACCCCTCCAAATGACAGAACATGTAAATTTTTGAAAATAGAAGTGTTGGCTTGTGATGAAAAGAATACGTAGGAAATGAAATCATGCCAATCAAAAATGACGAATTATTTGAGTCTTATCAAATTATCGAGTAGGTGAGATCAACCTAATCGCAAACACTTTTCCTTCTTTGAAGCCATGATATCATAGGGTTCAGTTTTGTACACTTATCCACATATTTTCATAAAAAGAAATCTGAGGGGGTTATACAATTCATTGCTGTGTCAATTCAATTGATCCCTGCCTTCTTTTGACCCGTTTGACAACTACTTAATACGTCCAGTTACTGACCGACATTGTACCTAATAATAATAATAATAAGTTCTTTATTCTCAACAGGTATAACACCCAGTTACCTACAGAAATTAATAACAATGTTGAATACATATCTAAACAATTAGAAAAAGATTTAACTAAATATATTAAAAGAAGATTCAACAAAAAGCTAATCTAATTTAAAAAAAATAGTAACTTATAACTACATTATAGCATTCAATGAAATATTACAAATAACTCAATCTTAATCAATTCATTTTAGTCAATTTTCGTTGTTCACATAACTCCTGGTAATAAATTCTAGAGAGTCAAAGTGAATGTCACAATTATTGGCAACTCTAATGAATGTAGACTCCATAAACCAAATGGGGATTGTATTAAGGAGTTGGTCCTCGGAGTCTCTAGGTCGAATAATTCTATGTTACGAGAATTTTGCCTAGGAGCACGAAATTTCAAAGCAGACAAGAGAGGAGACAATCAATACAATTGTGCAGTAATTTGTACAAAAATTTGAGTGATAAAGTTTCTCTCTTGCTCCGCAATGAGATAAAACTAAATCGACTCAATAATTCGTAATGATTGACTCCTCTCTGAGGATAAACTTTATCCTCCCTCCAAACTAAGAATTTCAAGAACCATCTCTGAATAGCCTCAAGATGGCATTGACGAGTGTAAAGGGGATGCCAGATCGTGCTGCCATACTCCAACTTGCTACGGATTGGGGTATTAAATAGTCCTATGAATGTTGATGAATTGTTGAAATATTTGCCATTACGCATAACGAGTCCATATATTTTCGCAGCTAATTGTAATGTTATGCTGTTCTTCGCATATCGTATTCTCTGAAATTTGAGGGTACCTACCTGGATTAGGATATGAATTAGCCAAAGTTGAACTTGGTCTTAAATGGTGCCAAATAATAATAATCGAAATTTAAATTCCCCTCAATTAAATCTGAGCCAGTTAATGGTTTCCTATAATATCAAAGGTGATGGTTTCATAAAATCAGGTGAGATTTTGTGTGTGTTTAATTCGCACATGAAAATCAATATCTGTCAAAATTGACTAACAGCTATTAGATGTATCTGGGTTTTCCTTAAACGATCGTATAGTATCATATAGTATCACAGTAAACGATCATAAGTATTTAAGTTTATATCGCACAGTGCCTCAGTTGCTCTTTAATGTGTCTCGCATTATCAAACTCGCGAAACTGCCTCTCTATTTTACTGTCTCTTGGGATGCAGGGGGCATGCTCAGAAACTTCTGAAGATATAGGCTATTTACCTCTTGTTGCATTCGTGTTGAATATCCTCAACCAATCATTTATGGAACTTATGTTATTCTCTATGTTAAAGTTTCGAACTGTTTTTTAAAATTGAAGTTAACTATATTCAAACTTATAGGTAAGTAATACTGACAATTTTTAACGAAAACAATTTTCGAATGCGTTATAAATACATTGCGATGAAACCCGTGTAATGTATTTCAAATGAAACTTTTTCTTTTCAAATAAAACTGATTCTTTTTGCTTACTTTCTTATTATCAAGAACTAACGGAAAGTGAGTCTTGAGTATTCTTTAATAAGTTTTGGGTATACTCTAGCGAATTTTTGTAATCACCAAATTTTATTTATGTATTTCAAATGAAACTTTTTCTTTTCAAATAAAACTGATTCTTTTTGCTTACTTTCTTATATCAAGAACTAACGGAAAGTGAGTCTTGAGTATTCTTTAATAAGTTTTGGGTATACTGTAGGGAATTTTTCTAATCACGTAATTTTATTTTTGTCTATCTTAATTTTTGCAATAAACTTGGAAACGATACGAAGCAAAATACATAACTAGGTATTTCAAAAATAATAGCTATATCCGCATTGTAGAATTGTTGATTTTATCTGTCATTCGAAGAAAGCTAAACGTTCGACCGCGTTTTCACTTTTTAAACAATGTGAATTTATAATTTAAATTGGGGTGAAGTGTTTCGAAATTTTTTATGTTTTAGTATAGCTGAAATAATGAATTTATTCCATTTGGCTTTTCCACACGGTATGTTGGTAGAGATCTTTGCGCGACATGTTGATTATATATATTCGATAATCCCTTAGAGTAACAGCAGACATTTGTATTTTACCGGGAGGTTTTGGATGTTGATCATTAATTCTATTATTTTCATTTATTTTTTAGCGCAATGGTTACTATTAATGGTTCTATTAAAACAATGAATACATTGAGACCGTACATCTTAACAACAAAATTTATCAAACATGTTTCTTTCACCTTCACCTTGAAAACAAATGATACTATTAGTATAACAGATCCCAAATAATAAAAGTATATTTTATCATTTGGGATATTTCCGGGCTGGATATGATTTATTCGATTTATAAGTAAATTTACAAGTACCTAACTAAAACTGCTTACCCAGTCATCGTTACCTCTTTTCGTATTTCTTATTACAATCTATGCTCGAGAATATCGCAAAGTTTAGTTAGCCTCGCGGCGTCGCGGGATTTATCCGAGACGTGTCCGCTTCACGTCAAAAGGGTTCAGATTCGGTCAGCGTGAAGGCTGGCGGTGCGTGCAAATTGTACGAGATAATAACCCGGGGCATTCAATATCGGGCGCGGGTATCGCTCGGTCTATGAAATAATTACTGCCCTCGTGTTGACGTTCGATTAATATTCGCGTTCGATCCGATGCACGGATGCACAGATTCACATTATCGTTGGCGGGCTATTGAACGGGCGGGCGTTTTTCTCGTGATTCGAGTTGATGTGATTATTTGTTTTTTATATTATATTTATATACATAAGTACTTATACATGTATGTATATATATATATATATATATATATATATATATATATATATATATATATATATATATATATATATATATATATATAAAGAGTGTAAATCGAATATATACGAGGGTAGTCCCAAAAGTATCTAGCCTAACACAGAAAAAACAAAATTTTGGCAAAATTGTTTTTATTTTTCCAGTCAATATAGTCTCCTTCCAACTCAATACGATTGATTCGATTGAGAACGATGTTCTACAGGCTCTATATTATCTTTATAGTAAGAACCTCGAGCTCCTCAAAATATCCAACCAATGCCATCTTTACGGTATTTTTCATTAAACGATATATCTAGTCTCCTGTGTGATTTTTTTGATTCATTTTAGGACTTTAAAAGTTCAGTAGTTATTACCTGCTCATAGAAAGTTTGAGAGCAACTTGTAAATAACTAGGGATAAAACTTTATTTCGAACTTTCTTTTTTATCGAAATTTATCGAGTTTTATCGTTACAGAAGCTTAACCAATAACATATTCATATATCGAAAAAAATTAGTTAATTATCTACAGAGGAAAGGTGACTTGAAAGGGATATTTTGTTTTTAAGGTCGTAGTAAGTGATAAAAATATTTGGAACAGCTTGAAGTCAAATAACTAGGAAGCGTTTGTTTTTAAATTATTGAAATGAAATGCAATAATTGAAATTATTCAATGTCTTTTAATTTGGTATCTCCAAAATAATAATATGTACTTTGTTCCTTTCATAAATTGACTGCATTCAAAAGGGACGCAGTAATTTTTGAAAGGACATTACCTAATTTCAAGTAAATATGTAACTATAAGATGTACCTACAATACTTAGAAATTGAAGTTCAAAGTAACTAAAACTATTATAACTGGTTATTGAAATTTATCGTTTCGATTCTAAAGGTTAATATAATTTGACAATTTTACGTAACTCAAACAGAAATCAAGAACTTTAAAATGTTCTCCTAAGATGTAATGAACTTAATAATTATTTATACATTTTCTTATGACACTTATAAAGTTTCTTTATAATTGACAAGAAATGAACCACATATATAATATTAAGACAAATCAACAATTGTATACATCTCTTTTAGGTGTAGACTGCAACCAAAAAATAATGATTACTTTTTAATAGAATTATAATCAACTTTCATGTATGTAATTTTTCACAATCTTATAAAAGTGAACTTAGATAATTAATCATTATGTTTTTTAGTGACATAGTAAGCAGAAAAAATTAAAAACACCTTTAACCCACACTTGTGTTGTGCCCATGTCGTGCAAATTTCTCATTTATACCAATCTTCAGTGCTTTCTGAATATATTTTTTTACGAACATTATATTGGTCATCCTGTCTTATTTTATAATGACTTCTTGATTTTCGGAAATATCATTGTCCGTTCCATTCATAATCGTTTACTGTGTCCCTTTCATGAATATCATACAGAAATTTAAAACATGAGCAAAAAATCTACAATATTAAATTAAAGTTCACTGACATTATGTTCTCGTTTTTTTTTAATTCAGTGGACCTACAGTTTAACGCCGGCTCCGAACGGCCATTGGGCTTGTAATCAATTCACATTACCCAGTATGTTCTCGTATCTGTGGATGACCAGCCTATTTTAAACCATGATTCACACATGAGAAATTAACTCGCGGTACTCGATAAAACGTTTCACAATTAAATCAAAAAAATACTATTCAATCTCAATATCAACACTCGCACAGTGGCTTAGTAGGAAGAACAGCCGACTATGGTGCGGTAGAACTCGGATTCGAGCCTCGGAGCCATGGGTGTTTGTGTTTGTCTATGATTTAAGTAGTTTGAATAATGGTGTATGCTGGTAATGTACAATGATTACAAGCCCATTGGCCGTTAGGAACCGGCGTTAAACTGCAGGTTCACTGAATTAAAAAAAAACACTCGCACACATTCGCCATGTTCGAAATGACAGAGGTATGAAATTAGCCGCGAACAAACTTGGATAAAGGTTGCCATAAGACAAAAATCTGTGTTCTATCGAAACTGTTTTTAGTTTTTTGGTTATTTGAATTGTCTATTTCGTGCCAAACCCTCCTCTACTTATTCATTTAAAATCAATAAAAAATATTTTCGGAGGGCCAGGTAATTTTGAATGTGACTACAGTTTTTCATGATAGTTTTTTTCTGTTCTAATAGATGTTTCTGTCTGATCATTCGGAAAATTTAAAAGTTCGTTGAAAATACCAAGAATTGTTCTTAATTTAAAATGTCCTGACTAACACTATTTGCTATATCTGCGAGATAGAAATGTCTGCTATAGAAGTCATGAGCTACTCTAACAAGGAGGAATTAGAAGATTGGAAAAAAGCTCGGTCTAATTATCGTTTTTAGGTTTTATTGATTTAAGTTATTGGAGATTGTGAGAACGCAATAGGGTATAATAATGACACTATGTTTAATAATGTTTGTAAATTAACTTATTATTTAACATAGTTATTTATTGAATGCAAAATTCTTTTCTACTTAATTATGAACAACTTTTCGCAAAACATAGAATTATGCTCATATCGTGTTGAAACTATTGAACTTTGAATCACGAATCATGTTAAATTTTAGATATACATGAATCAATATTCATATATGTTTTCCTATATATATATATACATATTTTAACCTTAGTTCTGTGAGTCAATTGCACACTTGCTCCTAGATTTTCTCGGTTGCTTCCATATGGTTCTTTTTCAATTGATTCTCTCTTAGCTACGAACAAAAAGTATTTCTCAGGGAATTCCAGATCCCTTTCCCCCGTTAAGTATTCTTTGTTAAAGGAGCGGTATGAGACTGGAAAATTAAATCTCTGATTAGCATCTCGTTTTTTCTTTCGGTAGGTGCCCAACTGGCAATATTAAAACTCGTTCACTCTACGAATATCCTGTAGAAAATTGATCAGTAAAATATGTCTAGAGGCAAATAAATGAATAAAATTTGAATAACGAACGAAAAACGAAATAAAAAATCTGAAATATCCATTTTTTCATATGTAAAACTCATGAAATAAACACAACTCCCATATTTCCTATACATTTCCTCCATTACTCCTGTTTTTCTGTACTTCTTCATAAATTTGATGTGATCAAAGTGTTACTTTGAAGTGTATAAAAACGATATTGATGAATAAATTAATACTGTTCGAAAAAATTGAAAATTCACTTTTTTTACCAAACCTCGTAGGTATACCAGGGAGGTCACCAAATAATCATGATTGAGGTAATGAAAATATTAAAATACTAAATAATTCTCATACAAAGGATTTTTAGATCTCTAAGTTGATTTTCACAAACTTGTGAACAAGTTGGTTTCGATTTCAATTCCTATAAAATTCAATCCAAACAATTTGGTTATCGTAATCGAGCTGCGTGACGCGGCGAACTAATTAAAATCCCCTATGCCTATCGGTGTAATTTGCCGTCGTAATCTGGACGGTAACGTACGGTTTGAAGGATCCCCGTTCCCGCCAGCGAATATAATTCGAGGATGATGACGCCAGCGTTTCCCGAACTATAACTCCTGGCCGAACTCCTCCTTTCGGTTTGGCGATTAGGTCTAATCTCCTAAACAAACGCCACGGGGCTAGGATACGGAAACTTTCTGCGAAGGGAAACGTGTAGTAGGTCTATACACGGGAAAGTATGGCGGAAAGTCGAGAAGATTTATGGCGACAATTTTCTTCGAGTATTCCAAATTTGTACGTTCGCGTAATAAATTTAATACTTGAGACGTAGAAATAAATACGCGTGAAATTATGGGATTGTATTCGCCTAGACATGTGTATTTGAAATATTTGTTGATGCACCTATAAGAAGGACTATTGTGGGGTAGCCGTGCACAAAACAATGCATTAAGGGTAATGTAATGTCATATCACATCACACTCTGAAGTTATATCACTCCGTAATATCACACAATCGCCTGGAACAGTGGTTATCACGACGCGCTGTGCATTATGATGTTATCAGCGTAATGTTAATTGGCAAGGAACAGACATTACTTTTATGTAATAGTGTTACTTACTTTATTTGTTTATCCAAGTACTCATTTGTGTCAATTTATTTCAATACTTGGTTGCGTTATTTTGTGAATTATATTTTTAAGGGCCTAATTTTGTGTTAGATTAGATTAATTTCACTACATATATTGATTTACAGGCAGTACAGATGCTACAGACATTAGATTTTAATTTGGTACAGTCGACCGCCGGTAATCCAGCCGCTGCCTTATCCGGCACCCTCCGTAATCCGACATGTCTATCATCACTGTTGAACATTGGTAGCAACACCAAATATAATTTTGATAAATATTCATTTAACTAAGAAATTTTACTTTTGATATATTATTGCTTCCTAAATTGATTGGTGCACCTTATGATTTTGATTCCCAGTTACCGATTACATATTTCATAATGCCATATTTTACCTACATTTTTCATTACACCATTTGTTTTGTAATTAAACGTAAGCTCTATATAAACGTTGTTCAATTAACTAAATCCGACAAACCTACTTAATCAGTATGGATTGTAGTTCAGGTGAAATTTTATTAATTTGATCTCTATTTTTACGCAGTCTTCTATAATCCGACAATGCTTCGCAAAACTATTGTCGGATAACCTGGGATATCGGTATACCAGTACAGTGGATCCCCTCTTTGATGTTTTAATGCTGAAATAATCAATAGCTTTGTTCGCGGTAAGGATTCTGAACCGATTCAGAACTAATTCATAACTGATTCTGATTGATTCAATACGCATGCTCGGTTATGAACTGGTTCGGAATTATTTCGACCCGCGAACGATTTTAGAATTACTTTAGGAAATTTTCAAATCACGGTTGTTCTCATCGAATAATATGCCGTATAACAATCGTGACTATCGTGAATTCGCAAGTCAAAAAAAGTCAAAAGTTGCCAAACTATCGTGAATGCGCAAGTCCCGGACTTACAGTTCTAGATTGATCCTTCGAACTGGTAGAACCAATTCCGAATCGATTCCGAACCAGTCCCAGTTTATCCGCGAACACTAAAGTTCGGAACTAGGTGATCCGCGAACGCCAAAATTTAAACTGCGCATGCGAATAGTTCTGAATCGGTTCAGAATCCTTACCGCGAACTAAGCTTATAACGTTTTTGTTCTTAATTGTGTTCAGAATACGAATAACAACATTATTTCGGATTTACATAAGATTATTCTTTTGGAATATCTATATATCTACTGATATTATCCAAAGTCAAGGAGACGATTTGTCTAGACATAAAACACATCCATTCAATAGGCTCCATTGGCTGATTGATAGGATTATATCATCCTATCGCGTGAATATTCCAAGTAATATGAATCACAGTTCCGAACAATATTTCTATACTCACTATGAAAAGGTATTGTAGGGAATTGTCATTGTCATTCGATGGAAGAATCACAGAATAGTGATACTATTCTGTGTTCACATTGGGACGACCCAACATCAACTGTCACCATATAAAAAAGGCTACCAACATCCAATCTTCTCTGTCAGAACTAAAATATTTGAATGCTTTCAAATGATTAATTTATTTGGTTCTTTCCATGTAGATTTCTAACTTCCGCTAGTTGTTAGGATTGAAATCAGTTCCAATTGAATATTTGAAATTTTTTGTATTGGGTCTCCAATATCATTAGTTTAGGATAACAGATACATCATTTTTCTGTATCCGTATGTATTCATGATTTGGCTAAACCTTTGAATGGATACGTATTACTCATGAGAAAAGGAACACAGTCTTGCATATAAAGAACTTATGATAATAAGAATTTTCGTGTTGATGAAAGCGTTTGTACAACTATGGTAATCTATTTTTGAGTTGAATTTTAATTATGTATTGAATTCAGTTATTTTCCTGTAATTCTAAAATCATCTTCATCAAGTAAATAGCGATATGCAAAATTCGAAAAGAATTTTCTCTTTCGATTTGCCGTAATGTAAGACTTCCGTATTACTATTATTGTTCGAAGAGCGGAAGTCCGAGACCTACATAGCTCGGATGTTTGGACCTACAGTTCAACGCCGATTCCGAATAGCCCAAGAATACAGCGGGTATCGAACCCACCGTCACCAGCACTCCGAAAGTGTTATAGTAATAAGAATTATAATAATATGTTCTTTATTCTCAACAGGTATAACACCCAATTACAGAAAATAATAACAATGTTGAATACATAACTAAATAATAACTAAATAATTAGAAAAAAGATTTAACTAAATAATTAAAAAAAAAAGATTTAACAAAGAGCTCAATCTAATCTAAAAAAAATAGTGACTTATTACTACATTATAGCATTCAATGAAATATTACAAATAACTCAGTCTAAATCAATTCATTTTAATCAGTTTTCGTTGTTCACTTCAATCCTCATAATAAATTCTATGGAGTCAAAGTGAATGTCACAATTATTGGCAACTCTATTGAATTTGACTCCATAAACCAAATGGGGGATTGCCTTAGGGAGTTGGTCCTCGGAGTATCTAGGTGGAATAATTCTGTATTACAAGAATTTTGCCTAGGAACACGAAATTTCAAAGCGAACAAGAGAGGCGGACAATCAATACTATTGTGCAGTAATTTGTACAAAAATATGAGTGATAAAGTTTCTCTCCTGCCCTGCAATGAGATAAATCTAAATCGACTCAATAATTCGTTATGATTGACTCCTCTCTGTGGATAAACTCATGTTATCCTCCCTCCAAACTAAGAATTTCAAGAACCTTCTCTGACCTTTCAGCTACTGGGCGTCTCATATGAGTTATTTCAAATCGAAGTGCTTGATTAGTAGGTACCTAAAATGTCTTTGATAGCTTTCGAAACCAGAAGGCATGCAATTTATATATTCATTGCTACATAATCATTTTCATCAGTGGGCCGATAAAAGTTTATGTGCGTTCTAGATACAATTCCCGGCTATCGACGTCGTTATATATAGTCCGGAACGCTATAAATTTGTTGTTTCAAAGCACTTCTTAGGTATTTGGAGTACGAGCTTTCATCCCAATAAATATTCCCGCACCTATGATGATGATGGATCATTAAATGGCGCCGCTAGTAATTGCCGCCGCTCGGCTTGACACCGTTCCGGACCTTTTCAATTCTCGTCGTCATCCACCTACACGCGGTTTAGTGAGTATTGAACGCGCTTTGAAGTGCTTCCCCGTTGCCAGTTGCCGACGTATTAATATGACTCCATTAAAAAATTGGATTTTGTCACACTATCGTCAAATACTCTCAAAATATTTAATAGTGTTGGCGTTTACTTGATGTAAATCCATTATAATTCGAATATAAACTTAAATTCAAACACTTGAACTTATGATTTACACTTTATTGACTACATAGCATGACGCGTTTCGTCGTTACAAACGTCTTCTTCAGATGCTCACAGAATAATAACATTTTAAAAAACACAGGTATAAATATATAGGAATTTGGGATTCTATGACTTTGGTTTTACCTAAGATATTCCAATCTGACATATAATTTCTATTACTTGAAAAGGTTTAACAAGGGTTAATTGTTTAGTTCTATCTGTTCATTGAGAAATTTTCCAGAATTTTTAAGTCGATTTATTTCCACTACTTCCCAATAATCTAAATGACTACTTCTCTCTATATTGTGTAAAATACGAAGCTTCTCGCATAATAAAAGTAATTCGAATTATGCTAGCCATTTATTAACAAAAAACCATGCTTTTGATATTAATTTCAAAATTTCACACAATACAGAAAGAAGTAATATAATCAAGTAGAGTCAATTAGATTATTGTAGATTAATATAAAAATAATAATCAAATAATGAAATAGATTATTAGTTTAGATTATTATGTAGAATAGAGTCAGTTAGATTATTGGGAAATAGTGGAAATAAATCGGCTTAAAAATTCTGGAAATTTGCTCAATGAACAGATAGAATTAAACAATTCACTCTTGTTAAAAATCTTTTGAGGTAATAAACATTGTCAGATGTCAGAATTGAATATCTTAAGTAAAACGACGAAACGTGTTTTTCAAAATGCTATGTAGTCAATAAAGTGTAGATCATAAGTTCAATAAAGTGTTCATAAGTTCAACTTTTGAATTTATATTCAAATACTTTCAAACTGAGTATTTATATTTAAATTTATATTTCAGTATATATATATAGTTTCGACAAAAAATTCGTAAATGATTCAGTAGTTATACCTATATACGAGAATCTTAGTATATTTTAGTACCTACAAGGATATGTCCAACAAGCATATTTCTATTGTTGAACTATCAGGCTTTTTTTGGGAACACTATTTTATTGAGAAGAGTTAGAAGACCAATAAAATTATATTTTTCTTCAAGATCGACAAAATCGATCAAGTTCTCTTCTTCCTGAGTTCTTTTCGCTCAGGAAAAAAGACGAAAAAATACTTAACAATGGGAAAAGCATCCAAACATCAGAAAATTAAAACAACGAAATAAAAATTCGACAAAATACAGTGTAACTAGTTAATTTAGAAACCGAATAACTCTCAATAGTCATGGAAAATATTTGAAAAAGGTGTGACCATCAGTCAGGTGTTGAACCTGACTGAAATTTGAATAGGTGTTCCTTATTCATATTTTGTATGCTCTATTTTATATTGCCTTTGCCGTTCTGTTTTTTCTCTAAGTTATGTTTTGTGTGCTGCATATCCTTCTTCGTGCTGTTCTTGTCGTCATGTTTTTATTGCAACTGGTTGGATAGATTTTGGTAGCATTTCTGCCTCTTCCTCCTCTAAAACTATTTAACTGTGACTCCAATACCTCTTTTATATTTTTCTAAGCTTTTAGATATCTAGCTATTCTCATCCATTATCTTCTCACCTCCGCTATCATCGATCCATCTTGTGTAGGGACGTCGTCCCACACTTCAGTGTGTCTCTCTGGGCCTTCAAGATGTCATTCTGTGTGTATATATTTTATATCGTGATATTAACTATCTACATGACCTATCCAAAGGTAGTTACTTCGAGTTCTCCGCTCGTTCTATAATATCTGTTAATTTTGTCCTGTAACTGACGTTCCGTATTCTATATTTCAAAGTGATGGTCAACATAATTCTTTCTCTGGTTCGTTGTGTACCTCTTAGCTGTTCCGTTTCGCTACTTGTTACGACCATGGCTTGAAAGCCATATGTGATCACGCGTAGTATGCAAATATGAGCTTTTATCTTCAGATGTAATGGTACTCTCTCATCCGTAAGGATGTAGTTCAGTTTGTCAAAATCTACCCATGCCAAGTGAAATCTACGTTCAATTTTCGCGATTTGTTTTTCTTTTCCCAGTTTAACTTTATATTCGAGATATGTTATTCCGCGTTTTCTATGATGGTATCATCTATACCGATGTTATTGAGTATTGTTGCTCATTATTTTTGTTTTATGCAAATTCATAGGTAAACCGATTTTTCTGAATGTTTGTAAACTAAAGAATAAAATGAAACTAACCAGTAGTAAATATGGAAGTCAGCATAAAATTACTGCTATTTCACTTGAATTCGATTTGCACTTTTATTGTTTAAAACGTGACGCGTTTCGACGCTTTACCGACTTCTTCAGACGGTAAGAGATTATAGCTGTGACAGAATATTCTGTTAGCGCCTGAAGAAGTCTTATGTTATAATGGATTAGCTTCCATCAATGGATTTAATGGAAATAGCTTCTAATAGTTTCAAATATTAATTAGAATGGAACACACACACTTCAATGTTTACCTAGTTATAAACTACAGTATTAAGTTTCGCAACGTAACATGAAGCTAATATGATAGAATTAATCTTTTTTTTTTTAGATCTGATATATTGCTTCCGCGATGGATGCCCTTCATCCTCACCGTGAACTCCATCAACTGGAGCAAAGGTCTCCAGCTATAGCTGATGTCCAGAAACAGTCTTCGCCATCTCCACATTCTCCGATTTCCGCTTGCCAAACATCAGATCAACACCACGAGAAGGTTAAACTAAGGGAGATCAATTCTTATCTGACGTGTCATTTGTGCAAAGGATACCTCATTGATGCTACTACTATATCAGAATGTTTGCATTCATGTAAGTATAAGAGGCCAAATTGACCAAATAGTTATAACGCAGATTGGATTTTTTGATTTACATTTCCAATTCGGCAATGTATTTTTGTAAATATCAAACCTTCATCTTTGTTTGATTCTTAAAAATAAAAAGTCAGGACAGAAGTTATGTCTGGTTTTACTACACGATATTACAAGGAACAATTACTTGATCCTTGAGCAGAAACAGCATCAACTAAGAGCAATGGAAAAAATAAATGGAAAGTGGTTCATTTCATTCCATTTCATGTGGAAAAGGTCTGATGAATATTTCAAAATTCGAAAATGAACTTGAAAAAAATTGAGAAATGTTTCTTTATAGCATCCCGATTATCGTTGCTCTATCCAAGTAAAAAAGAAACAGCAATTATTCAAGCAATATATCTGGAAAACACTATTTTCAAACAGAAATGATGTTCATGTATCATTCAGCTAGTGTCAAGATAAATAAGATCTACATGACTTCTCCTATTTCTACCAAAAAAATTTTCAGCCTCGTTTTCCATTTTTTAATGAATAAAGAAAAACAGCATAATCCTATTTCAAATTAGAAATATTAGTGTTGATCTGTCACCTGCAATAGTTTAAAATTATCTGTAGAATACCAAATGAAATCCCCTGGGGCATGGCAGAAGGTATAGTAGATAAAGACGCAGAATTTTTACGTCTTGAAAAAAAACCTGAAAAATTGAACAATACATTTCATAGGACCCACTAGACATTAATTAAAACCGCAGGCCATTAGAGCAGGCCTGTAGGAAGTTAAAAAGGACCTACCCTAGTCGTACATTTAGGGACTCGTATTTATGTAATAAAATATTAGTGTAAGTGATTTCTACAGTTATTTGTAGATATCTTTGGAAAGGTAACATTTTTCATTATTGAGTATTATTGAGAAAAATATATGGTTCTATATCCAATTTGCATGTTTGCAATTTGGATATAGAAAATATTATGGGACCAGCAGCAGATAGCAAAGTCATGGTGTAGCTATATTGTTCATGTTAGATGAAATGCAGAGTCCTACTTTGTCCTTGGAGAGGCCTTGAAAATACTAGGTTTTATCAAAATATCGATGAATCACTTTAACAACAGAGATCTATTGAAGACCCTGTACTATCAAAACTAAGGAATATGCATCCATGATCTGCTTTCCAGTCCTCCACATTCATGTTCAAAAGGTTGATAATAACCAAAACTCTATCCCAATCAGAAAAAGTGAATCTAGTTTTAAGACTGCTGTCACAAGAAACTTCCATGAGATTCTATTATTTTTGAAATTTGTGATTATTTTTGGGATACTCGCGGAGCTTGTGCACGGAAAGTATCTTAGATGCACTCATATTTTTCGACATTATCGTCTGCGAAGTATTCGACAATTCGATGAGGGTCATCATGAAAAGGGCCATTAGGTCCTGTGAGACGACAAGTTCATTAGATACCTCAAAATAGGTATATAAATTGTTTGTACAATTATGGATAGTAATCCTGACCGCCAACTTCATTTATTTGTTTCATCCACAACTGAAGTCCCTTTCAAAATCTTTCAAAAAGTTTCAGAATAGGTTGCCGTCCTGTCGTCTTACAATGAACGATTCAGTTTATTTCGTTCCTCGAATATATCGCACAATTACCTGTGTTTTAGGTTTTAGCAAAATAATCTGATTCAGTAAAAGTATCTGATGGTTTCATGAGTTCTTGTAAAAAGTGAGTAAAGTGCTGAATTGCAGTAATTCAACATGGCCTTATGTTCAGCTGCCATATTTATAAGTCCTTAAACTTTTAGCCTTCAGAGACCTAGTTTTCATGTATTTCACTACACCAATGACACATTCTGCTTGGTTGAGTTCAGAGCTCCTGGGTTGATGCCAGAGCTTCCCTGTGGATGATGTAATAGCACCACATAGCATTTAGTGCATTACAAATAAGCGTACCTGCGAAAACTTACATACTTATATTAAGGATAGGTATTATAATATATATTATTAAATAACGGTTTCCGATAATGACAGATTATCGACTCATTTCTCTTCACTTTCTACGGCGTACAGTTTGGCAACCCTCCATCCAGATAGATAAATGTACGAACGATTTCATGTTTCGCATTTGAATATGGGAGATATCATGAGGTCTACGTTAGGTATAGCAGACTTTCAGCATGGTGGTTGTAACGTTCATGATAGATGAGTAGGAGTTTTAGTGTCATTTGTAAATATTAAGGAATTGTGAGCGTCGTAACGTTGTCGCTTCGGCCTTTCGCAGATGAGAAATATTCAGTGACAATGCGAAATATTCCGTTGCCTTGTTTCGGGGCGTCCGTCCGACAGACCCGTTACGCACGCAGATCGCGTACGGTAGCGAAACGTCGGCATAGCTCAGTCTCCCGGTAATTACGTTCATAGAATGCCTTCGTCGATGACGACGAGTCGCATTACCAGGTCGGGACCAGCGGAGGACGGCGAGCCGAGCGAGAGCAACGAATAACCCACGAGAAGACGAAGAGAAAACGGACGAGTGTGCGAAGGAGAGAAAGAGAGAAGTCGGATCGAGGCGGAATGCTGCCAGCGGACACGAAAAAATCTCGTGAATTATTATATATCCAGTCTTGTGTATCGTTACCGACGACGTTTGTCGGCCTGATGGGATAGAAGAAGAGAGGGTTATCAGGTCGGAGCTACCGAACGCTGACGAATTATGGTCCTTGTTCTGATGTATGGATGAGAAAATTCGCGGACTATACTTTGCAGTTTTTGAATCAAATGAGGAGAACGAACCGATCCTAATTAAAGTTATTAGGAGAGGTTCTATTACGATGTCCTCAATTTCCTTTCGATTGGTATATTAAAAACTCATTACATCATCATAAAACACTCTGGTTTCTGTTGGTTGTTATCAATTAATTTTGAAGGGAATACGATCAACAGAGCTAACTATAAGTATGAAATTCTACAGTCTCCTTTGTCATTATGGTAAACATCTACACGTGAAGCGGGATGAGTCATGTCTGTATTTTCTATTTTCCTTTCCATTTTCTTCATTAATTTGTATGTTATTTTCTTTCTGAAATTCAAGTAAAAACAAATTTTCTCTATCTCCTCCAGGTACTCTCGTTTTGTATCCACTTTGATTTAATAGAAATTTTGGTGTTCAATCGTGCTGTATTACATTTTATCATAATTTACGCACTCCACTGTGATCAATGATGAATAACTGGGGATTTGTTATTCGATTATATATATATATATATATATATATATATATATATATATATATATATATATATATATATATCTTGAAATTGATTTATTGCCTGTTTTAGATATTTATTTTGAAAATTTTTAGCAATAACAGGCCTTTTTAATATGAAAAAGTTTATTTTTGTTGACGTTTCGTTGTTATATTACAAAAAAAAAGTTTTGACAAAGTTGTAATATAACAACGAAACGTCAACAAAAATAAACTTTTTCATATTAAAAAGGCCTGTTAATGCTAAAAACTTTCAAAATATATATATATATATATATATATATATATATATATATATGTATATAAACCAATACTTCGAGCCCCGGTGGAAGGTATGGGTGTATGTGTTTCTCTATGATTTAAAGTAGTTTAATGATGAACCGGCGTTAAACTGTATATCCATTGATTTAAAAAAGAAAGAATGATAACCTACTCTATAACGTTATATTTCATGACATTAATATTTACACGAAATGCTTTCAAAATTCGATTTCCATTACTGGCTTTTTTCATCGACAACAATCCTAATTTAGTCTTCGTCAGTTTCTCATGGTCTTCCACTGCTGAGTTTTTCAATTGAATTGAGTGTTTTATCAATCTTTATTGTCATTAGCAATGTTGATTTTCATCTGATACGTGTACGTCCCAATTTACATAAAAAGGATATTAATAGATGACAAATTGAAATACGCTTTTTTTGAATCTCCTCAATCAGGTCCACAAAATAGAAATAATCAAATTCATGAAATATCTTGGACAGAAATAGATTGAAGTGAGTAGCTCTTTTGTTCAGTTGGAGATATATTGAATATAGAGAAAAGCAAATGATGAAAATGGTCTTCATCTGTATGTGAAATTTCATCAATCAATGTATTCGCAAAACACATCGAATTTGGAGCCCAAAAGTGTAGTAACCTAAGGACCTCTCCTAAGGTGAAACACACACCAAATACTACACGAAACGACAATAAATAATTGAGTTTTAAACGTTGAAGAAGACGTACTCGAATTACAGCTATAGAAGATTTGGTAGTACAATGTAATATACATTGCACCAAAAAACGCTAGATGAAAAGTCGAGAGGGATCTTCGAGTAATGGCTTCGTCTGGTTGTCCTGACCATAGAGGGTGACTTCTGCTACTACTTACTGAAGAGACTTCGAATTGATCATAGCAGTTACTATGAGTGAAAAGAAATTTTGGAATTACTGCGTACTACCAGAACTTAGGTGTTTCTGTTGAAAACTCATATTCTTGTTAAATATCTTTTTTGTGTTGTTAGTATTCAGTAATCTTCACAGATGATTCAATAGTTGCTAATGGCAAAAGTATAGTGGCATACCTTCCTCGCAACATTTGTTTTGAATTTCTGTAGATTTCTCATCTTCGAATTTCAATTTCTGTTCAACATTCTTCTATGCATATCTATAAGAACTAGATCTGGTTTACAGAAACTAAAAAAAAGTGTAACGCTTATATATCCGTTTTATTTCAAATTGTTCACGTGGTTTTTTACCTAACAAAAAAGTGGGAATTTTTCATTTTTACGCAATGAACATTTCTCATTTCTCTAGTTACAATATGATTTTTTACAATATTATTTTACTACATCCTATTTTGTATCAATGGTGTTCCACTACACTAGGTACCTGTCTCAGATTCTCAAAATCATGGGTGCATAAAAACTTCAACATATATCTGTAAATAGGAAAGTTGTACATATGAACATAATCAAACAAAATGAACGTTTTCAGTTGAACGTGAATAGGCGGACCAAATAACTGAGGTGAATATAATAATAACACTATCATTCCTTTTTTTCCAGTCTGTCGAAGTTGCATCATCAAATTTCTCGAAGACAACAGCTTTTGTCCTGTTTGCGAGGTCATCATCAACAAGGCGAAGCCAAATTTGAAGTGAGTATTATAATATATGCGTATTTACGTATCAGAAACTTAATTGTATTCTCGATTGTATTATGTTTCTCGTTCAGTTCGCGCGTTATTATGTGTACCTACATGAAAGTACTGACAACACGCATGTGAATATTCCACATTGAAACTCACAACTTTAACGGAAATTTCCTATAGGAAGTTCCCGTTAGAGTATATCAGTTAATGAGATTATGTAAGGTCCCGTCTTTAATGAGAACCACACGTTGTCGTAATCATTATTCATATGAAAGAAAGGATCCTGATCTAGTGAATCTGATGGCCAACTTGATTAGACCTAAGATCTACTGTTTACTATCAAAACTCTGTGCGATCTACCAAGTACATAATTCTTGAAATCTTCAATGAAACACCATAGTTTAGTACACAATCATGTATTTTTTATATATATTATATACCAATCTCAGTAGTTTCTTTTCATATATCATGTGAGATCGTTTCCTTAAATTTACTTCACATTAAATAGGTGCTATTTATTAGTGTAAGCGTTGTGCCTGAGCATTTTCCATTAGTTCATCATAATCAGATTTGTAGTTGAAAATTGCCAACCTTAAAGAATCCAATGTATGAGCATCTGTCAAGCGAGAACAGTGTTTATTTTTCTGTTTGTTTTACGCACAAAAATGCTAATTCAGATAAATATGTTGAACGAAAACACGAATGAAGTTGTTCAACACATTTTTCAAATTCGGATATTTTTCGTTGGAAACAGTCCAGAAATCTTGACTTGCGGATGACCTTGGTTTTAGAAATATGTCGCAGCACAGAGAAATAATTTCGTTTTGTAACATCATGTGCTCCGTTTGAAATGCATCTGCAAATTTTGTAGCCAATTCATAGTTATCACTATGATCAATGGCATCATTAACGGATAACTTATGAATTGAAGCTACTTCTCAATTCTTTTGAAATCACTAAAGCGAATTTCGAAGTCTGCTATCACTGCCCTAATTTCTGTCGTGTACTTCTCAGAAATGAAATTGTAGGTAGGATATTTTTTCATATGATCCTTGATATTTACAAATTGTTCAAATTTTTTCTTCTCTATGTCAACTATCATAGATTCTGTTTGACTTTGAAATGCTGCAATAGAACTCATCATTTCTATAAATGTTTTATTCTTTCCTTACTCAGTTTTCTAGTAAAATCGGCCAAAAAAGCAAAATCACATTGCCAGTCTGAATCAGGCAATTGCCGACAATCATCACTCCTTTCATCAAGGAATTTTATTATTTCTTCCAATAGATCTTGAAATCTTTGCAAAAACTTGATTTGGCTTAACCACCTTACGTCAGTGTGCAATGCCAATTCTGGTTCCTTCTCATATAATTGCTGTTTAAAGAGCTGCCTTTGGAGGGATTCTCCCTTCATGAAATTCACAATTTTGAAAGAAATATCCATCACATGTTTCATGTTTAATCTCTTACTAGACAGTACTTGTTGATGAGTTATGCATTGGTAGCTAATGAAGTCTGAAAATCTTCGTCTTTGTGACAAAGATTTGTGACATTGAGGCTACCTGTCATTGGAGGAGCTCCATTAGTTGTCATTGATACGAGTTTAGCTTATACAAGGGTAGCTCTTAATCTGGCAAATATATGCTTTGATTTCGGTGAATATATCAAGGCCACTAGTTGTCCCTTTTGAGGAAATCATACTCAGCAGTTATTCTTTGGGCGAGAAATCTTCGAATACCATCCGAATAAAAACATGCAATTATGCAGTATAAGTGATATCTGTTGACTCGCCAAATTGAAGCGAAAAAGCAACGCATAGGACGATATCTTTTTGTGGTTGTTCGTTTAAGTCTTTATTTATTGTCGTAAACAAAATACTGCGTAGAAGAGGATAACTACTGTGACGGAACAACGATTGACAATGATACAAGATGATGCTGCAGTAGTTGATAATTACGTTGTGCAGTCTGGTCTAATTATTTATATTTTTCCTGACCACGATCGACTGAACTAACATTTGCGATCGACCGGTTGGCCACCCCTGCACTAGATCAACTTAGGCCATGGTATAGAAAACAAGCTTCAAAAGTGCGTAATACTCTAGTCACGATCAATATAAATATTAATACATGTGGTGTGGATATTTAGAAAGAGTAAACATATATCCTTCAAAAGAGAAAGGAGAGATTTTTTGCTTGCCATAAAACCTGACTATAATTTGACGAGAAGATATTTGACGACCATAATTTGCTCAAGCCGAGGAGTCTTGAGAAGAATTCGAATAAATGAAAATAAAAAAATATATACTAATATTTTCTCAATTTATAATGAATTAGTGTAGTTTTTCCCATGCTCTGTACATGTTGCGGAAAGTGAAATGTATGTTATATCGAAATAACTGTTTTTTTACATACATATGAAAATATCTATATACAATATTTACAACATACAACATTCCTCTTTGTCTGTCCTCCCGCTAATCTCCGAATCGATTAGATAGAACCTTCTACTGGAAGATAGCTGGATTACATGAAGAGTAATTCCACAGATTTTTCAGAATATCATTCATTAGGTTGTAAAAGAAAGACAAGATTTCGTAGGAATGTACGATGAACGCAATTGAATGAAATTTGCAATTTAAATTTATTCGATGGGTAGTTTTTTCTCAGATAATCAATCTTCAGGGGGGTGAATGTGAAATTTATCGATACGAACGGTTGATCGCAACTGAATGAAATTTGGTGCGCAGATAATTTTAGGAACTGGATTAAATATTGTACTTTTTGTGAGAAGTCAATATTTGGGCCTGAAATGGGGAATATTGCAAAGGATGAACAGTGGAACGCAATTAAATGAAATTACCACAGGTCTTCAATACATCTCTCACAGGTCTATATATAGGTCTATCCACAGGTCTTACAACAAGTCTTCCATAAAGCTGAGTACCCACGTCATCTGTGCATTGAAGCCCATTTAACCCAAAACATAGATTATTACTAGTATAAACATAGATGATTAAATTGTCTAATACTTCTCGAGAAATTTCCGCTTCGTTCATTGAATCCATTCATTCAATGGGTTTCCATGAAATAGGTTATCCTTATTTTTCTTTTAATCAACCATGTTGATTTTTCGTGTCTCTTCAACCTTTCTGCAATATAAATATAATTTTCTTCGAAAAATTCATATTGATTTGAAAAATTCATTACTGTTGAGTTTATATAAATTCGCTAACTTTCAATACATTTTCAATTTCGAATTGTGTACAATGTAAGAGATTCATTTTATATTGTGGAATGCGTAGTTTATGCTACTTGAGCTGATGTTGCAATAACTTATTTTTGCATCAAACTTGTTCAACTATCCAATAAAAATAAATAATGTAAAGTGATCACGGCACATAATTTATGTGGAATTATTCGGATGTCTTTGAATATTTGCATTTTTTGTTTGAATTATACGAACTTTCCTTCAGTTTTCGTGGTAATATTTATATTGAAATTCATTTATGTGTGGCAATTATAAAGTAAGCTTTTACAAAAATAGTTATATTCAACAACTCAATTAACTGTTATACTGAAAGTGTGTATTCGGTGTCAGTTTACAATCATTTCATCTCGAAGTACTTCATTTGCTGCAGCCCTGAGAATGTCAATTTTAGTTTATGGAAACCGCATTTCAACCGTCTACTTCCCGGTTTCTTTTTTCTAATACCTCGCCTTGGAGTATTGACTCTAATTGAATTAATTGTAGCAAATATGCGGAAAACAGCAATAGATATTATTACCAACAATGTTAGAAAGTTACAATGTTGATTGTTTTACACTTTATATTTCTTATATAAACAGCATAACATCGCTGATAAGCGAATGATTTATCTTGAATTGTGAATTATAGTTACGATGTGACTGTAAATACTTTGTAGTAAATAGTTACTGTTATTCGGATCTGCACATATTTTGGAACAACATTCAGCAATTTTTCACTAGATACAACCACCCCTTCCTCTCTTATTTTATAAACAAAGATTTTCTGTTCAGCTAACGCTATTGTGCTTTAACCTTCGAATTCAAGGTGCATGAGTAGATTAAATATGTTTCTTTCTGCCCGAGGCTAATTCTCAGCTTTCATCAATCGGATGCTCTATCCGTAACAAGTACTGTCAAAAAAATCCTTTGTACCACCAGCATATTGTTCGAAAACCCACAAAACGTTTCATTGATGACTGGGATGAGTGTGTGATAGATTTCAGTTGGGTTCGGCTTTATGGTATTATTTTCGCATATATAAGGTCCCATAGGTCCAAGTAGTGATCGAATGAATAAATAATCACTTATATTGTAGATTCGCCTGTTACATTGATGAAATACAAAAAGGGCGCATTGCATAGTTAAGGATTATTTTTTAATCGCCAGATATTATTCGCGTAGGCTCAATATATCTGGTGTTTGACTATACGTATGACTATTAATAATAATAGGTATATAGATGTAGTTAAACTTCACATTTTTGTAACCTATGTTTGTTATTAACGTCTGCGATTTAACGTATATGTAATAAAATATGTGTTTTCTCGAACACAAATGTACTCTACCTTACCGAATGGTGTATTTTTAACTTGAAGTAATGATACACCCTGCTCCAAAATCTCTGAAGAAGTATCAGATAGAACTGAAACAAAAATGACTCGTCAATACGAGCCTCGCAAAAAATAAAGTAGATACTTAAATTTGATCTCTTAAAGATTCTATAACGACAAAAAGACAACTCTCTTCGACACCTGAAATTGAGAGCACATACGAAATACTTCAAAGTTTTCCTAAACCGAAAAAATCGCCAACAAAGAAAAGCAAGTCGTCGAACGAAATAGACAACATTCCATTACTTCTGAAACTATAAAACAATTTGTAAATGAAAAAATCCTCTCCTTCTTTCTCAGCTTCGTAGAAACCTTTGCTTTTCTGGAAAACTCTTGCAACTCTAAACACCCTGAAATAGTCGCTAAAAATATTTTGATTCATAAATATGAAATTATTTATAAATGTTCTAAGCTCAATGGTGAAATCTGGATTCATAAAAAGACTACAGAAGAAATATATGAAATATACGGTTCATACACGTAATTTAAAATTAAAAATCAGTAATGGCTGTGCAATAAAGCCAAATCTAAAAACCACAACAATCAGGAGGGGGCGCAGAGTAGAGTTTGAAACAAAATTTTAGAGGAAAGGCTGAAAAAAAAGGACTTCAAGTTAGTTTATTGAAATAATTTTGAAGAAAAAATTAGTAAGTATTATTGGATCTGAGAAATGCGAAGAAAGTTATTTTTGCATATTTCAAATCTTTTTTTCGTGAGTTTTCGAAAATTGAGAACAGGGAAATAAAATTGAGAATTGAGACGTAGTTGGAAAAAAATAGAGGCACCTCAAATTGAATTTGAATCAATTTGATATTTCAAAGGTGATTCCGTTTCTATTATATTCAATTTTAGTAGTATTTACATTTAAGTAGAAATGTTCAGAAACTAAAAAGGAATTTCTGAGAGAAAATACCAATACTTGTTAAGTAAATTGAAAAAATCATTTACGATGCTGAAAATGAAACCATATGCTCTAGAGGTAGCAGTAACTGTTGCATTACTATGTGGTACAAAAAGACAGTTGAGAATCAACTGATTTTTACTTTACTTAATAACTGGATTTTGGAATCTCACATGGCGATGATGAAATAATAATAAAATTGTGGAAGAAATACAAAGACTTTTAGGACTAACATTATTTGTGTCCTCCCTTTCCTTAATTCTCGAAATATTGAATTATTTTATCATTTTCATACGATTTTGAGTGAATTATATTGAATACACCTATTCATTCACTATGTAACATATCAATACAAAACACTCTACGTGCGTGGAAATTAATCGATTCACTGTACTCTTGTACAATGGTTTTAATAATGTATAGAAGAACATAGTCCATGGTTACTTCCGAGGATACTCTTCCGTTGCCGCCGAATCGACGAAACGGAAGAGGTGAACATATTGCAACTCGAAATTCCTAGTCGTTATTGACGAGCGCACGCGCTTGCGCATGACGAACGAAGCGAAGCAGCACGCGTGAACTTATCGCTCGCGTGTTTTATTTATATATTTGATTATTCGAGGTTGGCGTAGTCAATTAGCTTGTAGATGTAATTCGTGATTGTATTTCATTTAGATTTGTCCGATTATCGTGTGATATCACACTGATTCGAAATTGTGACATATTATGCTAATAGCGTGTAAATTGCACTATTTATTTTTGAATCGTTGGATGTAACAACACACACGATCGTGAAAGTTTTTTTCAGAGAATGCCCTGTTTGTCGATATTATTCTAATGAAAATAAGGTCCGTGGATAGGGTATTCAGTTCGTGCTTAGTCTATTCGTTTCCTACCAAGTTACATATGCCCTATTATTTGATATGTTCTTCTAAGACTATTGTGAATTTTCCATTCAGGTAAACAGAGAGACCAATTTTTAAAATTCAATTATTGATGGACAAATGGACACATTTTTTCTCAAGTCATCTTTCTCTTACATCCTTGCTTCTGTGAGGTCAATTGGCTTTTGTCTCAACATTTGGTGGGCAACGGTTTAAATTCTGATGTAATAAAATTTTGTGTACTCAAAATTATTTTGTGCTCGTAAACCATAGTCAAAAGTTATTACGGGAATAAACAGCAGGGTGGCAAACGAATCACGATTTTTTGAAAAATGTGAAAAATCAAGTATTTTTCAATTTGAAGTTCTCAGCATGCATTATTACCAATTTATACTGGTTTTTTTCTCTTAATACGACCTTTAGTCATATTTAATGAACTTCAAAATTAGTAATATTTATTAATAATCTCTAATCGTCTGAAAAAATCTGTTGTTTAAAGTTTCGGCAGCCTTCAGGCTTAGTCGGTAGAACTCCCGACTATGGTGCAGTAGAACTCGGGTTCGAGCCCCGATGAAGGCATGGGTGTTTGTGTTTGTCTATGATTTAAGTAGTTTAAGTAATGAAATATGCTGGGTAATGTACATCGATTACAAGCCCAATGGCCGTTCGGAACCGGCGTTAAACTGTAGGAGCTTTTTGTCGGAATAAAAAAATTTATTCGTCTTTATAATGCGCGGATAAAAAAGATAGATCATTTTATAACTTGAATTGGCTCATACACGTACCTAAGTCCCTACACTGTTTATTCCTTTCGTTCATTGTTCAAATAGCAGTATATTTCAATAACCTATTTGTAGTTTCTTTAGTCAATTTGTGAATATTTATGTTGGACTGATGATCAATTTCATCTTTAATCTTATATCATTATTAAGTGTGGGTTGATATAAAATTTGGGTACTAATTCCGGCTGATATTTAGACGATTATGTGTGTCTCTGTGTTATTACCTATACTTAATAACGATTTGTAATGGCCTTACTCTGCAGGTCCCAGTATAATTACTCTCAAATTCAACCCATATACCTACTATTTCTTACCTTATTCTGTTTAATATACTACTTTTTCCTAACTTAATATTTGTTACAATCTTATCTGTAAATATTGGGCAAACAGATGAAAGACTCTAGAAATTGGAAGGTAAAAGCACAAAGAGATGATGCATCAATTCTATTTTGGAACAATATAAGTCGATATAATGAAGGAATTTCAGTTTTGAAATCCTAATCAATTCATGACTGAGATTGAATTCTCGCTTAACTCTTGGTGAAACATAATTGAATATTAAATTAAATTAAACTCTTGGCTTAATGTTTCACGATTTATTTAACAATACGAATAGTCAACATGTTCAGTCTTGAAAATGAGCTAACGCTCGAAACATGTTGTCTATTCGTATTGTTAAGTAAATCGTGAAACATTAAGCCAAGAGTTTAATTTTATTTAATATCTAATCAACTCATGTTTGATACTCATGAATTCGATCCAATGTTGTTTTCTCTGTAGGAAATTTGTTTCACCTATCGAAATTCGTCATAATTAACGTTGTCCCAGGTATATTCGCCTATCTCTAAAGGTCGAAAGCCATAAAATGGCAATCACCGAATGAAAACGCAGAGACACATGAACATAACATCTTGGATTGGTTGATTGCACTTTGATTGTTTTGACTTCGGTTCTTTCCTTCAGGCTGTATATTAACTCTATTACAAATTAGAATGACAGAACTCGTTCAAAATTAACTGCTTGCAAACTTAATTGAAATGATCTCCAACTTCGCATCTAACCTTAATGCGTTATATGAATATAATGGATCATGTCCTCTTCTGAATAAATTTTTTTTATTTTCATTTTGAAGATGTTCACATACTTCGTTTATCAATTCAGAGCTAATTATTAGTAGTCGTCTTCATAGCATAGTAGTGGGAATGAAGGTCTCTCACTAGGGAGATCTGGGGTCGAATCCTCAGTAAGACTTGGACATATTATGTACATGTAACAAGCATTGATTGAAGTGGTTATAAATGTTTATGAGATGGATAATGTACATATTTAAAAAACATAAAAAAAAATTGAACAAAAACTACCACTAGTGAGATATGAGAGAGGAATTGGCGCATTTCTGTATGCTAAATCATGTGAATACATTTTGTGCATGTTTATAGTTAGGTACATAATCCTAGTTAATCTGCTGTCGAATTAGTTTGTTTATCTTCGATTATGGAAATCACATCAGATTTGTGAATCAATAATTATATTCATTGTATACAATTCAGTGAGTGAAATGTATTTTTAAAAGCTCCAGATGAGTGCCGTAGGTTTATTTATATTCACCAATCGCCGTTTGCAATATGAACGAATTGGGAATAGATGGACAACCCGGAAATAATAACGGCATCCGACATACCCTCTTATCCGTCGACGGAGGCAGGTTTGAACGTTCGGGACGTTCGTTCAAGTGAAACAATACCTGTTTCGCATATCCGAAAATTCAGCCCTGCATTCCGAGCCCGTTTAAGTAACCCTCAAAATAACCGGATAAAGCGTACGAAATCGGGGTTGAAATACGACCCAATTTCAGGTGGCTTAATGGCAATTGTTCCCCGACGACGCGGCTCTAAAATATTCATTACCCCGTTCCCTTTTCCTGGGAGTACAATACTTGACCACTTTCGTAAACAAGAAATTAACGTTTGGAAAATAGCACATTACGGCACCTTTTGGGGGAAGTTTTTCGTTTTGTCTTCGTTGAACTCGTTCTGCAGAAAAAATATCCTTTAAATCTCTTCATTAATTTTAGAGAATATAAAATATGGGGTTTCAATTATGTGTTAGGGAGTATGAAAGAGAGGTTGTGTTAGTTTTATGAAATTTGTTTGACTTTTTATAGAATTGATCCGAATCCGTTTAATGATTTTGAATCAATGGATTTGTCATATTTCCTCACAAAAAGGCTTTGTTGAAAATTTTCATTCCTGTTTAGAAGCTGGATCATTATAAACTCGTCGAAACAGTTTTTATTGTTAATTTTATCTTTTTGAAAGTTCTTGACGAATATTGAAGCCTTTTACTGCACGACGCAAAAAGCTTCGATTTCTTTGTTCTCAGAGTTTTAAAGAAAGTAGAGACGTGAAATTGATTTAAATCAGTGCAGGTAATCCTCAACTTTGTAACATATTTCCGGTTCATCGCGTAGACTTGGCATTGTAGAGAGAAGAAAAGGTTTGAGGATGTGCACACCTATTATCTTGTATAAATGGCAAAACAACAAAAATGCCATTGAAATGTCACGTATTTCAAAAATTCAGAATTTATGAACATAAATAAGCAAAAAACATAAAAACACAAAACTGTTTTGGATAACTTTTGTCGAAATTTTACATATTAATTATTATTTTTAGTTGCAATATACCATCAATGTAATCGTAACCATGTAACCTATAACAAATATAAGTAAACTTCTCGGTAACTATACCTTTTTTATAAATTTTTCGCTAAGAAAAGTTTCATTTAATATGAGATCATTTATGTCCACAATCCTAATAGGGGAACATTGCGGTAAGAAATTTTTCATACGATTTGTTAGTATGATAATATGAAAGAGTAGCTAGTTGAAGTGCAGCTTGATTTCCGTCCTCGGATAGGTCGATTTATACGCGAGGATCAGAAGTGGGATGTGGGGCGCTTACGAAAGAGAATTCGTAAAAGGACGCCCGCGGTCCTAGTGTCATATCGAGGGGCTCATTGTTTACTATCGATTTTTCACTCGTTTATGAATTATTGACTCGTGAAGGTCTCGAATTGTACGACCAGGATCGGATTTTCTATGACGGAAAGTTTTCGATTATTTTAATCTTGAGGTAAAATGTTTTATTACTGAAATTTAATTTGAGTTTTGCAGGTAACAATTTAACTGAAAAAAGCGAGATTTCCGTCAGAATCATATTTTATTTTTTCTCAATATTGTTCAAAACTTATACCAGTAGGTACTTAGATATTTCGAATTCAAGGTATTGATAGAAGCGTCCATGTTTTCACTTGTTTTCCACTAATCGAAAAGCTCGATGTGAATTATTAGGTATGAAATGGTCATAACTAATAAATAAGTTATTGAATTTATTGAACAGAAGAATATAATTTATTGAACTTACGCCTATGATGATTCAATAAAAAAATGTTATTATTTATTTATCGATACACTTAGGCTTATTTTATTGCTCATGGGACATAGATTAATTTCGCACTGATTTTTTGTATTAATCTTGTCAATTCATGAATTTCGGCAAGCTTTTTTCGTATAATTATATGAATATATGATTATTTTGAAAGCTATGTTGACAAGGTTTACTTGTAACGGGTGTTTTTTTTTTGAAGTACCTATAGAATTTTAAGTTGGCATTACTGTTGAAGAAGGCGACCGATTTAACAGCTGAGAAGTGATTTATTCTCAGTTTGGTTTGGCAATTCATCATGAATAGCCTCACGCCTGAACAACGCTTGCAAATAGTGCAATTTTATTTCGAAAATAATGGTTCTGTGCGGAATACGTATCGCGCGAATTTTGTTTAGCGATGGAGCGCACTTCTGGTTGAAAGGCCACGTCAACAAACAAAACTGCCGCATTTGAAGTGAAGATAATCCTCAAGTGTATGTCAAAACACCGCTACCTCCAAAAAAGCTGACTGTTTGGTGCGCTTTATGGGCTGGTGGAATCATTGGTCCGTACTTCAAAAACGATGATGGCCAGAACGTTACAGTCAATGGTGATCGGTATAGAGCCATGATCACTACCTTTTTCATTCCTGAATTGAACAACCATGATGTCCAGGAGCTGTGGTTTTAACAAGATGGTGTAACATGTCACACAGCTCGTGCCACAATCGATTTATTGAAAGACACGTTTGGTGACCGCCTAATTTCACGTTTTGGACCTGTGAATTGACCTCCAAAATCTTGTGATTTAACACCGCCATCTTTTGGCTACAGCTTTCTGCTGGGGCACTATTAAAGGGTCGGTAATAAAACTATTTATAACTGATGCGGAGACACGGAAAGATTCGGGAGAGTTGAGAAGAAACGAGTCTAGAGTACAGTGCGTCCTGATAATTCATATCCAACCATATTAATAGTTCTAAAATAAAGTTATATTTAAAAGTTTTTCGAAGTGTATTTCAATTAAACCTTCCCTCACACATCAGATAAATAAACAGGCGGTAGTGTAATACAAGTTCATCGATTAATCTATACACACAACCCCGCCAAATTGGTGACCCCGACGTGATCTGATCGTGAGTGGAAGAAGTGATACATTAGTGATACGTTATTTCAAGTGAACATATTTCAAAGTGCGGAAATATATAAAAAGTGAGTATTGTTCATTCAAATTTATATTCAAAGTTACTGTATATCTCTAAAAAATGCCTAATAATATGACAACTGGGAACGTCGCGAACATCAGTAAAGTGAATCCTGTGCCTAACCTTCCCGATTTTGATCACACAGATCCGGAAATCTGGTTTGTGATTGTCGAAGCGTGCTTTACACGGTTGAACATTACGGACCCTGTGATACAGTATTGTGACATTCTCGCGAAACTTCCTTCGAAATATATTGCCGAAGTGCGCGATATAGTGATCAGTCCAGTGGACAATAACTCGTACTCTGTACTGAAACAACAATTAATCAAACGACTGAGTATCAGCCAGGATCAAAAAACTAAACAGCTGCTGGAAAACGAAGCTATGGGGGACGAAAAACCATCGCAATTCCTTCGTCGCCTACAAGCCTTTGCAGGATCTGCGGTACCAGAAGCGCTAGTCAGGAGCATATGGGTAAGCAGATTACCAGACAATCTGCGCCCCATCTTAGCGACCCAATCACATCGGTCGCTGATAGAAATTTCTGAAGTAGCTGATTCCATTTACACCGCGCTGCCAGCTAGGAATATGGTCTCGGTTGCTTCAGTAGACCCCTCTGTATCTCAAGATCTCGGTGCTCTGTTACGACTCAGTACACAACTCTCACACGTAAGAGGAGAACTAAGTACCATCAAACGGGAAATACAAAGTTCTAAGGAATCTTACCATTCGAGCAATTCCAACAGTGCGTATTCTGGAACACATTTACAACCACCCCCCATTCACCGTGAGCCACGATCTGCTAACATGTGTTGGTACCACTCTCGTTTTAATCAAGCTGCAAAGAAATGTACTGCACCCTGCTCATGGAATCAAAAGAAACCAAGCCGGCAGTCAATGAAAGCGGCTGATGACACCTGCCCAAACAAGTCACGGCGCTTATTCGTTGTTGATAGAGACAGCAGACTTCAATTCCACGACGACACTGGAGCTGACGTAAGCATATTTCCACTTAAACATATGAATGGAGCACCCAGTAAAGCGGCCTACCAATTATCAGCAGTGAACGATATACCCATAGCAACATACAGATTTGCTACACAGGTACTCAAGCCATTAATATACGCTGTTAGCCATAAGACCACGCAGACATCACCACGTCAGTTCAGATATTCAGACTTCATAAGTCAAACGCAGACATCACCCCGGCAGTTCAGAATCCTAGACTTCATAAGCCAGTTCACTATGAATATAAGGCACATAGCCGTCGGTGATAATGTAGCAGCAGATGCTCTGCCTAGAATTGAAGAACTACATACATCAGTCGATTACGAAGCCTTAGCAAAATCGCAGCAGACTGATGACGAACTTGCTAGCCTGATAGAAAACAAAACATCAAGTCTAAAGCTCAGGTTGATCAAAATTCCAGGAACCACCCACGAATTGTGGTGCGACGTGACAAAATCTGCACCAAGACCCTATGTCACAACAAGCTTCCGAAAAATTGCATTTGATAGTGTCCACCGCCTTAGTCATTCTGGTATGAAAGCTACCAGGAAGTTACTAACTGAGAGGTATATTTGTCATTCCATCAAGGAATATAGCAGGAAATGGACGCAAACATGTGTAGTATGTCAACGCTCAAAAATCACACGTCACGTGAAGAGCGCTGTTGGTGCATGCATCCGCATTTTGCCAGGTTCCATCTCGCAACTAGCAGATACCATTCAACCAGAACAACCTCCGCCATCACCACCAGACTCAGATCAGCCACCAGAGGAAGCTCATGCTGCTGCAGAACTAAATCATCTTTCAGGTCGACCACCAGACTCAAATCATCCACAAGAGAAAGCTCATGCTCCTGCAGAACTACATCATCCTCCAGGTCGACCACCAGACTCAAATCAGCCACCAGAGAAAGCTCATGCTCCTGCAGAACTACATCATCCTCCAGGTCGACCACCAGATCAGGCAGACGTGTCCACTTTCCTGATCGCTACCAGGCTGGATTTTCGTGATTCAAAATCACTGGCAGGGGGGTGCTGTGGCGGCTCATTTTCGTCTCTCAAGGAATGTATCTCAATGAATTTCATATTTCAGCTTTTACCTGCCATCTTTTGGCTAATACAGCTCCCGCTGGGGTGCACTATTAAAGGGTCGGTAATAAAACTATTTATAACTGATTGCACGTCCTGCCTAATAGGGTACCCTATTTAAGTATTAAATTCATTGTTATTCGTTTCTCAGACTCGTTTCTGAAGTAATCCATAATATTGTAAAATATTGCATTTTATGTTTTAATTGCAATAACTTCTCCGAATATCCTCGATTCGGATTGGCAATTCATAGTTCAACTTTTACCTCCCACCGGGGTAAGTTATCGAAGGGAACAGTAATAAAACTTATAGTAACTAACTTGCACGATCCGCTTAATACTGTACCTTCGTTAAGTAATAAACTCTTTGTAATTTTCATTTTTCATTATGTACAAATCTTATGATTCTGGAATCTGTAAATCTTGAATCCTGTCAAATTGTCACGTACATTTCCATTGTTAAATACTGTTGAAAATGTATAAAAGCGGAGACACGGAAAGATTCGGGAGAGTTGAGAAGAAACGAGTCTAGAGTACAGTGCGTCCTGATAATTCATATCCAACCATATTAATAGTTATAAAATAAAAATACAAGTTCATCGATTAATCTATACACACAACCCCGCCAAAAATGTAATTGTGATGTAATGCCACAAGATTATCTTTCGAATAAAAAAAAAATTCTTGTCAATCGAATGTTGTTTTAATTCTTGTCAATGAACATCGTTGTTTTATTACAATTTAAAGTTCTATACCTCTGACAAAAACACCCTTTAGTACTCAATGCTAGTTATCCTAGTTACACCTAGTTACTTGGCACATGTTTCGGGTTATTAACGCATATCAAGAGTTCAATACAACAAAATATTCACTTGTATTGTACTTTTGAAATTGAGTGATTAACCCGAAATATATGTCCAGTGTATAGAAGAATTTTGTGTAATTTAAACACGGGTTTTTAATATGATAGATTTGAGAATCTAAATCATCGTCAACGTAACCCTCTAAATGGATCTCATCTTGAACCAACTGAATGCATTGAATTATGTATTTCTAATTTTTCTTCGTATGTATGTGCAAGGGTTGTGAATCTCAGAATCTTTTAACTATTTAGGATAGTTAGTGCCTTCTTGTTCGTAGAAAAGTACCTACTATTTATTAATGGAATATCATTTTGTAAATTGTGAATTATCTGCTAAATATGGGTTGCAGCAATTAATTCAGTATATTCGACTAGTTCATAGTCATTAAAATGAGATAATTTTAAATTTATTGTTCACTGAAGAATCACCAGCGTTATAAATAGGAGAAAAATTAGAGGAAGTGGACCGTATACTGAAAATCAAGCGTGCTAATACCGAACTTGTTGAGCAAAATAATTTGTTGAAATAAATAGAATACTAGGTAAAAAACCACAAATTATATAATCGTAAAACAGCTATAATAAACATGTGAGAAATTTGTAATTGAAGTGGGAAGTATTCCTGATAATTTTAAGTAAGAAAATAAATATCACCAATCTTAGATTTTATCTACTATAATTACACAACAACTAGCTAACAGTTGATCCACTAAGAAGGGAGGCGCCCATAATTATCTTCGTATCTACTTCAAAAGGGTCAGAAGATCCAACCGAATAGCACGGAAGTTCGAGAAGGGGTGACGTCAACTATCACGTAATATTTTCCCTCAACAAACAGTTACAGATTTCGAAAAAATTATATTGAATTATATCAAAGTATTCATCAAAAACTAATAAAATATAACCGTGCAAAAAATTATATTTTATATTACCTTATTCATTATTATGTGATCCTGCATTTTGAGTAATGGTGTTTTCACTGTTTACAGTAAGCAGTGAAAAATATTGTGTATTTTATATTGAATGAAAGGTTTTTATTGGGAAAGGCATTCATCTTTATCTTTTTCTTTTTACCTTTATTTTTAAAAACATCAAAACGCCTCACGTTTCAGATAATAGATAATTCAATCTTACTTAGTGTGATCTAGATAATATGAATATTAGATTTAAACTCGTGAAAATGATTTGTAAAAAACTAACAAATTAATTAATAGAAATTATATCGTTACATATTTCAAAAAGAACATTCTAACATACAATTGTTGGACTATAGTAGAAAAAGTTAATTTAAAAAAAATTATAATTTGAAGAATTGAAACTTTTTTTGAACATTTGCGCAGTTTGATTTTGCATTATCACCCAGTTCCGAACTTTTATTTTCTCATATGGGAAATTCGTGATATAAGGATCATAGAACTGTATAATATTCACGATAGTATTTTGACTTTTTTTGATTATCTATAGTTTTGGTATAATATTATTCATTGATTTGAAAATTCCCTAAACTAGAAAATCTTCGTAAATAATGATTTGTAAAAATTCCGAATCGTTTATGAATTAGTTCTGAATTTCAATTCAAATTATTTCACTCCTCGCATAACACTTTTTGAAACTTTGTTGAGTATTCAACCAAGTGGATGATTGAAAACACTGCATTATATTCCACAAACATAACACTGTTTATTACATTGGATATATGTTTCTGGATGCTAAACAATTGTCAATATTTAATTGAATTATATGGTTAAAAATTGGAGTTAGTTACAAGTTTTATGGTTACTTCTTCATAAATTATGCTTTTTAGTGAGTGATATATTTCTGCCTTCTCATGACCACAGGAGATATACGAGAGTTTTTAGAACCAGTAACTGATTTCATTGGAAATAGAATCTTCTGAAATCAATCAAGCAAATCTCTAATTAGAATATTTATTCAGTTCCAGCAAAATTACGAATGTTCTGTATACTTAATATGGTGATGTTAAGAAAAAGATTTCACTAATCGAAAATTACAGAAGTTGCAAAAAAAAGACGAAAGTTACATTAGTTTTAAGTTTCCTATTTCAATTATAGAATTCATAGTCAACATTATAAATAATTTTTAATACTTTTGAATCAGTTATATTGAACACCTAACAATGGGTTAATATCCCGAATTCAAATTTTTACACAAATCTAATTATACGATACGGAGTGAAAGTTATCGAAAATATTAACGTTGAGAGAATGTCGTTTGTGTCGCGTTAATCGTTTCAATGTCACGGGGTCGCCATTAAACGTGAGAACGAGTCGATTTGCCGTGCGCCGTCGAAATGACAGACTGCCTAACGCGCCTGAAAATGGAACAACGGACGAGACACAAAGAGCGTTCGTCGTCCCTTCCCCGTTATACATAAATAATTGAGGCTAATCGCCCGCATTGTGTACGCATCTCATAACCGGCCGGCGCGGCCTAATCGAACATCGGTTATTGACACATAATTCAACAACAAACGAAGTGGCGGCAGCGGCGGCGGATCCCTCTCGACCCTTGCCCGTCCGTGTTATCGCCGTTTTTTTCGCAGTCTGCCTCACACGATGCCAGCTTAATATTTTACTGTGTAGCACAGAAATTAAACATTTTCTATAAAGGCAATCTGGTCGCTCCAGAAGACGTTTGTATGACAATTTAGGTGGTGGGAGGCGAACGCCCCCTACTTTGCGACTGTTTGTAGTCAGTTCTGCGATATGTTGAGAATACCATGTAACAAAGTTGGTGATAATCTTCAGAAACTGTTAACGAGTATTCCATATCTATTTATGATGTCTAAATCTATGGGAATAAAAATGAATCGTCTGAGTGTATACTCACTTAACCCCCAGGCGACTGGAAATTCGACACGAAATTGTATAATCCTTCTCTTTCTGTTTTGGATATTATCAACACAAGTTTTGTATGAAAATTTCAAAAATTAAATAGAAAATATTTGCAAATCTGAATACTTACCTATTCGTAAGTAAAGAAGGTAAGTGAAATGTCCATATATTGACAAAACATTGAGAGATTAACGTCAATTTTCCAGGTAGCAGTTCATAACTTTAAAAATATTTTTGGTAGGGATAGATTGACATTATTTCATATTCAATAACTTTCTTTTAGCAACAGCGAAGCGGCATTTCTTGTGTGGATTTAGAGGTTCAGAACGTCGTGTTATTTATTGTTATTGATAAGAAAAAATCACCAATTATGCGTTAAAATATTGTAAAGGTAAAGTATATTATGACGACGAAAAATCTATTGATATTAAGTTTTCAATACAGAAAGATATTCAGATTTTCAACAAAATTACGGACTTCAGAATTTCTCATATAAAATAAATGAGGAGATAAAAGAAAGAAGTAGTTACTTGTTACGAAAATACAAATCTCCAGTTCAACTATAGAAATGACAGGTTAATTAATTTATAGGTAAATATATAGAATCATTGATAATATGATTGAAATTTTTGGATCTCTTACGTTTCCTTAGTTCATGAGTCCCCTCTTGGCCCCACGCAGGATAATAGTAAAAACGTTGATAGTGTAGATAGGACAAATAGTAAAACACGTCTCTTAGGACTTCGAAGATATTCACGAAAAAAAATATTGACGTAGGTACATTAGGTACACACGGAACTGCTAGTTTGCAATATATTGAAAAACATGACTTGATAAGTAGTAGTAGTGTTTAGGCAACTCTCTCTATTGAAATATAATTTTGATACACAGTAAATACCGTTTTCCTGATTCTGTGGGTTAATACGGATGAGGTTTACCTTAAACAACACTTATAAGGTCATATTGATATTGCAGATATTGTAGGATTCAAACTAACCAAGAATTAGACTGGTTATTTTATATTGTACAGAGTGGGAAACTATCATAAACTATCTCCCTAAAGTTTATGACATAATCCAGGGTGATTCCGATTTAATGTCAAGTATTCTTTGTAAGTGGGAAGTTTATGTTAGTATTCAGTGAGATCTAAAGAAATAGCTCAATATTGTTAATTTAGTTGAAGTTTATAAATAGAATGATATACACAGAGAGCACAGTGCTTTTAATAGGACATGAATTCCACAAAAATAAAAACAAACAGTCCACTAAATACAACATAACAATTAGAAATGGCACAAGACATTTGCTTTTCTATAGCACCGTCTTCAGAAAGATGAAGGTTTTTTCTTCGTTGTGAGTAGCTTTATCCGAAACGAGATCCTTCAAACTTCAAAAAAGAATTCATCCTTCATTTCATTCTTCAGAAAAATTGAAATTTTTGAATTCAAAGCTGCCTGCTGTCTTGAAAAACCTTTATAAAGTTTGTCTTTTTTTAAATATATTAGATAATGAAACAATATTTAGAATTTTCTCTTAATTTTAATACAAATACGCATGACGACGTTTCGAAGTACTTCTTCTTTATCAAATGCTGGATTAATACTGTATTAAGTATTTTCTTCAAGTATAGTATCAGTATTAATCCAGCATTTGATAAAGAAGTAGTACTTCGAAATGTCGTCATGCATGTTTGTATTAAAATTATGAGAAAATTATAAATATTGTTTCATTGTGGGTATTAATTTTCTCTAAGTATCGGCCTCATCAATCATCAAATATATTAGATATTATAAATTGTAGTTTGAATTTTTTTTTAATAATAACTAGTCTTTCAGTACTACAGAAGCGAGTATTTACTGAAGTGACTATCGATTTTTGGTTATCCTTATAATATTATACTGATATTGGTTACTCGTCAATTTGCATTTCACCAGAATATACCTTTCGTTTTGCGTCCATGATATTTGTGTTCTTAATTGTACAAAAAAATTACTGAATATAAACTTGAATTCAAACACTTGTAGTTATGACTTTATTGACTACATAGCATGACGCGTTTCTTCGTTACAAAACGCGTTATTATCTGTTAGCATCTGAAGAAGTCGTTTGTAACGACGAAACGCGAGATGCTATGTGGTACAATAAAGTGTAAATCATAAGTTCAAGTGTTTGAATTTAAGTTTATGTTCAATTATAATGGATTTACATCAAGTAAACGCCGACACTATTAAATAAATAAACAAATTATTTTTCTAATTCTTATAAAAATGTAACTAGTTTACTCATTGTATGGTATATTGCTCATAGTTTCTGTATATGTAATATACAGAAGCTATGAGTACTCTTTGTATTATACCTACATACATTACATTTTATCCATTCCTTTCATTGTGTTCAGTTTTCAAGTAGGCTTTTAGATGGCAATATAATGAAAAATACCAGCAAAAACAGAATGAATTCTTTTTAAAAAAAGGAAAGACAGATGACATAGTGAAAACAGGAAAACCAGTGATAAAACATTAGCGTTGGCAACAGTGGTTAGTTGTCACGAGGAAATATATATTACATTTCTGGCGTTTCTTTTATCATGTCCAATTTTCAAGCAAGCAAGCTTGATGTTACCTATTGTGAGCAGCGTGTATCTACTGTGCAATCAGTAGAGGCAACAGAATTTTAATTCAGTTCTAGTCATTATTTTCAGAGATCTATCAAATACATAATATTGAGTAGATTTCGTCGATTCATTCAGTTTTACACTTGCAAAGCGTATAATATTCATCAATTTGATGTGTGAAGATTTTAAGCACTCATATTAGTATCAACTGAGTTCAGTAAATTTAAAAACGAAATACGAGCAGTTCCAACGACGAAACTTTATTCTTTCTACGTTTATAGAAACACAGATTTTATTTATGATATTTACTGCAGTCGTTTACTCAAAAATCTCACAAACTAGCCAATATACCACACTAAAATTATTACAGATGAAACCTGTGAGTCAATTTGTTGCAACCAGCTGAATTAATGAAGGCCTTATATTTGATGCCCGGACTTTGGGTAATTTATTCAGATATTTCCGATGAGACTTGAACACTGTATAAAAGTAAAGTACACTGCCTCAGCTTCGATATGTGCGTATAACAGAAACTATAATTATAATTATAATTGCACGTCGTTATTACCTCAAGAGTCGTGCAAATTGGAGTTAATGAAGGCTTGTGTTTTATGTATCAAAGTAATTCGACCCTAGTTTGATTTACTTTGATAACGAGAACTGTCGACGATTTAATAATGATCTGTGACCGCTATTTCTAGATCGGATGTCGTCGCGACGTCACCTCTGCGTATCGCTCATTGGCACGACTAATTGAAACGCTTTGATCTAACGAGAACGTTATGAACGAATACCTACGGCAAACTTTGACCCGTTCGTGTACGTTCCCAAAAAGGATTTGCCGTTAATTCGTAATTCCAACACGATCGCGGGAGTATTTCGGTGGATATATGCCAGCGCAAACATTCGAAACACGTGGAAACCATATAATTAACAACGTCGACTGCAAAATTGGCCCTTTGTGACGGGGCGAGCGTCCTTTACATTCGGAGGGTTCTCTGTTGTACAAATATTATATATTATACGGATTATTATATGGAACACTCCCCTGTAATGGGAGGAATGTTCTCGACTTTATCATGCGACCAAGGGCGGTTCTAAATCGAGGTGGTGTTTAGTAAAACAATAAAAAATACTTCCAATTGAATTTTGAAAATTTATCTCGATTTAGAAAAATGACGAATTTTGAAATACGATGATTATCCTCTATAATTAAATTGTGCCAACCTCCTACAGTTACGTTGATATTCCAGTTATATTCTACTGGCACTTGACGTCTGAGATTTGGAAATAAGATATTAGCCCACTGCATCTTAGGTGATATATATTCTGGTGTAGTTTCGTGTAGTGTTCCAATTCAAAGATTTGCGCTATTAAAAATTGGTCAACATTATTCGATAGAAGCGTGATGTTTTGCATCACAATTTTCAAATATACTTTCATAATTGTCGAGTTGATTAGGTACTGTTTTGGTTTCAAGAGTGTCTTGTCGCGTAAAGTGATTCAGCCAACTGATAACGTAATTGGGATATCAGTTCGATAGTTTCCAGTAGTTATTTCATAATCTTCAAAAGATAGTTGTAGCTTATCTCCTTATAGTACATTATAGAATCGTATAGAACTAAACATAGTGACCTAAAATAGAATTCCATTGCATCTTAAATTGTGTCATTGACTATAGAGTGTTTCTCCGCTGGAGTTACTCCGCATATTGGTAAAATATTGCGGTAAGTTCTCGCTGACCAGTTTTATAATTCGTCCATATTGGCAAAATAATTATAAGACAAAAGACAAACATAATTTTGAGGCATTTTAGTTGTTATAATCTACATATGTACATTCAACTTACTTAAATTATTGCATCCATAAACAAACTCCAAGAAAATCCCCTTATTAAGTGATAAAATATTTATTTTTTAAATTCGTTTATTATAAAAATATAATGAATCGGAATATAAACAGCCTAGTTACGTACAGATATCAAATGATACTGATTCCCCTATATATTTCTCATTATCGCGCCATTAATTTTTTCAATTTTCTACCGTTCCGCCAGGCTGGACAAAACGCTGCAGGACATCGTCTACAAGCTGGTACCCGGCCTATTCTTAGCAGAGATGCTTCGTCGAAAGCGTTTCTACGCGGAGAGACCGGGGATGGCGACGGGCGTGTCTCCCGAGCAACGGGGCGAAGATACCGAAAGGACTATTTTCAACCCCCAGGACAGGATCAGTTTATCGCTGGAATATATAGGGTGAGTTCCTGATAATTTGATTCTCTTTCCGTTTATACATGATTGAAAATATGAAGGGGATCAGTTCCCCTTTATATATATATATATATATATATATATATATATATATATATATATATATATATATATATATATATACAGAAATAATTTACTACAAGAAAAAGAATTCTGTAGTTCTCGTGCTATAGAGATATTCGCTATCAAAGTATACTATAACTTTCAAAAGACCATTATAGCAGAGCTGGCTATGTGTAACATGAACAATGCAATGTCTCCATTATTCTTCTAGGGAAAATGTATGAGAATATTGAAATTGATGTCTACATTTATTGAGAGCGTAAGATAGTTAAATGTTTCGTACTACAAGGTACTCATCAGTTACGCCACGTTCAACAAATGAAAGGCAAGGATTTCAATCCTCACATACTCTCTATTGATTGTGAAACAGAAATATAGAGTAAGTCGTATGCATATATAGTGCATAGATAAATGTACATCTCAAATCTTAGGGATCAATGAAAAACAAATGAATACATCGGACATTGAAAGTTTCACACGTCCTTATCAATTTAGATACTAGATTTTACAACTCTAGTTTTTTAGACAATTTCATCTAATTTGATGAAGTAATGCGCCATCTAGGTTGTGGTTGCAGCAGCGCTCGTGGTCATTTGTCAAAACATGAAACAAGTTTACTACAAGAAAAATAATTCTGTAGTTCTCGGGCTATTTTATCGCAATTCTAGATACTCGCTGTCAAAGTACCTACACTATAACTTTCTATTATTTTTTGACAAATTATTCGAAAGAACATTATAACAGAGCTAGATATGTGAAACATGAACAATGCGATGTCTCCATTATCTTTCTAGGCATAAATGTAGTAAATATATATATATATATATATATATATATATATATATATATATATACACATTCTTTTCAGCAGCAATACTAGTACAAACAATGATTACTCATATACTTTTTCAAGTATATTCTTTTTCTTCAAATCATATAATCACGTAACAGGGTATATAAGAATTCGAAAGAAGAAATACATTAGGATATTCGAAAAAATTATATGAATCAAATACAAAGCCATATCCTGCAGGTAAGTTTAATTGTAATAAATAAATAACATACTGCATAGAAAAATTGAAGGCTCACCTTCAACAATTCTTTCAGAATTTCAGAATGAATTAAGTACCTATATTTGAAGCCTCATACTTCCAGTCGAGAAAATATAAACTCAAGATATGCGCATCTGACGATATCTCTCTAGTGCGAAACTTTTGCTTCCTTTCATTTCATAATAGGTTTCTTGTTTTTATCTTTTTAAACGTGAGAGCTTGATTACTCATATGGTTACGAGTATATTCGTAGATGAGTCAGGCGAAAGCTGGAGTACTAAACAAGGAGCAGTTTAACGATGATATCAAAGTCTTACATTTGTCATAAGACACTCACAATACAGTGTGAGATATATAAAAGGATTTACCGTGGTGAGGGTTCTTATTCAAAGCGAAACCAGCAAAGATAATTAATAGATCATCTCTTAGAGGTCTTTGAAGTTATAGTTTTCATTCAAATAAGTATAAATGTTTATATAAATTTTCACACAAAATAAATTTTTTCTCTTCATTGCAGTTCTATAATTTCAAAACACGTGTAAATAGTCACTTTACAAATTTTCCAGAAACGTTCATGAAGTATACGCAAAAGAGGGTTTTTGGGGAATTACAACTCAAAGATGAACTAGTTAACAAAAGGAGATTCAGAAAAATTTGCTCTTAAATGTAATTCCAAAAAACGGACTCCAACAAGTAAACTTTAGTGAGAATTTTGTTCGGAGCTGGGCGACTTCTGTTCCAGATGGGCTTTGCGACTTAATTGAATTAGCTTCTCAGTAGGAAAGGGAGTTTGAACCATAAATTAATTTACCGTGGTTCCTTATTTCATTTCTGGCAGCTGAACTTTCATGAAAATCTCTCGCATTCTTCTGTTTTAATTCTTAAAGGAGCACACTTCTTGTCGACTAATTACTGCACTAAGAAAATAATCCTTTATGGTATATCCACTTATAGGAGAAATTGACTACTTAAGTATGAAGAGAAATAAATGAGAAATCTGTATTTCTAGTTATTCCAATGGCAAACTGTACGATGGAGGATTACCAGCTTTTATATTAGCAATAAATAATGGGATATTCATCATAGTCCATTCTTTTAAGAGTATTCTGAAATATGTAGTCCAATGAGAAGGTGTTCTGGCATTTTTCGATCTTTCCACAAAAATTAAATATATGTGCTAAAGTACCTCGAGTCTTTTTAGAGCGTGAACCACAAACATTCATATTTAGACCTTCGATTGCGATATCATATAGGCGCAATCATGAATCAAAATGCTCTCAAATGCCGACTTGGACACCCTTAGACGCACCCACAGAAGTAATGTCATTCGCTAATATCACACCATCGCCTAAAACATGGCTCAGTACGATCGCTGATGTTAACGTATTACGTACTGTACATGTTTAGTTTTCATCTTAATATTATTCAGCAAGTGGCTTGCATAACATTCTGTAATGGAGTTTCTTATTCAATTATCGATTATATCTATCTCAATCTATTTCAGTAAAATGTTGCCGTATTTTGTTAATTCATTTTTCTGAAGGACCTTATGTCAAAATCAATCTTGATGAGGCATATACTTGTAAAAAATTACTAATTTAAATTCTCTGATATATATATCAAATAATACTCATGACGCTCTTTAGAAGTACCTATAACTTCCTCTCGAAATGCTAAATCAACACTGGTACCTACTATTACAAATACAGATGTTTATATATATTTCAGAGTGCCATAAGAAAACAAATAATAGAATCAAATTGAATAAAGAACCGAGTGATGAAGAGCAGGTAAAGCAATCAATATTACATTCAAAATAAAAACACGTTAATAACAACTCGGTATAAAACTGAAGGAGCGATAATCCTGCTCATCTGGTACTTTAAATTCTATTATTGAAAACAATAACTGAAGTGTTATTATTATTTACATCGAATTGGCTATTAAGTAAAAGTCCTAAATTTTGTAATTTATTGTGAGGCTTCTAGAAAGTTTTGTTTTTTCGTGATTAGAAAGAAAAAGGTTTCAAACCTTTTTTTTCTAATCCCGTTTTATTACATGTTTCTTTTAATCAATTTTAATTATCACGTTCTATTTATTTCTACGTTATTTTTAATCGTGAAATTGTACAAATGGTAATTTATCATCTGAAGACGAAGTTGTTCTCCGAAACGAGCGTCATACGAATTATTTAATATCATTTCAAGTACATTCAAATTAGTGGTTCCCCTTATTTTATACTCTATTGAGTTATCCGATCCCGTAAATACTATGCGTAATATGACTCACAGTTAGGGAGAGGAGAAATAAAATTGCGCTGTACTTTTGGAGTAATATTACTCTGAGGTGATAGTGTGAATGGTTAGATTCCTTCGTAATGCGTAATGTTGCATCACAAACACAGAGTGATATCACATGTGTCATATTACCAACATTACTTACACATGTCTATTGGTACCTAATACTCTCGAAATAATATATCGAAAAGTGTATCCGTTCCAAATATTGCTATTTTTCGAAGACAGCGTTGAAATTTCGTCGGTAAATACCGGTATAAGGCGCCTAGAGGAAATATTAAATTGGATACCGGCTATTAGATAATCGATTGATTTGCGGTTCTGACACTGTCTCTATAAGAATTATGTCGTTATCAAATGTATCGCTACTTTCAGTTCATAACGTCTCTGACGATGCAATTCGGAGCGAAATATACACCAATGCTCTTCAGGAAGTCTGTAATTGCATTATGAAAGGCGAAAATTGCTTATCATTAATATGTATCTCTCAATTATATATATATATATATATATATATATATATATATATATATATATAATGATTGGAAATTTTCCATAAAGAGCTATAATTTCTTGAAAATAGTAACACTAATGGAATATCAGCTATAAAGATATTCTTTCGTCATCTAGATACTATCACCTGGCACTTCCTTATAGTGATACCCCGTCTGTTGATTTGAATCTTTCAAACGATTTCTTCGAGCGATTCCTTCTGCTCGCAGCAATCGCTCTTGCAGAGAAAGCGATAATATTCCATCTGCTAATATCTAACACATTATTTCATGAGATAAGGTTTGCTTCGTTATCCCACACCCGATCGAAATTATGTATTTTTATTTCACGGCAGTATTATTACGAGAAGTTATTGGCTATTTTTTATTAAATTTGAATAGTTTTGTTCATTCCCAAATTTATTGCAACAATATTTTGAGGTCCTTCGGTTTGCTGATACGTTCATTCCCAAATTTTTTGCAGCAATATTTTGAGGTCCTTCGGTTTGGTGATACGTAAAATTCATATAATTAATCCTCAAACGTTGTTGCGATACAGCACTCTTAGTCCTGACATTTTCATGTACATTTTGCTAAGAACTTCTAATTCTTTGTCCGCTTCATTGCACTTTAACAAGAACTTCGGACGCTCTGGGAGGAGAAATAGCAAAAAAAAAATTAGAAAATTACTGCAAAAACTTTATGAACAAACAAAGACTTTCCTAAACCACACATTAACGATATACAAATAGATAATATCATTTAAATATAATGGGCTACAACAACACAATGTTTAGTGTCAGACAGCAAACTATCAAAAACTCCGAAAGAGTTACTGAAGATATAAGTTTTTAAGAACTCTTATACTACTGTCGTAAGTATGCTTGCAGACATATTCGATAATAGTTTTGTCTTATGCGATTGGGATAGAACTTAATTCATCCTCACATCTTTTCAGTGAATCTATAAACAACAATACAAAGTATTGCTAAACATCTTATCTCTCTTCAGAAATATTCTAAATATCAGGTCTTTATTCATCATCTCAACATTTTTTTTCTGTAGCGTATTTACTATCCGACAATATTTCAACGTAAGAACTCGTTCCAGCCAAATGCTGTTATTTTTATTGCGTGTTAAAACATATGCCGAGACAAAATTACAGAGTGGAACAATACGACCGCGGGTATTAATAAGATTTATTTTCAATGAAACAATAACGACTATACTGAGAACTTTCATACGGAACCTGTCTGGTAATCTCTCTGTATGTGGCGCGATGTTCTAGCGAGAAAAACGTGTAGCGCTTGTTTCACCGTATCTTCATCAGGCGTACCAAATGTTCGTCCAATTGTGAATGTCCGACATTCTATCAAATATCTATCATTTGTTTTTTTTTCAAAAATAAATCGCCGCTACAAGAATTTCGTGTCTTATATATGAAAGTACAAAGACATTCAGCGTATTATCATCAATAAATAACCTCTTGATTCTGAATTCAGGAAATATACTTTGAAGAAACCGTCTTATAATTGATACGAAAAAAGTAGAATGAAACTAACTATATTATAGTATTCTCATGATGTTTGATTAATGTTTTTTCAAACGCCGTCCGTTGTCATTTTTTTATGTTGAACATTTGGCAAACGTAGTAAGTCGTACGTGCTGTCGAGTTCAATCTCCCGCGGCTCGTCAGCTGATGTCGACCTCTCTCCGAGACGTTCAAAGTTGGCGGTAGGCGATGCCCGTCGCGGCGCTAGGAGGGGGGCAATATATATTGACGCCGTTAGTTCTGTAGCGGCGGCGCGATTCGGATAAAGACAACAACAGGTTGTCGATATGCCACCAGAGACGAAGTAGTACTTGCCTTGTGGGAGAGGAAGAAAGATGCCAAATTGTGTTGGATTATTACGTGAATTCAAATAAATAATAAAAAACTAGACTTTAACACTGTAACGTTCATGAATAAAATTAGTTGTCGGTTTACTTTCAATTTTATCTTACGCTATCGCTAGTAAAATATTGTTGAATTAAAGAATTTAAATTATTTTTTTAGTACGTAGTTTGTTACGTTTCCGTAATTACCGTATTTCAATGAAAAAACATTAATAATATTTCCTCAGTATATTGAACATTTGCCGATGATCTCAGTACTGCATCACGTATACTGACTACACATCATAAACCAAGAATAAACAAAGAAAAATATAATTTCAATTATAGGGTAATATATCGGCAACAGATAAATGAAATTAACGAATCAAACAATAAATTCAGAACAAATGGAATTACAGGATAATAAATTTTGGTATAACGAAGTTCAAGGATATCATTCAAAAATTCTACTAGGTAATCATTGAACATACCTATATAGTATAGAACTATTATTAAGTCTACTAGACTTTTGAGCGAAAAACGTGAAAATCTTGGCTTTTTTCCATTACACACAATCTTGATAGATTTTAATAAAACTCCTTTAATCAACTCAGTTTCCAATTGATTTCTTTGAACTGCATTATACCAAGCAGTATTTTTATTATTATGTGATTATATAATTTTTTTGTAGTTAATTTCTTCTGTTCCTTCCTCTTTTGACTGTTTATTCTGTGATTGTGTTTCTCTCCATGTTCATGGTAATTTGTCAGACTACGTTAGACATGAATGCTTCTGTACTTATTGAATGGTACTGTTGTTATCTTAGCATTTGACGATTAAATAACTATTAATATAATTTCATTAAGAATAGTGATTTCTCCAAGGAATGAGTTCATCGATTGTCAATTCTCCTATTTGTTTGTCAATCATCATTTTCTATACTGTACGCGACTTGACTATCTTGATTAGAGGTGGCGAGCCTTAATACATCAACGTGCCATTTTTCAAAAAAACTGAAATAACTCCAAAGACGTACCAACAAAGAATTTTGATTTCGTAATTATAGAGACTATGATAATACTAAATACTATCAAATCATTGTATGCCCTTCACTTTCAAAACTGTACATGTGCTAACCTTCATTTGATTTTTCAAGGGTCTATGTACGAGGTCTGTTCAAAAGAAAAAGTAAATTTCGAATTTTCGCGGGCCGATCACACTTGAATATAGAATTTTTTTGTTATGTTGGTACACATACGTTTCTGATATGTTGACATTATTAGCCATTTTGGATTGGTAGTTTGTTTTTGACAACTGAAAAGCTTATCACCCTTTTGTGTGTTCTTCGATTTTTACTTTTGAAAAAATGGATCAAAGAATCTGTATTGAATTTTGCGTTAAAAATGGAATGAAGTGCTCCAATGCACTTAAAATGTTGACTGTGGCATTCAGAGAGTCTACGTTGTCTCAAAAATATGTTTATAAACCGTACAAGCGCTTTACAGAAGACCGAGAAGATGTACGATTAGCGATGACTATAAGCGTCCTGGAGTTGCAACCACATCAACAAACGAAGAAAACATCGAAACAGTGAAGAAAATGTTTTTGGAATATCGTCGAATTTTATAAGAAAAGTTGCAGAGGATCTTGGTATATCAATCCACTCATGCAATTTTCTCAAATGTTTTGAGCATGAAATGGCAGCAAAATTTGTTGCGAAATTGCTGAATTTTGTCGCATTAGTATCGCTCAGGAGTTGTTGAATAACGTCGACGACGATTCGGATTAACTCAAAAAGGTTATAACTGGTGATGAAACATGGTTATATGGTTGACATCGAAACCAAGGCCTAACCATCTCAATGGAAGCGGATAGAAGAGCCAAGACCGAAAGAGGCACACCAAGTTCTATAAATGTGAAGGTTTTGCTCACTATTTTCTTAGATTTCAACGACGTGGTGCACCATGAGTTCTTTCCTACATGTTGTATGGTTAAGAAGGAATACTACAAGAAAGTTGCGCAACGTTTGCGTGGAGAAACGTGAAATTGTGGAATTGTGAAAAATTGTGGAAACACGTGGAATTGTGGAAAAACAAATCATGGATTCTGTATCTCGATAATACACCAGCTCGATTTTTTCACGATCGAACCAGTCGTTCGTGATTTCTTGGCCAAAAACAACATCGTTATCGATGCTCAACCACCGTATTCACCAAATTTGGCTCCTTGCGACATTTTCCCATTCCTAAATCTGAAGAGACCAATGAAAGGAAAGCAGTTTGCCATAATTGATGAGATTAGGTCGGAATCGAAGAACGAGCTGATGTCCATACGGAAAGGTGCATTCAGGGGTGCTTCGAGGATTGGAAGAACCGCTGGTATAAATGCATTATATCTGTGGGGTCTTACTTTGAAGGGAACAAAATGGATATTAATGAATAAATAAATACTTTTCGAAAAAATTCAAAATTCACCTTTTTCTCGAACGAACTTCTTATAGCAAAGTAGCCTTATTATTTAAATCTCTGCCACGGCCAACTATAAACTGTTTTTTCAAAGTCTGTGTCTTTTATATTTCATAGTAGCGTGCGCAGAATAATGTGTCGCGTGCCTGCAATAGCAAGCGTGCCATTGGTTCGCCAACCCTTTATCTTTGAATTTCTGATTACATTTTGAAACGATTTACATAACATTGAAAATGAAAATATTCCACAGTAATTTCTATGTATAATTCCGATACGCCAATTATAACAAGAGAGACTTGACTAGACCAGTTCTTTAAAACCAGATCACAGAGTATCTGGAAATCTAGAGTAGAGAATGAAGAAAAATCGACAAATCAATATGTACCAATTTAAAATTTTGAAGAGGAATTCAGAAGTTTTGATTTATTTGTTATTGTGTTTAAACTCCGAACAAGGAGATGTGTTTGGAATTATATGACAAATTATATGATGTTAAAAGGACAAAATCATGTTCACATATTATATATATATATATATATATATATATATATATATATATATATATATATATATATATATATATATATATATATATATATATATATATATATATATATGATTTTGTCCTTTTATATATATATATTTGTCATATATATATATATATATATATATATATATATATATATATATATATATATATATATATATATATATATATATATATATATATATATATATATTTGGTGCATATCCAGTATGAGCAATTGCGACCCCTACCAGTCGTTTCGACCGTCTTCATCCCTTTCGCGTGGCACGTCACCCGCGTCGACCGTAAGAGAGAGGGTGAGGTCCGAAACGAATGAAATCGAGCGAAATCTAATAAATCAACCAAACTTTTGCGGCTACTTCGTTAACTGACGGCCCGTGACAGTTGAGGAATCGTCGACGAGGTCGAGGACAATATTTTTTACGTACTTTATCATTGTAACCCGAGAACACGGGAAACAGCTGGTGGAACGGTGACCGCGACACGGATGCCACATTGTTCGTTTAATTCTATAGTTTAAGAATTAGTCTATATCGACGCACGGTGTGTTTAACTTCTACAAACGCACTACAACTATAATTTTCGTACCGTATTAGTGACATTAATATGAGTTCTTTAGTTATTGTTATGACTTTATTAACGCGCTTTACTGCTTACTGAGAACAACTTAGTTCGTTCTTGTAAAAATTGCAATTATTTTGGTAATCAATTTTGATTCATCGTACAAATTTGATTGGTTTTTTCAGTTGGTGGGGTTTCTTCAACCATTGTTTTTTGTAAGGAAAAGTTCGTTATACCCCATAAGGTAATTTATTACACCTAACTTTTGAATCAGATCGAAAAATATGTTCCAAGAACCAAAAAAATTCTTTCTTGAAGTAAATAACGTTCTCGTTTCTTTTCAACATCTATCAGCAAGATTTGTTCATGTTGAAAATATTCTTAGACCTCATTACATTAAATAAAATTAATTTATTACAGAAATTAATTGATTCTCACAAGATGTAATGATATCTATTTTCAATGAACTAAGCATTTCAATGTGACTTGTCTTTTATAACAATTCAACATTTGGCAAGTGTTTCAACAAATAAAAACTAATCAATGTAAGGTAAAGTCACTAATGCTCGACACTTTAGTGAAAACACTATGTTCATATAAAAATAACTATATATTTATCAAACAAAACAATCACAGATTTTTTATGTGACGGCAGTGTATCTTAGAAAATTATCTTAAGTAATAAAATTTCCAATAATCAACATATTTTTGATTATTATTAAATAAATATATTTTTTAAATTGTCTCAAGTACCAATAGATGACATCACAAAAAAAGAAAATCACCATAAGTAGACAGTCAAATGAACTAATAGATGACATCACGAAAAAGGAAAATCACCATAAGTAGACAGTCATATGAACTAATGGTTGACATAATATTTAATTAATGCAGTTGGAGTTTTAACGGCATCAGTGTGCTCGATATACTCAATAAACTCAGATAATAAATACTTATCCAGCAACCTCTAAGGCACTGTCAAATTTGTACTTAATTCTATCTGAATTAACGACCCATTTCCAGTTCTTTAATTTTCGCCATTTTTTGTAATGCCGTAAATTCATCTGTTGGTTGTTCTGATGCACAGCACACTTCATCAGGGTGAGAGTCCACACTTACGAAACCCATTTTTAAATATCTTAGGTGATAAAGTGTCTTTAAGTACTTTGTTTAGCAAAGGACAAAAATTAACTTATCTCAAAATGGGGGAATCAGTGTGTTCTAAACGCCAAGACTGTATAGCAGTTTTCCAGGCGCCCTTTAAACTTCTGAAAATAGCTACATCCATGGGCTGTAAGAGATGAGTGGTAAAGATAAAAGAACTGTGAAACATTCTTTTTCGTCCGATTTTACCGTACACTTGCTGGTACACCGATTTTTCGCCTTAAGCTGCTAGAACTTTTTTCCTTTTCGGATTTAAAAAAAATGCAATCTCAGCCATATTAGAAATTCGATGTGCAACTAAAATATTTGTGTAATTGTTTTCTTCCAGGTAGATGCTGACTTCTTTAAACCAATTCTTTGAACTATGACATTCTGAGTGAAGCTCTAGATGAATTTAAATTTTGAGGCTGTCTAGGGATGAGCTTTGGATGCCGTTTTAAAAACCTGCTGTACCATCTTTTACCAGGCCTACCATCTTTAAAAAGAGTTTCTAAATTCAAATCATCAACAATTTTTTTCACACTATCTTGTAAATTCTCTTTGCCTATTGGGAATCCTTATTTCGCCATTGCTTTAACCCACTTTATGGGTAAAGCTTCAGTATCATCTGAGATGTAGCATGTTCTTCCCATTTTTTGTTTTATTGGTATCTTGCCCTATACTTTATTCAGCAGAGTTACCCTAGTACCCCAAAATTTTTTGCTACAGTTGACGTCGGAACTTCTCGATTGCGTTCTTGAATAGTGACTTCTATATCAGCCTCAGAGTAACGAATCATCTGTCCATTGGCGGCATAATTATCGGTGTTGAACCAATAATTGACATCATATATACCCCAATAATAGACACCATGTCTACCATTGGTTAAAGTGATCCAAAATTGTTGACATCTCTACAGTAATCTTTTCATTGGGAATAGAGTTCAAAATCGTATCGAACCTAACATAAGAGTTTGGTATATTGAAACACTAAAGGATGACACGCCTGTCATCTATAGATATATTCATTATTTTTGGAACTAATAGTAGACATATCATAATTTGTCAGAAAAATATTAGCAAACACAAGAAAAGCATGTTTCTTACTATCCCAATTTATCATTGATACGTTTGACAAAAGAGTAAAAAGTATTATTTAAATAAATATCGATTCAAAATTTTCCTTAAAATTTTTGCGCCCTTATCCTAAAACATAAGAAATGGCGGTAAACGTGGCCACTCGGTTACACGATTGACAACGACTAACGACATTTTGAAATTTCGTTTAGAAACTGTTGCGAGTTTTTGAGAACAATTCATAGATAGTGTTAGGTGTCCTATGATATTGTAATAAGATTCATTTTACTAAAATGGTGTTTAATACAAGAACATTTCTTCGTAGGTGTCATCCTTTAGGTCACTGTCTGGCATTAGTGACTTTACCTTATATGATATTTTCAATAATTTCCTTCTCTTTTATAACAATTCAACATTTGTCAAGAGTTTCAACAAATAAAAACTAATCAATGTGTATGATATTTTCAATAATTCCCTTCTCTTTTATAACAATTCAACATTTGTCAAGAGTTTCAACAAATAAAAACTAATCAATGTGTATGATATTTTCAATAATTCCCTTCTCTTTTATAACAATTCAACATTTGTCAAGAGTTTCAACAAATAAAAACTAATCAATGTGTATGATATTTTCAATAATTTCCTTAATAACTTCCTATGTGAATTTTCAGAAGTCGAGGTGGTGTTCAGGTACCCCCATCAATTTTTATTGAATAAACACTGGAACCAATTTTGGACTTCTGTCGTTCATCAACATCACCTAAGGTGCTTGTGATCAGCAAAATTCTGGAGCAAGTCCATCTAATTTCTCATTTAAAAATGAAGTGAACATGTTGGACTTCTATTTTTTTTTATAATCAACCATCACTATGTAGTTATTTCATCGATAATTGTCATCGAATATTGTATTGGTATGCAATAATCTTTTTATATTATATTCAATATCAAAGCGTATTTCAAGTTTTCTTTCTAGCTTCGACTTGAGAAACCAATATGTGTCCTATTTTTTTTATCTGAATTTCACTTCATTAGTTTCAACAAATTAAATTCATTATCAATATGTCCAGATATGTGAAAGCGTCCATTCTAGAAATTTTCATATAAATGTTAACGTTTAACATATCCGAGACAATAATGGACTTCCCGAGTCGTCCAAAGCTTCGGTTCGAACATTTCAAAGTAAGCTTATTTTTAGACGTCTCTCCTCAAAATTTCCCTATTTACTTCCTCCTCGCCCGTCCCTCTGAAGGCAGGAAGTCGTCGGAAAAACCTGCCCGCCGGCAGGGGTCCCCGAACTGTTTTATATTCGACGAGAATCTTTGAAGTTGGCCGAAACGGGCGCAAGTTTTATAATTTGTTTTTTGCCTCTCGCAGATAATCCATCGGATGATCTGGAAGCGTCCCCCTCCACTCCCATCGCCCGTTTTTGCATAATGCCGTCGGAAAAAGTTCCGGAGAGCGACGTACCCCACGTTTCCATGTTAAGTAGGTTATTTGCAAGCCACCACGATTGGGCCAATTATTGCGCACCGGGTATGGTTCGTTTCATTTGCGGACATCGTATTACTTCATTTAGTCAGTTCTTAAAAAGGTTATCCTATTATGATAAAATTAAACTTCCTTTGTATAACTAGTCAAGAAATTTTGCATGTTTGATGTATTATTTCATTTTTTCTAATACTTTTCCAATATGCCCTTATTCACTGTTCGACTGCATGAATGAGCTCTTTAATATCTGTTATTTATCCGTTCACTTTTATCTTCCTACAATATTTTTCAATAAATAAAATCCAGCAATATTCCCATTTATTATTTCGCCATATTTCTCAATTCATAATTTTTCGTAATGGAATATGTCCGTAACTTCTTAAATTTTAAACTTTTTTATTTCAACTATAAAATTAAATATTAAAGCACTCCAATTCTTTGTATTGTTTTTTTTTGTTTATTCTTCAGTAATTTCCAAAATTTCTGTTTATTTTTCTTGAAGTCTTTGGAAAAATATTAAAAATTTCTTCTGAAGCCCTTATATTTTTTGCGTCTAATAAATACCTACCTATCTTCTTTTATGAATACTTTTCTGCCGACTATCTATTGTACTCCTTCAAGAATTTTAAGTGGGTTTATTTTCTGAAGGCTTGTTTTTCTTGAATTTCTCTGTAGTCAATTTCATTTTTTTCTCTCATATTCTCCGATGTTGAATGCACTTGCTTCTAGTTTTTCGTATTTAATTCTGACTCTGGTTTTTTCTCATTAGGAAATGGGAATTTGCATGCTTTTCTCGCATATTAATTCGCCATGTTTCACTTTCGATTATGTGAACTTTGCAAACTATGTCAGATACTGAAGCCACTATTTTTATTCAACCCCAACAGGCAACCCTTCGCCACAAACGAATGCACCTGATCACTACGAGAATGAGGTTGAGAGAGAGAAGAATGGAGAGTGTATGTTCCTTTTATGCAGATACAGATTGTACTTATTTTTCGGGTTTTACCGCTGTTCAAAGCTTCCTAAAGTTTATAATAACACTGATATTGCAGCTTTATATTTTGAAGAGCTAGCTAATGCCAATATACTCGTATCTACATATAAGCTGTAGGTTACTAAATGTAGATGACTTGTATATAACTTTATTAAATACATAACATATATTCCTTCATATGTTTGCAATTCAAAATAAAGTGATATATTTCGTTAATTTTCACTAATTTATTTTCCAATATCATTCTAATAATTCAAAAATATTTGAATCGTTTCAAATATACCTATAAGGCGAACCAATACTTCGACTCGAGACGGTTTAAGAAAAACAGTGGGCGCATTTGTTCATTGCAGCGGGAATTGATAGACATGAAATGCAATAAAAATAAAGAGAGCAACATATCAAGTAATATTTTTCGAATAGATACAGTCGTTACTTTATATTCAACCCTATCCATTATTCATCAAAATCATAGTTTTTGTGTTCTCGAAGAAAAGGCCAATTTCCTCGTACATTCCTAACGACCACAAGGAAAAGTTTACATTCGAAAGTTTACCGGCGTGGGGAAACGAACTCGTAAAAATGGGAAGGAAACATTATCTCGACTCTAGTCGCAGCTCCGTTGTGTAGATGTATCAAATTCTTCGAAACGAGTTCGGACGACGCCTCGTTACGGCGAATGACGACGCGTCGTAAGGATATCGAACTATCGGATAAGCTTTTCCTCTTTCGTCTCGTCGTTAAGTTGATGACCGCGAAAATGACTCTGAAATATCAACAGGTTTTCTCCAGTCGATCTTTATTGGATTCCATCGGGGCATAACTTACGATCGATTCAAGGGTTTATTGGGGCACTGCTCTTTTATCTTATAGAAACAGCAAATGAAAAGTTATTGATTCAAAAATCAATGATTAAAAATCAATTAATCCATCACACATGGCATTTTGAATCATTTTCGTGGTTTTTTTCGATCTTCTATTAATTTACTTATTTATTTAGAAATACGCCAATTGTCAGCTTAAGTCAATTACTGAGTGGGAAAAATACAATTAAATTCACAAGTCAATTAAATTCAATTAGAAACTGAACGAAGAACTTATGAACAATATATATATATATGTGCGATGTAACTCTGTGGTCAACTGAAATTAAAGATTAGGTACCCACTCACAAAACAACACGAAAATCGGATATCTAAAACACCTTATTTTAAATAGTAGGAGAGCACGTGGGAGCTCCACCTTCAGTCATATGATAACCAGAAGAGACTTTTTTTTTATGAAAGATTATTGATTGATAAAATATTCAATGATAGCTTGCCTATCGAAAAGTATTCATTGCAATGTTTAATTCAACTATTTTCAATTTTTTTCTCATAGTTTTTGTTAAGTAAATTCAAATAAAAACTTTACCGACTGATAACAAATAAAAATTTCTATCAGAAGAAAGATAATTCAATTACCAAAATAACTGTAAAGGCTTGCCAGCAAAACACTTTTCAAAGAGTATTTTTACCATGCTTTAAAGTTTCAAAATCGAAGCAATTAAATATGTGCGAGAGAGAAAATGGATTATCCGAGGTTAGTGTGATAGAAGGGGATGCCTCATAGTAGTTCTGTGTAACCTTTAAAAACTTTAAAGCATGGTAAAAATATACTACGTAGGTTTTTTTGCTTCAAGCTTATACTTCTGTTATTTTAACAATTAAATTATTTTTCTTCTGAGAGTAATTTTTAATGGTTATAAGTTTAATAGTTTATATGACTTGATGACGGCGGCGATGAAAAACAAAATTGATTGAAAATAAAGAAATTAAAAATATCCAAGAACACTTCTCGACAAGCAAGCTATCAGAGGCGTGTTCATAAATCAACAACATAGCATGAAAAAGGTCTTATCTAGTTATCAGAGAGGTGGAGGTCGAGCCCCCACGGGTTCTCAGATCATAAACTTATATTTAAAAAACAGTCAGACCTGATATCACCAGACTTGCATGGAAATATGTCAATGACGTGAAAAGGTACCAACTCACCACAAATTTTATGATGTGGTGAAAAGGCCAGAATATGCAGAAAGGCAAAGGTGGCAAAAAATTTTCGTGTTTCGACAAGGTAGGTAATCTCTCTTGGTCTACTTTTTATTAGATTTATGGATGCCTTTAGAGCACCTTGTGTTAAGTAAGAATTCGAGTGGTACTTGAAATGTTGAAATACTCAAGTACTTGATATGTGGTCTAGGCCTTCCCAGAAATAGACCTGCGTTATTGAAACTAATAAAAGTACAGTGCAGATAGACGAAAGAATTGAATTGTGGGTATAATGACTATGAATAAACAACAGATGTTAACGAGATGCCACTCCGAATAGTGCGTGAAATCTTTGTCGAAAAAAGAAAGTCGAATTCAAACCTTGTAGATTTTGGACTGTATTAGGAAATTGTGTAGAAGCAAAATTGATTCAGATTGCTACAGCAATTCAGAATTTCTAATTATAAAATCTAACGTTTTGTAGTGACTTGAAGCTAAGTGATTCACGTGAGAAGTGAAATAATATTGTGTCAAAAGTTACTCCTGAATTCCCAAATTAGGCATATCTATTAATTTTCTTACTATAATATGCAGAATAAATTAACCAACACACTTAAAAGCATCCAGTGTCAGAAGATTTATTTCACAGCATCGCTTCTAATTTGGGATCTTTGGAGATGTATCTATCATTTGCTGTTGAATCACAAATTCGTGGTATGGTTGCAAAGCTTACTCCCACTTCACATCAAAGAATTATTCGTTTGTTCAAGAACACACAATTCACAAAAAAAATTTTACGTGTTGGGGGTAATCTACCGACCTCTGATCTTCTCTTACTGATGTCCATTGTTGGTAGGTGCAACATCCGACGTGTTCTTTTTCTGCGGAATTTCATCCCATTTAGACAGAAATGTTAGTCACTCGGAAAACCTCATCTGCGGATTTGTCTGACGCGACGCCAGTTCGTCGTTCGTTGCCCACCGGATCGTTTGTAAATTATAAGCCGAAGAGACCGCTGCCTGATGACGGTTTTTGTAGAAATCCGTTTTGTCGTAACTGTCCCGTGGTTAATTAGGCCTGTCATTGCCACGGTCGAACGGCGGCCGCCACAATTGCACCCTAACTCGGAACTCATTTGCGTTCATTGTTTGTTACGATGCTATTTCACGACAGAGTATTTCGTTCGTTTGCGAAGGCCTTATAGCGCGTGGTCATATCGCTTCTTTGTGCTGATTTCGATCTTTATGGTATGTGAAAAACGTGATTCATAAATAGAATTTTCTACGTACAAAACTTAATTATTTTAAAATGAAGCCTAAGCAACGGATGGAGTACAAATACATAGACATATGTTCCCAATGTGTGAAAAGAGTATTAATGTACAATATGTATTCATAATTCTTAAACGTATTCAACGTTTTTCGTTTCATTCGTCATTATGCACAGATCTCATTTATTTTTCATTTGTTCCTCAATCAACCCTTTCAATCCATAATTCTAATCAGCACTTTAATCTCGTTTTTACTTGCCGGCGTTTTTTTTTCAATAGTGTCACCATTGAAGCGTTTACTGCCATGACAAGTCCAAGAAATGTCTTGTATATTCTTTTGAAATGCTTGTCATGCAGTTATTTTTCTATATTATGCTTCTTAAGGCATCTGGCTGCTGTCTGATGACTGTACTATCTTGCACGTTTCCATATGTCGCCCCGTGGCTAAGTCGGGAAAAACACGACTTGTAGTGCCGGTGAAGGCTTGGTGTTTGTGTTTGTCTATGACTTCAACTATTCAACTAGAAGTTGAATTATAAATGATTAATTGTTGAGAAATCTGCATAGATTCCATCCCCATTGGCTCTTCGAAATCGGCGCTAAAGTGTAGGTCTACGGAATTTTAAAAATATGTTTCTATATGGTGAAGTCAATGAAGCTGCACAGATTCAGATGCTAATTTATTTATTTTTGTTATTCAGCTCTAGATGGAATCGGATTTCTTAACATTAGCAATAATTTCCGTTTTGAGGGATATATTTTCATGTTGAGCTTCTTGTCAATTGCCTGTACTATCTAAACATATATTGATGAGATGTTATTAATATAGAAAATATTTTCAAGTTTTATTTCTTTGAAGTAATGATTAATGAAATACTGAAAGTATTTGAGTCAGTTGTCATGAATCTATTTTCATTGTGTTAGAGAAGCAATATTTGTGTAAAAGGTTCGACGGTTCTTTGAAAGGTTGAATTTTTTTGTTCTGTTTCTCATATCATGGGTGTTCTGAGGCTGACAGGTCTAGTGTCCCTTTGCTGATGGTTTAGATTCTCACCGTGTTCTTGGGTGACGTTCAGTCGGTACTGTAGTGGGTTGCATCTGTTTGTATCCCAAAAGACTGAAATTAATAAAAATAATTATCTGTAGAAAAATCATCCACTCCAATTGTTCAACTAGTTTCCAGCAAAATACTATCATATCCGAACTGTATTTTTTCCATTTGCAATTCAAACTACTATCGTTTAAGTCATGCACTGGGTTGAATAAATTACTCGTAATAGCGCCATAAGTGACCCACTTGGACGATTGAATTTATCTCGCCCAAATCCCAAGTCAAGCGCGATATGACCATTACCATTATTCATCTGACGGCCACCTATAATTCCGTCGAATATTAAATATTTCACGATGGATTGGTGTGTATGTGTTATTTCAAGCGAAATGATAAACGGAGTCGGTCTTCCTCTAACTAGTTCAATTGGACAACCAGCAACATGGTTGTCAGTCCTATCGATTTATCGGTAGACCGGTTTTAAAGATAATCTACCGATATAGCGATTTTTTGATGTTCGAGCCTTTCTGATTTCGGTAAGATATCTACACTTACATATCGCATGAAATGCGTTACCCAAATTTTTATTTTTCTTCTGTAAGTATACAGAATTTCAAAAAGTTTGGGGTTTGAATGAATAAAATCCTGCATTCCTCTCAAATTAGGTGGTTACCTGTACAAATTGTCTTTGGTTTAATTTTTGAAAAATATGGAGCTCTAAAATTCTTTTTAGCAGATACAGTAACAAATAACGATCTCCTCTAGCTCTCAAAATATATTATAGAAATTCAATGATCCCACAAGTATCTAACCAAATTAATGCAGAATTCTCTTTGAAAAAATAGTATTGAATTATTCGCTCAATTGTTTTGATTTTCGTTTTGTAAAAGTAGATTAGTGAGATAATATTGAAATATATATATATATATATATATATATATATATATATATATATATATATATATATATATATATATATATATATATATATATATATATATATATATATATATAAATTTTCACCTCTGTGTTTCCACTTTTTTGTTGGCTTTTTTGAAATTAGGTTTCTGTTATGTTTTATAGGATTTATGCTGTTTTGGTATGTGCTTTTTATTGAAATTCCTTTCTCATTGAATAATTCATGTCTTTTTTATGTTGCAGTAACATGAAGATGTAAGAAAAATGATTTACTTTTTATTTACTTTTTTGTAATTTCAATTCATGTCAATTACTTCATGTCAATTCGGGTTCTTCACATCAATTCATTTGAGTCCGAATCCCAGATTGGTTTGGTCTGTGAATGTGAGTACCTAATGTGAGAGAATAGTGTATGTGAGTACTATATGAGTTTGATATCGTGAATATCAGATAAATTCCAGCTAGTCTGTTTAGAATCGTAACCAGTGTTAATTAGCACCACTGAATATGCAGAGATTATGTCTATTGGTTTAATAACTCGTAGATTAGGCGGGTATAACTATATAACCCACTATAGAACCACATACATCAACACCATCTAAAATCGTTTTCGATATTCAGTCAGGGTCTTGATGATTCAAATCATGACTGTGGCCATCTCATCTCAGCTATCTACTTGGAGAAGTATTACAGCTATTTTATTTTCTCTAGAAATGACAATCAAATAGCACCGTCGAGTGATTGCTGATGTTCTCTTTCTATATAAGGTGTTGCACGGATCTTTTTTCATAATTCATTTAGAACAACAAATGCTGCCCAAAACTCTCCACTCTGCAGAGTGCTTGCTGCACAAAATTCTTCGTGTAGCGGAGTGGACTTATTTAATTGCTGCCTCCCTTCGCTAAAACGTTGCCTTAAAACCAAATTCATGGCCCTTTTAAAGTTGAATTACTATTAAATTTGAACTGTTTCTTTCAATAGTTGTTAATATTTTTTATTTTTTTAATCAGCATAAGTTTAACATCTACTCTTATGTTTTTTCTCTTAAGGATATGTCATATTATCTTTATTCAGTAAATAAATACTTAGCCTGTATGTTTTGCCGTTTGGGTAAATGAATAAATGAAAATTAATAAATAATATATAAATACAGAATTTTCCATTAATTTTCAAAAAAATATCTTCAAACACATAAATCATAAAATGAAAGACGTTCTAATTCAATAACAGAACGTTTTCAAATTCAACTCAACTTCCTATTGAAAAAATATATATGTATTGAAAATATTCAAAATGATAAAAACAATTTCTTGGTAGTTTTCTTGAATAAATTAAGACCCTAAAAAAATGTATAACCCTAAAACATCATAAAAATTAGAAACTTCACCATTTTCAATATTGAGTAAATGATTTAATTACTACGCAATAGGTAGTGTAGTTAATTTATTTATTTCACAATCTTCCACCTGCCATGAGTTGAAAATAATTAATCACAATTTAGTTTTGGAATTTACCCATTTCAATCATATTAAATTAAATTCAATACCTATATTATTAATACTGAAATTGTTCCTTTTTTAAATCAATTAATAAAATTTTTGATAATGGAGTAGGTACTGCGAAACATCTGTAATTATATCAAAGAATTTTGTAGTATTTATAATATATATATTTTCAATCATAGCTATCAAAGATTCATACTATCGAAAATCGCCTATTTTGTGTAACATCCAATGGCATTGACATGGTTTATTGCGAAATATTTAACAATCAAAAGGTCAATATTATTGTACTTTTTCAAAGTATTGTCTTAACATACGATGGTAGATATTTATATATTGTTCACACTTTTACGGTTCGTTTTACGGTTCTTTCGTACGGAAAATGTACGTCGTACTTTCTTGTACGATAGCCCTGCGTCACAAAAACGATAAATAATTCGCCACAGATCGTATTTGACTTGCAATAGGCGTGTCGTTCTCGTGACAAATTCACGTCAATCTGACAATGACCTCGAGATCGTAACCGCGTTCCTCGGAATCACATCATGCTATTTGCAATCATTTGCAAGTTTATATTCAATTTATGCGTTACATACAAGTTGATGCTGTTATTGTATCCTGAAATAACCGTTGTCATATTACGATCTAACAGCGAATTTTTGTGTCATCATTAAAATAACACTGTGTAAGAATGCTCGTGGGCGAATATAGAGTTCTGAAAAAATATCTTGACTACATCTTTATCGACTTGAAAATTCCAAAAATGAAAAGAAAATCTTTTCAATTGCATAAAAGTTTAGGCCTATTGATTCGATATCTGAGTAATACATCATAATAATTGTGTTATAGCTCAACACGAGCTATAACGAGGGTGGTGTTATCTTCAAGAAGTAGTATTATTTTTGAGGTTAGGGTCAAGTTTACACGAAAGGTTGCACCCCATAGACCTGAACTGTATCACAAAATTGTATCATGCTTACTTTTTGGAGCAGATGATATCCTTATAGATGAATTTTTACTATAAATCAATAATAGATGGCGTTTTGCTAACACTGAACAATATACGATATGACACTGAAATTGGACAAAAATTACAAGCTGTGTCTACCCTTTCAAAAAACTGCAGGAACGCGTTAGAAAATTAAGTATATATTCGTATATTATTATTATATGAATAGAATTGAACAATGTCTTGTATAAACACTATTATTAAAACGCTATTTATATATTGTTAACGTTGAAGTTTATGTGTACTAATGGGGCCTATAATCAAGACCATAGCAAACGTATAAGCAAACCTGTCCAGCAAAATCCAAACAGGTTGGTCTAAGTTTAAGCCGCTTTACTACTTATATCCTTTGGAAAGCGATCTTAATTAGATCAGGAAATACTCAGAACAGAAATACTTGCCTAGGAGATGAAATTTCTCAGAGGTGCTGGAAAAGCTGGAGGTGCGGTGAAGATCAAATCTGAAATAACCACATCCAACTAATAGACCGCATTTGGTGAATAAACTAAGACCATAAGGGCTAGTCAGGTCCCATGGATCCTGGATAAACAATGGAAAAGGTTCTGAGTTTGCACATCGATTATTTGGAAAGGAGCTTTGGATGGATTCAGTCGCAACCAAAAAGGCTGACCCATAATAAGAAGAAAACTATTGAGTTTCAAAAGCATTTATGTTTGCCTGCGGCTTCGTCCGCCACTTGTGAGTATTTTCAGAACAAAAAATACGAACCGCACCAAATTTTATTCAAATACGTTCATCTTGACGCAATATTTTCTCTCTCATCTTCGCAAAAAATTGATTCTGAGAAAACTATTCTTTGTTTTTTCCCAAATTCTCTTATATATCCACACCAAATTTCATGCAGATGGTTGCAGCTTCACTTCATATTCAATATTCTGCCTTTTTTCCTCTGCACAATCAAAGATTAATTTTTTAAGAAAAAATTTGGAACCAAGTTAGGTCTTATGAGCTCAGCTGTTTTCCAGTGAAAGACCGGTTTAAATCGGCCAAGCTGTTATGGGAAGTGGCAGGTTTCCTTCATTTACATAAGTTTATTTCGCTCATAAACCCATGGTTATTGCTACTTTCAAAGATAAATTTCACCCATATCTTTTCTTTTATACCTATCTGTGCTGTTCCAACCTCCGATGGGGATGTAGATTCATAAAAGACTCGATTTTTTCTCTAAAAATAGGTGATTGTTATCCTTAACTATTTCTTAAGTTACCGAATAGTAGAAACATAACACAAAAGTCATGAAAAAAAAATTTGAAAGTATGTATCAAATATTCAGTGAGTGGTCAGTAATTTTTAATAATTTTATCGGAAATTATGTTATTAAGATTATTAAGGTTTTAACATTGCCTACCTACATTGTAATGGAAAGATTCTAGAGTGAGTACCTGGACGATTATCAAAATACATAATCAAAACAGGCCTTATATTCATGAAAGTAATGGGATTATCAAAGATATCCTTTCATGAGGAGTTTTCTTCGCAAAACAAATGATATATTGTTGAAACATCGAACTTGAATAATATCTGCAAAAACGAAATAAAACTCGAAATTCTATTAGTTACTGCTATTGTCGAATTTATTTTTAGTCACTGCTATTGAATATCGTATTATTTATCGAAAATTGGTGGTACATGGATTTTAAAATGATCGAATTATTTCCAAGAACTGATGTCTAAATCAGAATTATTATATGTACCAGTATTCATAGTGACAAGTTAGTTTACGGTAAAGATTCAAGTTAAAGGATGGCCCCAGCTTCGATATAAATGATTTAGAATGCCCATGTCGTAGCTACTTCTGCTAAGAGATGATTTTTATTTATAATGCAAATATAAAACTTCTCGGATATGGCTTTGATGTATCTAACTCTAAAAGTATATTATCCGCTCGGATTGAACACAGAAGACGTATTTAAATAATTCAGTCGAGTCAGCAGTGGAGGGAATATTTAATGCTCTGGTGACGCTGGCGGTATTTCCATTATATCAAAATTTAGAACGGTTACAGTTGGACTAGTTTGAAATAAGACAATTTTTATCCATTTTTCACCATTCAAAACGATTTATTTGTTGAAAACTAATCTGCTATATATTAGTTAGTATGTTTAAAATCAATACTTGAATGATAAATAATAATTAACGTGTTGTAATTACGTTTGTTTTATAAAATTGTATGTTTGTTTCCATCTGTTAATTTATGAAGTTTTTGATGTGTATTCATTAATTGTATATGAAGCGTTTATGTAATTTATGTTTGAAATTCTTTCATCAATAATGTATTAAGTAAGTAATACATTTACCTCATACATTAAGAGCGAATCAGAGAAGAAGCATGACCATTTGATTAAAGGGACAGAGAGACTAATAGAAATAGCATTAAAATCTGTTTTATAATTTATAGATCACAATTGTTCAGATATACTCAGTAGATATTTTATCAGGTTAACCCGAATGTGAGTAACATTGTAAAATCTTGATAATGTGTTAACTACCCGAAACATATGTAGACCTGTTGATTATTCAGTGAAACTCAAGCCAAGTGTGTTATTTTAATTTATAGTCAAATTTTATGAAGGTATCGAATATTTACTCATATAGAAGTATATCTATACGTTTTTTCGTAGGAGGTGTCATATAAACAAAATTCCTACTTTCTCAAGTAAGTATGCAGTGTGTTATAAAATTATTAGTTACCTAATTACAGGAAACGCTTCTCTACTCTGCTTTTCATGGATGTTTTCAACTTTGAAAGCTTTCAGTTGTTGAACTCTTTCGTTATTTCATTAGCTAAACTCTATATAAATTATTTAATACACTTGACAATAAGTTTAGTTACGTTATCCTGTCTAGTTTCACGCATGTTAAATCTAGCATCAGTCTACCTACCTCAGTTCATTTGCTTGACGTAACAAAAATAATTCTCTATAATAAGGTCCTTCTCTATAAGAGGTACTATTTATTATTCAAATATTCAAAAGTTTTTGAATTATGTTATTACTCATTAATCGATTGGGCCGATACTTGATGAAAATCTAAATACATAATTTAAATGAAACTAAGTAGTTTTTCGATTTCACTATAATAATTTCAAAAGCATGATATTGACAGTATTTTATTACTGTTTGAGGTCATTCTCTTGTTTACGATTCCCAATGCCAAAAATTGGCTTTCAGGATACTTTTCTTAACCTTGGATATAGGGAAATATGCTGGGGAAGGTTATGGCTGGATAGGAGTTTGACGTTTTTTCGTCTTTACATTTATATGTGTTTACACTTGATTTTCAGGCATATTTCAAAGAATCAGATTATTGAAAATACACGTAGAACAAGTTATTTATCCTACTCATTCTACTGGATTATATGAAAGGAACTAAGTAGGTATATGCTCATCAAGCTTCTCAATGCGTTATCAAATTGCTTCAAATTCATTGACATTTCAATGTACCTATATATTAGAGAAGAAAATACTGAACTAAATTGTGAACTATGAACATTGATAAATTTGTTTCATATTTGCAAAAATGAATAAACCAAGTTTAGCTTTTTATGTATTCTCATTAATTCGTATACTTATCGTCGTATTTCTTATTATTGTGTTTTTTTTTGTCTTACACCTTTTCAATGTAAGGGCTGCTACCTATGCTCAAGAGATTAATCCATTTCTTCGTAATGGTATATTAGCTGGAAAGATATGTGAGAAGTATTTAATAATTTCAATGGAATTTAGACATCTAATGTTCTATCAAGTGTGATGTCACAGTTAATTCGCTGTATTAAACATTCTTATCAATCATAGTTGATAAGCAATACTCTCTAATCGAGTAGACAAAATTGTTTCAAAAAATCGATAAAAATAAATATTAATAATGTGCTAGTTTCGATACCCTAGTTATATATGCCTATTTGTTTATATCTCTGATGGCTAATGTACAGAGAGTACAAGCCCAAATAATGGAATTGAAGAGAAGAATGAAATAATCGATTATTACTAATGTTCTGTTCATTTGAATGTAGTATGAATATTTGTTTTGAAGAGTTTGTTTCCATATATGACGTATCCTCAAAGTTATCGCGACTATTCAAGATCAGAAGAAAATCAACCTCCAAAGTATTTTATAACATGCCGGACTCGTATAAACTAACAAATCGCACCCCAAAGAGCACCGGGGTTCGTTTTCCTCCGTACATAGTCGTTTTACGACGGTCGCAAAATGTCTGGATGATCTCTCCGTTCCGACTACTCCGGGTTGGCGATGTGGAATTTTGATGCTTCTGAGAAAATAATAAGCGTAAAAGCTGAAATTGCCAAGGGTAATTTCAGCGGTAAAGAAATGATAAAACCTTTCTTCGGGCAAATTTCATGTTCTTTTCCTATTTGAATTTTAAAAAACTTTTTTCCAGTGTAATTGAATTGATTTTGGAAGTAGCTTCAACCACTCGAAATAATTGGGTAATTACTTTAATGGTTTTTCAATCTTACCAAGAGTAATGAATATATTTCACTCTTATTATGAGGAATATATTATCTGAGAGTTGATGGAGGTTGAGATGAACTCTTATTTTATTCGGTAAATGGAACGCCGTATCCGCAAAAATCGGTTCCTCCGATTGCATTGATGCTTATTGAATTGACGAAGAAAGCGTAGCTGAACAATCGCTGAGCACATTTCGAAATCCATCGATACGGAATCCGAAGGTCGACAAGAAAATACTTTCGCAAGTGCCCTCGAGTTCGCAGGGGTCAGCAGGAAACGCGGAAAATGAAAAAGAAAAAATATATTTCTCCCTTGTACGCGACCATCTGCGAAAGAGGGTTCTACGACTTTGACATTCTTTGACCAAATGTCATTCGCATTCGAGTTATTCGACACGTATCCGGTTTGTTCTAGTGCACTGACTGGTATATGTAGTGCACTTGATATTAATATTTATTGACACCATTATGTCCACTTAAAACAGGCGCTTTTTGTGTCTTATTTGCTACTGTCAATAAGCGTAGTTTTCATTTGTTATCAATGGACCATGTCTCAGATGCTGATATAATTACTTTCGCCGTTCTGGTTTTTAGTAAGTGCACAACTATTCATTTATATCCATCATTTTCATCAGATAAAGTTCGTATCAATTCTACCTTCCGATTGTTCCGATCAATTCTACCTACCGAAGTTTTATAGACGAATGAAGAGACTCTGTATAGATCAAATCAACGTAAATCTTGGACCTCATAGACCCCACCAGAACCCAAATTTTCAATAACACGATGAATATTGGCTCATTCAACTCAATATAGCATAATAACAGAAAGAACTTCTTTTCATAATCGGAAATCATAATGAAATAAAAACCTAGAGAAGATATCATTCATGTTGGGTATTCATAAAACTATCCTTCGAATGGTATATAATAACAAGAACAGCCAGATAAAAACTTCAATACATAAGTTATTCTATCAAGATAATATGAATTATCGTTGTTATCAGACATTAATTTGATAACAGTGACAGATGAATACACTGAAGTATTTTGTTGTATTTAATAACTCCAGTATAAGTTTTCCAATATTCCTTGAAAATATATTTAAATAGTTGCTAGTTTTTCTTCCGAATTTTTTGATATTCTACCTACCTATCACCTCAATCAATGCCAGAAAATACGAGTTTTATCTCATTGATGTAGGCCAAATACTGCCCTGATACTGCTCTAGGTATGCGTTTCATATAAATAATCGTGTCCTATTAATATGCAATCCAAATCTGAACATGTGGTTAATTAATAGTCTAATTATGTTATCAAGCATCGTGACATGATGAAAAGAAGGTCACTTGTTCGTGACTCTTGACGATTTATACGAATTCTTCACGCGGAGGAATGAATCATGACAAGAGTCTGCAATAACTATTTTCCATTAGGCAAACATTTTCCATACATCTATTTTAAAAATGATTTTTGATCTTGTTTTCCAGAAAATATTTTATTCTCAATGTGAAACTATCACTGTTGTGTATTTAGTCAATTGTTAACCATTTTTATTTAATCAGAGGAATATACCTATACAGATCGGGAATCCTTTCAGGAATTCCCTCAGATAAGTTAACTGAAATTTTTTGATGCTTTTATGAAAACAGAAAATTCCTCTAATAGCTCCATTTTCAGTTTATATAGAGGTCTACTGTTTCAAACTTAATTTTATAAGATGTTTTTATTGAGTGTTCATAGTTCACTAGTAATGTGCTCCTCTTTTAAAAAACTTCTGTTGAGTGAGCATTTTAAAAAAATTGTGAAATTTTTTATGGAATTGAATGATTGAAAAAAACATAGTACCTACATATTTTTACAAACCGAATACTGACGCTTGTATTTTAAATTGGGAAAAATATTTCATATTCTTCAGTCATATTCATAGTTCATATAGTCAGACGACATTTCATATCGAACTAAATGTTTATATAGGTACTTTATGTAACAGTTAAACCATAAATTGATCGATGACAGATCAATATTGCAAATTAAACATAAGAGAATACAAATATTTTACAAAAACAAACTAGCATTTGAACAAAAAGGATAGGAATACTCAACTTATCATGAATTGCCTGGACTATAACTTCAAAAATGATCTGTTTTGTTTCAACCGCACATACTTATTACATATTACATTAGAAAAAACAATTTTTTCATAACGTCAAGAAAGTCGCGACATGTTGGCGATAACTTTCATGTCAATTCCAATTTTTCTGTACCTATGTTATCGAGAATATTCTCGAACTGTAAATTTAGACATATATGAGTTTGAGCGGATACAGAAAAATAAAGTAAATAAGCGATTTTCATGTTTACTGTTTCAATTTTTGAGGAGAAAATCTGTGTTAATTGATAAAAGTCATGATTCAATAGAAAAAAATCAGACATTCTGGTTTTTCCGAAAAAACGACGTGGTTTTTGCAACCTACAACCTGCAACCTACAGCCATTTTAAGATAATAGGTAATAGTTCGAAAAAGTCAGCTGCAGAATGTTCTCCCTCATAACATATGTAGGGTGAAAAGACTCAGTTAAAAACCCTATTTTATTGTCATAGTTTTATATAATGAATTCATCTATCCAACCTAACATCTCGTCTGATGTTAAGTTGATCCCTAACTTTAGTTTTCATTTCTAGACATTAGTGAAATGTTTTCAAACATTATTTTAATTCATTTCAAAAGCGTTTTCAAAGTAGGTACCTAGTAACTTGTATTTTCATGTACGATTTTATTAAACTGATTCGACCTTCCATATCAACTTTGAGGACGTCAATCTTGAAAAAGTTATATTCTTTACTAATCCCGTCCAGAAATGAGTCACAAAGCACGCACTTACCGAAAACGGCCGTAATAAATCGGTTGTTCATCTCCGCCCGGCGATTCGCATTCCGCGTCCGTCTATCTCTTCGGCGTAACGAGGCCCCGAGGTCGACGTTGTTGTCTCGGTATAATCGACATCTCGTGTCTCCGTCTAACTCGAACCGAGTTGGCGGCGCGTGGGCGTCACGCCCTTGCAGGCAACCCGCCGATCGGGAGCGCAAAGAACAGGAAAGCAGAAAGAAGAAGGCGTCGACGAACTAGCGAATCGAGGAGGAAGAACCTGACGCGGTCGACCTTTGAGCACGCATCGATCGTGCGGACGAGACCCATCGCATAGTAGAAAAGACGTGGGAATGGTGCTACATCATTAACAAATTAAAACATTTTATGTTCATAAGAGTATAATGAGTGATATAAATATTTTTCATACAATCAGTGGGGGTTGAAATTCATTTCATTCACATTATGGAACGTTGAATTCCATAAGTATTCTATCTGGTAGGATGAGCTAATTACCTTGTCAACTTGTATATTCTCTGAAATTAGTGACAAAATATTATACCGGCGTGATATTTACGACCAGCAGGCTAGGAACACAGTCAAATTTTAGGCTTCAAATTATGAACATTAATTTCCATTTCAAGATTTTTTTATTTGAATTAACGTGTTTCGACTACTTGGTCATTGCACATGGAACAATTTTTACAGTTTCATGTAATAACAGTGTTAATGATACAGATACCTAAATATAATTAACAATATATTTGTAGTGAAATTAGATGGAAGTGTATTATTTCTAGATGCGTAAACTACGCAAGGTCATATAATCCACATTTCCCGATAAATTTTAATGAACCTTTAGTCCGAGTTGGTTACGAACTGCCTCATTTTTTGCACACCAAATGACTATATGTTCAACTGTAAGGGGGATATTATCACAGTATTCGCACTTAGGTTGTTCAGATGATGTCATCACATAACTGTGGGTCAGTTTCGTATGACCTATTCTTAGTCTCCTAGCTACTATTTTGTCTTGTCTGTTCAGGGCTAATCTTGTTTCTTTGTGAATTTTTGGTTGTATTTTGTGCAGTTTGCTGGTATCATTTTCCCATTGAATTTGCCATTTAATGATTCTATTCTTTATTGAATGAATTAAATCTGTATGAGCCACAACGTTTGTAACATTAAGATCAGAGGATTTTGCAAGCTTCATTCCCTGGGATGCCCACATGAGATGGAATCGAGATCATCGTAGTAGAGATGTTCCTCTTTCGTACTGTATAAATAGGTATTGGTGAATGCATATACTTCGAGTTTATCCTACGGTGATTTAAATGTTTTTGCAAATGGTTTTTTTCTGAAAAGACGCATTAGAACGATATTATCGCATCTCAAAAAATGTATTGAAATGATTTCAGTAAAATGTTTTGTCATTTGATAAACACGTATATTACGTGACTTGACTAAATGAATCATAAATTTATATTCAGTTTTTTTACGATTAATTGGACAGTAGGTCTTCAGATTAGGTATAAGAAGAATGTTTCTATGATATATTAGGTAGGTAGATACGTATTTAATTCTTTAAAGAATGAAAATTTAAAGTTAAGTTTTATGAAAAAACTATTATAATGAAAGTATAAAATATAAACTGATAGATGCTACAATATTCATTTAAAAAATTGTAATTCCAGCAGATGTAGCACATTTCAATAGCTAGAACGAAGCAGTCGGTCTTCCAATTACGTAATGTGGTATCGATTTAAGTGTTCTCACACATCAATTTTATAGCTCTCGATATTTTTCATAGAATATTCATATTACTCTATGACATTTAGGTATTTTATTAATTCTTGTGTATAAATAAATGAATCGATAAGGGGAGTTCGGGGGTCAAAATCGTCACTTTTTTTTTAAGACGGATTAAAATTGAATAACATTCTTCTGTAATAAAATAACAATTTTTAAAACAATTTTAAATCAATTTTATTTAATTGATAGAATATGTCATATAGCTCCAGTAATTTGTTTATACTATCGTCTGCCCATGTAAAAGCTCGACATTTCATTGTTTTTTCATTGAGTATTTCTCAAAACTCGTGCATAGTTTCATCATTATCTTTGACATTTATGATCATAGCCTGAAAAAACCTGTTTGGTGAAAACTGGTTTCGATTTCATTGAAATTATCTTCAGACTGTCATCAGATGGTTGCCTGACTAAAACTACTAGATAGGTGCTTTATATCAACTAAATTAAACTAAAACTGCCTTCTATATATCGACTGTCAATGGACAAACTCTTTGTGTTTTACAAGTGAAATGAAATAGAAAACATTCTATTCGGTCAATGTAATTTAATTACGAGTATTAAAAAAAGTACCTGTATATTTTTAGAAAATCCGTATTCTGAGAAAAAACATTGATTGATAAACTGCGATCGATGCAATTTTGGATTACTGTGAATCTTCTTTTCTAGCAAATCATATTATTTCCTACATTTAGTCCGTTTTCGCCTATTCCACTTGAAATGCCTACTAATTGCGCTGTTGCCATATCATCATCTTTTTCCCGAATGATTATTTTCCTACCTCAATGGATTTTCTGTTAATGATTACCGTACCGGCTCTTCCGTTTTGCACGATCGCGTTTAATAAATACATCTGGCCCGAAATAACTCAACCGCCCTCTTCGTGCACGCCATCGCGATCGATCCGACGATATTACGTCTCGCAACGAACGGTCTCTCGACAAACGGAGGAACAACAACAAGAACGAAGATCGTATCGACGTTGGCACCCGCGGAACGTTGTCGCATTCCAAGTTTTTAGGCGGTACCGCGCGCCTCGACCCGTTCTAAGAGCAGTCGACATCGCGCGCGGCCAAAGGTTTCCATACCTAATGGGTACCTGGAATTAATTAACCCGCCGAGATGCTTATCGTCGGACGCCACCAAATTCCCGAGCTCGGGGAATCTGCTCCCTCTAGCTGAACGTTGACGGCGCACAAAGATGATGCCACCATTGAGAGGGTGGAATACCATCACTTTGTCAATCTTATCAATATGAGAAAAAATCAGTATTAATGCAATTATTATTATTAATAACTAGCTGACCCAGCAAACTTTGTACGCATATTTACTTTTATCGGAATATTTTTCAAAGAGCCGGAAAGACATGTTCTACTATTTGTGCTACACTATCTTGTTTTTAATATTTACCCCGTGTGGAGCCAGAGACTTACTCATTTACGAAGGGACTGCAATACTTCCTGTTATTTCAAATCAGTCGAATAATCAACAAATTAATTAACACGTTTGATGTATTGAAACTTATTAACCTGTCCGTTCTATAGTTAACGGCATGTTCTTAATTTCGTAGCAAGTACTTGTCTCATATATCTCATCATTAATTATATGAGATATTTGCTGTATATAAGTCAAAGGCTTATTTCCATTCTAAGTCTAAGACTTTAGTCCATTCCCGGAAACCAACGAATATAGTGACTGGTGGCTGTGACAATAGCGTCCATTTGAATTGACTTTTCGCGCAATATTTTGTCGCATCACTGGTAGTATTTTCTTATAAAAAAAATTAAACTTTGCCTTCAATATTGACACAACGTTCATTGGTCCAATACGATTTGCTGGGAACTGTAATCTATTTCAACGTTATAATAGAATGCAGGTCGATAGGAGTTAAACGCAACCTTTTCATATTGTTAATTTCGATTCCGTTCAACTTCATTCCGAGCTTCGTGTTGTTCGCCAGGTTGACTTGCTCTTTTATATATTTGACTTGCTGCATTGCGAATTCTGCGAGTTAAGTTTGTACATCTAATATCTATCATTTTTGAAAACGAAATTTCAACTGTGAATTAAAGAAAACTATGTATTTTTCTTTATTATCAAATATACCATGTGCTATGTTAGTAACGTTTATGTAAGTCGGTTCAAACTTACCAAAATTTCATTTTAAATTGAAGTTTTAGTAATAGTCGTGATAGCTCTGAACTAACCGAGATATGTGATAGGATATGCAGTTATTCTACTTCCTCTTTTTGAGAATTATTAACTATTCCTTACTTATATTATTAATTAAGTATTCTTTAATTTTCTAATTTTACATGGAATTTTCTAAATGTTTTCCCTGACAATTACAAACACACCAAAAAAAATAGTGAAATCGGGCCAGCCGTTGACTCTACTTTTTTCTTAGAAAACGTTTGCATGGGAGAAAGAAATGGGCTTTTTTAGGGTTTTACCGGCAATTATTCGAATTTTTCTCGCCGTGAAAACCATCCTAGGACTTGAACGAACATAAAAAAAAAATTGGAGAAATTGGTCCAGGAGTTATTGAGTTATGCGCTTACTAACACACTTTGCGATACATTTTTATATTATAGATAATAATAGTATAGTAATAATTATCATTCAAGTAATAGCTCCGGTTTCCGACCGGCTTCCCCTATCCGACCACTTCGGTTTTATTACTTTGTAACGTTTAAAATTTCGACGAAAAATTGTGAAATAGAACGCATTTAATTGAATCACTCATCAATGTCGCATGCGAAAATCTGTCTATCAAATATTGAAAGAAAGCCGTCAATTCAACAAAATCTACACGGGGGTTTGAATACGTAAGGTATTATTATATTGATCTCTCAAAAACATAAATTTGTGAAAACAAACATCTGTACTTTTTCGAAGAATGCGCGATAAGTTCTGTGTTTATTTTCTGCCTATATTGGTTCTTTTCGAAAATTTCCAATGCGTATTTATGGTTAACCTCTGATATGTGAAAATAATGAAATTGATAAAAATTATTTTATGATCAAGTATTATTTATTTATTCAACATACACTGTTAAAAATTAATTTCTCTAGAAATTTTACCCAAAAGTTTAGGAAGTTTTAACGTAAAACAATCTAGTAAATTTACTCAACAAAATCATTCAGTTTTGTCAATTCAGTTCCATAAAATTACAAAACATTTTATGAAATTCACAAAGTGATAAAAAAAATAATTTAAATAAAACTAAGAGATTTTGTGATTTTCACTATAATTAATTTCAAACATGACAATATCTTTTCGCCAACACAGTGGCTTGATCAGATCAGTGGTATCAGATGTTGATGATAAACTGAGCTATTACATTGTGGACTGCTTGCATTTATCCTGAAGTGTATGGAAATTACCATAGAACATTGTTCTACGGTTCTTCAAAATAAAGTTTTATTTAAATTATTATTTACATAATTTAATTTATTTTTTGTCACTTTGCGAATTTCATAAAATGTTTTGTAATTTTATAGAACTGAATTGACAAATTTGAATAATTTTGTTGAGTAAATTTTCAAAATTGTTTTCCGTTAAAACTTTTTGGTAAAATTTCCAGAGAAATTTGTAACAGTGTAAGACGACAAAACTATGTTGACAAGTTGGATAAGTCAGATTGGGACATCGTTAGAAGACCAACCGATGACTTTTTTTTTTCATTGTATAGGTACCCCCGATGATAAGTCCTCGTAACGGCTGTGGCGACTACGTCGTTTACGTCTCCCTGGAAACGACACTGAGACAATATTTGCAATTCCGAAACCGTATATTACACAACTTGGAACACGTGAACGCGGGATTTGCCACACTGAGGGCCACGCTATCTAGATTTATGATTATATACTAGCTTGGCGGAGCTCGTGCCAAATGTACACACTCTCTCTACATCCTAGATTAATTAACCGCAAGTCGAGCACAGCGTGGGGGGAGCGGATACCAGAGCGAGACGGTGTGCCGAGAAATATGCAAAACAAAAACCCGCTAACTAATAAGTTTGTAATTCTCTTGTTAATGGTTGCTCCTTTTCGTTTCCCTCACCTCGTATATTACAGAATTACCTCCTAACCCTTAAGAAATGAAAGAAAGCATTTTAATGAAACTGCTCTTTTCAAATACATGAATCTTCTTTAATTAATTGATATTAGTTTTTAGTATTTTTATTCATGATCTGAAGAGAAATATCAATAGAAAACTCGTAGATTTATTCTAGGAGAATGTATCTACTAATCCAACACGCAAAATAAAATTGATGAAACAATTTTTGTTTCAACATATTTTTTCTTTGTATTTGACCGATCGTTTTTGAAACCAGTTCTCTTGCTAAAATAACAATGGAGTTGTTTTCCGAAATTTAATTGAGTAATTTCGAAATGAATGTAATCATTTTTATTGTCTTTTACTAGAAATTATGGGGACTTCCAATTCTTCCAATTATATACTGTTGAATCCAGTATATTCAGAATTTTATACAGATATTGGAAGAATATAACTAATGTTTGAATGAAGATATCATACAATAAATTCTTATTATAGTTGGCCTTATTGAGATTTGTAATTTGTGTAAACATTTTAATATTTTAAAATGCTGTGTCAGTAATATGATTTCGTTCTGCAAAAACACAGAATAATTCCAATAATTATTACTCGACTTCCTTAACAAAAAAATAATAAAATATTAATAACCTATTCATTCTTTCTCAACCAAAATTTAGTAGAGTTAATTTTTGACGAAACAAACGTGATTCTCAATGCACATGAGCTCAAATTAGTGATGACAGATATTTTCAATTTTTCGTTATTGAAATTTGTCCTATTGTTGTTACATTCTCTAATTCAAGAAACCATTCGATAAAACATCTAGAACTTACTCTTCTTTCAATAGAATTCAAAGTTTTACTCGATTCTGGACATCTGTTTGGATATTCAGAAATTTTCTTAAAAATCACCACATTCGACTATTTGGCATATTGCCGAAATATTCTTGAGAAATCTTATTTCAAAATATAATAGTCTCGGTATGTTATGTCAGAATCTTCAAAAAATCGTTATCATAGGAAAGTTTTACAGACTTATATGTAGGTGTCTAATGTCTTTAAAATAACTAGAAGTATCGGGAAGAAATATCCATGTAAACTTTTCAAAGTAGTTTGAAAACATTTCAGTTTTCAATCCAAAATGTTAAAGAAAACATTGTTTCATAGATTCACGAGTTCATAAACAGTGGTGAAACTTACGTCACAGTCGTTTAATGAAAGTCCGTAAATCTAGGAAACAGTTTTTTTTTGCCATTTCAATTTCAAAATAGTTTAACATCAAGTTATAACCGCTAACTTCAATACTTTTATTATTACAAGAACTATATTCCACGTATAGTACAATTAAAACACTTGGATGATTCCACGAAATTCTGCATATATTTAGAAACTATTAACGCGTTAGGAAAAGTTTAATTAATAATAATAATAATTTCTTTATTCTCAACAGGTATAATACCTAATTAAAGTAATTTAAGAAAATAAAAATGATAACATAATGTTGAATAATAACTAAATAAAGAAAGAGATATAACAAAGAACTTCACTATTAACTGATAACTAATAATTACTGACTAATGGAACTTAATGAAATATTAAAAAGAACTGAATCCAAATCAATTCATTTCAGTTAATTTCCTTTGTTCGCATAACTTCTAATAATAACTTCTATGGAGTCAAAGTGAATGTCACAATTATTGGCAACGCTATTGAATGTTGAGTCCACATAACTCCATAAACCAAATAAAGGATTGTATTAGCGAGTTTGTCCTTGGAGTCTCTAGGTGGAATAATTCTGTAGTACGAGAATTTTGCCTATAATAAATAGTCCTATGAATGTTGAAGAATTATTGAAATAGTTGCCATTGCGTATATCGTATCCATATATTTTCGAGGTAGATGAAGTAAGTTGAATGATGTGTGGAATCAAGGAAAGCTTCTGATCGGAAACTATACCAAGATCTCTCACCTTATCAGAACGAGAAAGAACCTGACTGTACATACTGACTGAATTGACTGTACATAACCCCCCAAGAAATAATCCAGAGGCGTCAAATCGCATGATATTGGCCAATTCACAGCGCCATTTCGAGAGATAAGCTACTCACCAAATTCATCCTTCAATATGTCCATTGTTTCACGAGCTGTGTGGCATGTGGCACCGTCTTGATGAAACCACATTCAACCAAGTTGAACTCGGCCAACTGGGGCAAAAAAAAGTTGCGTATCATGGCTCGATATCGTTCGCCGTTGACGGTAACGCTTCTTCCATGGTCGTCTTTGAAGAAAAATGGACCGATGATGCCACCAGCCCATAAACCACACCAAACTGTCGTTTTTTCGGGATGCATATTTTTGTATGGCATATGGCTGTTCATCACTCTAGATGCGACAGTTTTGTTTATTTACATATCCTTTAAGCCAGAAATGAGCCTCATCGCTGAACACAATTTTTCGATAAAACAGCGGATTTTCATTAAGGATTACTTTCATTGGTAGGTCATTCGTCTTCAATTCTCGCAGAAGTTGAATTTTATAGGCTTTCAAACCCAAATCAACACGTAAAATTTTCCATGCGGTTGAGTAACACATGCCCAATTGCTGAGGACGGCGACGAATTGACATTTCACGATCCTCATTAACACTGTACGCTAAGGCTGCAATATTCCCTTCAGTACGCACTGTACGCATGCGAGACAATGGTTTGATGTCCAACAAAGTAAACTTGGTGCGAAATTTGGTGATAACAGCACGAATTGTTGATTCACCAGGTCGATTTTGACGACCATAATATGGTCGTAACAAACGATACACATTTTTCACAGAGCACGAAGGTTGATAGTAAATTTCAACAATTTGCAATCTTGTCACTTTGACATATGACGTTTGAATACCATTACCAACCATTCCCGTCAACCTGAAAAACTCAATTCTTAAAAAATCACCGTTTATATATACACCCATGTTAATATATAGCATAGTACCAAAATCTACGTATATACATTTTAATCATCTATGCACTGAATAAAATGGCATATTCAAATGCTTATTTATGTATATAAAATGCAAGATGTCTCAGAATAAAATGATAATAATAAAAGGCCTTCAGTTTCCAAAACCTCGGCGAAATCTAGCATTGCCGATCTGCTTAACCGAGGTATATCATATCGTTTAAAGCAGTGATTCCCAAAGTGGTCCAGGTGGACCCCCGGGGGTCCACGGGAGACTTGCTGGGGGTCTACATAGGCGTGAACAAAAAATGGGGGTCCATAAGATGTTAATGGGGGTCCATAAGATGTTAATGGGGGTCCACGAAAATTTATCTGCTTTTGATAGTAAAGAGCAAAAATGTAAGCATAGATTTATAAGAGCCTACCTACATTGTTTTGAGTACCTAACTAAGCAGATAATATTTTAATAAGGCAAGCGACTGTTACTTGTCCAAACTTGCGTATTCGATATTACATACAATTTCGTGTACCGACTTGCAAAGCGCTATCCGCCCGACAATGCTTAATGCTTGTTCAGACATGATTTTGATCACCACTATGAATACTTGATGCCAAAGACAAACTCATTCATTTGTTTCCGGAATTTTGAAAAAAAGGTGTGAGAAAATTTATATCTGTGTTTGCTAGTGCCGGAGAAAAGTAAGTACCTACCTTTTTTTTTATAGTACTTAAGTATTTTGTTTACGTGTACTAGTCGGTTGATCACAACGGCTTGTAGAGATAGGTAACTTAGTAACTTACAGATATTTTTATTGTCCTCTTTCGATTTGAAGACAAACACAGTACGTTTTATTCAATTGTTTTTTCACGATAGAAGCACTGCCTCTCTGAAAAGGCCGAATAAGCAATATTGCAGAGCAATTAATTTTATAATTTTTCTTGCAAATAACTACTCATTTTATAAAACAGTAATTTCATAATCATTTTAAATGGATTTTGAAGTAACTATTTCATCAAAACTATTCCTTTTCGGAAAGAGCGAGCGGTGCGCGGGCGACGGGAAAAGGGCGGGGCTTGAACTTTGATGCCAGTTTGTCACGTTTTAACAATGAAGACGTAGACAAAAAATACGCAAATACACGGAGCGCGTGAACTCATTGATTTAATAAAATGTTAGTTATCGTTTTTATGGACAAGTTTGGGATTTCGACTTTTATTTTTTCCTACACAAATATGATCAGTATTCGATACTGAGTACACCAATTTTAATTTATACTATTAAAAATTAGTGGTAAATTATGTACTTTAAAATTGATACCGTTTTGTGAAAACGTCTGTATTTGTCTTAGCGGTTTATTAGTTGGTCCCTTTACAAGCCGTTATTCTATTTCCGCCTGCTGACAAAGGCTGCGGTGTGATACCTATATTCAGAAAAAAACTTGGTTACTAAAACATTTTTTCACAGGTAAGGTAACTGACACGAAACATGGCTACAGCAAAGAAAAAATGGCGACAATATAGTGTCGATTATTTGAAATATGGTTTTGTTCCATCAGAGGCAGACAAACAATGGCCCATGTGCCTATTATGCAACAAAGTTTTGACAATGTCTCTATGAAACCATCAAAGCTCGAAGATCATCTGAAAAGGTGTCATACTGATAAAATAGGTGAAGATTTAAAATATTTTCAAACATTGAGAGAAAAATATATGAAAAGAGACCCACAATGCACAGTATGTTCGCTTCAACATCTCAAAGTAACGAAGATGGCTCGCGGTCATCTTACAATATCTCATTACTTATAGCAAAATCTGGAAAACCGCACTCTATTGGAGAACAATTAATTTTACCCAGTGGCCAATGTTGTATTACAAGAGGAGCTGCTCGAGCTAAGCACTAATGAGGAGCTGAAGGTGAAATTTAGAAAAGGCTACCAAACATTTTGGCTGCAAGCAGAAATACCCAAAAAATATCCTGGACTGTGGGAAATCGCAAGGAAAATTTTAATAGCTTTGCCCTCGTCATACCTTGTCGAGAGCAGTTTTAGTGCCGTTACAAACCTCTTAACAAAAAAAAAGGAGCAAATTAAACATCACAGAGCGGGGGGATTTGCGGTTATTGCTCACAAATATAAAGCCAAACATTGATCGTTTGCTCACACTCCATCAGATACATCCTTCCCATTAATTAAAATTATGACCTGAACCTATATTACCTTAATAACTTCTTCTTATAATTCTATTCTTTTAATAAATAAAGTGTACCATTTTTCGTTTTTATTTTACATATCGGAATATATGGATAGAACTCAGAAGTGACATAATTTTTATATTCTAACGACTTTAAGAATATGGTAGAAATGTAGCAGCAGGGGGTCCACCGAAACCAGTAAAATTTTGAAAGTGGTCCACGAGAAAAATATGTTTGGGAACTACTGGTTTAAAGTATTATCCGTTTACTATATGGATTATAGGAACATATACAGACTGCTATATTTGAGGGGTTTAATCGTAACAAAATGCTACTCGGTCTACTAAACTTAATCTTTTCGAGAAGTAATAAAAGGATCTTCTGTAGTCGCCGCGAACGCCGTCGCTTAATCCGTCCGAGCGACCGAAAAGAAGCATTTAATTAGGTAATTCATTCCGCTCCGTTCGTCCGCTAGGCATCTGACATTTACCGTGTAAAGAGACCTTTAACGCAATAACTTTCGCCGGCTGATCCTCTCTCTGTCTCGTCGCGTATAACTGGTTTCGAGCGAAATCGCTATCTGTAATGACCATTACGTCACGCGACGCTATCAACGGTGTTTTGACTGATACGTTGACTTGCGATTACGTAACTTAGTTTCCGCGAGCGTGTTCGGCTGTCGAAAACGTGCCATTTCCGGACTTTCGGAGAGACCTTTTTACAGAATGTCACTTTTACTTTTCGCTCAACATTCTGCAGATCATCATTCGAAGGTGATTCCATTAAAAATTGATGGAATCAAGCTTAATATTAAAATTATAGATCGGATTAACATTTCTACGATACGAATTGTTATTTATGGATTTAACCCCGATTGAAAGAATCATGCATTCATTATTTTTCTTATTTTGTTTTTACGATGAACAGAAATATTGTCGCAATTTTTTTGTCTATTAATATGTGTATTGATAATAAATTTCTACAAATTTCCAATAACGCACTTGTGTACGCTGGATGCACTTATTGGAACGCTGAACAACGCTAATTTAGACCTTCTTCTTTTTGTAAACGTTCTAATGACTGTCTAGCAGTTTATAGTCTCATGCATGCTGATGATTTAAAAATATATCGCAAAATCGAAACATATGAGGACTGCATAACCTTACAGGATGGTCTCACCGCCGTTTCTGATTGGTGTTACCACAATAAATTCAATATTAATGTAACTGAATGTAACGTTGTAACCTTCACTAAAAAGAAACGTCCTATACAATTTGACTACACAATTAACGAAACCACTCTAACCAAGGGTCTCCGAAATTCGAGACCTCGGTATAATATTTGATCAGAAATTTATTTTTCCTAAAGAAATCCAAAACACGTTGGCCACAGTAATCGCCAACGTGTAGACGTTGGGGATAAGACGCAAGAAGTTACAATATTCATTGATTCCAAAAAAAACGAAGTTACCAGAACCTCCAAGAGATCATGGAACCTACCATGAGGAGAAAAGTTGTGTTGAGCTACTGAGAAATATTTGAGAAATTTGAAAAGCACAAATGAATTTCGACGTATAACTACTCAAAAATAACATATGAAGAGGTTTAAGAGATCAATTTGCCCTATACTTATAATAGAATATATGCAATGTTTAAATTAAATCGAAAATTTCAAATATTAATTCCGGATTTGTCACTTCTCTTGAGTGAAACTTTTTTTGAGAAGAGAGCTTTTTCAAGCAAGAATCTCAAAAAGACAAATGTTGATTTGCTCCAAAGCAGATCCTCCACATGTACTGGTACTGGAATTGTTTGTACATCTTTCCAACGGAAACCTAAATATTTATAACTGAGGTTATACTCAAAGTTCAAATTAATCTTTATTATAGGGAACAAAACGAACACAATCTTAAATGTACAAACTTGTAACAGTTAACACTTTTCTGTTGATATTAATAATAATAATAATAATGACTTTATTTTCCACAATGTACATTTTCTATCCTAGTTAAAAACATGTGATAGTATTTACAAATATTCGACATTGTGAAAAAAGGCGAAGTCCAGGTTTGGACCACTACTAAAGTAGTCCATCCTGGTCCACTTAAACTTTATTGTAACATTTCCCTTTCCTTACTTGTAATTATAAATGCTAAAATGTCTTCAATTTTCCAAACACTAAAGCAAGCTACCAAACAAACGATTCCAATTCCCACATTGCAAGACAAAATAATATTCAAATAATTCTTTTTTGAACCTTATCCTTTGAGTGAGCGACCTGATGTTGACTGTCAGTGCGTTATAATTTCTAGCAATGTTATTTGAACCCAAACTTGCTAGAAAGCATCATTTCTTGTGAGTTCATCACATATTTGTTCACATTCATAACAGTTTTTAATGTAAAGGCCTAATTCACCACCACGTCCGTCAGGACCCTGCCTAATAAAGTTATTTATATACCCCTGCAGCACAATGGTATTTGAATGGTAAAGAATACATGTCTAGAACTCTCGAACTCTCTAGTTGTGCTCCAAAAACTGCTCAAAAGTTTTTTATTGAAGTAGCAAAATTCTGTTCATTAGATGTGAATTTCCTCAAAACATCAAACCATTTTAATCCACGACTTAACGAAAGAGTTTTATGCAGGTAGCACCACATCTACTCCTATAGTCTACATTAAAACTTTCAACGCATAGCCATACCTTGCAATATTAGTAGCAACTCTTTCAATATTGGACTGTTATTTAACCTTCTATCAATTTCCTCACCAAGAAAAGAACCACTGCTCTGAGAAGTTATGTTCTCGTTGTTAAAGATGAGGCTGATTGTTGTTTGGTATAGGTATATGAGCAAAAAGTAAACATATAGATTTTATGCCTCCTTTCGTTCTTTTTCTTATGAAGTAATGATACTATTTTCACTTAATATTAAGGATGTGTCGTCCAGCATTCGAGTGCTCTCTTGTATTACCTGCCAGTTCGTTCATATAAATTACATACGAAAGTGTTGAACCAATTGCCCAACGTTGAACCTTGTGGACACCTTCATTGGTGTTTATTGTTTTCGTGTTTCTAGCAGATTTAACCTGATTAAGTCCACTGGAATGCCTCGTATCGTACACACACACACACACACACATATATATATATATATATATATATATATATATATATATATTGAAAGAAGCTGTGGTACTACATTTAGGATCAGCCGCTGACACATGTTACGAGGTTGATGGCTCCTATCCGTTCTGCGTAGCCAAAGTTGAGTCTTATATTATTGACTTGGAGATGAAAAACAGACTAAAACTCCACAAAGATTTTGTGAGATTTGAAGGAACTTCTTTGCTAAGCAGATATCAAATCTTCGAATCCGGCTTGTTCTTGCAAAATTCATAAATGCCGATTTCCTTTACGTTTTTTATTCATCTATAAGTTTGCGCAATTTCAACTTGTCAACATCATTCCAATAAGATTGGCAAGTTCGAAAGACGTGTTAGAAGCTGCAGCCAAATGTAGGTTGTACCTATAGCTTCTTCATTTAATTTATAATGCAAAAATAAATGCAATTCTTTCATCATCTAACATACAACATCTACTGAATTCCTGGGACATCGGATGATGCTAATAAAAAAATAACGTCGGGAATGGATTACTATCATCGGAAATATGCCAACTTGACGTCGCCCGATCCTGAAACCCTCCGTTATGTGGGTCGAACGCTGGTGCTGGATTCCCGTCGTGGTTACATCTCGTGACGTTTAATCGATAGCCCTATATTCGTAGGAATATAACACCACCGCTTCCGTCGACCGAATCTGGGCGCGTAGAACTGATAATATGCGGCCAGCAAGGGCCAATTCTTGCGGTGACTATACGGACGTAACTAATGGAATTAAAATGTCGAATTTAATTTCCTTAGTTTTGCAAAATGATAATTTTCATTTCAAGTGTTGGAGCTAATCGTTCTGGTATCGTAGATATTGGGCATTTCGATGTGAACCATATACCCACAATTTTATACTTTATACTCATTATCGATAACTAATGTTCTTTCTTACCTTTAGGTATATGCTTTTCTTTAGGTATATTTAATTGATATTGCTCTTCAGGATCAGTTTCATGATTGATTGAATTCAGCTCCAATTATTTGAAATCATTAGATCGCTGTTTACAGAATCACTCAATTGCGATGTATGAAAATTCGTGCTACGCTTCGATGAATAAAATGATCTTCAAATAAATCTTAATAAATGTTTAATTAAAATTGTGATGAATCAGGGGACAAAACCGAGGTCGAAGCATTCGTAGAAATGATCTGATGTTCTAGCAAATCTTACAAAGTCTAATTAAATTGCAACAGAACAATGTTAGTTATTTAATAATGTTGTATAAGCATTAATGTTGGTAGTCTTTATTGAAAAAATATGAGTTGAAACAGCAAATTTCATCATTTTTATCTTTCTATCAATATGATGTACCTACACGTATATTGCAAAAAAGTTCTACAGAATTAAATTGAAAGCAGTTTCGCCGACGTATTTGCAATATATATAATTTGAAATATACGCTCAATTACACCCCAGAAAAATACCTGTTCTCATGTTTTGGTAATAGGTTGTGGTTAGTAGTATATCGTTATAATTTTGTTCATTTTTCATATATTTTCGTCAGAAAGGGTGAGAGGAGTGATTTTTGTTTTGAAAGGTTATATTGATACTCTTTCGTCCTAGTGTTGAGTAGATCTGATTATCATGTTGTATTACTTGGAAGATGACGAAAAGTTAACCTGACTGTCGAAAAAAAGTTAGCTGGTTTTTCTTGAAAAAGGATCAGAAATTAATTCTTCATTTCAAGGTAAGTGACGTGTTGAGAACTTCATCAAATTATATAATTTTTCTTTTGTGGAAGTTTGCTTTGTTGAAAAGAGTAAGTATTGGGATAATCTTCTGGCATTTGTTAGTTATTTGGAAATTGTGAACAGAAGAAGTACCCTTCAGAGGATCAAAGCACGTGTTCTTCATACACAGTAAAGTGCACACTACATCTTTGAGTAAGTCGAGGTATTTTCCATTTAGTTTCGATTATTGTTTGATGGAGGCTTTTATGTTTCAAGGTTTCAATTTGTATTTTCACTTTTACTTTTCCTTCTTTTGAATTTCTCCGTTTTTTTTTTGAGTACTGGAACTGTTGAGAATCACCATTTTGAGAAGGTTAGGCAGAATAGATCTTTGAGCCTAAAGCTGGAAGTTTGAGTACGCTTGGTGGGGTAAGAGTATTCCAGTACATTGTTTGAAGAGACAATTGATATTTGATTCATTTTATTTAATTAACCATGAATTTACGTTAATTTTATAACTCTTTAATTTACATGCTGAAGATTCCTTTTTATTTAAACATTCATTATATAGTTTTTGTTGTGACTATTAAGTCCTCTTTGCTGAGAGAGAATTAATTTATCTTTATTTGTTTCAATTTTTTTTGCATTTTACATTATTAATTTTCTTTTATATTTAATATATATGTATATCTATATAAAATCATATCATTTATTGAACCAAGTGGATATTACTGTTAGGGAGAACTTACAGAGAAGATTAAGAACTCTTATATCTGGTGGAGTTGTTGTTTGATCCACCAGAAAACCAATTGAATTGTACCGAGAACTTTCCAACCTCTGGCGCCTGGCATTAAATTTTTCTTACTCTATTAACCCACCCCATCTTCACTGCAGCTAAATGTGGTGTGGTAAAATTCATTAACTTTCAGTTCTCAGTTAGCGGTCACTCAGATTTTGAACCAGAAGTTAATCACAGATGTAGATCTTGTGTGTGTGTGTGTGTGTGTGTGTGAGATTGTAGGTGTATACAAATCTATAACTAGATAACAAAGTAGGTTATAGTAGCTTGTTACGAAAGAGAGAAAGAAGTTAATAAAAACTGGTAATGTAGTTACATATTTTGATCAAATACCTAGTTTTTATATATTTTAGATCAAATATCTAATAAAAGCTTTTTGAGTTTTATTCTTTTTCTTCTTCACAGTTTTGAATATCTTAGTTGTATTATTTTTGATTTGATATATTGTAATATAAATATTAGATATTTTCTAATAGATAAAAATGCTAAAAATCCAACAATTCGAATGGCTCTAATTTATCTATGTATGTAGCAATAGTTGAAACCTCAAAATCACATCGCTATAGTATAGTGCCAATGTTTTTTGTTGTTTTATTGCTACCTATATATTTCGTGTTGATTTTTATAGGTGTTCTAGGTATTATAATTTATGTTATACATATTATGGTATACAAATATCCCCATAATGATATAATGTTATTACTAATCATAATTTTTTTTACTGAAGTTTAGTGTGCTTCGATAACAGAGATCATTAGCACTACGATACATTTTTACATTATATTTTAATTACATATTATTTTTTATGAAATTACATGTATTTTTCCTAGTCATATGCTTTTCGAAGAGAAACGTTGTTGAGTACGTTCTTTTCCGCGAGAAATAAAGGTCTAATCTTTTCAAGCACTACCCATTTGGTATGGTGTCGATTGATAGCGAGATATGCATACGAACTTTGAATACAAACGGTATAATTAGGTCGTAAAATGTAAAGTATAAAGCCGTCGACAGTATTAAATCGTTCGGACATATTAAATGGCTTCGGTATGTATTATTTTCATTTAATTAGCAGCGCGGTTGCGGCCGTTATGTTGCAACGACGCCCGTTTACTGTGTGGTCACTTGTTAACTGGTTTCGCCGTCGAAGTGTTACCGGCTGGCCTCGTCTTATTCGTCTCGCATACTAATGAGGGGTGGTACGGGACCGCTAATTGCGGTAACACGTATGTGTGTGTGAACGGAGATGGGTGTTTTTGCGATCTCGTAATTTAGTAATCACGTTCAAGATAATTTCCAGGAAAGCGGATATTAAGCTCCACCGATACTTTCGACGTAAGATCTGGGTTATCGTTTTATCATCCTGACGTTGTTCATTTCGTCTCTTCCGATTGCGCAGGGCTGTTAGGCGTGGTTTCATGCGTTTAACACACCTGAAATTAGATTTGCGGGGTCGATTCCCACGGTCACTCCAAAGAAATTATCTTCGAAAACAAAAATTAATTACATTTCTTTATGGTGTTTTTTCTATGAGATCTTATCTCTTTGACAGGTAACGAATTGTCACGTTTTATAGTCACTATTTTTTATTATTTTTTTTATTTATATTGTGTATCACACATTGTACTTGACAGAGTGTTGAAATAACACTATGTTTAACAATGTAAATAAATGGATGACTTGTATATCATATATAAGCATACCTATATGTAGCTCGCACTATGCATAAAGCAAATAAATGCTTTACTTGACTCACTCTTTCTGCAATTTCTTATTGTGTTATAACTCACTCATCTGGGCCACCCCTTTTCGAACACACCACTCTGTTTTATAATATTTTGAGTTACGCACCAAATTCGACAGTGGAATTCAATTACACATAATTCGACGAGTCTCTGTCTAGTACAGTGTTCCAAAACGTGGAGACCAGGCTCCACAAGGGGGCGCAATTTTATTTTTGAGGAGGGCAATTCGAAAATGGAGTCGACACGAATATAACCCTTACGCGCTTTTAAATTTCAACTTTTTCAACCTTTTCTGAGGGGCATAAAGATGTTAGAAAAGTTAAAGTGAGGCATGGCTCAAAAAAGGTTGGGAAACATTGGTCTAGTGGTTGTCTAGTTTGGCAAATTTTGCGTTTACTTTACCATGGAGAAACTGAATTAAAAAAAATGATATGAATAATATATGCATGTTTTGACCATTCGAGTACGTACATTTAAAAACTGATATATTCAATATAAAAATAATTGAAAGCTTTTCAGATTAGAGTGAAATGAAATGCTGTTATAAAAATCATACTCATCTAGGCTTCAGAAATTTGTAGAAGAAGAAAAAAATTGTAAAAAATGAATGAAGATTCATTGAAAATTGTTCAAAAGAGATCAGACTTCGTGATTTTAATTGACTTTAATTAATGTTGAAACAAGTGTATTAAACATGCACATAGCTGTATCCTCGAGGAACATTTCCGGAAAAAGTTTCAGAAACATCAACCCAACATTGTATCTACGTTATTCATATGAACTTTATTGATTGCGCTACAAACAGAAATTTTCAGTCGTTCTTCTAAATAATCTTTCTCCAACAGATGGTTCCAAAATCTTTTGTTAGTCGACTACTTTTTTGAAATCCAGAAGGAGAAACACCTCCATACTCCTATATATTTCGAAAAGAATATTCCTTTTTCTTTCGTAAACTTTTCTATTCAAATTAGTTGAAAAAAAAACCTTAAGTTTAAGTTTCATTAAAAAATCTTCCAGCTAATCTTACTCAACAAGGTGTGTAATTCTAACGATCTTACGATTTTTAATAACACTGAACCAGTGGAGTTATTTCATTATTAACTAATAATATTGAATCTCATTAATGCAGAAATTCCGTTTTCGCATGAATAGGACGATAATTATAAAATTTAAAAACAAGAATCTTCTTCGAAGTAGGTATTGGTTGTAAAAACGAAATCCAAATTTTATATAATTTTTTTCGTTGAATGTAGTTTTCAATCGATTGATTTATGTTAATATCAAGAAATTTCCGGCATAGTTATCAATTAATTCAATCTGGAAAATATCGTTGAATGAATTCATCAGGCTTTCCTAATAGGATATGTTTATTATTCATTAATTTTATGTATTGTCATCATTCATTGATGAACCAATTTCGACAATGAAAAACATTGTTTTTTCAACTTCCGGACAAAGTTTTTAGAACAGAAATTCGTTTTAAAATCTTGGACACAAGATAAATGAGAGAATTTTATGGGTTGTTGTTTAAGTTTTGCTGATTTCAAAAAGGTTTAATTAAGTCTGTATGGTTTTGCCTGTTCCGTGTGTTCCCGACTATGTCTATGATTGTTTGTGTTTGTCTATGATTCAAGTAGTTTAAATAATGATATATGCTGGGTAATGTACATCGATTACAAGCCCAATGGCCGTTCGGAACCGACGTTAACTGTAGGTCCACTGAATTAAAAAAAAATAAGTATGTATGGCGTTAAGGATTTAGAAGTTCTCAATTCAGCATTCCATCATATAATCATCACATTTCGATGGATCTTCTGAGAGTCTGAGACATCGATAAGTTCTTATCGCCATCTCAAGTTGGATAATATGGTGATATACATCATAGACAAAGAGACTTCGTCATCCGTGAACAAGTAACAGATGTTCGACGCTCTCTTTTCGACAGAATATCGTCGTCACTTCCCCTATTACGAACACGGCTGGTTTCAAGTTAGTCTTCGTACTGAAAATTAATTTAAGTTGTGAAATGATGAATATTCATGTATTTCAAAAAATCCCATCAATTTATTTCGGGCAAAGTAGCTCAGGTAACGTAAGCGTTTTTCCGCTTATTAATTATCTTATATATGAGCAGTTAATGGTCTGGTAAAAGCAGTGTTTTTATCAACATATTATCAGGTTAGAGGTTGTGGTTGGAAATCGTCGTTAGAGTGATAGTGAAATAAAATAGATTATTACTCTTGAATGAAAGAAAATATTTCATTCGTCTTAGGGAAATACTTAGTAAGTAATTGCGTTTTTATATTACTGTTAATCAGTTCCTCCCACTACACTTGTTGGACGATTTTATGTTTCGTATAATTAACAACATTTCCATTTTCAGAAATTTTCAGTTGGTACATCCGAAAAATACTTCGGTCTAGTAACCCATTAAGCCATATAAATACGTTTGAGAATTAAATTATTCTTGGTTGAATTAATATATAATTCTAAAACTACGAGATTTTTTTGGGTAAGTAGGAATACAACTCTGCGATGGCTAATTTCAATGGAAATATCATATCTTCAATTGAAATTGTTTGAATTAAACATGTGAATGTCCGTTCAAACATTAACTAAAGTAAAACAATTGTTAAACAAAGATTTACACATATATTAAAAAGAATACTTCATGACGTACGTTTCGATGAGATTCACCTCTTTCAAATGCTACGTGCAGACTAATGACATTTCTCGAATACATACAAGAGGTAAACTTAAATTATGAATACAGAGAAAACAGGTAGATAACAGGTGGAAGGGATCAATTCATACTGAACTACTATATAGTACACTCAGTAATTTTGAAAAGATTGAGAAGGGGGCTTGAGGTATGATCGATTTGGCTGTTCAAAAGGTTGCCAGAGTATTTGTATTTATTAATTTGAAGTGATTCCAACAAATTAAGCTTTATTCCCTTCTTTGCGGTATTCAAAATTTCAAAATCGGAATTGAATATATGATTTTCATTAATAAAATGATTTGCATAATGTGGATCTGTCTTCTGATTATCAAAGCTACGTTTATGTTCAGAAATTCTTATTTGAAAACTTCTAAACGTTCTACCAATATAAAACTTATCAAAACTACCACAGTTAATTTTATATACTCCTGATTTTTTATTTTTGTTGACCTTAGATTTGTTATTTTTGATATTTTTTCCTAAGTTATTTCCAGTACTGTAAGCAATGTTGATGTTATACTTAAAAAGAAGAGATTTCAGTTTTTCACTGTATTTACCGATGTATGTAAGACTGTTATAGTTGATATTGTTTTTGACTAGGGGATAAACCAAACCAATCGCCTTTTTGAAGTTTTTAATATTATTAATTAACTAAAGTAATCGAGTTGAATATTACCCACACATTGATGCCTTTTGACTTTAGTGAATGTTTTTTCGAGAAGAATGTTAATCGGGAATGACTTGCATTTGCACTAAATTTTTCTTTTCTTCTGATTCTTTATCTTGTATATCAGTATTGATTTTGATTTTATGTCATATATTCGTGGAAGGATGAAAGAACGATTGGAGCAACTTTTTCCTTTGTGTACTTAACTGTTTTCGCGATAAATTCATTTATTATTATTAGATATTATAATTGTCTAATAATTATTTACTTTAATATCTGTTTCGAATACTTCATAAGTTGCATAAAATAAATACGTCATAAATTATCATTGTTATTTCCTTTGAAGGTTTCAAGTGAAGATAAATTGATATTTGTGAAGAGGCGTACCAATTTGTTTGGTACACGTGTGTGGATTCTCATTCATCTTAATCCTACCTGCCCATGCCACTCATTGTGGGGCGTCGATACTCAAGTTAGGGTACAAACGATTGTTGTAAATCCTAGTCTGTAAGCAAATAATCGTATTAGTGAATCATTCATTATCATCGTCTTGGTGGTTCCTTTACTTGATGTTTCGGTTATTCTTTTTGCGTCTCTAGAATCTACAAATCTTCCTTATTTTATTGTATTTTACTAATTCTCTCTTCCAACAGCCAACGTAGAATAATTTTCGTCTTGACCTACCCCAAATGTATAGATTATATTCACATACTCTATTGAAGAAATTGTTCTCTATATATGTACACTACACAGTTATGTCAAAGCTTGCGTAGGAAGTTTTTTAATATAAACTTAAATTCAAACATTTGAACTTATGATTTACACTGTATTGACTACATAGCATGACGCGTTTCGTCGTTAAAAACGACTTCTTCAGATGCTAACAGAATAATTCTGTAAGCATCTTTATTATTCTGTGAGCATCTGAAGAAGTCGTTTGTAACGACGAAACGCGTCATGCTATGTAGTCAATAAAGTGTAAATCATAAGTTCAAGTGTTTGAATTTAAGTTTATATTCAATTATAATGGATTTACATCAAGTAAACGCCAACACTATTAAATATAGGACATTTTTATTATGAGAAAGTGGCCGTCCCTAATTTCAATCTAGTTTTCAACCAAAACTCTACCGAATCGGAACTTGTGAATCTAGTTTCAGGACTGCTGTTACAAGAAAGTTTTACGAGACTCTATTTCTCTTGAGATATGCATTCTGTCGCAGCTTGTGCACGGACAGTATCTCGATTCAACACTTACTTTTCGGCATATCATCCGCAAAGTATTTCGATAACCTTCGAAAGTTGTATCATGAAAAGAGCCATCATCAGGTCTATTGTGGAAGGCAATCTTGACCGTCATCTCCCTTTTTTTAATCCTCAACTGCAGTTTCTTTCTGAACGCCTCAATCTTCTCCAAAAGTTTCATAATGTGCGTGTTTTGATTTGCTACGACAGATTCAATTGATTCAGTTTTTCAAATAAAGGGTGTTATTTTTAGAGGTATAAAATTTTAAATTGCAATAAAACAACGATGGATCATTCGATTGACAAGAATTTTTTCCTATTCGAAAGATAATCTTGTGGCATTGCATTTTAAATATGATTTCTGGCATATCACCGCCATGGCTGGCTCGGATGTAGTCCAATCTGGACGTCCAATTTTCGATGACTTTTCCAACATTTGTGGCCGTATATCGGCAATAACACAGCGAATATTGTCTTCCAAATTGAAACCTGTTATATCGGACAAATTTGCCAGGTTTAACAGAAATCTGGTTCAGTAAAATATCCATCGGGGCCGTATGTTCAGCTCCCATATCTATACATAGTTTTTTGGAATCTTCAACGACGAAATTCTATGTAATTTACTGCACCGATGAAACATTATAGTACTTGGTTCAGTTCAGAGCTCATTGACTTCCATGCAATAGATTTCCTATTTATGTTCCATAGGACCACATAGCAATCGGTTCTTTTTCACGATAAACGTCTGCGCTCAGTGAAAAGGGTTGGGTGTCAATGGTTTCAAGTGCGTATATATTAATATAAAACTTATATGCCTATATCACAATTCTTAGGTTTCCGATAATGACAGAGGATCGACTCACAGCGTTCTTCTTTACTTTCTACGGCGCCACAGGGCACAGCAGCGCACAGTTGAGGAACGCATGGGATAGACATTTCTTGATATAACAGAAAATAGTTGAACTTGTTGCGCAAAAATAACCTAATTCAAGCATCCAAGGTATTCTCAGGTTGTGATATTGTTCAAAATCCTTTGACATCAACACTACTATACACATAAGATATTTCTCATTCTTGGAAATACAATCAGCTCCGTTAGTAGTAAATTTATAGTTGGTAGTAACTTTCCAGTAATAGGTTTGGTCAACCGCTTCCTTCCTGATTACACTGTCATTATCAATTGTCTGTAGATTAAATAGCCCGTCATCTTGTCGAGTTGATATACGTCTTATGAAAATCACATCTTATGGTGTTGGGTTGAGTAGTGTTTACACGGTCCGACAACCGAGAATTTCTCACTTGAATTATTCATCGTCTTCCGCCATGCGGATCCGCGAGAACATACCTAACGATCTCTTGCACAATATACTGATTAGGATGGATACTCATTGTAGCCTCGTCGGTCGGTTGAGTCCATTGAAAGCTCTAACTAATGGGGGCGATGCCATGATTTCACACAAATTGCTGTTGCAGGAAAGGGTTGTAGCGCAGGGTACTCTATACGGCGATTTATCTCGCTCTGATGAGAAATATTTATCATATTACTGATTCTCGATTCTACTATTTGATCTTTTGGTTATTTCATTGGGAAATGTTTAAGTTTCTATTCAAGTATTACGGAAGCACTATAGGGGTCGTAGGTTCATTGCTCTGCTAAATTTCATGTCATTCTGCCACTAATCCTAAGTTGATTTTTATATTACACTATTTAACTGCTGCTCATAAATCAATAAAAAAACAGTATACATAGAAAAATTAATATAGGTACTAATGTTAACGTGAGCTTGGAAGAAGGGTTAAGTGTTTTCTTACTTTTTTTGACAACGAGAAAGGGAGTTCTTAAATGTCGGGAGTGACGGTTAAATAATTGTAATAAAATTTTTTTAATAGTGTTGGCGTTTACTTGATGTAAATGCATTATAATTGAATATAAACTTATATTCAAACACTTGAACTTATTATTTACACTTTATTGACTACATATTCATGACGCGTTTCGTCGTTACAAACGACTTCTTCAGATGCTTACAGAATAATTTGTAAATAATATTATTCTGTTAGCATCTGAAGAAGTCGTTTGTAACGACGAAACGCGTCATGCTATGTAGTCAATAAAGTGTAAATAATAAGTTCAAGTGTTTGAATTTAACTTTATATTCAATTGTAATAAAATTACTTACGTATACTTAAGTAATAATTAATAGTCCCTATGGAATATTTAAAAAATTGGGTTAGTTCAAACACAGAGTATTAGACTAACTGTGAAGCTATCGCTCTTTTGTGAACAGAGGTTTGAATCATTAATGTGAACTTTGTTTAGGTTTTTTCCTTCTTTGAAGCAAATTTGTGTGTGTATATACCTATTTGTAAATAATTTTTCAAACAGTTCATTCACATCTAATATCGGCATTATCAGTTCAATGTCAAATTAGATACAAAAATTGAAGACAATCGTCTAATTTCTCCTTATAATTTCACTTGCACTATCGTCTTCAATTACTATAACTGTGAGAAATATTGAATTTTCATCAAGTAAATCCTTTATATATATATATATATATATATATATATATATATATATATATATATATATATATATATATATATATATAAAAAGTGAATAATTAGGTTTTCCGCTTCTCTTCTCAATTACTTCGTGTACAAAACAAGTGGTAATTTGCCAGTATTCGAACTATTTAGTTAGGCTGGCGAATGTTTTATATATATATAAATATATATATATATATATATATATATATATATATATATATATATATATATATATATATATTTATATATATATTATATATATATATATATATATATATATATATATATATATATATATATATATATATATATATATATATATATTATATATATATATAACAACAAAGGATGTATGAGAAATTTCCTTCATTTCTTTTATTTTTCATTAAAAATTTCATTCTTTCATTTAAAAAAGATATACCTCTTGCTGATATTTTCAGTAAACGTTAGTAACTTCGCGCAATAATTTAGCTGGTTACTGCAGAAATCCCCATTTTCTGAGCTTTTCGCATGAGTATATTTAATCCCTCAACTAGAATGTTTGAAAGATTTCCGATTTTTCCGGGGCGTTTCCCGGAGCGGATCCCATTAGCGAAAATATTTGTCCGCGTCCGTTGTTATGCTGACCGGGAAACAGGGTTCGGCAAATAAGGGCGGAAATCGGATTTTGGTCGTCGACGGGTAGGTAAACAAACAATCGGGCCCAAGTTCTGTGTAAAAAGCGGTTTAGTCTTCATGAACAAATAAATGTCTAAGAGTTTGAGGAAAATGTATCTATTATCATTCAAGAAAACTCAATATTGACGGAAAGTGGAGAGGGTATTAGGATACCCGATATTCAATGTAAGTTTGATCAGAGTTTAAAAAAAGTATAGTTATATATTTATTTTGAAATATAATTTATCAGTCTCCATGTTCAGCAAATAACGAAATTGTCTGAAAAATATATTACAAAATACTGATGTATAATACCTATTAGATATACGTTATTTAACTCATATCTATGTAGAAACAATTACTTTGTTGGTTTATTTACCTCAAATATAGATAGTTAATATTTTCTATATTTGTATATGTTAATATTTATGTTATTATTGAAGATTAAAAACACTTGACTTATATGTTAAGAAGTGTCTTACAGGGTATATGGAGGAATTTCATGGAATTTAGTTTTCCATATATATTATTAGGTACCTTAATATTACCTTACCTACTTATTAATATTATTATTTTATACACTTTTAAATATTACATCAAGTTATGACATTATTAAGATTTAGCTGACCCGGCGAACTTCATACGCCCACTTAGTTTTATCTGAATATTTTTCAAAAAGCCTGAAAGACACGTACTACTATTTGTGCTACACTATCTTGTTTTTAATATTCATCCCGTGTGGAGCCAGGGACTTACTTACGAAGATACTGCAATACTTCCTATTATTTCAAATCAGTCGAATTATCGAAAAATTCCCATATTAACACGTTTGATGTATTAAAAAATATTAATCTGTCCGTTCTATAGTTGAACGGCATATTCCTAATTTTGTACAAAGTACCTACTTGTCCCAAATATCTCATCATTATTTATATGAGATATTTGCTGAATATAAGTCAAAAAATGTCAGAATTTAGTCCATTCCCGGAAACCAATGAATATAGTTGCTCTGGCGGCTGTACCAATAGCGTCTATTTAAATTGTCTCTTCGCGCAATATTTTGTCGCATCATTGGTAGTATTTTTTTATCAATAACAATTAAACTTTGCCTTGCAATATTGACACAGAACGTTCATTGGTCCAATAGCAACAATTTGCTGTCAACTGAAATCTATTTCAAGGTTATAATTGAGTGCAGGTCGATAGGAATTAAACGCAACCTTTTCAAACAGTTTGACTTGATCTTTTATATCTTTCACTTCCTGCATTGCTACTTCTGCGACCTAAATTTGTATACGACGTGCTATGTTAGTAGCGTGTATGTAAGTCTATTTAAACTTACCAAAATTTTATAATAAATTGAAGTTTTTGATATTAGTCGTGAAATCTCTAAACTAACCGAAATGTGTGATAAGATATTCACTTTTTTACATCCTTTTTTTTAATTAATAATTATTTTCTACTTATATTATTAATTAAGTATTCTCAAATTTTCTAATTCTACATGCAATTTTCTAAATTTTTCCTGACAATAACAAACACAACAAAAAAAATTATGATATCGGTCCAGTGGTTGACTTTACATTTTAGAAAAGGTTTGTATGGAAAAAAAATGGAATGTTTTTAGGATATTCCCGACAATTATTCGAATTCTTTCCGTCGTAAAAATCATCCTTGGACTTCAACGAACATTTTAAAAAAATAATTGGCAGAATTGGTCAAGGCGTTGTTGAGTTATGCGTTTACCTACACATTTTTCAATTCATTTTATATTATAGATATGCACTTTGTATATTCGAATATACAATGTGAAATTATTTATGGCAGATGTTGAATTGAAAATTTCTACGTCAATAAATGAAAGTAATGTGGGGATGTTCATTTTTATTATTATTTCATCGTTCGTTCGTGTTTGTACTCGAAGAGAAAGGTTGTGTCGTTTCCGAACACGGTATTGTGATAAATACCTTAAAAACATCTGTTAGTGCGCTGTTACTCATCTTATTTTTGGGGTTTAACAAGTTTTATTTCACCAAACAAAATGGAATGTGCCATTAGGTATAAGTCAAGTTTTACAACGGGTAACCGGCGGCTAAATTTGTAGTTGTAAAGTTTTTCAACGAAACAGAAATAGTGGTAACAATGTTGGATAACCAGCAAAACGAGAAAGTTTTATTACAGCCGTGGTCAAGTGGAGAACAGGCACTAAATAATGCCTGGACCAAAGCCGAAAATAGAAACATATCAAGAGAAATTTTAATGAGTTAATCAGGAATTCAAAATTGAACTTTATTGAATAGCTCAGGTGCCATATCTTGTAAATTTCAATTTTTTGTGTTGGTATTTTTTCTCAACATTTCTTTGAGGTAGCAGTGAAAAATTGGGTTTCGATAAGCCAATGCCTTCAATTCAACAGTTTACTGAACTGTAAAGACTAATGGGCATAAGAGCAATAAGGGATGTGTCTGAAACCATCCGTCTCGACGTCCTTTGTAGTCGGCGACGACAAACAGCCCTTACGTAGTACTAATTATCCCATCAGACCGTTTCAATTAGAGTGACCGCGTCCGAGTCTTCCTGCGCTCGTCCGGCGCTAACCGAATTAGGAGAGGGCAATTGCGGGCATACACTTTGCATGTGGATGCACTCCTCTGTTTTGAGAGTGATATACACATACCGAATGTGGTCCGAGCGTATTTCCTGAGCATTGGAAGCTAAAAATTTGTCCAACAAGGTTTTTTCAGCAGTAAACCTCAATATAATTGACAGAAATAGGTGTTTTGTGGAGTGGAGCCACAATGAATTGCAAGTCTCCACATTATTATAGAACATACGAGGAGTGTGTGACTAATTTTTACAGTAACTGTTGTTTTCCATTCAGAAATTTCTCGTTATTTGTTGGGTTTATTGATTATTATATCTATTTAAAGAAAAATTTTAGGATTTTATTTTTGCAGTGAAATTTCTATGTGGTGATAATCTAGGAGAATTGATAGCGAAATTTCAATACATTGTGTAGTTATATTAGGTTGCATAGCAGATTGAAGAAAAAAGATATGACGCTTAGTGAAGGCGAAAGAAAGGTTGATATTCTGGAAACACGAAATGAAACAAGAAAGAAAGCATCATAGCCACCATGAGACTAAGCGATTACTATAACATTAAGGGATGGAATAAGATCTATGTGCGATTCGCTTTATTGATGTACCTACACATCGAAAGTTATCGTCACATTTATCACGTTAGAAATATTTTTTTCTAATCGCCGCTTTTATGTTTGTGTCAGTTTCAAGACATGTTTAACGTCTATTACAAGGAAGAACAAATCAAAATTATTTGGAAAGTAGTCATTTTGAACATATTTTAGACCGTAAGGTACCTAGATACTCACATTTCATCTTTCCGGTCTAATTTTTATGTTCGAGTTCAAAGAAAGATTACTGTGATAATAATAATAATAAGACATTTATTCCCAACAGATATACATCCAATTACAGAAAAAAAATTACAAAAAACATTACAATTTACAAAAAATTGCAAAATTGTACACAAATAATATTAAATAAGAAAAGAAATTAACAAGAAAAAAAATCAAAAATAGGGAGTATAAGCTAATATATACAACGAAAAATTAATTCAAAATAAATTGAAATAACCAGATAACTAAAAACAAAAATGAAATATTGTCCATTACAAAGTTACGTATGGTCAGCAGAAGTTGACCATTTAGTAACGAAATATGTTTGATAAATAAAAATAAGATTGAAATCGATTGCGTTAGTATTATCTAATAAACAAATAAAATAACTAAAATTAAAATAATATTTATAACTAAGACATATGTGGACAACAGAAGTTCAGGAAAATATCACGACATCCCAATGCGCTGTTCTGAGTGGCATGCCAAGATAACTGCTAGCCGATCAAAATAGATATCACATCGATCGCAACAAACATCATAAAGATTACATATAAAATTGATAGGAGAACGTGACATAACATTTGATCTGCTGTAAGTGACATAAAATGTATTATTCCGCCTCAGACCAGGCCTTGGTACGCGAATATTTATTTTGCTGAGAAGAAATGGTGAGTCAATCGAATTCTGCAAAATTTTGAAGAGAAATGTTAGGCCGAACCGTTCACGCCTCAACTTCAATAATTCAATTCCCAAACTATCGGTTAGGATAGAATGGTCGAAGCCTCTAGAAGGATATTGTCCATAACATCTGAAGTACATATACTTCAAACATTTCCTCTGAACTGCCTCCAAGTCGACAATAGAATTAATGTACATAGGAGACCAAATTATAGACGCATATTCCAGTTTACTGCGAATAAAGGAGTAGTAAAGCGTTTTCATATTCAAGATTAACAAAGTTGCCCCAATTTCTAACCAAATAACCCAGCATCCTAGAAGCAGAAGCCGTAATGCAAGTTATATGTTTAGAGAAGGACAGCTTACAGTCGAAAAGTACCCCCAGATCCTTAAACTCAACACATCTATCTAGAATTTGACCTTCCAATGTATAACTATGATGAATTGGAAACAATTTTCGAGAAAATGATACAATTTTACATTTACTGATATTCAGTTTCAGCCCATTGCTGTTACACCACAAATTAACAGCGTCAAGGGAAGACTGTAATCTGACACAATCATGATGATCGTTAATAGCAGCAAATATTTTCAAATCATCTGCAAAAAGCAGATGCATGCAGTTAAGCTGTGAAGAAAGATCGTTTATATATATAATAAACAACAATGGACCCAAGTTGGACCCCTGCGGCACACCAGACGAGGCAGAATAGAGTGCAGATTCATTACCACCATGTTCAACATATTGAAAACGATCCGAAAAATATGACTGCATCAAATTTAACAACTGTGATGAAAAACCTATAGCCTTTAATTTTGACAACAGTATTCTATGATCGATCTGGTCGAAGGCCTTCTGGATATCTGTGTAAATAACATCCATCTGGCCACGGTCATTTAATGTTTCTGACAAGGAATGAGTAATGCATGCCAAATTAGTAACAGTTGATCGATTCTTCATAAACCCATGCTGGTGTGGGGAGATAAGTGTGCGAACTGAACGGTATATAGAGTCATATAGAATGATTTCAAATATTTTAGCAAAATTTGATAGCAACGAACTATCCTTGTTTCGAGTTCTTATAAGAAATGTGAGAAACTGTTCTATTGTTTTCATTATTATGCCAAAGTTCCAATAATTCTGTAGGAGAATAGACGAAAACGATTATTATCGCCTTGGTCAATCTTAAAAAGCTAAAATGAGGAAGGACCTATACTTATTATCGAACGAGCTGTACCTACTTAGTCGGAACCGATGCCCTACCAACAAATCGTTTGAACCTATATATAGTTGTGTACCGTCCTTTTTTATGGACTATGCGTTAGAGTCTTTACCGTTGGGAGATCAAAGTAGTAGGTTCGAATCTCGGGTTAGATGTAGACATTTGTACATTCCTATGGGTTTAGAGGTTACTTGAAAATGATTTCTGATGAATACCGAATAAAATATATCAGTATGGATGTGAACTTAATATTGATGCCATTTACAATTTTTTCATACTCCGTGATTCAATTTTAAATTGACGGATAAATCTTGAATGTTGTTATATATAAATAACAACGTTCAAGTTTCTAAAACATTAAAGTCTACTTGTAATTACTACTTTGTAATTCTTCGTTCTCAATTTGACTCGTTATTTAGTGACAAAGCTTTAAAATTAGACAAAAAAGTCGTAAACTCTCGACTATAAGCTTAACTTTGGGAAGCATTTCATAACATTCAGAAAAATCCTATTCAGATTTGAGACGTCTCTATAGAAATCGATGCTACTCCGATTCATGTTGAGCAAAATTCAGTGTGAAACGCTGGAGTTTATTATTCTTGTCAATGAACTTTTAAAAGGATATACTAGAAAAAGAATGCAGAGAACGCTTGCTGCAGATTTGAATTTGGCTTTCTTAACTTATGACAGAATGTCTACAGGAGGTAATTGGCTGAGATTAGATTTGTTTGCAAATATTGTACCTACCGGTAGGTAGTAAATATATTGTATAATCTTGCATTGTTCTCTTTCCTACTCGAGAAGTAAGCTCTCAAAACGTGTTAACGTTCGAGGGTATCTTTTGAGCGTCGCATGCCAATATACCTAAGATTTGAATGTTTTAAAGAAGTTTTTGTATAATTCGGTTTTTTCAGTTCATCTTTTCTTGAGCGTTTTTATCGTATTTCTTTTGTTGGTTGACTGTGGTTTTTAGTACCTATATTAGTGTATATTGGGTATATATGTATATTTTGAATTTTTTTGATACTATTTTACTAAGAACGAACTTTTATTCCTATTCTTTTAGTGTTCACTTATACCTCTTTTTGCGTTCAACTTTTAACTTATAGAGGTTGAGTCAGTGACGAATATACATAATATTTTGTGAAGGAGGGAACACAACATTGCAAGACCAATGTTGTGTTATGTAATTTGTATAATAATGTAGCTATTTTTAATTTTTTTTTATTACAACTAGATCATTTTATTATTGTTTCAATAAGTACAAGTACAGGACAAAAAAGGTCAAACAAATTTGTTTTTTATGACTACTTATTTAGGTTAACAATATTTACAGAGATTACTCAACGAAGTCCAAGTTCAAGTAATCTTCCTGGCCAATTACAATAATATCCCTTTCAGGCTTTCCTGACTCCACTTTTCTTTCCACAGCATCTTCTGCACAATCTCTTTATATGACAAGTCTTCTTCTTAAAAGTTTACAGCGGCGTCCAATGAACGAAAATCAGTTTTAGTACGAAACTATGGAAGTAGATCTATTAGATCTTTCAAATTATGCATTTCAACAATTTGCATAAGTTATAAATGAAAAAATGTAGATTTCCTTCACTTCATTCATATTTTTGCATTCATCAAAATTACATATTATCGTTTTCACATAAGTAATTTTGTAGAGGGTGTTTTTTTTTAGAAGTATAGAACTTTAAATTGCAATAAAACAACGATGGATCATTCGATTGACAAGAAGTTTTTTTCTATTCGAAAGATAATCTTGCAGCATTACATTTTACGGCTGGCTTGGATGTAGTCCAATCTGGACATCCAATTTTCGATGACTTTTTCCAACATTTGTGGCCGTATATCGGCAATAACACGGCGAATATTGTCTTCCAAATGTGTTGAATCACAAGATCTTGGAGGCCAATTCACAGGTCCAAAACGTGAAATTAGGCGGTCACCAAACGTGTCTTTCAATAAATCGATTCTGGCACGAGCTGTGTGACATGTTGCGTCATCTTGTTGAAACCACATCTCCTGCACATCGTGGTTGTTCAATTCAGGAATGAAAAAGTTAGTAATCATGGTTCTATACCGATCACCATTGACTGTAACTTTCTGGCCATCATCGTTTTTAAACAAGTACGAACCAATGATTCCACTAGCCCATAAAGCGCACCAAACAGTCAGTTTTTCTGGATGTAACGGTGTTTTGACATACACTTGAGGATTATCTTCACTCCAAATGCGGCAATTTTTTTTTGTCGACGTATCCATTCAACCAGAAGTGCGCTTCATCGCTAAACAAAATTTGTTTTGTTTATTTTCGAAAATTATTTTCGAAATAAAATTGCACTATTTGCAAGCGTTGTTCAGGCGTGAGTCTATTCATGATGAATTATGAAAAAAGTTATTGTTATTATGTACCTACCCAGGATTTTGAAATTATAAAGCAAAATGGTAAGAAATTAGGCCAAAATTATTTAAAACCTTTGTCAAAAATAAAAGACACCAACTAGAGACCAATTACTTATGATGAATTAAAGGTTAAGTAATAAACTCCTCATCCATCCTCTTACTATAACATTGTTTGTCGCCCTCCGAATTACATTCACTCATATTCCTTGACTCTTAAATTCACGGTGTGCGTCGGAAGGAAACACCGTCGCTTTTCGTTTAAGTAACTGAAAGCGCAACAATTTTCTCGCGAAGATTGGGATCGACCCCCGAATTTCGAAGTCGAACCCCTGACCCCTTTCGACGTAGCGAGGCGGTAAAAGGGGTGGTGCAACGACGCCAAGAAACATCCGGCGAGATTACGCGAAGCCACGCTGCCGCCGGTGCTCTCGAGCGGCTAATTAATCGGGTCCAATTAGCCTGAGAGAGAGAGCAACTTGTTGTCGTAATCGTTATTTACCGCGAAGTGAACGGCGTCTGGTGGTTGGCATCTTATATCGTAGTTTTTTCTATAATGAATTATTTCATTACCATATCATTTACGGAGTGCAAAGGCTATTGTAGGTAAGGAATGGTAGGTAACGAGCTTATTGAACACCGAATTTGCGAAATCGCAAAAATGCTTATCAAAAATTTTGGAAATGCAGTAGGATCACGACATAAGCATAAACTATCTATAATATAAAAATGAATCGCAAAATGTGTTGGTAAGCGCATAACTTAATAACGCCTGGACCCATTTTGCCAATTATTTTTTAAAATGTTCGTTGAGGTCCAAGGATGGTTTTTACAGCGAGAAAAATTCAAATGATTGCCGAAAAAATAGCCCATTTCTTTTTCCCATACAAACGTTTCTAACTAAAATGTAGAGTCAACTGCTGGACCCATTTCACTATTTTTTTTGTTGTGTTTGTTATTGTCATGAAAAAAAAATTAAATCATAATAAAAAATTTAAAAAATTGCGTGTGAAATTAGAAAATTCAAGAACACTTCATTAATAATACAAGTAAGAAATAATTATTAATTCTCAAAAAGAGGCTGTAAAAAAACTGAATATCTTATCACACATTTCGATTAGTTCAGAGCTATCACGACTAATATTAAACTTCAGTTCAATATAAAATTTTGGTAAGTTTGAATAGACTAACATACACGTTACTAACATAGCAAGTGGTATATTTTATCATAAAGAAGAATACATAGTTTTCTTTAATTTACAGTTGAAATTTCGTTTTTAAAAATGCTAGCTATTAGATGTACAAACTTAGTCGCAGAACTCGCAATGCAGCGAGTCAAAGATATAAAAGAGCAAGTGAACCTGACGAGCAAAGCGAAGTTCGGAATGAAGTTGAACGAAATCGAAATTAACAATATGAAAAGGTTGCGTTTAACTCCTATCCAATATTTAATTGTAACGTTGAAATAGATTACAGTTGACAGCAAATTGTTGCTATTGGACCAATGAACGTTGTGTGTCAATATTGCAAGGCAAAGTTTAATTGTTATTGATAAGAAAATACTACCAATGATGCGACAAAATATTGCGCGAAGAGTCAATTCAAATAGACGCTTTGGTACAGCTACCAGAACCACTATATCCATTGGTTTCCGGGATTGGACTAAATTCAAAACATTTTTTGACTTATATCCAGCATTATATTGACATATATAATTAATGATGACATATATGAGACAAGTACTTGCTACGAAATTAGGACCATGCCGTTCAACTATAGGACGGACAATACATCAAACTTGTTAATATAGGAATTTTTTGATAATTCAACTGATTTGAAATAACAGAAAGTATTGCAGTCCCTTCGTAAGTGAGTGAGTCCCTGGCTCCTCACGGGATAAATATTAAAAACAAGGTAGTGTAGCACAAATATGAGAACATGTCTTTCCGGAGTTTTGAAAAATATTCAGATAAAAATAAATGGGCGTACAAAGTTCGCCTGGTCAACTAGTAGGTAATAAAATCATGAAATTGGTTTCAGAGGAAGAAAATATTTTTCTTGATCTCTTAGTTCTTTCAACTTTGTAGTTCATCAATTTCGATTACTCGTAATAAAACATTAATAATTGAATATTCATTATATTAATGAAGTAACGAGTTATGTTAGTTTTCGAATATTCTTCTTCTGATATCGAGTAGATAGTGGTAAAATTCTGCAAATCTATATATTTATGTATAATTTACTGAAACATAAAGCAATATTTGAGAATGGAAAAAGTAAGAAGTGAAACAAAGGGAAAAACTCTGAAAAATCTTTCTAATAACCTGCTCCAAAAAGTGCTTTACTATTTTTTAGAAGTTAACTATCAATCCAAAATAATTTCTCACAGGGACATACGGAATTTTTGAAGCAGGTAATTTTTATATAAGTAATTTTTTTTGTGTTAGAGTGCGAACATATTCAATGGTACTCTATTTCTTATATAAATAAAAAACAAGTATGGAACTTGACAAAGTAAAATGGCATAATTGATTGACTTCTGGAAAAGGGTTTTAACTATCAATACCTACTTAACAAAATCTTAATGTGATATATACTCGTATTACAAACGACTCCATACTATCACAAAAAACGAATAAAATCCACTTTTTATGTGTTGAAGTATTTTAAAAAGTATTAGTAGGTATATCAGCATCATCAGATCAGATTTTCCTCCAATATTTCAAATTCAAGAAGATATTTTGCACTGGAATTCCCATAATTTCGAATGTATATTCCGAATATATTCCAACTTGGTTACCAATGTACGAGTAGGTACATTAGAATAAACATTGCATCATTCGAGTCACAATTCGAGAACCGATCGAAAATGTTATGAGACGCAAAGAAAAGCAAACAAGATTTGTATTATAAATTTCTCTTCATTTCATATCAGTGATTTCAGTCAACACTGAGCTGTAACACTGTAGTGGCCTTTAACATAGACCTTCTGTTGCGCTTTTTCCTTTTCTACTGCTTATCTTGTCTAAATAATTGAGAAAACAAAATGGTAGTGGGTACTTGGTTATATTATTATCATAGATCTTGATCGTGAAAATCATCATAAAATAAAGTATTGCCTAAAAATGTTTGTTTTTTGGCAAGTACAATAAAGAAGGATACAACACACTGAATAGAAAAAATATATATATTAAATAAGTAGGTTGTATTATTTGATTGTGTGTATATATTTATTATACTTTTACTTGCATTTATTTTCCAATTCGAAGTCATAACTCGTTTGCATAATCAATTACAGTTCAATAAAGCATCAGCTTCAGTATCTACCAATATTTTTTCACATAATGAAAAATTAGGGTGCTATTGCCGAACATTTATCATTTTCAACAAATTTATGCCTCATTCATCGATCAGTGATCGCAATGTTATGTATTTTCACCAATCTGGAAATTAAAAGTTTGTAGCGCGACCCCGATTTTCAATTGTCAAATTATTAATTCACTATTGATCAAGCACGCGCTGATCCACACATATCGGACAGCGAGCTTGTTGATCCACGTCTGCCTGTCTCGATTGCAGACCAAACAAACGCTGTGGGAATATATTGTTGCATCGAGTGACTCAGAAGGAAATGTTAAACTCTGCGAACGGTATGTTGGGTATACTGTCTTACCCAATATATTTCAAACTCTGTTTTTCGTCACATAGATGAAGACAATATGTAGTGAATCGTTCTATATAGATTCAATTATAATTGTTCAGAGCTATGTTAGTTTTGTATAAGAGCTGTGTTATCAAATTAGCATATAAATCTTAAGAGGTAAATTTATATAAATTTTGTAACTTCAATCCATTCAATCCAGTAACTGCAAATATCTGGCTTTTTGTGAATTTTTATGAATTTTTGGTTGTTTTTATGTCATCATGTTTTTTATCATCATCCAAAAACTAATGCATGGATTTGTTGGTATGTTTTTTCAGCTATATATAGCTGAAATATACCTCTTGCAAGATGTTTTCAACGATATATTGCAAGATACACAACAAATTTGGATTCTCTGATAGACTCTCCACATTTGATGTTCGCGGACGATTTGAAACTATATCAGTATTTGAAATTAGATCACAGGACAACTGTATTCAACTTCAGCTCGCGCTCGCCAATGTGCCAATTGGTGTGAAGATAATTATTTGAGTTTGAATGTGTCAAAGTGTTATGATGTCTCTTCCACAAGGAGAAAAGATCGAATTAAGTGTGATTCAGGCGGTCAGGTTCTTTCTCGTTCTGATAAGGTGAGAGATCTTGGTATAGTCTTCGATCAAAAGCTTTCCTTCATTCTACACATCACCCAACTTATTTCATCTGCCTCGAAAATATATGGAATCGTTATATGCAATGGCAAATATTTCAATAATTCCTCAACATTCATAGAACTATTTAATGCCCTGATCCGTAGCAAGTTGGCGTATGGTAGCATGATCTGACATCCTATTTACACTTGTCATCAACGCCATCTTGAGGGCATTCAGACAAGGTTCTGGAAATTCTTAGTTTGGAGGGAGAATAAAGTTTATTCCACAGAGAGGAGTCAATCATAACGAATAATTGATTTGATTTAGTTTAATCTCATTGCAGAGCAGGAGAGAAACTTTATCACTCAAATTTTTATACAAATTACTGCACAACAGTATTGATTGTCCTTCTCTTTTGATCGCTTTGAAATTTCGTGTTCCTAGGCAAAATTCTCCTAGGCAAAATAAAAAAATTAAATAATTCTGTACCTACTACATAATTATTTCATATAGAGACTCCAAGGATGAACTCGCTAATACAATCCTCCATTTGGTTTATGGAGTTCAATATTCAATAGAGATGCCAATAATTGTGACATTCACATTGACTCCATAAAAGTTATTATCAGTAGTTATGTGAACAACGGAAATTGACTAAAATGAATTAATTTAGATTGAGTTCTTTGTAATATTTCATTTAATTCTATTATTTAGTTGTTAGTTACAATTTAATTTTTTTTAGATTAGGTTGAGCTCTTTGTTATATTTCTTTCATTTCATTTATTCAGTTTTTATTCAACTTTATTTACTTATTTTTTGTAATTCGATATTATACTCGTAAGTACCTGTTGAGAATAAAGAACTTATTATTATTAAGATGTCTGGCTTTTTACACGCTTGGAAAATGTCCAAGGATATGGAAATATCTCATTTTCATCGCTTTAAATTATTGAATTTATTACAGGAAATATTGATTTCCTGTATGTCATATGCCAAATAACGAACCAAATTTTTATAATGTTGTTACATATCCATTAAACATCTCTTGACTGTTATATCAACTATATTCCATCCAGTTGAATGCTGAAAAAAAAGTTATTGTCATTCATTGATCAATAATAATCCGCCAAGATAAGAGTATATGTATATATACCTGGGCACGAGAACTACAAGAGAAATACCATATAACTACAAAGAATAACGCAGATACGAAATTATCCAACGTAAATCATGAATTCATGATTCTGTGTAAGGTCTTCATTTTTAACATATACCAACGTATTTCATATATTCTTATTGTATTCTAGTGCACTATTTCACAAAATATAGAAACCTCAAGTTTTGCAATGCATTATGAAATAGGTGTCGATTGTTTCGTCCACTTTTATACATTCGATTTCGACGAAAGTTTAAATTTACTATCAATAGTATTGACATATTTATCATCTTCTCCACTTCAATGTACAGAAATACCCATATTATCTAACTCTTAAATCATTTAGTCAATGTAAATATGGCAGTCTAATGACGAATCCGCATTGTCCAAGACTTTTAAAACAAACATCTCTCTCAAACTTATATTTGGAGACTTTGCGATCAACTTCGTATATGTCATTCATTCCGGGGCTTGAATTAGATTCCCTAACATTTTGACATTTGTTGAGATATGTGGTAATGAACAATTGGAATATACTTAATCTGTCCAAATTTCTTCTAAAATACTTGTGAGATTTGTTCACCTGTTGATAATATTGTTCTGTAGTCGTTTCCATAGCCTAGTAGGAGAGTAAAGCTCCCTCCATCACTGGGGAGATCTGAGTTTGAATAAACGTCTCTTTATGTAATTTATGTAAAATCAGTTTAAGTGGTTATAATTGAAAGATGTAATATGGTAATAAGAGCTTACAAGCCAAAAAAAAAATAAAAAATATTCTGCTGTAACTAAGACCAGTGTTTATCGTTTTGGAGCAATCTCCTTTTTTCTTACTTTTTAGCGTTTCGTGATTTCAAATTAAATTTTCTTGTTGTTAAATGAGATTCTTTTCTTGAATCTAAAAACCTGAATTCTGAAATTTTCATATTCATCTGTAAAAATAAATATGAAATTCATTATTGCACCAACTGAAAACACCCATCTGAAAATCCTATGATCTATTCCTGCTTTTATCTAGAGATTACGTGTAGAACTTTGTCCACGTCGGCAACTCCATTAAGTGCACCCCGCTGAAAGCGTCGGCTGTATGCGTATCGCTGATGCTACATCATTCTCTCCGATAACTTTCATCCCTCTCACGAAACTCCGGTGATCAGGGGCTCTGTTCTCCCCATTCGTTGACGTAAAAATGACGCGTCCCGGATCGACGAGTAATATTCGGACGAAACCACCGACGTCGTCGAGAGGAAGAGAAACGACCGGCGAGATTAGCCGCCGGTCGGAGGGTTATTTTGAAGACGAATGGGTTAACGTTTTCCGGTTCCGATATAGGTGGGACGAAGAGTCGATAGGGATTATCATGAAAAATTACGATAGAGATAATCAAAATACAAATCATATAATAACTAGAATAACACTGGTAGATTTCTGTTTGATTTCTTTACACTGTCTATGCAATGATTTGTTGGGATTACAAGACCTACTCATTTGTCAATGTTAATTTTTATCAACAAAAATGGAAATTGTTATCATCAGATTTTGATGGAGTGTGTATACTGAAAATTCATTGAGGAAATTGAACCAAAATGATGGAAAAATTATATAAATACAAATACATTAATTCGTTGAAGCATTCTCCGCCCTTCCACAAATTAGAATAGATGACATAATAATCATAATGAATGCAACCAGATATACAAAAGACAACAAAATACAAAATTTCAAGACAAAATACCTACTAATTTTTGCTTACATTTTTCTTGAACTGACAAACTTCACCCAGTCTGAAATGGGACAAATCCATTTCACCACAAATGTCGCAAGAAGAGAAACCACCCGCATACTTAAACATACCCTGCGATTATATAGTATCTTTGTTTATTCTTATATTAACATTGTAAATATTTTACCGCATGACAAACTTACATTTTATGTTATATTTAAAAAGCTTAGAAGGTACATTAAAAACATGTAATTAACTTTGATGGTGATATTTTCATCTCAGAGGAATACCGTACCTAGAAGTTAGCGCCTGGAGAAGCCGAAAAAAATCTTATTTTGAGTTTTTTCCGTCTATATTTGTTATATTATTTCAAAAGCCCATAAAAGACTGCAGTAGGCGATATGTGAGTTAACAGGGTTGTGGACCAATTTACGTTTTACATCAGAAGGAAAATGGATTTCCACAGAATATTTCACAGAAGCTTTCTTATTTATCTGTCCTTCAAAGTTGAAATGGTTTTATGCAGGAGGACTCCTGGATTTTTAGTTATTCACGTACTCCAAGACACCATTATGCATAGACGAAAATCCTCTATTTGTTATTAGGTACCTATGAGTAATATCTTGGACTTACTGGACTTCATACGAAAGCCATTTTATTATTACTTCATCAGTAGTAATTTACTTTTCTACACATATGACAACGCTCTAGTTGTCTTGGCTTGAAAATTAAACGCATTTTCTGTGATTCCCGCAAATGATTCATAGGTTTAGGCACTCGCTTAGAACCGAACAAGGGAATTACCGTGAGTAAAAAGTGAACACTCACACTGATAGGAAAGTTAGACCTGTAAGAGTCGCTTGTGGTCGTGCTAATGAACTGATATGCATTATTAAAAATTTAGAGCACGATGATGTTGAATGGTTCGATGAAAATGACATAGACATTCCAAAATTAAATGAAAGTGTATTAAATAAATACTTCGAAATCAGTTGAATTATAAACAAAACTAATTCTATTCAGAGTTTATTGAATAATTCAAATTCGAATTTCCATAGTCCTAATCCGAAGGAAGATCTTCGGACATAACTGTGTACCTACGCGTTTGTTTCACGTAGGTATACTGGGTTTGGAAAGTTCTAAAGCCGATAAAGACTGACATTAACATCGCCATAAAATTGAAAAAAAATCACACTGAGCGAATTCTGAGAGTCTATCGGACCGTTTCATCGACTTCGGATGGATATGCATTTATTGTTATTGGGTCGTTAATGTTTACCGCCCGCGAAATCGACAAAGGTGCATCCTCAAATTAACCACCTGTTTGGAAGTCGCGCGTGTTCGAAAATCGAATAGTCGCCTGGTCGAAACTTCCACCGCCAACTCGGTTGAACCTTCCAGATGTGCCGTTCTCGACTTTCGTTAAATTCACTCATTAGGCTCATTTTAATAGATGTGCAGAAAGCGAGGCCGTAGTTGGTGTGGTAATTGACGAAAAATTTAATGATTTTAAATCTTTTTTTAATTTTTAAACATTTCATTCAGTTTGACAGAACGATTCTCAGGTTTTACCGTTGGATAATTTAAACCAGTATTTCCCAACTTTTGTTGTGCTATGCCCCCTACCTTAGCCTTCTCAAAGTTCTTATGCCACCGAAAATGGGTAGAAAATTTCAAATTGAGAAGTGCGAAAGGGTTAAACTAGTGACGAGTCCTTCACCTTCAGTTAAATGGACAAATAAGCTTTGTCTGATTTTTGCGTAGTTTCACTGCCAGTGAAAAAAATACTATGTAGGTATTTAACCCACAGTTAAACCATAGGTTCAACTTATCTATCGGTCAGGTACCCAGAAGATTAACCGAATATGAAAAGATAAATACCGTAATATGAAAAGATCTGGGCCATAGAGAGATTTGAGATAAAATATCTTATCCAATTTTTGTTTTTAAGGTAGTTCTAAGTGTATGTATTTATTGTATATCGAAGTTATAAATTTTAATTCAAATTTCTCTGATTAAAGATTGCATCTGACACAAAACTCGAAAATTAAATATTTTCAGAAATTTGAATAAGTAATACACGACGTTTCTGTAAATGATGTATTTTTAACCCTTTTTAGGAAAACTGTCTCAAATTGAAAGGCTAAGGAAATCCGACATGCTGCTGTTGAAATCACTATGTCCATTTCCTTGAAACTGTACTTATTCACTCTAACAAGAATTGAATATACTCGTATATTTCCATAGAGTCAATTGATTTACCCAAATAAGCAACAAAACAAACAAGACATTACGAACAATAAAGTTGTTTGAATTTGATTATTCAAAATGTGAAAATAAAGCCAATAGCAATTAAGTACAGGCATTATTTCAATTCCAGCATCGAAACGAAACACTTCACGTCTTTTTACAACCGGCGCGGCGGCAAAAAAAGCGGGCAACCGAAATGAAACCGCATCTGCGGGATCCTTCTTAATAGGTTGATTATACCGTTGGGGGGTGGGCCTGCATGATGAATGTCATAAAACAGTTGTTCCCTCCGCAACGAGTTGCTTTTGTCCGTTTCCATCTATTTGTAGACTAGATGTGATCTTCATGTTTTTAATGAGTTCGAATAATCACGGCCTCATTCATTAATAACGTGATTAGTGGAAAGCTTCGCCTAGGTGGATAACAACTTTCACGAATTAAATAAAGAACTAGTTGCCTGGTACTTACGTGGTAATTGCGCGATCGAACGATAAGCCAATGAATTTTTCTGTCAAACTAGTATGTGGAAAGTGATGGCTTTAGTGTTCTATCTTTAACAGAAGGTCCGTAGAATCTTCGTTTGATTTTATATCGGACTTTCCGTCAGTTCGTCCGATACAGGTATTTGTAGATTGTTTTTGATTTCAGTTTGGATATAAGTAAGGAGTAACTCACGAAATTCACTTTAAGATTATTTATTAACTGAGTTTTGTAAACTGTGAACGTTACCGAACTAATAGTCTTTCATTTCTTGGCGTATCCCGCCTAGTTAATTTTATGGTAATGCAGTTAGGGCGTTAAATTGACGATGTGAACTCAGCAAGAGAAGTGCAGCTATTTTTCACCTAAGATCAGAATTTAGGAATTTCATGGAAATATCACTTTTTGATCAGAATTTCCTCAAATTTACCAAAAAAAAAAATTCATAATACCATTTTATTACCCAAGTCCTACTTCTATGTCTTTAATTTATCTTCTATTTCTTTCTTATTTGTCCTTCAAATATTTAATGTTGCTTTGTTCGTTTAAGAGACGTAGAGTGATAATGAAATAATTCCTACCATTTGTTCTTTTTGTATCTTCAGTGCCATCCATTTGACATTTAAATACTTTAAAAATGTGCCCCGTTTAAAGATAAAACTTAAAGATGTTGAGTCCTGAATGACCAAAGTCTTCTTCTCCAGTCATTGGACAGATTTTTTTTCATCCATTTCGGGTAATAATTGTACTTCGTGTTTCTCTGTAGTATGTACTCTGTGTTTTTTATTTGTTATCATCTAGATAAACTTTTTGAATTGTTACTCAACGCTTTTGTGTACCTACTAGCTAGCTGTGTTTCAAATTGAACGCCCATCAGTATTAAAGTGGCTTACCTTCATTTCTCTGACAGAGTTAATGGTTTATTTGTTTTCTACGACTTTGGAATTGTTGCTTGAAATTAGCAAAAATACATACCAGTTGCTGTTGTTTGTTTTTTGGTCACTTAGCCATTTGTAACTGATGGCAATTAACATGTGTCAAAGACACTTTGTGAGATGTATAGTGATGCAATTATTTTTTCCAAATACGCAAAATTGGTTAAGATCACAGACAGTTGTATTCGTAACACAAGCTTACAAAACTCAAAGGAACCAATTGTATGTTTATTTTTATTGATAAATTTGACAATGAAAGTTAATGGGCGATTTTTTACAATCTCAAAATGTATGGATTTCCTTTTACCCACTAGATATTTCAAAGAAATTATAATCATTATTATAGTAATTATGGTTATGTTGGTGGTACCTACCTAAATATACAAGTCATCAATTAGATATACTATTCCAGTTCTAGAAACAGTTATATGGAACTCTTGCAGATGGTGATAGCTCTTTTTCGTCAGACTTATTCATATATATATATATATATATATATATATATATATATATATATATATATATATATATATATATATATATATATATATAAAATTGATTTAAAGCCTAATTAATATTTTGCCTGAGATATGTATTTATATTGATAATATTTTTAGCAATACCAGGCTATTTTCAATGCTTCAATAAAGCTTTATTTTTTTGACGTTTCGTTGTATATCACAAGTTTGTCAAAACTAATAATAAAATATAATAATAAAACTGAATAAGTTTTGACAAAGTTGCGAATAGGTATACATCGAAACGTCAACGAAAATAAAGCTTTTTACATTAGCTTGTAAAAAAATAGCCTGTTATTGCTGAAAATATTATAATTATATATATATATATATATATATATATATATATATATATATATATATATATATATATATATATATATATATATATACAATTACAATTTGTATGATATATAGTTGTATATACCTACTTGAAATAATTTTCATTGTTCGAAACACAAATTTTTTTCTTTTAAAATTGTGTTTTTTTCTCACATAGTTAGAAAACTATACTTGTAGTGACAGTCGTCGTTGGGCAGCGTTTATTGTATCTTCTTTTGTTACAGAGATGCCGCCACATCCGGTCTCATTCTCAAGGACCTCAGAACTACGTTTGAACAGCAGCGGTCAATGGGTACCGAGTCCAAGAAGTCGGATCAGTGCGACGACGTCCAGGCGGAGACGCTGCTCAAGAGGTTTCTTCAGTGTCCTGGGATGTGTCGCATAGACGTCTTGAAAAAGTTCATACGTAATAAGTACAATGTCAATACGGATCTATTCCAGGTGAGTGACCTTTAACCAGAATGTCACACGCAGGCTTTGGATGTTATACCTTCATTAATTACAGATCGCATAACTTTTAGTATAGAATGTTAATATGTTTTCGTATAATCAATCTGAATTAAAAACGGTTTAGCTTATGTTTCGCTACTTAAAATATAACTCTTCCGAAATATATCATTCATATTTACATAGTAATACGTCAAAAAATAAATAGACTGTAAACAAAACTGATAAAATAAGTTGAGGGGATACCAAACAATGCGCAGCAAACCTATTTATTTGTCCCTAACCCATCTTGAAATAAACACTGCTGTGATATGATATAATATAATTGTGTAGTTGGACTTTAAAGTAATTGAAAAATGTCTACCGAAAAGTTTAATTTCTTTGAAACATCAAAATTTCTTAGCGGTAAGTAAAAAAACAATCAATTTCAATTGATGCTCAATCCGAGCGGAAGTCAATTTGGGGTGGTAAACAAAGCAAACTGAAATCAAAATCGCCTACTGGAGGCTCAATGTGCAAACTGTAAAATTTCAAAATATTTCAACATTTATGTCATATCGCTGATCTTCAGGCCGATATAGACAAGGTTTATAACCTCATTCAGGTCGTTCAAAAAAGCAGACTCAAAATAATGATACCAATGACATGAAGTTAAAAAAGCAATGTTTTTCTCTCTTTACAAGGTGAAGAAAGTGGAGGTTCTTCCAGTAAAACTTCATTTTTCCTCTGTTTGCTCTAAGTGTTCAGATTGAATAATCCACAAAATTGTTTGAATATTCTTTTTAAGAGAAAGATATTACAGCACGTGCATTTCTGATTGGGGTGACATGAAAATGGGCCATGGCCATATCCAAATATTCCTCACTTTTCAATGTCGATCAAGTGTTCTTCAGTCTTAAGTATTTGTCAAATTGAACTGATCATCTACTTTTTATCAATATTATAACAGTTCAAATCAATAACAGAAAAAAAAATAATGAGTCATGTTGCATATAGTACTATGCTGTTCGAATTAATTGGGACAAACATTTTTTTTCTTCGTTTGAGTTAATGTAGTAAGTATGTGAGTACCAGGGTGGCCCAAACACCCTCACATCTGCTTGTTTACTACCTGTGGTGACGTGAGGGTTCCACCTTGATCATCGTTCTGACTGGTTTTACCTCGCCAGCAATTCAGTTGTGAGCCTACCGGTGCGACAATTGATGGTTTGATTTTTGATACGTGCTGTATTGTCTTGTTCAAAGATGGATATCACTCCGAGGAAGCGTTCCAAAATTATCGCGCTTAATGAACACACATCAAGACTGCAAGAGATATAGCTGAAGCTGTTGGTGTGGGAAAGCGTTTCGAGAATTTTAAAAACATTTGAAGAAAGTTGCTCATCGTCTCCAAAAAAATAGGAAACTGTGGCCGCAAACGCAAAACTACTCCAAGAACAGACAAATTGTTGATACGAAATAGCAAAATTATTCCGAGAAAAACAAGCACTGATCTTCGAAGGGATGTAATGGTTTCTGGTGTGGTGGTGAGCACCTCAACTGTGCGAAAACTACTGCTGGAGGTTAGCCGTAAGGCAAGAAGACCAAGAAGAAAGCAACTGCTTACCCAGAAAATGATGATGAAACGTTAGGCATGGGCCAAAAAGTACCGTGCGTGGATTATGGACGACTGGAAGAAGATGGTTTTGAGTGATGAGAAACATTTGTTTGTTCAAGGGTACAAATCAAGTATTGTTAGACGAAGTGATGGGGAAACTTTGCGGCATGATCACATCCAGCAAACAGTAAAACATCCTTCGAAACAAATGTTTTGAGTTTTTTTCAAAACCAATGGCACTGGACGATTAGCTCCTTGAACAGGGATGATGAATTCAGTGAAATATATGGAAATATTGCGCACAAGTATTGTCCCATTCATGAAATTGTTCCATGAATTGAATGATTGTTCCATCATTCCCAACGTTTGATGGAACATTTCAGCACGACTTGGCTCCCTGCCACAATTCCCAACAAGTGCAGGCCTTTATGCGTGAGAATGAAATAAAAGTACTAGATTGACCGGAGAATTCACCTGATCTCAATCCCATTGAGAATTTATGGAATATTTTAAAGAAAAGACTGGCAAAAATGGATTGCACTACAAAAGAAAACGAGGAAGACGAGCCCAATAAGTTATTTCTGCGAAAGGAGGACATACTTCATATTAATATGAAGAATTTACGCTATTTTGTATGTATTTACTTCATTAAAAGGTAAGATTTTTCGAAATCATTGTTTTTTATCCTTTGTCCCAATTAACTCGAAGAGCATAGTTGGTACATTGTTGATATTTTGAATTTTATGTAAACTAAGAATTACTTGTTTAATTCATCGTTCAGAATACTCGTGTTTCGTTTACTGTCGCTTCAAAGACTCCTGATGATGTAACTATTGAATCGTTTTAATGTACAACACGTGTGAGATCTTAAAACGTATACATATTACTTTTTCATTAGTGATGCATGACTTGTAAAAGCATTATAAAAAATTGGAAGAACACATTGAAAATGACTTGTTTATTGATTTCAGATTGACATATTGTACAAAAGAGTTCCACTTCCACTACCCGATCACTATACCCTCATCGATGTAGCCTATATTTACACGTGGAAAAGGGTAAGTTCCAATTCTCCTCGTCTAGATAGTTCCATCGGCTCCACGTTATATTGTAGAAGTGGGGGCGATCGGTAATAAGAGAATTACTCGGTGAATCGTGAGGGTTAGGGTAGATGTGCCACCCGATCGTCCAAGTTTTCCGATATAATATGGAGCTGAGTCATCATCGTTTACATGATCCAAAATAATGTTATTTTTATTCCATTAATACGCGTTTTTTAATGTTGATTTTAATATCACATATAGCATTGAAAATAATTTGACAAGGGCATGTCAGAGGATATTTTTCTAGTATTTAAGTACTCGATAGCCAAGCTTCTTAGATCTTCAGTTTCTACACTAGAGATTACCCTTCTGCGTTCTAAATGCCTCAGCTTATGATACAATAAGGTTACCAAAACGATCATATTACAAAAACTGAAATCTGAAAATACAAATACAATACATTTGATTTTCTAGGGAATTCTGATAAATACGAGAACAGTTTGATAAATTAGTTTTATTTCATTTAAAGTCTTCTTTAGAAACAGAAGAAAACGATTATATTGATAAAAGAAAACTTAATAATCTTAAGTCATTGTACTTTGAATTCACTCGTTAAATTATTTATGACTTGCATAGCCTTCTAGACCAGGGACTATAATTTTTGAAATATTTATTTTTTCATCTTAATTTTGACTTAATATTGAAAAAACACTAATTTTCAATCGAAAATTCTCACGTCAAAATATCATCTTTTCAAAAAAAGTCCGTTACTTTTTTGTTCGTTGAAATCTCTTCTTTCTAATAATGTAAAAAGGTACATGCAGTAGGTACTATGATAAATGTTCTCAGAAAATGCAAAGAAAAGATAAAACTCAAATCCGAAATTCTTTTCCCCCCTTTAAATCCTATATTTCTTGCAATCTTTATGATTTATGGATTTGTAATTTTTTTGTTTATCAATGTAACATAGAATCCTACGTTTTTCAAGTAATTGAAGTGTAAATTTTACTAAATAGCTCAAAATTGTACATAGTGATAAAAAAAAAATTTCGGATTCGAGTTCTGTCTTTGCATTTTCTGAGAATATTTACCATAGTACTATTTTTCTTTTTTTTATCATTTTCAAAATTATCGACCCTGGACTATTCACTTCGTTATCGGTTTGGGTTCGTAATGCCAAAAATATTATTTGTATCAAACTAAATTTCATCCAACCATACAGCATCATCGTCACATTCTAAACAAAGAATTTCTCTGGCACATGTAGCAGCAATTCTTTAACGACGAATTTTCGCGATGGGCAAAACGTCTTGTTGACTCTCATGTGATTGCTTATGCTGAATAGTGACTTGAATAATGCAAAATATAGATCAAAGATGCTACATGATCCCTTAAACAAGTATGCCTAACACAGGGGCGATAGCTATCATATAGAATTGCTTCAAATGTGATGCACTTGGAGATCCAAGCTAGTTGAAGTGAACAGTGGACCGAATTTACCTTGGGGTTCAGATAGACCTGCAAATGTTTTTGAGTATTTCATTGATAGTGCAAGTAGATGTTTCAAAGCGTTAATTATGAAATGTAACGTCACGAACTTTAGAACACCTTCATCCCGTCGTTCCACAATGTCACACTTCGTCGACCCCCTCCCTTGGAGGAAGTAGTTGATTTATCGAACTGTTCTCGTATATAGTAACATGTATCAAGATTGTTTTCTCTGAGTCTCAAAAAGTTACGCATTTCTGAAGAAAATATAAGATCAGTCGAGATCTTTGCTCTGTTCTCAGATTATAATTATTTTATCCAGTTATTTCACTTATTGAATTTTAATGAATACATTTTAGATGATAAAATAATACTCGACGCTCGTTGTATCTCTATTTTCATCTTCAATTGGAAACAAATTAACGAAATCCTGGAATATCATTGAAATAATTGAATATATTTCCACACATGTACCTCTTAAAATTAATTCTTTTTTATCAGCGATTAATTTTGTTTTTCGTTCTGCTTTCAGAACGAGCCGATGCGTTTCTACTTCAGAATTATTGATAAGGGTAACGATGAACTTCCCGATCTCACTAAGGTTTTCACCCCAGTAGAAGCTCCTCATCTGTTACGTCCACAGGCTCGCTCCACTCCTTCTAAGAAGATAACCAGAACGTCATCCGGGCTCGATCGGAAGAAACGTACCCCAAAGAAAATCACGCGAAAGGCGTCCCCAAAATTGATCAAAAATGAAGACTGTAATAACTGTGATAAAGATACTATAGAAAGTGAGTGCAGCGGTGAACTCAAATTAGAAATTAGCGTGGAACAATCGCCCAACCGGCTTGACGAACCGCAAAGTTCGCCAAAGGCTCAAATACCTCCATGCGGAGATAATTCGACCCGAAACGCTGCAATCGAATGTGAAATCAAGAAGGAATGCGAGGAGAACATCGACCAAGATCTCATCAGTAGTGAAATTAAAATAGAGGTAGATTCTAATTCTCAAATGAATGATGAGGCAACTAAGAAAGAGCAAGTTTATACGAAAATAACCCTTAATCGTGCTAATAATCTGGAAATTATAACTAAAATTCAAAAGGTTTCTGGAAAAGATGGACAGTCTTTGGGTATGAATATAATTAATCAAACTGTGAAGAAAACTAAAGCTAATAACCTGGCAAATGAAGTACAAAACAGCCTTTCTTCCGTGCCGGAAGAAGCCGAAAGTAATATAGGGGTGAAACAAGAAACACCCGAGATTGTTGTCGTGAAACAGGAACGTCTCCCTATTGAGAATGAAGAACCCGTGTCAAGAAAAGAGGTGAAATCGCTTGAAAGTTCAACTGTCAACGTAGTGACCGGTCTGACGGAAAAAGAATTGGAACAGAAAAAATTCGAATTCTTGAAGTCTATCGAGTTAACCTCCAAAAAAGTGGTAGATAATTTAGCCAAATTGTTGCAAAAGCAACAAGCTAAAGCACAGTCAAGTACTAGTCACAGTTCGACAAATAAAGGAAACCTCCTATCCACTTCGAATAAGCCTTGTTATTCGATGAAGCCGCCGGTACCAAATGCGGCTATGGAAATTGTGAAAACTAAAAGAGCCATTGCTCCCAAACCAGGTGCAAACGGCGTCAAGAGGAAAAATTCTAGTCCAATAAAGAAAGAGGAGCAATCAAAAAGGAGCAAAGTTGAGCCTAAAAGAACCACCAAAATCATATTACAACAAAAACCAGGATTTCCTACCATTAATCCCCTCAAACCAAGTGATATACTTCAAACGACTTCTGAGCCTAATATCAATCAAAGCAAAGATCTTCATTCGCTCTTTCAGAACTGCCGGTTGAACATACCTTCCTCCTTGTCGATCACCTTGAAGGAGAATGGAGAAACATCGAGAAAACCATTACAAATGCCCCCAGTACAGAACTATATTGAAATTTTGAAAATCGATGACAAGGAGGGCAAGAAAACAATTACTTTGCAGCGAGAAGATCCAGAATCTACCAAGAATTCTCTTACGGAAAATAAGGAACCTCTGGAAATACCTCAATTATCTTCACAAATCTCCATCATTACACCTTCAAACAGTACCACTACTAACAACTCGATCAAATCGATTGGTCTTCAAGAATCAAAGCCCACTTCTTTGTTACCTAACGCCGGAAGCATTACAGCGACCGATTATTCTGGCAAAATTAAAGAAAGCAAGGAAATGTCGACAAAAAATCAACAGCAGCAGAGTTTCCAGAAGATATTCGAGGAATCAATCAAAAAAACTGAGGTCGAATCTGTAACCACTGAAAGTACCTCAGATATTTTGAACGGTTCTGGAAAAAGAAATATTCTAGAAATTGCGCAGCAGTTGTACAAAAGAACGAAAAACCAACAAGATACGCAAAAGAGTTTAGTGAACTCAACGGAATCTCACGCCCCAGTTTCAGGAACGTTCGTGCCAAAAATACCAATTCCTCGACTGAATAACCAGAGGGTTGTTAAACCTCCTAAGAGGATCCAAAAGTACGAAAGTTCGCCGAATCGAGCATCGCCAAATCAGCAGTCTAGTAGTGTTGGATTGCCACATCAAACTCTGGCAAATCTACATTCTAGTAGTCTTGGTTTGAATTATACAGTTTCCGTCAGTAAACAGTCGAAGGATCCGATTAAACAAACATATAGAGTTAATGGAGTTATGTCTTCAGAAACTGGTACTCCGAGAAGTGTTAATAATGGGGAAACCAATGTAAAATCACCAAAAATTCGCAACGAGCGTTCAGGAACACCATCATCACCCCTTCCGTCTGAGATCATTTCGATTAAATCTAGTCCATCTTCGCCTCTAAATAAATCGCTAAAGGTACCTGGCGGGCAATTCTCCCCTAAAGTTCCGAAAGTACCTCAGTCCCAAGTAGCTAGAATAGCAAAACTCGTGCCTAAACCAGAACCAGGCTCGCTCCCTTCTAAGAATTCATCACCTCGAAACCATTCGAAAATTTCTCACTCCTCGCCCAACAAGTCGAGATCGAGCAATAATTCCCCCAAATTAGCGCAATCGGCTGCTTCGAGTTCGGTCAGTTCAACATCGACACCGGCGCTCACTCCGAACGAACTTTTGGAAAAATACAATATTCAAAACTTGGCGCAGCTGTCGGCTAGTATCAATTTTAATGCTACGGCAGCCCCGCAAAATTACCTAAACACCGTGCAAGGAACTCAAATGGCAGCAGTGCACCAGGCGATGTTGCTAAAACAGTTAGAATTGCAAAATAGGCAAAAATGGTTGAACATCAATCAAGGTCCGCTGTTGCAATTCGAAAAGTACCTGCAAAGCTTAAACGCTACCAAGAACCAGATTTTAGGGAATATGAAGGACAATTGACGAATAATTCGAAGTTAGAGGAAGAATTTTCCAGGTTTTCATTAGTGATATTTTAGCGATTCAGCTTGATCGCGTTGCCATATTTCCTTCTTATCGAATCTAGCATTGAGATCAAGTACAAGTATGAATGTAAAATTTCTATTATTTATCTTATAAGGATTTTAACTCAAAGATCCTCGTTTATTTTTCAAATTAATATTTCCAGTTGAATGAAGTTCTTTTGTTAAAGTCTAAAAAACATATCTAAAACAAATCTATCTAGATTTTGGTTCTATTTTATATACATGTCATTTCGTATACGTAACAAAAAGTATTTTCCATATGTACATTGATTTTTCGTTACATAATTTATCGGGTAATGCATTAATTTCTCGCTTTGTTGAAACGTTAGCTAAATTATTGTTGAATTTATTTTTGATTGTAAAAATTTGTACACAATTATCCTAGTTTAAGAGAAATGTAAAATAATATTTTGCAGTTTTCAGTAAAAAATGTAAAGTATACATGAGAGTTTTATTTATTTTGTTTTTCAGGGTGATTCTTGATCTTAACTGATCTTTTCTAGTTTGATCTAAATTACATCAAGAAACTCAATTTGCCACAGTTTCATTCCATTACGAAGTGTGAGGTTATTTTTCAAGTAAAAACTTCTTTAAGTAGGGAGTAGGAGATAAAGTTTGTCAGATTAGATACATCACGATATTATCGTCACGCTCAGTCGGGAAGCAAACATATATTAGGAACACAAAAAAGAGAAGGCTATGAATCCAAGATACTAAATGATACTTGCGCTCAAATCTCTCATCTTGCTGAAAAAGATAACTTGATAGGTACGCGAAGTATTGATTGGTTTTGTGTGGGTTCAACTATATTTAATATATTATTTATATCGTTATTGTTAAATAAAATATATGAACTTAAGAACTCATGATCAGATTTTCTGTGGATAATCAACTCGAAATTCATTCAATTCAGTTATGTGATTTAAAATATAATCTATTTTGTATTTTTCAGTAATTCGCTCATGTATATAAAATAATCTTTCATCGTTTTTGTATTTTTGTCGAAACTATTTTCGTTTAAAAATTTCCGACTGTGATGACAGAGTTCTTGCAATTGCTTCATTTGTGAAAAAATTTAGCGTATTCAATTTTTTATATCGACAATGATGCTCATAATTTACTTTCGAAAAGCCATAATCTAAATACCTACTTTTCTCAAAATAAGCATCTAGGATCGATAACCTTCATACAGGCATTTAGAGAAATTTTATCAAGGTAAGTTTTCTGCAATTATTGCATTCATTATTTACAATCGTTACAATCAATTTGCTACACCTGTACTGTACATTTGCTACATCAAGTACCACACCTTGAAAAAACTTTGAATATCCACAAAGCTCTTTCATTTTGTTTTTTTCTATTATAACTACCTATAAACTGAACAGAGACCAATATTCGGTTTACAAGAATTAGTAATAAACAATAGGTAGGGAAAGGTGGGGTACGACAGCGACTTTAAGGTAATTCATCAATAAAACCCTTTATTTTTTATTGCAAAATCAGGAACAAACGAGGCAGATATTGACGGCTTCATCGTCGTTATCTTCCACTATTTCACAGCCACAATGCGCCCACTTACCGCAAGTCTGGCATGTGATCTAACCTTCAATAAACTCGGAATATAGGCTATGACAGTAGAGACATTCTGTAGTATTTTCATCATCTGATGTCTGAGGTTCTTTTCAGATGAAATTCGTCAGCTTTCTTGGTACTTTTATTTGTTTTTTTTTTCAATTCGTTTTTGTTTGGTTTCTGTTTTTTTTGCTTGACTTTCTTCTATCTCGGCCTGATAAAATGAAGCATCGATAGTAGCCGCTTTTCCTCTTCTTCTAACTTGTCTTGTCCTTTTTTACATTCGTGGATAAGACATTAACTGTTTTGGGCTAACCAAATGAAAAAAAATACTAAATATGAGATTTGAGGAGTTGGTCGAGGTGCTGCTGTGTTCGTTGTAGAATTTGAGGCGGTGCAGGTGGCAGTTTGGTTATCATGAGCTGACGATATTACTGGTGGTGTGACTGTCAGTGTTGGTTGTGATGTTGCTGCTATAGATGGCGTCGAAGACACAGCCACGGGTTCTATTTCAGCGTCCAATATGATATCGGTGGCCTCTGCAGCAATAAAGTCGTCTTCACTAAAAATGTGTGCATTGTAAAGCGAAATCCCACATGTTTTAAATGAATTGATTGCAGTTGGCATTGTTGCTGCTCGAATGAATGCTTGGCCGAAGGTTTCAACTACTTGAAATTGGGTCACTACTTTCCTAAGATTTGACCTTAACCCTACTGTTATGGCCTGATCATAAAAAAACTCAACAATCTCATAAAACTAACATCTGCTGGCTGAAGTTTGTGCGTGGTGTGCAGTGGGAAGCATATTATTGTCACACCATGTTCACGTGCTTCATCGATTAGCTTCAAATTTTGGGTGAGATAGGCATGACCATCTAAAATAAGCATGACTGGGTTGGTTTTAGAACGTTGTTGAGCTTAATAAACTTCTGAAACAATCTTAAGAAAATTCTGGCAGTAATCCACCCAGAATCTGAACATTCAGCCCATGAGTTCGGTGGAACTCATTTGAGCAATTCGGGTTCATAAGTTTTCTGGGATAAATAAACATAGGTGGAATGTATGTCCATGAAGCGTTGAAACAAATTTCAATAGTTATAGTTGTGCTTCGTTCGGCCGACGTCAATGGTCGCACTTGCTTTTCACCAGTTGCAGCGATCCTTTGGACCGCGATTTTGGCACAACTGAAACTCCTTTCTCGTCACTGTTATGAATCTTGTCGAGATTAAAAGGTATATCATCAAGTGATTTGCTTAGCTGTTCGAAAATTTACCAACAGACACTTTATTAAATCCAGCAGCACGAGATGCTGATGTATCTGGCTTTCGCAAACTGAAGTCGGGATGGCGGTTGAGGAATCGACGCAGCCAGTCTTTGCCAGCTTTTGCTTTGAAATTATTGAATTTATGTTATTTGTTGTTACGAACTGCTGATTCATAGGCTAATTTCTGCAATTCAGAAGTTGACAAACCAAATAACCTTCCTTCCATTGCCTTTAAATAAGTTACAAGTTCTTGTTCTTCTTCTGCGAAAAAAAACAGTGGAAATTGAACCCAAGGGAACTTTGAAATTGTATACACTATTCTGATTTTTTTCTTGCTTGCTTTATTAACTGCGCTCGAGAGTCGTTTATAAGTACATTATAAGTCTTACTAGCTAATTTATAACCCCTTTTTCCATCTAAACCTCCCCAATAGCTAATTTTATTTTATTTTCAATCCACCCTCCTCTGTTAGTTTTCCTTTGGTAATTTCGAACCATAATCTATAAAAAAAATTAAATTAACCTAACTAGTGACGATCATATTTAATTATATCAAAATAAAAGAAGATACCCATTAGCGAGTAAGATGGGGTACCACCCCGTCTTGCCCTCAGGTAGGTACACCATCTTTCCCAAAGTAGTCTCGCAAGATGCCCAAAATATTTCGAGGTTATAAAAACAACGAATCCGGAACGATTTATGAGTTTAGAGTAGTAAAATAGGTAACTATAAATAAAAAAATATACATCTTGTATATCATACATTATGAATAGTCACGTACCTAGTAAACATCAAAAATTAGATGAAACCTCTTAAAATTTTCAAAAAATACTTACGAAATTATATCGTGCACACTATCGACCAAACTGTTTGTGACACTAAAAACTCTTGCTAAATGCCGTTAGATGGCGTTAAAACAAATTTTCTGGCGTCATTGTAGAATTTATATTTGTATGGTAGGTACTCATCTTACCTCGCTTCCCCGTCATGCCCCACCACCCCTATTTTGTATAATAAATTATTACCAAAAAACAAACATTGAAATTGTTCTTGCCATTGATTTACGAGTGGGAATAATTAAAATAACTAAAAAAATAATAAAATTTGCTCATTATCAAGACTCGACTCATATCGACTCAACGTTGTAATATTATTTTATTGTTCAATATATTTGTGAAACATTAAGCCAAGAGTTTGATTCAAATTTTTATTTAATCATGTTTCACCAAGAGGTAAACGAAAATTCAATCTCACTTAATAATTAAAAACTGATTGATAAGATTCCTTCAAAATTATTCAATTCATTAAACGTATGTTTCTGGTTGCTAATTCATCCAAAATATAGATGAAAAAAAAACAATCTATAAAAAAATTTTGAAATCCATCAATGAAAAATGGATTATTTTTTTTAAGTTTATGGAATGTCTGCTCCTTCTGATTCGCCTGTGACGTCATTTGACCTTTTATTCGATATTACCTCACCAAGTATAATATTCAAGTATCAGTTTCAGAGTCACGCTAGAGCTCTTGCTTCGTTCGTGTTTATTTACGTACAGTTGTTTGTTTCTTTTTTGTTTATGAGTTTGTTGTTTTTAATAGTAGTATCTCGTTTTATTTGAATGATTATTATCTGATTCTTTAAGAGTAAATGTTTTCTGGTAAGAGATCCTCTGTTTCATTTAATCTATTCTATTTCATCACACTCAATCGTTTCGAAAGATTGATTCAAAGGTAAAGGAATTGAAGTTTACGGTACTTCCAGAGATCCAATTTTCAAACGGACAAGGACGAGAGCAGTAACTGAGAGTCAAGTTTCCGAGAGTGCTTTTATCACAAATCGTTAATAGTCACGAACAGAGCAGCTCTCGAGACTAGGTCTGCAGTCCTTAGTCCGTATTTGAACATTTCTACTATTTTGTTGTTTTCGTATTGCGACTATTCTTGGTTATTGTGAATATTAACTTGAAAAGTTCTCCAGATATCGGTACTTTCATTTCAAGTTGAATTTCGGTTACTTTTGATCATTTCGAATGTTTTCGATCCAATGAGACTTCTATTCGGGAGATGCTATCTTAATTTACGTTGTCTGGTCATTGTGTAGGCTGTAGGTATTGAAAGAAAACGCTTGCCACGAATTCATTGAAACAAAGTATGTAGGTATCTACTATAATTCGGTAACACAGCAAAGAACTCCGTTATCATACTAGTAAAAACTCACCGCACATACTCTCACGTGTGAATGAAATGTTTCAGGTCTCGAGACTAATGTGGCTTTAGTATCTCACGAATCCGTCTCGTGAGCTTTTTCAATTTTCAATTTCAATTTTCCCCCCTAACTGATCTTGATATTTTGTTTTAGATGAACTCAATAGACCTCATTCTTAAACTTTACAGTACCATGGGATTGGGTACAGCCTTGAGGGTATAATTGACAGCAAACGAGTTATATCTATCGTAGATGATAAAGGAGCTGGACTTTCACCCACCTGATAATCAGATAAGAACAAATTTTTTTGAAATATTTTTCATTTATAAACACGGCTATGATTGCCTATCGAAAAGTGTTCATAGCTATTTTCAACTAGAGTAATTATAATAATTTTTTTTTTCATGAACTTATGATCAAGCAAATTTAATTTCAACATATAGTATTAAACAGAGACAATGTGCCTTGGCAGGCCACGGCCATGCTTACTGATTTCTGTTCATAGCTGCCATGCAAGCATATATGAACAGTTAAGTCAATTGATCAGTTAAGTCTTTGATCTTCGATCCGTCCAAGGCCTTCGACACCATAAATCATGCAATTCTCCTGAACATATTGTTGAGTTCTGGAATACGAGGAAATTTTTTGTATCTGTTGCGCTCTAATCTGCAGGACAGGTGGCAAATTGTGTATATTCACCCGGATGGACATTAATATTACTCTAGCCTAACTTCTATTAGCCAAGGTATACCACAGAGATCTATACTGGGACCAGTGCTCTTTTTGCTCTACGTAGAATACATATGTTACTGTCTGGTCCTGATTACCGGGCTGGTTCAGTGGAGCAGATGAGTGAATGGTGCTTCTCGTATGAACTCGAATTCAACACGACTAAGACGAGCCTCTTGGCGTTCAGTAAAATTTCGGTGTGCTCTGAGTCCCCTTGTGTTTGGTGTGATGGCAGGACTGTGCTAGTACTGGAATCTGCCAGGTCCACTATGTACGTTTGGTCACCACGAAGTACATAGTAACCAAACTAAATTGTTGCTGTGCATTACTCCGTAGACTTCACGAGTTGATAGCTGCAAACACTCTCAGGCAGTTCTATTTCGCAACTGTGCAATCCGTCATTATGTACAGTGTGATGGTCTTGGGTTCATCGCGCTTGACACTCCCTGTCTTTATTTCGCAGAAGTTAATCAGATGCCTGCTTCGTTTGCATCCCCGAATATCACGTAAGGCCTATTTCAGAGGCTTGGTATTATGACTGATTACTCCCTAAAAACGCACAAAATTATACCGCAGCAATGTGGATGACTACCCGTGGCAGGACTGATCACAGTGTGCCTCAACACAAGTGGGCATTTTTCGAGAGGTCAGCATTGCACATGGCAGTTGAATATTATTATTAACTTCCTATATCTTTAAGGAGGGAACAAAATTTACTGCGTTTCAGAAAGTATACCATTGAGTACCTGTTGCAGAAGTGATTCTCTATAGTTTTCACTTCGAATATTAGGAGAACGCTTATTAATGATTTGTAATTTTGTAGTTTGAATATTTGATTTTTCCATTTTTATTTTATACTCTACTTATTTTTATACCTACAGTAATCTGATAATTTTACCTGACGTTGATGTTTCTTCATGATCTTGTTGGCAATAAAGTTATTATTATTATTATTGAGATAACGGCATCGATATGATAACCAACAAAACTTGGCAACAGAAATATAATTCAATAAAAAACCGTTTACAGAATATTCTTGCCACGCCAAGTTTTGAAATCGGAGATGCGCGAGATGAAAAGGGAATTGACAGAAGTCCGTGTGATAAAACAGGATAGGTACAAAATAATAGCTGAGTATCTTTTGTATCTGAGTAGCCTTTACCTACGAAATCACTAGTAGGTAAAGGGTAACGGCAATTAACCGCTTCAACAAGATCACTCCGGATTCGGAGAATGGATAACTTTATCTGTTCCGATGAGATCCAATAATATCGAAACACGGATCTGCTACTGCTTCAAAATAGTTAGCTATAACCTAAATTAATAAATTCAATTGATTTCATAGTTTCCTTTGCGATTAACCCTTTGTACCTATTTATTGAAATTCTCGATTTCGTTAAGAATAAAATTCGTGTCCTTCCATTCTGCCATTCCGGATTACAGGGACTGCTATGATGAATTCAGATATTAGCAATAATAACGCAAACAAATGATGAACAATAGATGCTGACATCTAAATTCCTCAAAGAAGTCCTCCATTTCCGGATATCGTTACCTACTCAATTTAAACAATTTAGTTTTATACTTAGTTTATATTTGTGTTGATGTCCAAACTCAATCTTGATTTGACTTTATAGGATTCCAGTTAATATGATGAGATATATATATATATATTTGTGTATATATATATATATATATATATATTCCATATATATATATATATATATAATTGTCATAATTTTAGAACTACTGATGGAGAGATAAATGAAACCTTTGAAATAAGTAAAACCTTTTATTACTGCAACACCTGTAAACTACCTTTGGTGAAAGTTCACGAATCTTTCAAAGTTAGTCAATACTGAGATTTTCAGTCGAAATATTTGAAATGAAAATCTAACTATACTTTCGAGAGTGAATATTACCTAAGTAATAATAATAGTTACTTAATATATTAACACATTCACTCTCGAAAGAGATTGGTTGTGTTTTCGTTGACAACATTTGTGTATACACCTCCTGAGAGTTTTATTTGAAATATTTCGATTAAAAATCCTCAAATATTCGTCGAAATGTTCGAAAGTGTTCGATTATTTGAATAGATAATACGGCCCTGACCGTCCAACTGCATAAATTTAGGGGAAGATTCAATTTCAGCGCCATATGGGTCTGAAAACACCCCAAAACCATTTCTCTAATCGAAATTCTATGCTTGAGACTGCTCCACATAGAAGATCTTATTGAATAGTCCGCAATACAGTTGAAAATGCTAAATACTGTGGTAGGTATCTACATACTTAACATTCAAAATAAATATTTAACAGTTACTGCTCACCAACTATACGAGATAAAGAAGTGACTAACTAGTCGAGTTCTATGCGGTAGCACTGTTTGGAGAGAGATATGCATAGAGTAGTATTGCCGTCGTACACTTCGAGTGATTCACGGAATAATTATATAAAGCCTTGCGAACATATCCGAGTGGTTCCGAAAGCGTAAAGTACTCACTGTGTTTATACAAGGACGTTGCCAGTTCGTATTTCGTGCTTTATCTTCTTCCTTCGCATTTTAGGTTTGAGAGCATCTCTCTCTGACATCTGAAACCAGCATTCTCTACGAATTGGGAGAAATTTGTCTCACTCTAACGCTTTAAATGCACATTGGTGGTTCTCTTTCTCTTTCATTATGCTGAAAGCTTTGTTATACGACTTCCTTTAATATTGGGATTTTGTATGGTTTACTTTCTTCTTTTGAGGTGTTTCGGCTGCTTCGGAATTGCCTATTATAATTCTCTGTAAAGATTTTATTGGAATTTTATGCACTGCTTTTGAAAGGATGCCACAGTGAGACGTACCTAGCTAACTCTAAATCATTTCAGAACTGAACTAAATAATTTATAATTTTAAGTAATATATGCTGATAGTGTTAACTACTGTCATTTTATAACTTGAATCTTGTCAGTTCGGCTTAATATTATCATAGAGTTAATTATATCGAAATATAATTAACTTAAATATATACCTAGATAAGGAAATACATATTTTGCAACTTTGAATTATTTTCGCAAGCTTTTGCGTATTTCACTCTTTTTCGTATTTTTATGCCTAATGATATACTTCAATACCTGTAAAACCCACCTTCTCGATCATTTCTTGTGTGATTCTCTGATTATGAGAGAATTAAAAAACCTGCATAAATTTGTATACCTACTTAATCATTTTGCATACCTAATAAAGGTATTAAAAAGGTACGTATGAGTAATAAACCCATTGTGTAGTAAGTCGTGGTACCTACCTAGGTACTCTCTTTTCAATATATTATAGGTAGTTACAATTCAACCTTTTCATTCATTCATAGGCATTTAGGTATCTACTGCAATAATTTTGTGATAAATTGAAATTAAAACACTTGTCTTAAGTTTCACTGAGTAAGTATATCTATCAACAACGCTACATATATTTCAGGTGGTTAGCCTATTATCAAGAGTAATAACAATATTAACTATTAGTTTACTGTCAGTTATAGGGACTATTGTTAATACTCTTGATAATGAGCTAACCTCCCGAAACATATGTAGAGTTGTTAATATATACTCAGTCGAACTTAAATCAAGGATTTTAATTTCAATTTATTATGTAGTACCTACCTATCTAACATAATGTTTCACCAAGCGAAACCTCCCTGTTAATTTAAGTATTAATAATTTTGCGCAGAGTTAGTTATCTAACTATTTTCTCTTTGGGTTAGGTATCTTGTTTTAGTCATTGCAGCTATCTAGGTACATATATAGGTACCTACTTATAAGTATATTTCACTTTCATTATGACTACAGTTATCTATCTACCGAAATAACTTCACATGTATCTAGTAGTTCGAAGGTGATTTGGATAATTCATGCATTCTATGGTCTGCAGCATAGATGCACCTAACTTTAACTCACATTTAATAATTTTGAGAATTTGTTGATTAACAAACGATTCACAAGTTCTAACACAACTTTTTCTCTTTATTGCGTGTTATTGCTTGCGGACGCTGGATTAATATGATTATTAAATTTATTTCATATCACATTTTACGAACTGCTTCTATAAAAACTTACCTACACATCTAATCTATCCTACAGGGTAGGCACTTGCAATACATAGGCGCAGTTTAGTCTACCTAGTAGGTAGACTAGACCTCACAAGTAGGTTACCCATCAATATCGAGTTCATTAGAGAATAATTTACATAAATGATGAATTCAATAATTTCCAACCATTCGAACATTGTAGTTGACTGCCTTTGAAAAAGAGAGTAGGTATCTATTAAAGAACCTTGACATATGTTGAAAAATTGTAGAGAAATCGAACAATGCCTCATCTATCACTAACGTCATCTAGTTGCGAAACTTGACAACGCAACCTACCACTATCGACTACATAACGAAGGACCTATCAATAATGGTTCCCCTGCAAAAAATGGTCGAATTTGGCGGAGTACAGAGGGAACCCTCTGAGTTTAACAGCTAAGCCACACCCAAAATTCATTATCCCTGGTTCTCAAACGTAGACCCCGCCTCGGCGCGTAACCGGCGAATTGTCGGAAACTACAGACAAGTGGTGGGAAATGTTCATCGAATGAGGTGTGGAAGGAGGTGCCTTCGAGGAGTAGATGTCGCTAGTTAGTTAATGCTTCTCTGAAGATGTTCTCTTAAATTTGATGGCCCCTTAAAACTACATTCACGGCCTCTTCCGCAATATATTTGAAGAATATATGTAATAATGTTTGTTGTATCAACATTTCCATAATTCTATTGGTATTTCTATTCAGACTCTTTGCCACTCATCGGGTCCATATAGAATTTTTAGTATTTGGTGAAATTCTAAAGAAGTATCATAATAAATAAGTAAATAATTGAAATATTCTCAACTGAGCATTTGGTTGGTACGTAGGTATCTCTACATATAGGTATCGAATTGTGTAGGTAGACCTACCTATTTTTCGAGCAGATGAATAGATGATTATCTACCTATTTCTAACATATGTGAAGTTCATTCAAGGTTTCATTGAAAAATATTGGTTGACATATTAAATTCACTAGATGAGAAGAATAAAGATCGTTACCTACCTACTGGCGTGAAAAAGACATGAAAAAACTGATAAGAAGACAAGAACCATAGGTAGGTAGAGGAAAATTTGGCTATTTTTTTAAGTTAACGTACCTAATGTAGTAAAATGCTCACAATAAACTAGCTTACCTAGCTTGGGCACTGCTCATATCAAAATTAGAATATTCCATTGAATATTTGGTAACCTATCCAAATTCATAAAAACTCTCTTCTCTTTGAATTTAGTATTAAATTTTTGATCAGATATCAAATTCTCTTGCATTACAAAACTTATTCCATCGGTCTCAAAACTCAAACGAATTAATTTCACCTAGGCACATATATATGACGAAATTGTTGAAATTGCTTCTCAAAAAAGCCTGAAATTACTTCAATAAAGTGCATAGAAACTTTCAGATTTCAGAGATAAACTGTCTCTCACTCTATATTGAATTCTGTACAAATTACGCACTATGCTAGTGTTGCCAATCGTCAAAACATAGATATTGTTTGGCGATGTTCAACCAAATCCGAACTATTTCATACCTAACCATTGAATTAATACGGATAGCTTATATTAATACACTAGTGGTCAAGGAATAACTACTGATGAGCTTATCTATAGATGATTTTTAGGTTACCCGTATATTGGCGATGGCATTTTATAAGTCACCGTTCGTTTAAGCAGTGACTCCGATCGCTCTTCTGGTTTCATTCTGATCAGTGATAAGATGAGCTTATCGGTGCTTTTTGGGTCACCGGTATTCAGACGATAGTTTATTTATGAATACTGGGACTGATTGAATTCAAGCTGAAACAATTTTAATACCTACGGATATTGAGGGTTCATCATTGGAAGCGGAAGCAGAAGATCATTATTCGCATTTGCATTGGAAGTTTAGCGATTCTCTATATTTTTGTTAGAAGATTAATAACTTGTCGGCGAAAAAGGATCTCATGTGCTCACTCTTCATGTGCTTATTCATATCGAGATTTGTTATTTTGAAAGAAATTTTTTCACTGATACCTATTAAACTTGTCGTTGTGAACAACATCGGACGCGAAAAATTTTATGATTTTGCTTGTTCCTTGATGTTTACGCAGATAAATTCGAGTTGAAAATCAAAACTATTGAAATAACTCGAAACAAACAAGATAATACTAATAATGGGTGTTGCGACAATGAGACCGTTCTTTTTCTCAAAAATCTAGTTGTGGTCGTCCGTTGTCATATATCTACCTAATAGAATATATGACAACAACGTAGAAACGTACGCATACGCAATGAGTTTGAGCTCCTAATCCCAACGGTAAATCAGTGAGATGAAGTGAGCCAAGCAATCTGCTATAGGCTTGTGTAGTTCCGGAGCAACCTCGTGCAAAAGAGCTGATCCTGGCAGGAAAGGAGCGAACTTGGTCTCTCGATTCTTTGCTCTTAGTAATTTTCAGGTCTGAATGCAATCCACTCCCGTAGCTGGACTTGGCCATCTTTTTCCCAATCCCGATCCCTAGAATGAGCGAGAGTTTCGAGTTGTTGGAACTGTATAGGACCTAGTCTTCGTACCTTTCAAACTTTCAAATAGGTACTAGTAAATACTGAGACTCTTAATCAAAATATCGAAATATTTCAAATAAAATTCTCAGGGAGCTGTCTACACAATTGTTGTCAACGAGAACGAACCCATCACTTTCAAGAGTGAATATTAAGAGCGTGCCGATTCGAAAGAGAGGGAGCCTAAAACTTTCAATCGGTAAAATTGTCCTCAATTTGGTATAGGACCTATGTTCGTTTTGAAAGTCATCGATTCTTGATTGATTGATTAAATATGGACTGATGATTCATAATAATGATGAAACAATTGTATCCTATTATCATTCAACAAGATCGATGAACTTTTCGAAACGCTCTTAATATTCACTCTTGAAAGTGATGGGTTCGTTCTCGTTGACAACAATTGTGTAGACAGCTCCCAGTATATATATATATATATATATATATATATATATATATATATATATATATATATATATATATATATATATATATATATTGAGAGGCATCACATCGTACACGTTCACATATCTAGCTCTACTATAACATTCTCTTGATTAATTTGAATTTTTATTTTTCGAATGAATGTTCTAGTGTTCATTTTTTGAATTAATATATATATATATATATATATATATATATATATATATATATATATATATATATATATATATCTGAATAAAATGGTGGGTACTCGGAAAAAGTAAGGCTGGAAGATTAAAGACAACACTTGTCGATTTACATCAATATTTCGGTCCTATATTGGGTCTTTCTTCAGGATGCTAAAGCATTACAGCGGAATAGAACTCACTCATTCTTATTATAATTAACAATTCAATTGTTGTTAAGTACTTACATATCAACTAATTGTACATAATATATCTTTGAGGACGAACAACGAGCATTATATTACAAGTGAGGTTAAACGGAATGTCAACAAAGCAGATAACTAATCACAGAAACTCGACACCGCGACCGGGAGACAGGACCAGAGAGTAGGATTCTTGTCTTAGGTAGGCAGAACGTGGCCCGAGTTTTCATCTTCTGTGCGGTCGTCCAGTGTAAGGAGGTAACTATAAATGCAACTTGGGCCGTTGATGTCTGTTCTTTTATTAATACTAGTTTTGTATTTGTTGATGAAACACATTTCTAAAAAGGTTCTCTTCTCCAAATCAGTTTGCGATGCCAATATTCGGGCATTACCATAATCAAAAATGTGGCCATTGTTCGAAGCATGCAAGGCGAGGGCACATCTATCCGGATGCAGCCTGGTATTGTTTTATGTAGCGCGAACCGTTACTTAAGAGTCTGGGAGGTTTGCCCTATATATATTATATATATATATATATATATATATATATATATATATATATATATATATATATATATATATATAAAAAAGGTGTTCCAAAGCTAACGCAAGATTTGAATTAAAGAGAAATCACAGTTTTAATATTTTTATTGAATCATAAAGTGCATAGGATAAGGTTATTTGTGGAATAACACATCGGACAAATGACCCACAAGGCTTTTTTGCATACAAATGCGCACTAGTTTGTCGAAATTTTTCATGACCACTCTGTATAGGGATGGCGATTATTTCCGAAAAAGATCGATTCTTAAATCGATTCGAATCGTGACCTGATGAATCGATCCACAAAAAAATCGAGGTCTAAAAGATCGATTTCCAAAAATTAGATCTTTTTTCAAATTTGCTTTACAATATAAGTGAAACTCAATTTTATTAAAAACAAGTCAAATATTATATAATCATATTATAAATGATCTTTTAATCAGTAAAATCACGGAATCCGATAATAACAATTATTTTTATCACCATATCAAAATATTATATCAGGTAGGTACAAAACAAGAAATTAAGTATTTTCAAAATGTATTAGTTACAAAGCAAATAAAAAATTTAGATTATAGTTCCCATTGGTTAATATATAAACTTTTCAAAAAGAACAGTCTGTCAAGTCTACTGGGATCCGAGCGGTTCCGCTCATCACTTTATGTCAGTAAAGCACGCAGATTGGATATGCCGATAATTTTCATTTTAATTTAAATTTTTTCTGCATTTTGATGCGGACGTTGAAAAATATGTAAATAATATTTGTATTATTTACATATTTTTCAACGTCTCGGCTTAGAGCATCCTTGAAGGATAAACAGTCACCTCACGAGCAAAGCTGTTTTCAAATCTCCCAATCCGGAGAGAACAAACGCGGTAGCCTGTTGCGACTTCCTTCAGAGCTTGTTATATATATATATATATATATATATATATATATATATATATATATATATATATATATATATATAGGTATTAAGAAATAGTTCCAGATCTGTTCCCAGTAAAGTGGAACCGTTTAACCGTACTTAATCGAGTTCGTCGAATGAACAGTTTGCACGTTACAGAGCTGTTCAAAATATTTGAGATTTGGAACAGATTTTGTATGCACAGTTAATAATTCAGATGGGAGAATTTAGTACAGCCGTCGAAATGAAGCACTTTTTGTTAGATCCTCGGAGCCTCCCAGCATGTTCAGAATTTTGAACAGATTTATATAGTTAGAATAGGAAAATATTTTTTAATAATGCGTTAGGCAAAAGTATCTAGGTTAACGCAACTATTGTGAATATCATGGGTTCACCATACCAAATGAGTGTGATGGACTTCATTTTAACGAGTAAGCAGTTTTATTTTATGTATAAATACGTTAACATTGTCTTAATAAAATCAGTTCTACATCATTAGTCAACTCATTCACTTGACAAGGAGTAGGCAGATTGAGGCCTTGTCGGCACTGAACCCATTTCATACTGATTTCCAGGAATCAGGAGAATTGGACCTTGGTTGTCCATCAGTCGGCAACTAATCACGCCCTGACAAGGAGTAGGCAGATTGAGGCCTTGTCAGGGGGATTTTCTTTGTAAGGAAATAGCACTCCAAATTCCTATACATGGTCCTTCGAGCCGGATCAACCCCCTGACAAGGCGTAGGCAGATTGAGGCCTTGTCAGGGCGAAATTTCCTTGTCATGGGGAAATTTCTTTTTAAGGAAATAGCAGTCCAAATTTTTATACAAGTGCTCTGTAACATTTTTCAAATAAAATGAATAGATAGGTAGGTACTAATCTTTTAATGAATGTAGGTAACCAAATTTCCTTCATACTTTTAAGAGCATGGAGGAAAGTATGCAACCCTTCACTAGACGAAATCGCTAATTCAGTTCTATAATAGGAGTCTTCGAAGTTTTGTTCTCGAACCAGTTGCAATGACGAGCGTTTTCTGTAACCGCTTTCTTCAACATTCTTCTTTGATCATTAGAAAAACTGATGCGTTTCGTTCGTCGAAAACTGGACGATAAAGTACTATAAGATACTTTTCACTTGAAAACGATTGAGAAAACTGAACCGGAATATTGAGAAATGTTGACATTCGTATCAGAATCAAGATAACTAGGTACACATCACCAGCATCAACTAACAAAAACAAATAGGTGTAAATAATTTCACATACATAATCATTCAGCAACTTTTCAAACAGCTACCAAATTCACCGCTTGGTGGAAAATTAAGTAGTGATAATTTGAGTTTATCGGCGATTTTTAGGTAACAGGTAGTGATCACTAGTATAGCTGCCGCTGCAAACGGTATCTACGTTTCATTAACGTTTGTTTATAGCGGCGATTTAGGTCACCGTTTATATCACTGTTTTGATTTCACTCTAACAACTGCTTACATAACCTTCTAAAAATTCTGCCACGGCGCGGTGTTTGTAATATCCTTAGATCAATTATTCAGATAATGATCTGTGATCAAGTCGAGAGACAGAGACGAACATCATAACAATAACAAATACATAAATCTACTTGCCGCGGAAACGCTGGAATGTTTATTCATTTCTTAGAGCTCTCCAGTAATTCTTGAAGTTCTTCAGTGAACTATCAGTTATAATTTGGTTACCTGTCACTGCCAATTTTCTTTTGAAATTTTTCATTGTGTTGGTTTAGAAATTCATAGAGAAAACTGAATTGATACTTTTGAAAATAACTGAGATTTAACTCCAAATAAGTATCCATAAACAGTATCAACTAACAAAAACAAATATAAATCATTGAACTTTACCTTCGACTACATTGTGGCATGGTGGTCCCATCAACATCATCGATTTTTATGACTGCGATCAAAGACACCGGTTGCCAGAAATTAAGTCGTTGGTAGTAACAAAGTCACCGATTAACAGTCGCCGGAATATCCCTCGTTACTAAAATTAAGTCGCCGGTAGTACTTAACGGTGACCATTGAGTCACAAGTTAAAAGTCGACGTTATAAAAATATTGATGATCACTAGAAATAACCAATTATAACCGACTGCTCGGGATACCTAAACGTGCACCAAACATTTCCAAATTAAGTTTGTCGACAGATAAGGAAATGGCCACATGTTTTATTATGTACCTACGCGGTGCCATTGTTATCGAATATTTCGAAAAAGTGTAAAACCTTGGTGTTGTGCAAATTTGATGTTGGTTTGATTTAAAAACTATCGCATTGAGCGACGAAATGTGTTGTTATGCAGAACCACGACCCCCTTTACTACAGGCCATGAAGAGCGTAGTCCCTCGGTGTTGCCAAATTGTGCTTAGTTGTATACTATCCTAGTCGTATGTTCCAAGCTTTCAAGCATTATCTCAACTATTTTTGTATATTGTGAACAAACAATGAATATTATTAGTATGTATAATATATAGAATATTATATTGGGTATTGTGAGCACATATTTCTGTAACAGAAAACTGTAAAACATTTATTATTGCAAGAAAACAACGATGTTTTCGATAAAGCCCCACTGCGTGAAAAATACCTCTATTAGTCAGTGCGATTTATTTACATGAAAAGTTGCCGAACCAAATTTATTAAATTATTTGAGAGAATAGGAACCTTGAAAGAAACGCTGTAGGAATTACTCAAATTGAATTATTTACCTTAGTAAAAATAAATATTATATTTCTGATTAGAGCAACCAACAAACTACTTTATGAAAGTATTGAACTTTCTTCGTTTATTTTTTGATTCAGGTTTCTCGTGTCCGGCTTCATTATTTTTTTTGTCTGATCATTCAATAAGATATTCGAAAAAATGGAACACATCATGTTCAGAATATTTTTATTGTCTTCATCACATAGCAACAGCAACAACAAAAGTCTTTAAGGACTCATCCAATGACACTCTTAAAATAGTGAGATTACACAAAATTGCTTTCTGGTGTATATTATACAAAAAGGCACGTTCGAGAGAAATACCTTTAATAATTTTTTCAAATATGGAACACATGTGAAATAAGACATTTTCTGTAAGTATATTCAGTCCTCCCCGTTGCAAATAATTAAAATATTATCAATAATAAATAAAATCATAGCTTCCAAAAATTCTGTTTTGAGGAAAGTTTGGATTTTGAAATAATATGTTATTGTTAGTTAGATTTGTGAATAGCGATCTGTTTATTCGATGGTTATCGGTAATAAATAGGTTAGAAAATATACTTATTACTATAAATAAACTCACCTATCCCAAGCTTGAAACTTACTGAATCATCTACGGAATACCTATCCTCTACATTACATTTCACAAACAAATTATTTGTAAGTAATCCGTACTCAAAACACAACACAAATTCGATTCGATTAAACCGGTACACACAAAACACTTCGTTTTTATAATTTGATGTTATGTTATCCACAAAATATCAACACTAGCACGTAAATAACACTATAGAGAATTGATGAATAGAGAATTAGAACTGAAATCGTAAAATATTCTACTTAAAACTACGAAAGTCTTGAACAACACGAAATTGATTTCGTTTCACTGAAATTTGTAAACAAACTAAACACTTCGTTTTTTAGTGTTTGATGTTGAGATTTCAACAAATTATCAACATCACCACTTGTAATACACTGTACACTATTGAAAAATATAGTATTTATAACGAAAGCTCAAATTATTTTACTTCAAATTGCGAAAGTTTTGGGAAGCGTCCTGTTTGCTCTACAAGAAATTGCGGGAATATATGCCCACGCTATGACATATGTCAAATACTCATTTCATGGCCTGTAGTAAAGGGGGTCGTGGCAGAACTATACAAAAATCCATAAATTGAAATACTAGCTGCAACCCTATTCTTCATATTCAGCCAACTGCCAGTATGTTTGGTTTTCAAACATGAAGAATTATGGATTGAAAGCGATATTATCAAGCTTGGGAAGTCATCACTGTAAATAATTCGGGAGTGTTTTTTGAAATAGTAAAGGGCTCATAGACCATCGATTAGGGTACCGAACTTCATATGAATCAACCTTCGTATAAGTGAAGCTAATAAACGTGCAGTGTGGATAGACAAAGGAACCAGATTATGCGAAGAAACCAAAAACATCTGTGAACGAAACACCATTTACAATAGTGTGTGAAATACTTGAGGAAACAACAGAGTCGAATTCAAATTTTAAATCTTCAAGACGATAACACTTCCTTTCAAACAGTGGAAAGTTTTATCCAACGAAATATTAGGTACAAGAAAAAAAAGGAACCTGATGTGAGTAGAGAAATTTGGAAACAAACATAATATTTCCAATTGTTTTCTAAGAATTATATATCTACCTACCTATGCATCTAGTAAAAGTAGGTATGTTAAACCAAAACATTTGCTACAAACTGACAAAATGGAAGCACATATATCAATTTTATTGCAAACTTTTCATTTATACCTACTTTAAGAGCTATATTTGTTAAAAAATTTGACGACAGTTTTATGAGAGTAGAAATCTCATTCCTTAGATAGAATTAACATTTTGGGAATTCGTTCGTCATGAATAATTAAATGAAACATAGAATTGATGAGGTCGATACTTGAGTATTGACGTTTATATTTTATATATGTATTTTATAGATACCTATATGTTATAACGTTTAATCTTCATATTGATTCACTAATGTATCTAATATTTTGACATTAATATGTAATTTATAATTAGGTAATAGCAATATTATTAAATCGATATTGATAACATTCGTGCTACCGAATAATGATAACATTTTAAGAAAACATTCTTTCCTCAACATTATTTTTGTAATCCCCAGAAATAAAGCAAATTGTGAAGTTTTTTGAAATAGGTTAGATATTCCTAACCTTGTTTTTACTGTTGCGTGTTTGAAATTAATAAGAGACGCCACTGAATTGGTTTGAAGACAATAAATGTGAAATTGAGCTGCATTTATTTTGAGTTCCTTTTTCTCACTTAAATAGATGTTCCTACCTACCTGTAGGTATATAGATATTCATTAGGTACGTATTGATGATTTACGTATTGATAAGACGAATTTGAAAATGAATAATTATTGATAATAATAATCATAATGGATAACAATAACAGCTCTTTATTGAGTTTCTTCACAATATACAAAACAAACGTATTAACCTAATAAGAACAAAATACAGAAACGGAAACATAAATCGGAAAATACGTAAATACACAAGAATTAAGGCACCGAAAAAGGCAAGCAATCTTTCTCGTTAGTGTATTCCTTTTTCATTTTGTTGATTTTCAAAAATATGCTCTTTTTATAAAACTTCTCAGATCTAAAGTGGAGGCGAACATTAGGTTGACAAGGCGAACAATGAAGTGATGGAGAAAGTCAAAATGACGAAGCTACTGCCATCGTAAGTCTCTAGCATGAACCAAATATTACTATGCTTGTGGTATGTTGATTTACAAGATATAAAACATTACACAATTGAGGTTATAAAATCTCATTATTATCGTTCCCATAGGGTAGATCATAGGTACAATGGGTTGTAACTATGAGTATTTTTGCACGAAATTCAAACCTATATTCGTCGATGTTACCTGTAGGTTCTTGGTATTTATAGAACCTGTGTGGACATGCCCTAAAATTTGATCTTTGTGATTTACATTCTCAACGGATAAATAACTTTTACGAATTGATTTGGGAACCCTTTTGAAAGTTCATTAATTGTTCTTTCAAGATTTTATACAATAATTAATTTCAGATGCCTTTTTATTGAAACGTTTTCGTAGTGAAATGCAATGAACTTTTAAAGACCTTGTGCTGTCTAATCTATAATTAAAATCTATCTGTAATTAAAAAAAGTGTCGACTAAAAAATTTAAGGTGACATCTATCAGTGAAAAGCACAAACGCTGACATCCAAAACTCCTTTCATTTTAGTTGATGTTTTAGAGTAAAGAGTTCTATAATCCGAATGTAAACAGAATTCTTTCTACAAATTTCGATTATCGTGCCACGGCCAACTTACTTTAAAGTCGACCGCGCTTGTGTTTTACAAACTAATCCAAGAATTACAAGGAGGAATTAAACTTAATTCAACATTATGAAATCAATTGCATTAAAAGTGTGTTGGACTAAAATGAATTAAATGCAAAATCCAAAGATTCATTTTCAATAACATTTGTATTCATAATGAATTTATTGTAAGGCTACTTCTGTGATCGCCTGACCGTTCTTTCAAATTGAAAACATTAGTTCTTCTGTGTTGTGCGTTGAGGCTAACCTCACTTTAAGATTACATTGTTTTGAATAACGAATTATATTCATTGATTAGTTTACTCTAGGAAAATTAGTTATTTTCATAAGTTGTCTTAGAGTGTAATCTATCAAAAATTAACTGACTTCGGTCTATTTTGGGCTCTCTGTAATAATTGAGGTATACCGAAATCTATTGTGATAAATATTCAATTGATCACACGTTCTAAAATTATTTCAGTTGAGTTCAATCATGGATACAGATTTGTATGATGAGTTTGGTAATTATGTTGGACCGGAATTGGACAGCGAAGAGGAAGAGGATGAACCAGAACAGTTGGAGGATGATGAGCAACAAGACTATGATGTAATATTTTGCTTATATTATATATTTCTGTATATCTAAAATTCGAATAATCTAAAATAGATTACTTTTAGGATGAACAAATGGATGATTCTCAGCCACAGTCTATGGCAGTGGTACTACATGAAGATAAACAGTATTATCCTACAGCAATGCAAGTTTATGGACCGGATGTTGAAACAATAGTTCAAGAAGAGGATGCTCAGGCTCTAGATGTCCCCTTAGTTGAGCCAGTGAAAAAGAAAAAATTTGAGTTGCGAGAACAGGAATTGCCAGAAACCACTTATAGTATGGAGTAGGTTATCTGTAATTTTCAAATATAGATTTTCTCCTTCCTTTAAATGATGGATTCTAGTAAACTTTTTGTTTTTCAGGTTTCTTACTGATATTATGGATAATACTTCCCTTATTAGGAATGTTGCTCTGGTAGGTCACCTTCATCATGGTAAAACCACATTTGTTGATTGCCTTATAAGACAAACTCATCCAGGATATCAAGATAATGAAGAGAAGAATCTTAGATATACAGATACATTATTCACAGAACAAGAAAGGGGATGTTCAATAAAAGCCATTCCAGTTACTTTATTGTTGCAAGATGTCAAGAATAAGAGTTACTTGATGAATATATTTGATACACCAGGTTTGTTTCCTTGTTATTGACAACATTTTTCATTAGTTTTCTCCAAAAATCGTGCATAACTTTTAAGAAATTATGGATTCCCATCCATAAAATTTCATATAGGTCTTTTATTTAATTGATTGAAATGTTAATATATAGCAGTTGTGTTCTATTGCATTTCTAAATAATAAAATATGTATTTATGCTTTCTTCGTGTTCTGAATGGAGTAAACTTGTCTCATGCAGTATTATTTAAGGAAGCCTATTGAGGTTTAGGAACATGATCCACATGCGGGGATATTGTTTCAAGAGCTGATATTCAATGTATAATGTAGTTTCCATTCTTAATGATATCCCTGCTATGGCATTTGGTTTGCTGCTTCCTTTCAAATGTTTTGCTAATTTAATTTTACTGTAGTTCCTTTCTGGTGGCTCACCATATACATATGTACAGATATCAGAAACTATATGCATGTTTTTAATTACATTGAATATGTGTAATTTATTTAATTCATTATTTTTATTTATATTATATATAATAATGTCTACTTTGATAGAATGTTATGCCATTGATTTGACTCTGGAGAAGAGTATTTCAAGTTGTAAACTAAGAAATATATTGGAAATATAAGTGACACTATGAATATTGAATTTCTGCAAATATTGCTTTTTGAATAACTGCAGGTATCTTTGTGTTCAATATTATAAATTTTAGGACATGTCAATTATTCTGATGAGGTCACTGCTGCTATGAGACTCTGTGATGGTGTAGTAATTTTTGTTGATGCAGCAGAAGGAGTAATGTTAAATACTGAAAGACTGTTGAAACATGCCGTACAAGAACAAATGCAGATCACAGTTTGTATAAATAAAATCGATAGATTGATTTTGGAATTAAAGTTGCCTCCTCAAGATGCCTATTATAAATTGAGACATATCATTGAAGAATTGAATGGGCTCCTTACGTAAGTACATAAACAAATCATTACAAGTTGTGTTATAAAGTCATGTGAATATTTTTGAGGCTATACTTAATCAGTTATACACAAAATATGAACTTTGTAAAATGGATATCAAATATTTACAATTTTTGAAAGCTCTGAGAGGTTCATACTCTTCAATATTTATAAATACTTTTCTTATAATTGGAAGAGTATATTATTAAATGTTTTGATTTTCAGTTCAACAAAGTTTTGATTTTTAGTTTGAACAAAGTCTTCATACAAATATCTGTATTATGTATTCATAGAGTTCTAATTTATCTTTGAATTGAATGTCATTATTTAAGCTTGAGTATATAGTATGGAATATTTTTTATTAATTTATTTATTAATTTTATTCTTCAGGTTATACTCAGATGATGCCAATCCCCAGATAGTATCACCTGTTTTGGGTAATGTTTGTTTTGCTAGTTCACAATATGGTGTATGCTTCACATTGAAGTCATTTGCAAATCTGTACAACATTTATTATGGAGAGGTCAATGTTGATGAATTTTCTAAGAGGTTATGGGGTGATATTTATTTCAATAACAAAACGTAAGTGAATTAATCTGAATTTAACATGAGTGTATTATATCCATAATAAATGAGAGATTAATTTTTCTACTGACCATTTTAATTAGTTTAAATTTATTCAATTAATTTTGTTGGATTTCTTCAATTGGTCTAAGATCTCCAAACCTAATTTGTTACAAAAATGAATTTGTAGTTTTCATCTAAATTATTTTTCGAATCTCAATTACATTTGAAAGTTATAGTTTTAAAGACTGAAAATGTTGTTACAAAACAATGAAAAAACTAAGCATTTTTCAGAATAAATGTATATAAAATATGTTATCTTCATTAACAATATACCTATTATCTGATATTACTAAACTCTACACATTTACTATTTTGTTTTTGGTTTATTTTCAGCTTTGAAATTATGCTGGTTAACACTTGTTCAATAGTTTTGTTTATACCATATTACAATGTTTTCACTTTTTTGTTTTAAAACTAACCTATTGTTTCTCGATTATCCAAATGGCAGTTTACATTTTGTATGAAAAAAAATGTCTACATTATAAATATCTTATTTCAGAAGAAAATTTACAAAAAAGGCTCCTCACAATTCTGCACAGAGAAGTTTTGTTGAATTTATTCTTGAACCGTTATACAAGGTTTTCGCTCAGGTTGTTGGAGATGTTGATTCCTCTCTGCCTGATGTGCTCGATGAATTGGGCATCAAAATGACTAAAAATGAAATGAAACTCAATATCAGACCATTACTAAGATTGGTGTGCAACAGATTTCTTGGTGATTTTAACGGTTCGTATAACATATTTTACAAATGATAGAATTAAAGGTATAATTTTATAGGCTACATTTTCAGAGCAATTTTTTTATATTCATAAGCAGAAGATAAACAAAAATATTTTAATGATTGGATTGCACACTCGAATTTAACAAAAATGTTATATAGTATTTTATATCTTTTATATCGGTATTATTTATATTTTATATCAGTTGTACTTTTTATTCAGTAGGATTCATTATAAACATTTTTTGATAAAATATTGAATTTCCTTTTAGAAAAAGTCATACTTTTTAGTATATCTCGGAATTAAGGTGTCATTTTAATGGGAAAATTTATAAGTTGAGTTATGATTTCTTTTAACTGAAAATATCACATCACTTGATGAAGTAAAAACTATGAAAAGTTCATCTTTCAATGTTTCCAATTATCTGGCTTTAAACTCCTTGTGTACGTATCACTATTATTGTGAATTAAAATTGTTGAAATGCTTTAATTTCATTAATCTGTGTTTATTGTTTTAAGGATTTGTAAACATGTGTGTTGAACATATAAGGTCCCCTCTAGACAATGCAAAAAGAAAAGTAGAACACATATACACTGGTCCAAATACAAGTAAGGTTTATGATGATATGGTTAATTGTGACCAAGAAGGATTACTTATGGTGAGTACTAAATATTTGTTACATTTACACAATTCTAAATGTAGAAAAATCTTGAACATATTTGTTATTGATGAAGATTATTTTACCATCAACAGATGGTATTAATAACATTTTTTCTGAATGACCTATATAGAATCTGGTCTTGGATAGTCAGTATTGATACTTTTCCCTAAAAACATTTAATCAAAGACTTTGGAATCGTCCTATGATGCACTGATCGTGTGTAGATATCCATTGTCTTAAAAAGCTGTTTACGGTCCAGTTTAGTTTTCAGCACCTAATACTGATTATGAATTTTGTGTTAAGTTTTTTCTATATTACTTGATAATCGAACTTTTGGAGCATCCCCCAGTACTTGTCTTTGTGAGTCTTCTGTTGCTTCATTGGGATTTCTATTTCGCATTTCAAAAGCTTTCTGCTCGATCTTACTATTTTTGAACTTTTAACAGCAGCTATTTATTCATGCCAAATTGCATTTTGAGTGAGATGAATAATTAATTCATCCTTAGTGTAAGTAGAACCAAAGTTTTCAGTTGTGCATACTCCTAATAAGAATTGTAATTTCCTTGGCTACCAGCCTTATCTTGTTTTAATTAGCAACTGCTTTGATTTCTTTTTTGACTTGATTAGAATGAAAAGGTTAATTTAATTGATCATTCCAAAAGGATTCAATGACTTTTCTGATTGGTAGCTGTTGAGTTACCTCTTATAGAATTGCTTACTTTAAGGAGAGATGTTTCCAATGTTCTGGGAATTTGAAATTTTCAATTTTTTTTTAATTTTGAACATATTACAATGTAATTTTACTACATAATGTCCATTTAGTGAAATACAAATATAAAGATAAACTAATTAATCCAACTATATATGGCAAATTTTATGTCAGTTAAATTTTCAAGTCAAATACACTATCAGGATTTTTTAAAATCTGGGAACAGATGATAATCACAGGATTGAAATAAGAAATGCACGTTTCGTCACAAGTTATTATTTGTTGCCAAAATTCATCAATGTAGTCCATATGGAAGTTGGCTGACTCCCAAATACTCTTTGCAGACCCTATTAATTTTTAAAACGCGTCTATATCAGTACCACACCTAAATCACACTAAACAATACTGCACTAAATAATCATGAGCATATCAAGACGTGGCTAGTACTAATATATTGTCTATAAGTTGCGAAAAGTCTGCAAAAGTTTAATTATAACACAGTTTTCTGAACTTTGGAAACATCCTTTATATTTATTTATTTTTTTATTTATTTAAGTATATACATAATATGAACATATATATAAATACCTAGTGAACAGGAAACCCCCTTTTAACAAATATAGCACACAGAATAAAGTAACAACCAACTTAAAAACATATATAAATCTTACATATAGAGGCAAAGTAGCCGAAATACAATCTTACTTAAAAACAAATATAAATACAAATCTTATTTAAAATTCAAATTTACTACCCTACATACTATCAATTTAAATGATCTTGGTGAACCAGAGAAAAAGTCAATGTCATGGGATACCTGTTTGCTCAGCCACAGTACGCGATTAACAAAAAAATTCGAAATATAGTTCGCTTTGCATGTTCTCAAGCGAAAGAGAGGAGTGTGCCTTGTAATTCTGTATGGTACATTAAAATCCACTTTGAGTAACACATCCGCACAATCAACGTAACCGTTAAGTATTTTAAATAGGAAACACATATCGGACACCCGTCGTCTGTTTTCCAATGAATCCATCTCTTTGAACAACCATCGTTGTAGATAGAAATTTTTTGCTGCAGAGTATCGAGTTATTGCCGGCAGTGGTATTTTCGTTATTATGTTCTGCATGTATTTGAGTTTTTCTATATTGCTTAGTATTTTCCACTCTGGTATTTTGTTAGTTGGGTTCTCTTAATTCACCAATCTTGTTTTGAAAGCAAATTGGTGTTCAATAGTACTTGTATTGTTTCGTTTTGCATTAAAGCTTTGGTTCCTATAAATTTAATTGTTGAAATAATTGTACTATCGTCTGGTTTAATATTCATTTTATTCTCAATTTTTTTTAAAGAGTTATAGAATGGAGTTTCCGGTCGTAGCGAGAAGTCGTCTCATGTTTCAAATTCATGACAGTCCAATGTAAGCATAGTATTGTCTCTTTTTTAGACGTTGTCCCTTTCATGAACCGTTTCAGTGAGAGCTGTTTCTTAAACAAAAAAAAACTTCCTGCTCATCACCTTTGGTAGGTGGTATCGTTAATCTGGTTTCACTCTTGTGTTGTGTTCTAATTGGTTACTAACATATTTCAAGCTTTTACGCCACTTTTGTACTCTTCCTCTGTGTATAAACATAATAAAGATTTGGTTTTGTGGAAATGATTCCTAGAATATTTTTATTACCGAGCTGTAGTACTGATTTCTCTCACCTTTTCTATTTAGATATTCATCCCAGTTACTAATATTACATTATATTCAGTAACAAACGCTTAAATGAATAAACTACATCATGAATTCACATAATTGAGGATTGAAACAGTTTTCCTTACATTGATGCATGTATTTTATGCATATTTGGTATGAGTCATTAAAATTGAGAATATTTTTAATGTGAAACTTATTCCATAAAAAAGTGGATAATCCCATTTTCTTTTACTCATATTCTCAGGTTCATAGTTCTAAAATGTATCCAACTGAAGACTGTACCTTTTTCCAAGTCTTGGGCAGAGTTATGAGTGGGACACTTCATGCTGGTACTGAAGTAAGAGTACTTGGTGAAAACTACACATTACAAGATGAAGAGGATTCCAGAATTTTAACTGTTGGTCGGTTGTGGATATTTGAATCCAGGTGAGAAATTGTGAATTATGTTTTTGAAAATTGAAAACTGTAATATATTTCACTATTTTAGGAGGTAATAAATATTATTTTAATTTTAAACTCCCAAAATTTATGGTGAATGTTTTCCTCTGAACAAAATTCTTTATTGCAATAAAAAATATATTTATAACCTATGGCATAATCTGCAATCGACAACATTCCTCAAATAATCTAATACTTACGATATTTAATGATCATTTTTTATGTAATATCACAAAAACATTTGTGATCATACGTCAACTTTCATTCAAAATAAATATCACATTATCAAATTTTATAATTCATACTTCTTTATTGAATGCCAAATAAATACATATAAGATAGAATTTCAATCTGGATGTGGAATTATTACATTCTATTTAGTTTGTAGTAATTTCTCTCATCTAATGATATTCTCATGTAAAGAAACTTGTACTTTATATTATTGAACCTGAGTAAATAAGAGTAGCTAGTGTTATTAACACTAGGCTCAATAAATGAATTGAATTGATTCAGTATGATCACTAAGATTTATTAATGTGAGTTAAAAATATCCTCAATTATTTGTCATGAAGAATATTTGATTGCAAATATTGAACAAAGTAATGAAATTAATATGAATAAATAGAATAAAAAGGCAGTATAATTTTGGGAAGTTTTTTGAAATTCATCTAATTTAATTTTCATGTCAGTGATGTTTTTGTTTTAAGTTGACTTTATAGAATCTTTTTACTGTAATTCATTTTCTCAGGTACAAAATTGAGTTGAATCGGGTTCCTGCGGGAAATTGGGTGCTGATAGAAGGTATAGACCAGTCAATCGTGAAAACCTCCACTATAACTGATCTCACAATACAGGACGACCTTTACATCTTCAGGCCATTGAAATTTAATACTCAAAGCATCATTAAAATTGCTGGTGAGCTATTATAATTCAAAAATCGCTAAGACATTGAATACTCGCTTATTTATTACAAATTCTTTTTTTTTTATGAAACTAACAGGAAATATATGATGTTCTAGTTTTATGACAACTAAATACACTACCATCTAATCTTTAAAATCTAATTCAAATGAAAATGTGAGTTAATTAATTTTTTTCTCAGCCCTGTTGCTTTGACCACTAAGCTTCGGTAGCTTAATGAAAATTTTAACAAAATTTGGTTGACAAAGTCTTGAAGAAATATTTATTTAATAAATATCCAAAAACTCAACTAGCCAGTCTTAACTTAAACAAAATAATTGAAAGCACAAAGATAAAAGATGCAAAGAAATCTCAGAAATGTTACACATTCTTGAAAATATATAAAATGTAATGAATGACAAAATATGTATAAAACATCTTAGCTGAATGATTTAACATATTCATTTGATAATTCATATATTGTGTTAATGTAACGAAGATGTGTGAAGTTATTGTGAAATAAATGTTTTGGAAATATGACGCTTTTTTTGAGTTGATTTGGATATTATTGTGTTTTAGTTGAACCTGTTAACCCATCAGAGTTGCCAAAAATGTTGGATGGTTTGAGGAAGGTGAACAAGTCATATCCACTGTTGACTACTAGAGTAGAGGAATCAGGGGAGCACGTCGTCTTGGGTACAGGAGAATTATACCTGGATTGTGTTATGCACGATTTGAGGAAAATGTATTCGGAAATTGACATAAAAGGTCAGTTCTGGGAGCCTTTTAAGAAAAGTACATATTAGTCAAAACTAATTTATAGTTTTATGCGTTTTCATAATTTGAGAGTTATCTTTTAATGGGTTATTCTGTAATTTTTAGTGGCCGATCCTGTTGTAGCTTTTTGTGAAACTGTAGTTGAAACCTCTAGCTTGAAGTGTTTTGCCGAAACACCCAACAAAAAGAACAAGCTAACTATGATTGCAGAACCCCTGGAAAAGGGCTTGGCGGAGGATATCGAATGCGAGAACGTCCAGATAGGATGGAATAAGAAAAAATTGGGAGAATTTTTCCAGACTAAATACGATTGGGATTTACTGGCTGCGAGAAGTATTTGGTCTTTTGGACCAGATGTAACAGGTGATGAAAAATTTGAATTTTTTTGCTCTGCTATTTTCAAAATTATTGTCTGTCATATTTAGAACACATGTAGACCTGAATGTGTATAATATATCAAAGAAATTTTCGTGACGTTGCGATGTGTTAATAATCAAAGAGAATAGTCCTTCTTTTGTATCCGAGTTTTCCAAATAAATTTATTATTATCAGAGGAATCTGCAAATTGAAATTATAACTTAGGAAACATAGTTCTTTTATATAGTTACAGAAATTTCAGATTATAACAGACCTAAAAATATATAATTCATTTCTGGACTAGACATAGTAATAATTTAAAAAGTTACTCAAATGGATAGTATTGTCATCATCATTGATCAAACTTTTAGATTAGAAAAAGGATGACTGGAAGAAAGAAGTTGAATTTAAAAAATTGAAATTCATTTGATAGTTGAAAATTACATAATAATAATAATGTTTATTTGGCCACACCATATATGGATTACATTAATTTTTTCAATAAAAAATCTTAAACTAATTATTTCACTGAAGTTTAAAACTTGTATGTTAGTAACTCAAAATATATAAACTTGACTGAATCATTATATAAACTTGAAACAAAATATTAAAAAAAAAAGAAAAATAATAAAATGCAATAAGTGGTAGCGGTTCTGATTAATCTATAAAGGATATTAATTACTGATACTTCTCAATAGTAATCGTTGAGATATTATTTATACCCACCACATATTATATAGACCATACGACAACGTATTTCAAAACTAAGTTTCAGTTATTAAATAGAGATTTTTGGATCGAATTAGCATTATAATTGTAAATGACTAATTAGGAAATCTGAAATTCGTTATTTTCTCCGAAATAAATTTAATCCTTTCAGAATTCTTTTAAAGTTTACTCTTTATCTTCATGGTCTTATTGCACAAATTTATTCCAGGTCCAAATATCCTCGTCGATGACACACTACCTTCCGAAGTGGATAAGAGCCTTTTGAGCTCAGTAAAAGACTCCATAGTGCAAGGGTTTCAATGGGGCACTAGGGAAGGTCCGCTGTGCGAAGAACCTATCCGCAACACGAAATTCAAAATTTTGGATGCTGTGATCGCCCAGGAACCGTTGCATAGGGGAGGAGGTCAAATCATTCCAACTGCCAGAAGAGTTGTTTATTCTGCGTTTTTGATGGCCACGCCGCGACTAATGGAACCCTATTTATTCGTGGAGGTACAAGCTCCCGCTGACTGCGTATCAGCTGTTTACACGGTCCTGGCGAAAAGAAGAGGACACGTTACTCAGGACGCGCCCGTTCCAGGGTCACCGTTGTACACAATAAAAGCGTTCATACCGGCGATAGACAGTTTTGGTTTCGAAACCGATCTGCGAACTCACACGCAGGGACAGGCTTTTTGTTTATCTGTGTTTCACCACTGGCAGGTAACTAAACTGTTTTAACGATTTTGACGGTGAAAATTAATGACGGCAGCATTGAAAAACTCTGAAAAATGTTTGTGAAATGGAGTAATTTGCAGGCATTTTTGCAAAACTCACAATGTTTAATTACAACTATAAAATTAATTATCTGACCCGCCGAACTCTGTACAACCAGATATTTTTTTCGTGAATGTTTTCGAAAATCCTGACAGACTTATTGTACTATATGTGCTACACTATTGAAGTTTTTACTATTTATCACGTGTGGACCAGAAGGGAACATCTATGGACTGAGGAAATGAAACACTTAAGAAATCTCAAATCAGTCGGATTATCAATAATTTCATATATATTTTCTACAATCCTGAAAAAAATAATCTACTATTTGTGCTACACTATTTATGTTTTTACTATTTATTCTTTGTGAAGGCCAGGGGGCACAAAGGAAATGTAACACTTTCAGTAATTTAAAATCAGTTGGATTAGTAATAACTCCATATATTAACATGTTTGATGTATCCAAAGTGAGTAACTTGTCAATTTTATAATTGAACTGGATATTCGTAATTTCGTAGCAGGTAATTCTTCCTTATGTCTCCTCATTAATTATTTGGGCGATCCTAAAGTCCGTAATTACGTTTAAAATCATCACAATATCATATTTTGACGTATCATTGGTGGCATTTTCTCATCAACATCAATAAATAACACGATATTCTAAAAATCTAAAGACACATCAACACACAGGAAATACCGCTTTGCTATGAAATAATATCGATTTATCCATACTGTCAACATTCTTGAAGTCATCAACTGCCTCTTTTTGTTGAAAAAATGACGTTAATCTCTCATTCACTCATTCAATTTACACATTTTGAGATTTCAAATATTTGCTGTTCAATTTTTGAAAATCTTCTCTCATACAAACCTTTTCCTGACAAAAACACAAAACAAATTTCCAATTTGGTAGAGTCATTTGGAAATTATTTACGTTAATACATTCCGGCGATTAATTTTTATTTATGTAGATTGCAGATATTCAGAAAACTGATATATGTAAATTGAAAATTCTAGTCTTTGAAACAATTTTATTATTTGGAACTTTTCTATATGATATAATTTCAAGAGTATGCACAAAGTGTGGTTTCGCATGTTACTGATATACTTTTTGATTTGTGATTGCACATCACTCGGAATACTCCTTGTTTATTCACAGAATCATCAGTGAATAAACAAGGGGGCATATTGACTCGCACTCCATAACTTTTTCAACTTTCTAGATTGTCGATTAAATGCATGGACAGGAGATCCTCATTTCTTGAAATTTTTTGAATTTATTTTTAATTAAATTAGAGGAAGTATTTTTCAAACTAATCATTCTTTACAGATTGTTCCTGGAGATCCTTTGGATAAATCTATAGTAATAAGGCCTTTGGAACCACAGCCTGCTACTCACTTAGCTAGAGAATTCATGATTAAAACTAGGAGAAGAAAAGGTCTCAGTCAAGATGTTTCTATTAATAAATTTTTCGATGATCCTATGTTGCTTGAATTAGCACGGCAAGATGTTATATTGAATTATCCTTTGTTGTAATAGAATTCCTATGCGGTGAGAATAAAGTCTTACTAAATCTTTATTTTTTATTTTCTAAAGATTCAGTATTTTAACCAAATAGTAGATAAGTATTATATGTCTTGAAATTTACCATTACTGTAATAGTGAAATAATTGGCCATTGTAAAATTATAATTATGCTAGTAAATTGAAGCGGGAAAGCCATTTCTAACTTTAAAATTATTAGTAGACTGTGGAAAAGTAAAAGAGTGAAAAATGGAAAATGACTGATCCACTTTTATTAAATGCAAATTTCTTGACATATTTTTATCATTTCTGTTTGCTATATTTGTATATAGTGTGTGATGTCATAGCCTCTTCAGTTTAATGTATGTGCTTGTCATTAAAGAAAGGGCCTTCTTGCTTTCAGAAAGGAGGAGAAAACTCTTTCAGATACTTATCATCTAGAGTCTAGAGGAACATATAGGAACTTAATAAACTGAGATCTATTCTCGCTTATCTCTTGGTCAAACATGATTAAATATTAATTTAAATTAAACACTTTTGTTAATGTTAATAACATTTGTGAAACATAAAGCCAAGCGTTTAATTTAAATCAATAATCAAAACTTATTTGTTGTAGTTAAATTAGGTTGATCGATTTCTATAACAAATGTTATTTATTGACAAGGTGGTTTTGCTTATCTCTTGGAGAAACATGTTAAAGAAATAAATTAAAATTAACACACTTGGATTAAGTTTCACTTAATATATTAAAAAACTCCACATGTTTCGGGTAGTTAACCCATTATCAGTAACATTGTATACTCTTGATAATGGGTTAAATACCCAAAACATATGTAGAGTTTTTTTAATATATTTAGTGAAACTTGAGTCAAGTGTGTTAATTGTAATTTATTGTTTTTAACAAATGTTTTGTTTAAGTTGGTTTTTTTCCGTTTGTTATATGACTTATTTTGTATTTTAATAAACGGTAATATTATTTTGAACTGCTGAAATATTTATTCCCAGAAATTTTACATTTTCTAAATGTGTGTTATAATTAACGTGAGCCGACGTCCAGTTTTACACCGGTAATAAGTAATATAATCATTAAAAAAAGTTACATAATAATTAGAGTAACCTTAACCATAAGTAAAATATCCCGATTTTGTAAATGGTGTGAAAATTTTGTCCACTGGAGCAACGTTGTGGAGTCGTCAACGGAATGTTGTGACTGGATTACATTTCGAGCATTGACAAACGTCCGTCATTTATCAAAAAACTTTTTTTTCAAAATCGAGCATGTGAATTGTGACGACAAATTTTCACCAACCTCTTTTAATATTAAATGTTTGTCTTTGGATATTAAATGTTTGTCTTTTGTTATTCAGAGTGAACCTTTATAGATAATTGAAGCTGTAATAAAAATCAGTCAACTAAATGACAATTTGTATCACAAACAGTTTCATACTTTTACAGTAGGTACGTAGTTTATTGGCGAAATTGAAAATCAATGGCACTTTCATTGATGAAGAATTTGTGAAAAGTGTAGCTACCGAATTTTCTAAAACACCGCGAATTTGGACCGACATTCAGAGAGCATTAGACATATTTATTGGAAATGGGATAGAGTGATATTAATAAAGGCACATAAATAATTGACGAATCTTCATTGATATGTCGCGATGCAAGAAACAACCGAATGAAATGATCGAAAAGTTTGTACAGAAGCTTGGAGGGTGGAATAATGAACAACTTAGGGACTTTGATAAAACCTAGTTGCATATTTAAATTTTGAAGGGTTAATTCATACTTAAAGTGAATATAAAAAAGTACCTAGAATTTTATTCTTTTCTAAAATCTTCTCCTGATCTATTGGGGCAAATTTGTTTGTCTGATAAATATCAACTTAAATAACTAGTTAAAAATATTTTGCATAGTATTTCTAATTCATAATGATCAACCTTTCTGAATAGAAAACAACAATAGTGATAGTGTTACAAAAATGTTTCTAACGATACCAATTCCCGTTTTCATACACAAAAAAATGGCCACGTTAGTTATAAATAGATGTAGCTCTACAAACAGGATATTTTAAATGATTTTCTCCTATTATTCTAGAAGCACGTGATGCCTATTGACACAAAAGACAATAAAAATTGAAGAATTAATACATAAACAAAAAAAATTTTTTTTGACTAAAAGTCCTTCAGATGCAACCAAGGGTACCTCAATGAAGATGCATAATGTACTACCATGCAAAATATTCAGCTATCTATATTAATTTTCCTATCCGATTTCATAAATAAGTCAATGGTGTTTTCAACAAACACGATCAACTTTTGCCATTAAATTTACATAATTTACTCATCAGCAATAAATCCACTTTATTATTTAAGGTATCAGTCTTTTGAAATAGCAATTACCACGAGTTAGCAACGATTCTAACTGGAGTTTTCAGAATAAGTTCAACTATTAAAAGATTTTTTGCGAGATAAATTAACTTTAACTTTGAATGGTCTATTTATTAAAAGTGGGTATTCATTGATAATGAATACCCAATCAGGTTTCTCGAACGTTCTATTCTAGAAGGTTCTATCTCCAAAACGTACAGGCCGCTATATCACCATATTTCAAACTTGTTTCCAAACAACGATTTTTGTCAAAAAGTGTGATCATTGGAGAACAGGTTCGTTATAGGTAAGTATTATACTGTAATTTTAATGCATACGTACGATCCTTCATTTGATATACTTTATTTTATGTAAGGATATTTCAAATTAATTTTTGACACTTTGCCTGACGAATACCAAGAGTCTTAAGTAACATGTATCCCACGTTAACTAGTAGATCCTCTTGACTTGTTCAAACTATTCTAAATATTTTCTGTATTTGAAAATAAAGATTATGTCTACTAAACAAAAAATGTTTTTTGTTCAAAAATATTCTCTGTGTTCTCTATGCTTACGAGTATTTCAGTTAACCTAAAATTATGTATTTCAACTGAAGGTCAATTTTAACATTGTAAAAATTCAGAGTAGTAATTTTTGAAACAGATAGAAATGTTATTCTTAAGGAATAGTATCAAGTTGGGTCAAAGCTGTTTGAATATACTTTTACCAGCAGTAAAATCTTTCCATACATTGAATCGACCAAATTTGGGAGCGTTTGTAAATGCTTTTCAAACTTCGAAGTTTCTCCTGCCAAGAGTGGTCGATTTTATACCAAGTTGCGGCTTTAAGGTGAAAGCGACTGTAAGAAGAAGATGCAAAGACTGTTACATAGTAAAACGGCAGGAAAGATGGTACAATTTATGCAAAACACACCCCAGACATAAACAGATGTCAATGAAGAAAAGTGAACGTAAAACATGGATTTTAACACATGCTACACAAGGAAAAGTGAGGCCTTGGTAGATAATTGAATGTGTAAATTTAGTAAAAATTAAATATTGAACTGTGTTTGAGTGCTGTTCCTAAAAATGATAAGATGCTCTAATGACAATTGAAAGTATGACCTAAATTTAGTAATATACTGCAACTGATTCTTACGTCAACTCTTATGTAACAATGAATAAATGTTCTGTCTACTTTATGCAACCATTTATTTGTTTCGTATTTTGGTATACCAACAGTATGCCATTTACTTTGCTTTTAGAATGGTGTCAACCAATTTTGTTATACATTCAAAATCAGAATACCAAAAGTATTTATCACCATAATGAAACACTAATATAAAATACATTTATTTTAATATTAAAAATCGTTGAATAAAGCATCTGTATCTAATCCATCAAGCATGTCTGCTAATATTGAGCGATTTTCTTTTTCACTATCTTTTAATATTTCATCTTTGACCTCAGCATTATTACAGTTCATTTTACCAGTGCCAGAAGTATTTTCAGTTGAATTTGTATTTGCTTCCTCAATACATCTTATTTGAGTACTGCAAAAATTTGGCTCTTCATTGAAAAATTCATCTAAACCTTCCTGAGTATTGAATAAGTCCATAATATCTGTGATATTTTCAGTGATTTTGCAGTTATCTGGTGGCTTATTTGTAGAATTTTTATGGACTAATTTTAATCCATTTTGATTGAGTATATTGCTCTCAATTTTTTTAAAGGTATTATTTGATTTGTTTTTTAATGCTAAATTTGTTTTCAAGTTATTGAGGTTCGGCTGCAATTGAGTATTATATGGCTTATTATTTAGATTAGATACAGCCTTCCTAAAATTATGACTAATATTTAATGGTGCTATACTTTCATTACTTAATAAGGGTGATGTCTGCTTATTTTTTAAATTCATTATTTCTTCTTTATGAAGCCTGTTTGATTCTTTAATATTATTACAAAGTTCAGATGCTGATATATTTTGGACATTAATTTTGTATAGTTCTTTTTCTAATATATCTGTTGTAGATCCAAATTTACAAGCAGTTGGATATATGGAAATAAGATTATTTGAGGTGATTGTGAGATAAGGTTCATTTTTAGATCCTGTGTCGAGAACTCCTATTTCCTTCAGAACTATGACCGAACCAACTGTTAGTTCATTGCAATATTCTTCATATAATTTGTGCAGTATTGTTCCTTGAATAGTACCTGAAAATGATTCAACTTTTAAATAGTTGGCTGTTTTTTATCAACACTTCCTTATTATTTTTTCATTAATTTATTTTTTACACAATTGAGAAAGTAGTATTTTAGACAGTTCATTTTCACCATAGCGTAATTGAAAGAAGTACCTGTTTTATCTTTTAAGGTGAGATTTACTATAGGATTCTGAATACTATGGCTATTGATGCTGTGTATGAATGCTGCTAAAAATGGAGCTTTTTGATTAATAAGTTTCTTCATTGTTGTTCTGGTTTTTATCCATTGTATGTTGTACTTATCAGGAAGATAAATTTCTTCAGGTGATTTCGGCTGAAACTCTATACGCATTTTTTGCCAGGGGCCTTCATTAAGCACTAAACAAGATCTTTGAGAACATATTTCATCCTGAAATATAATCAAAGGAAAACTTTGCAAACCATTTTTCATTATTCATTAGTTTTGACAAAGTTGTGATATACAACAAAACATCAACAAAAATAAAGTTTTTCACATAAAAATAAGCCTGTTGCTAAAAAAATTGGAAATAAATTATCTTAAACAGGCAATAAATCAATTTTAAATATATATATATATATATATATATATATATATATATATATATATATATATATTTAATTTCTGATTCTTGGATCTACATAAGGTCAGGATAAAAACTTAATTATATATATGTATATATATATATATATATATATATATATATATATATATATATATATATATATATATATATATATTACAATATGTAATAACGTTTATACACACAAAATCAATAAGCAAAACTTGATTATTTTCAAATCAATTGCAAATTGCTCATTAAAAACTATTCACTATGGTGCTCTTGTTTCTTTCTTAATATATTGAATGGATATTTTAAATGATCTTACCTTTGTTCCTGAAAAATTTATTTTGTCAGATTCTCCAAGATTAAAATTTTCAGAATATCGTTCTGGCAATAGTCCAGCTGGTCCTGGAAATCTTCTTTTTGTTATATTCGCATGAGAAGTATTGTTTTTCTTACTGTGGATCTTAACACTTGACTCTTTCTCAGTATTAATATTTATTCCATTTAATTGATTTTGAATTGGGATTTCATTATTAGTGTTCTGATGCATATGACCTGTTGAATGTGATACATCATTACTGACCTTCAGTTCAAATGAGTTAATCAGACTACTATCAACAAGTGTAGTTTTTGTTTTCTTGAATTTAAATGTTTTTTTGGATTCACTATTAGTTCTTGTTAAACTTGGTGAAATGAGTGGATCACTTAATGGAGCTTTTTTCAAATTAGAAATTGAAATATTTTCATTTATATCATCTGTATGAGGTAAAATTTTTGACCTTTTATTTTGTTCTTCAATAATTGGTTCCGTACTTGGCCTCTTTAAAGTTGAGCTGCTTGATTGCGAATATGTGGAAATCTATGGATGATAATAAAGTACAAGAATAATAAATAATGAAGATATTGCAATTACACACACATTGTAGCAAATTATCATGACATACTTCCTCAAAATTAATGTTTAAATCATCTTCGAACATTGTTAATTATTTTGGTTTGTTGTAAATATTTCAATTGCAAATAAAAATTTAAAACATAACCTCATTATTTCAAATATGAAACTACAGAATAAACTAAAAATTTCTAGTTTGAAACAACTATAGAATTACTTTTCCATTTTCTTTGTAAATGGACGGTCTTAAATAGGAGAATTTAAATGTAGCAAATATACAAACAGAGAACATATTCAGTGTTGGCTATCAGTCATGATGAATTCTCTGATATAGAATTAAAATGGGTTAGAATTATGTCATATGTATTTATGATTTAAAATTACGAAGAATATTTTTTAACACTCAAAATCTATAGTGTAATAATGGGAAAAAGTACCGAATTTGAAAATGTAGATTTAAATTCCAATGAACGTATATGTTTGGACACCAGTTTACCAGCAGATTATTCATTTCAGCGCCTCACTGCTTTGAAAGGTATGTATTTATTTAGTATTCCAAAAACATTCCGAATATTAGGTAAATATATATTTCGGTATCTATTATTCAGCCAAATTATTTTACAGAATCAAATTTCTCATTTTAAAAGTCGCCAGCATATGGTTTGCAATTATTTTTACGATCTGTCTGAGTGATATGATAAATTCTATAACTTACTGGATCGATCACTTATGGAACATTAACTATAAGAAAATAGCATAGATTTAAATATATTTTCATAAATTTTCAAAGAGCTTTCATATGTCTTTTTCGACGTTTTGTGCATTTGGTCAGAAGAATTTATTTAAAAGAATTTGGTAAATATTTGAAAAATGGTGAGGAATTGTGTACATAAGGCGAAGGTGGATTTTTTGATAAATGAAAATACAATATTAGAAACAGGAAAACCAGCAGACTATTCTTTTAAAAAAACAACAGAACTGCAAGGTAAATTTTAGGAATAGGTATATCTAATTCAGTAGATATAATATGTAATGCACTTTGCACGGTATCTCCGCTTGATTTAATTACAAGTAGAGCTGTGCCAGCAAAATGGAGATATCATGAGTAACTTTTATGATCTTGAATGATATTTTCTTAGATTATTTTCTTCATTTCATCTTCTATTCATTTCTTTTATGGGATTACAATTCAAATTACCATATAGCAAAAACAATATTTGAACAGTATCAACCTAGATCTTTTTTCGTCTCCCGGAATACAAACTGACTCTACATGTGACATGAATTACCCTAAAAAATGGACGCAAATTAGAATCAATAAAGGAAAAAGATATTGAAAATATCATCAGGTATTTTAATGGTTGCATCCCCACAATGCCGACCAGTAGTACCCTCTTCGATATATTCACAAGGTATTTACTGTATTTACTGATGAATCTCCTTCGTCCCTTTTGAGTACTTTCGAAAATGAGCGATTTGTGCTGAAATATAAAAAGTTTTCCGATCCAATTGGATAAAAATAATTTGAGACCTTTGTGAATAATTTTGCGAAAGAAGGCAAAGGTACATCAAAGTTGTATCAGAACAAAAAAAGTACATGAAAACAGTACATAAAATTGCAAATATGTTTCAACAAGCATTCATATCATCTAACCAACGTGGATTTGAAACAAGAATTGGAGCATCTTATCAAATTCTGAATTACTGCAGGTACCTTTTCGACCAGAAGCATTACATGAAATATCCAAAACTGGAACTAGCTGTAGAAACTAAAAATAATCAAAAATATGTTACTAACACGCGGCAAGATGTATTTATTAATTTGGCATTCTTCAAAAATGTATATCGTTGATGGTATGAAGGTAGTTAATCGAATTCAATGAAAAATTTTCAACTCATTTGGCGATTTTGCTTTGATCTTCAAAATAATGCGTCAGCAATTTCTTGTGTTTGACAGATATGATATTTCGATGAAATACTTGGAGTCAATTATACGGAGTAAAGTCCGAACGATATTATGATTTCAAATCATCATACAAAAATTTCAACAAATAGCAGAGATTCGACTAACCGATTGTGCTGAAAAAAAAAAGTTGAAAACTTCATCGTTGGATTCTGCACAAGCAAGTCTAGTACATTTAGGAAACCTATACCTAAGCATCGAACAATTGGAAGGATTAGAACCATGCCAGCTTTCTCCTTCCAAACAAACAATTAACCTCTGATGAACTACGGTATACGTGAACTACTCAAAACATCGGCTTGAGCTGGAATTTATTTAGAAAAAATTGAGCATTAGATGCTCTAAATTTATATTTCTTAAGAGCATCAGCACAAACATATTCATGGATGAATGCCGATCAATTGATTGCACCTTATTAGGCTTGATTGAATGTTCGCTAATCTCTTGGTGGAACATTGAATATTTTGAATATATTGAATAAAAAACACTTGAATTGGTTTCACAAAATTATACTGCATTAATGGCTAGACAATTGTTTAGGGGTGTTACCACAATTGAAAGCTGATTGCAGAAAATAATTTAGCTTTGAAAATGGGGTAATATCTCGAAACCAAGCCAAGTTTTTTTACTGGATATACCTTATTAGGCTTTGTAAAAAAGATGGAATATTATACGAACGGTGTTTGACAAAGTGGTCTTTACCAGAATTTTTGATTCAGTCTTGTAAATATTCATCACATGCCGGAAAAACCCTGTGATTGCAGAAAGTTATAACATAATTTTATTTCATTGTGCGAATGTATTAATAATGCCTGAACAGAAATGTAGTAATAATGATCTTAAAATTCGTTTGTTTATGTAAACTATTTTTTTATGAGTAATTAGTTTTCATCCCTAACTTTTTGTTCTATTAGAATCCGAGCTATAGTGGGGGAGTGAAGGGACAGTAAACGAGCTTTTTGAAAATATCAAAGTGAAGAAAGATTACATATTCCATTTTGTTTCATCATTTCAATTTAAGCTGCCAGCAACCAAAAAGTGTTTTTGGGGCGTGGACCGTTTGACTCCCGCGCCCAATTCACCTTCTTATGCTGGATATCTAATATCAATAAAAAATATTTGTATTGCAGGGTGTTTTTTTAGAGGTAGAGAACTTTAAATTGCAATAAAACAACGATGGATCATTCGATTGACAAGAATTTTTTTTTATTCGAAAGATAATCTTATGGCATTACATTTTAAATATGATTTCTGGCATATGACCGCCACGGCTGGCTCGGATGTAGACCAATCTGGACGTTCAATTTTCGATGACTTTTTACAACATTTTGCGGCCGTATATCGGCAATAACACGGCGAATATTCCAAAATGATCAAGCGTTTGTGGCTTATCCGCATAGACCAATGACTTTACATAGCCCCACAGAAAGTAGTCTAGCGGTGTTGAATCACAAGATCTTGGTGGCCAATTCACAGGTCCAAAACGTGAAATTATTCGGTCACCAAACGTGTCTTTCAATAAATCGATTGTGGCACGAGCTGTGTGACATGTTGCGCCGTCTTGTTGAAACCACAACTCCTGGACATCATGGTTGCTCAATTGAGGAATGAAAAAGTTAGTAATCATGGCTCTATACCGATCACCATCGACTGTAACGTTCTGGCCATCATCGTTTTTGAATAAGAACGGACCAATGATTCCACCAGCCCATAAAGCGCACCAGTCAGTTTTTCTGGATGTAACGGTGTTTTGACATACACTTGAGGATTATCTTCACTCCAAATGCGGCAGTTTTGTTTGTTGACGTAGGCATTCAACCAGAAGTGCGCTTCATCGCAAAACAAAATTCGCTTATGAAAATCGGGAACAACGACAATCTCGTTTTGGGCCCATTCGACGAATCTACGCCTTGCTTGATGATCGTTTGGCTTCAATTCTTTGCATGAGTTGGATTTTGTAAGCACGCAAACCAAGATCTTTCCGCAAAATCTTCCATAAAGTGGATGGACACAGATCCAATTCCTGTGCTCGATGGCGGATGGACTCATTCGGGTCTTCCTCAGTGCTACGCTCTACAGTAGCAATAGCTTCTTCTGTACGTGTACGTGTATGGCGTCTCTGGGGATGCGAGTTATCAATAAGAGTAAACGTGGTGCGAAAACGTTCCATGGTTGATCGAATTAACTGTCCTGATGGACGATTTTGTCCATCAATATTTCAAGCGTTGTTCAGACGTAAGTCTATTCATGATAAAGTGCCAAACCAAACTGAGAATAAATCACTTCTCAGCTGTTAATTCGGTCGCCATCTTCAACAGTAATGCCAACTCAAGGTTCTATACCTCTAAAAAAAACACCCGTTATATTATCGCTGAAGCAATCATCAAAATAGCTCTAAATCAGTCGTTTGATCGATTTACTCGATATCTGAGAGGGGGAGGGGTAAAAATGAATTGGACCAGAAATGTTTTCGGCGACATCCAGATTTATAATCTACAATCTTTTCTGAGCCTAAAACAGTTCACAGAAAGCGGTCCTCATATCTTGCATGCTCAAGTCCCTCCAGCTCCTTGTCTAACTCTCAATGTTTTTTCCAAGATGTAAAAACCATTAAGAGTGTGGGGCTCTTGAGGTAACATCTTTTTATCCCGAAGTAACATATATAAAATTTAGTTTTTATGCTATAACGAACGTATAATTATAATTTCCATTTTATAATATTGAAATAAAATTTTTTACTTCATATAATACGGCTATGAATAAAATTCTTTATATTTGGATATCTAAAAAACTCGCACTTGACGAAGCGCCCATCTCACTTGTACCCGCTTGAATAGCTGATACCTCGCGCTCGCGTCTAATGCTGACTCTCAGTGTGTTTGGCAAGGTGCAAAAATTATTAAAACTGTCCAGCTATTGAGGAAACATCTTTTTTCCCCAAGTAATATAAATAAAATTTAGCTTTTATACTATAACGAAAGTATAATTTATAATTCAATAGAGTTTAGGGGTGTCTGGCAGGGGTTAGCAACTGTAATAAGTGTCCGGCAATGGATGACGTGATTTCTAAAATTATCCCGAAGGAAATATAGAGAAATTGAGCTTTATACTTCAACGAATTTAAGGTAGCTACTATTTTATTCACATTAACTACCTGTTACCTGCGGAAGTAACCACAACCCAAACTCTACAGTAGCTTGTCTTTCTTGACTGTGTTTGGGACATGCACACAGAAACTTTCAGCTTTTATGAAATAACAAAGGTCTGGCCGTCGTGGACTCTTGCTCTATAAGCTATATACAGAGATACAGTATTTGCCACAAAAATCTTCTATCACAAAACGTACACTAAGAGTAGAAATACGATCAAAACAAAGTTCCTATTTACATTTGGTTACTGTATTGAATGAAGTATATTATATGGCTTAATTCTAAAACCATGTTCATAAATTTTAGCTTTATATTTATTAGGATTCTATTCATTTTCAATACTGAATGGTAGTTTATTGTACAAGGTGCGCCAGAGAAACTTACTTATTTGAAAAAATTACCGCGCCAGTTGGTCGGGTTAGAGGGGCGAGAGGGGGCGCATCTGGAGAGGGAAGTTCCCAAGTTTGTTTCTCCCTCCAGTCAGTTGCCATCATGCTCTGGTCTAGGCCTTCGCAGTCGAGAGCTTCTTTTTTAACGGCCCCTCACTTGTTGCTACGCAACGTGCCTTCCGCGCTCGCTTTGAAATTCCTTCTCACAGACTCGTTCCTGGTCGTAATTCGATTCTGTCGTGGGTTAACTCATTTTGGGGGTGTGGAAGTGTCGCTAAACCTTCAACTTCAACGGACCATCAGAACTCCGGAAACTATCGAAAGAGTGAGGCAGTCAGTTGTGCGTTCACCCCGGCGTTCGGCTCGCAAACACGCAGCTGTTATGGGAATTTCTGACACCACTGTTCGACGAATTCTCCATGAAGACCTTCAATTTCATCCCTATAAATTGGCTGTAGTGTAAGAATTAACTGAACGCGATTTTGTTGCCCGTCAAAATGCATGTGAAATGCTGGTTGAAAACGCGGTCGTTTTTTTCAGTGACGAGGCTCACTTCCACATTTCCGGCTGCGTCAACAAGCAAAACATGCGTTATTGGTGTGAGCCAAAGCACATACACCACGGGATTTGATCAATGAATTAGTTGCGACAACATTTCCCCGACCGCCTCATCTCTCTCAGAGGCTATCTCCAATGGCCGGCACGCTCTCCAGATTTGACTCCATGTGATATCTTTTTATGGGGTTATTTGAAATCTCTGTTTTATGTCGATCTACCACGGGCCATATCACACCTCAAGAACAACATTCGCGACGCCATTGCTAACATACCGAATGATATGCTGCAAAGAGTGGATACGAATTTTAAAAATCGACTTCATCAGTGTATACGCAATGGGGGTCGCCATTTATCCGATGTCATCTTCAAGACTGCAGGAAAAAAAATTGGGGTATTGTATTCTCACATAAAAAAAAATTTAAACAATAATTGAAGTACTTTTGTTTTTATTGACCTTTCAAATAAGTAAGTTTCTTTGGCGCACAGTGTACTAGTATTGTATAAAGCAATATATTCAAAGGATTATTCAGAAATATATTCTTCACAGCTATGGGTGTAGAAGCGGCAAGAGGGATTCGAATCGGTAGCGTACCAGAAAGAGGATCCACAAAAAAGAAACTTTTGACTCGTTCTCTGTGGCTCAATAACAACAAACTTAAAAATATACAGAATTTAGATGCCATTGTCGAGTCAGTTCTAGAGGTGCCGGCCCAACTGAGCTGGCTTGATTTTTCTTTCAACTACATCAAAGACATCGACGAAAGTATCCTGAAATACACTAACTTGAAAATCGTCTATTTCCACGGGAACTGCATTTCGAAATTTAGTGAAGTAATCAAATTGAGGAAATTAAAGCATTTGAAAACTGTGACATTCCATGGTAATCCAATTTCCAATGTTCCACTGTACAGGGTGTCGATAATGTGGATGCTACCTCAGGTAATTAATTATGTCAATTCGTAGTAATTTAAAACGACGTCTAGTGTGGTAATCTGATTGTTACTTTTTGATGAGGAAATAGATTAGGTATATCCTAGTTAGCAAGCTGACTGTAATACGACGTAATATATTCACAGCCTCAAGACGTCATTTTGAACTGTTCAGAATACGTCAATAAATTACGTTAAATCGACGTCGATAAATAGACGTTATTCAATGACTTTTTGAATAAATACCTTAGAGCAGCTCAGCGATTCTCAACCTATCGGGGACGCGGCGTTACTACACGGGGGCGCGAGCATATTTAATAACACAATTAAAACTTTTTTGAAGGTAAAACAACTACGCTCATCATTTTTTCGGTATTTGGGGGCCGCGTAAATATTTACATTGGTAAACTGTATCGCAATAATAGATATATTGAGAAGCGCTGCCTTAGAGACGTCTTCACGACGTTTTTTAGTTTCAAACTAATGAGCCTATATAGTAAGCATTTCATAATTTCAATGAAATAATTTTACTCATTGAATATTTATTAAAATAATAATATTTCTTATAAAAAAAAATTCATCAGAATTTTTGCTTCAAAAATTCATAAAAGCAAAGAATATTTTTATAGTAATCATAGATTTCAGTCATTGTTTACTACTCTGCTTGATGTAGATAAATATGTGAATGTACTCATGTACAAAAATAGTGCATAGTGCATATTTCTGAAAGAATACAAAAAACGTTTTGGCCTATATACAAAATCTAACAGATTTTCTTATATATACATTACAAATGTTACAAGAAAGATCCATTGAAAGTGAATATGAGAATAAAAATAATAAAACGAGGAAAGAAGAATAAAAATTGTCTTGCAATATTAACACCATGCATTTAAATTCAATATTACTCAATCAATGTTGCACTGGGACATCTGATAAATTTCCTATTTTATACATAAAGTTCTGGGGCATGTTTGAGCCAAATCTTTTGAAAATGGCATTTTCAATGACATGCACAGAAGTTATTGGTGAATTCAGATGAATTCTATCTGGAATATTGCATTAGTTGAGATAGTATACTCTAAAGTCTTATGATATATTACTCAAAAAATGAAAATAATTTTTACTAAGCTTCATTAGAAAAAAATTTCTTCAACAAGATACAAAAGATACAGAAAGTGAAGCACAAACTTAGATTTGAAAAAGCAAGAGCTAATTTATACAAAAAATTGCTGGTAAATTGTGATGCATAAACAAAGGAATAACTATTATGTTGTGTGGTATTCACAATTTCACTAGTTAGAGTTGTTTTCAAATGGAGCGAATAAAATGTTTTATTACCATGATTACTATCAATTTATACCAATTTACTTGTTTCATATAAACACCGAACCTTATAAAGTTTTCAATCAGAAAACTCTCTATCAGAATTCTTTGATCGTGTTTATGATCCTTACTTTATGGCCAAAATAATTGTTTTGTCCAGGAGTTATCCAATATGCATTAATGACTGCAGTAGAATTTTCATTATATTATTCTCCACTATAGTAAAATACTACTACTGTTAATCAGACATTTCTGAAATGTAAATGAACCCCTCATTTATCAGTATCATAATTCAGTTTCTCCAATATATAGTTGATTAAAACAACCCATATACTTCTAAAATTCAAAGCATAGCACGATATTTTAAGATATACCAATATCAGAAACTAAAAAACCCGTCAACATCTGTCCGTTGCAGAACTACCGCAAACAGAACATCGAAACCACAGAACATTGAAACCACAGAACATTGAAACCACAGAACAATTGACAACTTAAAATGTGCTCTGAAAAAATGTTAACAAGCGTACATAATATCGCTCCCTTCCTCATTCTCGTGCTGTAGAACTTTAAGCACACGATCAGGCAGTCGAAATGGCTCCTGATCGGAGCGTACCAAGATAAGTCGACAGTATAAATAGAGCATAGACCGTCATAGTATTATTTTCATGCGGCTAATTGGCTATTTACAAAATTACTATTACATAGTTGGTAAAAAAATAAGAAAAATATTTCAAAGTAGTAATAAAATATTTATTCTCATTTTTACTGTTACCAATGGTAACAGTGGTTACATGGACGCTTCGACACTGAAAATAACCAATCAACACATGTGTGAATATTAGTGATGAAATATGTGAAAACTACTATTATTTGAGAGAAAAGAAACTTTCGATACTATTAATGAAATTGGTTGAAATTACAACGGTTGTATTCAACCGTCCAAAAATTGGCTCTCTTAAGAAGTCATGTTACGTCAGCTTGGTACTTGGGATGTTATATAATAGGTTTACACAGGAATATATCCAGATGGTTGGCCTAACTAAATCAAGACCAAGATGTAGTTAATTCTTCTGAACTTCAATTCAGTCCCTGCGGGGTCATGTGTCCGTTTCTTTATGTGCAGGGAGGGCCGAATAGAAGGAAGTGTGTTGAACACATTTCTATTTTTTTGTGGCTTCATTTTTGCTCTCACACTTACGTATGGAAAACTCATCATCAAACTCCAACAAACTGTTGTTATGAAAAACGAATTCTTACCTAATGACGAGTAGGAAAAAAATAACAATTTTTTTATTACAGTAATGAATATATTTCCTTATCAAGTGAGGCTATGATTCAAATGTTCATTGAACTTTTTATTAATATAAAAATGGGATTGTATCTCAGCCTTTGAGAAGTTTCATATATCAAAAACTTTTCAGATTTTAGAAAATTCAGGCATATAAATCTATCCATAATCTGGGTAACAATTTAAAATTTCAATGTTTATTTTGACAAGTAATATGTGAACGTAGTGATAAAAACTATGATGTTTTTTATATTCATAGGTTGCGTTGCAATAACGCTTTTTTCCCAAGGCCAGTTGGGTTACTATTTGTAACAAAACATTTCACCTCATTGAGGGTTTGACTTGAAGTATGATTTTCACCATCTCGCCATTTCGAGAATGTAGAAATAGAGTTGTGAGCATATTTCTCAACAGTTTAAGAGATAATGTGAAGTGCAAGACATACTGAATTGGGCAAGAGAAGTAGAAAATAATGAAATGACCATGTTGAAACAATGTAGGCCGACCTACTAGTGGAAATTTGCAATCACCAACGACCAAAATAAAAAGACAAAAGGGATGACCCCAGAAGAGATATGAACAAAATTTTTGTCATAGTAGAATACGAGACCGAACAAACAAGAAACAATCCCTAGAATCAAGGATGAGAAAAAAAATTGTTGAAAAAGTGCAATTTTGAAATGACTGAAATATTTGGAATGGAGCAATATTTTTTGTAACAGTTTTCCTTGTGCTAAATACAAGGAAATTGCAACTCAATACAACTCGATTATACGATTGTTTTTCAAAAACAAACAAGAAACAATCCCTTGAATCAAGGATGAGAGAAAGAGAAAATTGTTAAAAAAGTGCAAGTTTGAAAAAACTGAAATATTTGGAATGGAGCAATATTTTTTGTAACCGGTTTCCTTGTGCTAAATACAAGGAAATTGCAACTCATTACAACTAGATTATACGATTGTTTTTCAAAAACAAACAAGAAAATTTCCCTTGAATCAAGAATGAGAAAAAAAGGAAATTGTTAAAAAAGTGCAATTTTGAAATGACTGAAATATTTGGAATGCAGCAATATTTTTTGTAACAGTTTTGCTTGTGCTAAATACGAAGAAATTGCAACTCATTATAACTCGATTATACAATTGTTTTTCAAAAATGAACAAGAAACAATCCCTTGAATCAAGGATGAGAAAAAAAGAAAATTGTTAAAAAAGTGCAATTTTGAAATGACTGAAATATTTGGAATGGAGCAATATTTTTCTGTAACAGTTTTCCTTGTGCTAAATACAAGGAAATTGCAAATCATTACAACTCGATTATACGATTATTTTTCGAAAACAAACAAGAAAGAATCCCTTGAATCAAGGTTGAGAGAAAGAGAAAATTGTTGAAAAAGTGCAAGTTTCAAATGACTGAAATATTTGGAATGAAGGAATATTTTTTTGAAACAGTTTTCTTTGTGCTAAATACGAAGAAATTGCAACTCATTACAACTCGATTATACGATTATTTTTCAAAAATGAACAAGGAACATTCCCTTGAATCAAGGATGAGAAAAAAAGAAAATTGTTAAAAAAGTGCAATTTTGAAATGACTGAAATATTTGGAATGGAGCAATATTTTTTTGTAATAGTTTTCCTTGTGTTAAATACAAGAAAATTGCAACTCACTAAAACTCGATAATACGATTGTTTGTCAAAAATATGAAAAAATAAAACTATTCACAAAAAGCGCAAGGAGCTCAGTTATAAAAACTTCAATTTTTCAGCGCTTTCATCTCAGTGCAATTTCAATATTGCACAAGCTTTTGAAATGAAACTCATTTCTAGGTCATTTATGCAGTATTTGAACATATTTCTAAATATGAAGGAATTTCATTCAGGTCTGGAGTTTATATATAAGCTTTTTTTATTAGATCAGATCGATATGGGTTACTTACAAAATAGCCGTCGTTAGCTCTTGTCCTCTAGAAAATGTCCCTTCGGCTGTAAAAGAAAGCTCAACTCGGGATTTTGAAAAATAGTTATCTTTTCGGTGGTTGATTATTCTTAAGTTCACATTTTGGACATTGTGTCAACTTGAAACATTTCTTTGTTGAAACAAAATAAACATCAATTTTTTGATAATTTATTTTTCTTAGATTTCAAATTTGGATTTTACACCGATTATAAAGAACGAAAAGCTTACGCCCCCACCCACAGAAACACTCAAAATCATCAGAGAATTTGAAGCAAAGGAGAAATGAATTTTCAGTAACAATCAAATAATTATTTTTGTGAAAATCAAATTATTATTTTTCTAAATCATAGTAACATTTTTCAATAAATATTGTTTATTTATCTAGATTCATCTTTATTCAATTTCTTATTAATTGTGTATATATTTAAGGTAAGGTATTCCAAAAATTCCGAGCTATGTTATTGGCCTTAGGTATATTCTCTCCAAAATGAAATACATATTATGAGGTAGTAAGAGTGGAACACGGTGCATCTAGAATGTACATTTCATATTGAACATCATATGCCAACGAAAGAAATATAGTGCTTGTATTAGGTTATGAGTTTAAGAATTTCTAGTATGAGATAATGACTACAATTGGTGTAGAAAAAAGGTTTCTTTGAATTTTTGACATGGAAGTACCCTTCTTAGCGTATGTTTTTTCGAAGATTTCAACAGAAGTTCTATTTTTTATTTCAACAGATGGTAACAATTACACTGCTTAATGCAAATATCTTTTTGACACTAATTTGATAGTATGGTTCATTTATTGCCGGGAAAGGAGTAATTTTTAGAAGTAATGTTTTAGGAAGTAATTTTAGAAGAATTTTAAGTTAAATAATTCTGTCACGGTGACAAGTGATTTTTTTTATTTCGTTTTTATTTTTGCACCTTTCCAGGTCAAAAACTTGCTCTCATGTCAATATTTTTCAGCAAAAAGTAAAATCGAAAACACTGTTCTTTGTTAGAATTCGATATGATTATCATTAAAAATCAATTGAAGACATTTACCGACATTTGTAATAATGATTTATATAGCTTAATACTGAAAGTAAAATTTATGATAAAAATCAAGCATTTCGTCTTAAGCAGCCTTCATCTTCGAACCAACCAGCTATTTCATAAAGCTCGTAGCTTTATGAAAACTTTACCTAAAGCTTCACCAATCGCATTTGAGAAACCTGGTTATTTTCTATATTTTTGATGAGATTTTATGTCGAACCGAATTAAGTGAAATATTCTAGTTTTTGTTTGAATGTTATTAACAAAAATAGAATGGCGTGTCATGTTGATAATAATTTACGAAAATTTATACTGAAAAAACCTAGTAACTAGTTAGTTAACAGATGACAAGTAAAAAAAACAAGTCATATGTTTTATCATTTCATCAAATACTTGTACAAATGTCTAAGAATACTATGTTCCTTCAAGTATGACGATAGTATGACCATTGGACAATTATTACAAACATCTACAAACTGGTCGCTATGTAATCACAAAATTTGTGTACTTGCCACTATTCTCATACTTCATTCTTTTACACTTTTAATATATACAATCAAGGTTGTTCGAGAGTCATCCAAAAACTTCAAATATTTGAAATATTTGAAATATTTGAAGTAATAATTATATTTAATATATAAAACCTCCAAAATATTGTCTAATTCAACAGTGGAATTGATTCGCTATTTGAATATTTGATGATTTTACATTTAATATGTTACATTAACTAACTTATTGTTTGATAAATTTGGCAAGTTTTAAAAGCAGTTTTATTCAATTCCAATTCAATTTTTTTGAGCCAGTAGTCTGTTTACATTACCCATTTTATATATTCTTAATTTATGACGACATGAACCCGGATCTCCCTTGCAGCCGTCGATTAATCAGTAAGGTTCGAAAGGCCGGAGGAGCTCCGGAAAAAATCACGAAACATCACAAGAAAGTGGAGTTGTGGTGAGAAAAATCACGTAATTTTATTTTTTGTCTCCTACATTACCCATTTTATATATTCTTAATTTATAACGGCATGAACCCGGATCTCCCTTGCAGCCGTCGATTGATCAGTGAGGTTCAAAAGGAGGAAGGAGCTCCGGAAAAAAATCATGAAACATCACAAGAGAGTGGGGTTGTGGTCAGAAAAATCACGTTATTTTTTGTCTCTCCTTTAGTTTTCAAATCACAGAATCATAAAGTGAATCAAGAATTCATCCTGATAACATTCCAATCTACAGAATGGAAGTATCTTCCTCCACAATTCTATTATCTACCTTTAAACTCTATGACGTCGCTGGGGGTAATTCTTATTTATATTCAAATATTTCGACGTGTTATTCAAATAACACCTCGGCCTCCGTGGCTTACTCGGGAAAACATGGGTTCCGACTATGGATTCGAGCTCCGGTGAAGGCATCGGTGTGTTCGTGTATCTTAGGGGCTTAGGAATTTTATAAATGCTAAGGGGGGCATGGCAGAAAAAATGTTGGGAAACACTGCTCTCGATGTTTATCACTAAATATACAAAGGATGCACAGACTGGGACTATGATAATTTTGCATTTCAGTAATATACGAGTACACTATTATCAATAATGTTAGTAGCACTCATGTGCTACTAACATTACCTAGTGATAAGGGGGGCATGGCAGAAGAAATGTTGGGAAACACTGCACTCGATGTTTATCACTAAATATAGAAAGGATGCACAGACTGGGACTATGATAATTTAGCATTTCAGTAATATACGAGTACACTATTATCACTAATGTTAGTAGCACTCATGTGGGGCTGACGCCCCTCAGTTGGGCAATTTGATTGTCAAGGGAGGCCATTAAAAAAGGGCTAATACGAGTTTAAGCTTTCACTCTTTTCCGGCGGCGTAGGAATTTTATAAAGGCTAAGAGGGGGCATGCCACAAAAAATGTTGGGAAACACTGCACTCCATGTTTGTCACTATATATAGACAGGATGCACAGACTGAGACAATGATAATTTTTCATTTCAGTACTATACGAGTACACTATTAACACTAGATCAGTGTTTCCCAATGTGAGGCCCACGCCCCACGGTTGGGCAATTTGATTGTCAAGGGGGGTAATTCATAAATGAGCCAGATAGTTTAATCTTTCACACTTTTCGGGGCATAGGAATTTCATATTGATACAAGCCCAGGGTCGCGCCAATCCCTCACAGCGCCCGTGTGCGAAACCTGTGAAGCGCCTCTTTTTTTCACGAATCTTCATGTTTCAGCTCATTTTTTTTTCATAATTTGTTAATTTGGACCGAAATAAATGTTCTCCGGTTTTATATACTTAGATAATATTTTCCTGAATAGGTAAAATCAGTTCGCTTCCTCTTGCCAATTACTGCTAAAAATAAAACACCAATTTAATTATTACATACTTTATTTATGATGTTATATATAATTGTATACTTAGATATTAATCACAAAATAGCTGACTTTCATAATAAAACTGATTTAACTATTACGTTTGCTATATTTAAAAAAAACAACAAGAGTCTAAAATATGTGAGAATATGAACATAGGTACTTAAACTATATTATTTCCACTCTTCTCGCTTTTCTGTTTGCGAAATCCTCAATAATCTCGTGTATGTCTATATAATCTAATATGGCCTCCTCTATGGATATTGTTACTAAATTTGTTAATTTTTCCTGGCTCATTATTGGTTCATAAATTTTAATTTAGGAAAGGATCTTTCCACTATTGCTACGGTAACTGGCATAGTTAGCAAAATTCGTGAAGCTATGGTGATTATAGGGCAAAGAGCTGTCAAATTGTTTAAATATATAAATTCGAGAATTTTCAACATATCATTTAATTTTTTGAAATGATATTGACACGACACAATTTCTTCACGCAAATCATCGCCGTTAATATCCAATGAATCGTTTGCCCAAAGTTTTTTCTGCAAACGATGACAACTACTTCTTAATCGACTGTGATCTTGGTCATCACTTAATTCGAATTGAAAATTAATCACGTTGCATTAGATTAACAATGCCCATTGGCCATTCGCAACCGGCGTTAGGTCCACTGAATTAAAAAAAAATTCATTTATGCATCCAATTTTGCAAAATTTGAGAAAATATTTTTGAATAATATACCTACTCTTAGGGGCCATAAATAGGTGTATTATACACTTTCGAAATAAAACGGAAATTATTAATCGAAAAATGGGCGAATTACCAGAGTTTCGTGTCACGCCTGATAGACCAGCTGCGAAACTCAAAAATAATGAAATCTTTCATTTACATTCTGGTTTGTACTTCAACAAAGGCATGAGTTACAATGGGCATCTCTGTACAATGAGTTTCAGAATTAATAACGAAAGCGTTTTTGAATTGTTTGAATGGTTTGATTTTTAGATGAGGTAAATAATAAATTAATAGACTTGCAAATATATCAGCAGAAAATTTGTTGATGCAACAAATACTAAATCAGTATTCATTATTTCCGTTGCTTAATAGCTAAATATTCATGTATCAGGTACTGGAACCTGTTGTCAATCCATTACAATCGATTTGTACACATGTGTGAATTATAATCGAGAGAATTATTTCTGTTATTGAACGGTAGAACTATATAGTCAGAATATTTTAGACATTTCACATAGAACTGCAACTTCTACAGTCTTCAAACAAGCCATGACACTGTCAGTCATGGTATGTGGTATAGTATGGCACTGTGGCGCAGGTGGTCTATGGAATTTTACAACCCCGCTGTTAGCATACCTTGTGTACTAATGCAAATAGGACGCTTGTTAAAACTTTCGCAATTTGAAGTTAAATAATTTGAGCTTTTAGTATATGTTTAGAAATGTGGAGTGCTATTTCCCCACTAGGAAATTCCCCAGCTCCAAGGACCATTTTTAAAAATGTGGAGTGCTATGTCCCCACAAGGAAATGTCCCCCTGACAAGGCCTCAATCTGCCTACTCCTTGTCAAGTGAATGAGTTGACTACTGATGTAGAACTGATTTTATTAAAAAAATCTTAACATATTTATACATAAATTAAAACTGCTTACTCGCTAAAATGAAGTTCATTACACTCATGCGAGTATGATGAACCGATGATATTCGCAATAGTTACGTTAACCTACTTACTTATTGCCTAATGCATTATCAAAATATTTTCCTATTCTAACTATACAAATCTGTTCAAAATCTTCAAGATATTGAACAGTATAAATTCTATATTTTTCAATTGTGTATAGTGTAATACATGCATTGTTGTTGATAATTAGTTGAAATTTCAATATCAAACTATAAAAAACAAAGTGTTTAATGTGCTTACTGATTTTAGTGAAATGAAATCAATTTTGTGTTAAGACTTTCGTAGTTTGATGTTGAATACGAGTATTTTACTGTTTCTGTATCAATCCTCTATTCATCAATTTTGTATAGTGTACCTAATATAGATGTTAGTGATGATAGTTTGTGAATACAATCATCTTAGACTGCATCAGCATACTAATCAACATAATATTATAAAAACGAAGTGTTTTGTGTGTACCGATTTAATGGAAATCAAATTTGTGTTTTGAGTAAGGATTACTTAAAAATAATTTTTTGGTGAAATATAGTGTAGAGGATAGGTGTTCCGTTGTTGATTTAGTAAGTTTCAAGCTTGCAACAGGTAAGTTTCTAATAAGAATATTCCCTTAGAATGACGAAAACTTGTTGCATTCCTGGTTTAAATCGAATTATAGCAGCACCCTGAGGACGGGTGGCTAACTCTATCGACTCTATCGACCTTTAGTTTCCCTAAAAATGAATTTTTGAAGTTTGAATGGGTAAAATCTATACTACAAAATAATTGGTCTCCATCAATATATTCAGTTGTTTGAGCCTTGCATTTCACTGAAACTGATATCATCAGGGAAGAGAAATTTGTTTCACTTGGTGGGATTGTAAGCATACTTAAAGAAACAAGATTAATCTCTCATGCGGTTCCTTCTTTTTTCCAAATTTACCGGATTATTTGTCAAAAATTGTGCCCTTACCATAGGAAAGGCAGATAAACTATTTAGCTCTCAATGGTTTTTGGAATAAAATTTTTTAACAGTCAGATTCAATTGTTAATTTTCAAGATTCAATTATTCATTACCCCAGTAAAGTAAATATTCCTAATTGTTGGAATGTTAAAATGCGTTCAGTTAACAACAAAATTCATTTTACCTTCTTAATTTAAGTGAAGAAATTATTACTCAGTACTAGATACAATACTGACTCTACTAGTACAATTCTTATAAGTAGTAGATAAGAAAGAATTGATTAGTGGTGATTTTAATGCACGACAATTTGTAAATAATTCGCATTCGGATGGGAAATGTATAGCCTTTAAATCGTTTGAGGGAATTCTCAATCCCAATCAATTCAATAATTTAGTCAATATTAATGGTAAACTACTAGATCTAATTTCCTCAAATGCTCCATGTCAAATCTCTCCTGACAATTTTTGTCTTGTGAATGCTGGTCTCCAACATCCTCCAATTCACTTCTATGTATCTTGTAGCTCAAAACATGTTTCTTCCATGGGCGTGACTTCTATGGCCACTAAAGAGCTCAATTATCGTAAGGCTAATTTTCTGCTAATGTACCAAATGATATTGAATATCTCTTGGCACAGTGTCTTAAAGTCAATTCAAAGTATCGATGAGACATGCGACAAGTTTTCTGCAATATTAAATGATGTATTCTTACGAACTGTACATTATGAAATCAAGAGAGAAAGACGTTTTCTTTCTTGGTAAAATTCGAATATAATAGACTACATATTCAGAAAAGAAATACCTGAATAACTTCAAGAGGTATGGTAATAACCTTAATTTGGTAAGGTACAAAAGTCTGAAAAAACCATTAAAAATGATATTGACTTGGCGTATAAAAATTTCATTCAAACAGCAGAAAATAATATTGCAAGTGCAAGACCCCTCTTCTTTCTGGTCTTTCATTAACGAGAAAAAAGGTATCTCTAGAATTCCTGGTGAGATGAGAGATGATAAGCTTACTTATCATAAACTATCCATAGCTAACGCCTTTGCTGAATATTTAAGTTCGGTATATGATACATCTTTGAACAACAATTCATGTAAGGTGGACTATTCAGATTGTAATGACGCGATATGTATCATTTCAATAACTCGAAATTAAATCATTATTGCCGTCAAGAAACTCTCAAATAAACTTATTTCTGGTTCTGATGAAATACCAAGTTTTATTGTGAAAAATTTTATTATGCACTATCGGATCTATTAACCCATATATTTAATCTCATAATAAGCAAAGACACTTTTCCGAAAATATGGAAATCGGTCAAGATAGTACCTGTTTTGAAAAAGGGTGATCCTTATGTTGTAAACAACTATAGGCCAATATCCATTTTATCAAACTTTTTGAAGTTGTAGTCTATAATGCTATTTATCCAGCCGTCAGAAACATCATCAAGATTGAGCAACATGGATTCATGTCAATGAGATCTTGTTCAAGCAATCTAATGCTGTTTTTCAGTAGGTTTCTGAAGAACTCGACTCCACCGGTCAAGTTTATGTGATTTACATAGATTTTTAGAGAGCATTTGATAAAGTTGCTCATGCTCTCTTGGTACAGAAATTATGTAACAAATTTGTATTCTCTGATAGCCTCACCAACCTTTCTTACCTGGTTGACCGACGTCAATTCGTACAGCTGGAAGGTATACAGTTCATGAGTTTATACCTACCTATGGAATACCTGAAGGGTCTAATCTTGGACCACTGTTATTTATTCTGTACGTACAGGATTTGATGGATAAAATTCACTTTCCACATTTGATGTTCGCAGACTATTTGAAACTATATCATGAAATTAGATCAGAGGACAACTGTGTTTAACTTCAACTCGCGCTGGACCATGTTGCTAGTTGGTGTAAGGACAATTATTTGAGTTTGAGTGTGTCAAAGAGTTATGTTGTTCCTTTCACAAGGAAAGGATACCGAACTGACTGTGATTACAGCGTCGGTGGTCAGGTTCTTTCTCGTCCTGATAAGGTGAAAGACCTTGGTGTAGTTTTCGACCAGAAGCTTTCCTTTGTCCCATACATCACCAACTTATTTCATCTGCCTCGAAAATATATGTATTCGTTATATATAATGGCAAATATTTCAATAATTTTTCAACATCATAGGACCATTTAATACCCTAATTTAATCACATTTACACCTGCACATCAACGCCTTATTGAGACTATTCAGAGAAGGTTCTTGAAATTCTTAGTTTGGAGGAGGATAAAGTTTATCCACAGAGAGGAGTCAATCATAACGAATTATTCAGTCGATTTAGTTTAATCTCATTGCAGAGCAGGAGACTTTATCACTCAAATGTTTGTACAAAATACTGCACAAAATATTGATTGTCCTCCTCTCTGTCCGCTTTGAAATTTCGTATTCCTAGGCAAAATTCTCGTAATAAAGAATTATTCCACCTAGAGACTCCGAGGACCAACTCCCTAATACAATCCCCCATTTGGTTTATGGAGTCTACAATCCATAGAGTTGCCAATAATTTTGACATTCACTTTGACTCCATGGAATTTATTATCAGGAATTATGTGAACAAAGAAAATTGACTAAAATGAATTGATTTAGAATGAGTTCTTTGTAATATTTTATTGAACGCTATAATAAAGTTATTAGTTATTACTTTTTTAGATTAGATTGAGCTCTATGTTATATGTTTTTCATTTTAATTAGTTAGTTAGTATTCATCATTGTTATTATTTTCTGTAATTGGGTGTTATACCTGTTGAGAATAAAGAAATTATTATTATAACCATAAGTAACCAAATTACATTGAATGAAGACTTGTTAGTAACATTATTTTCGAATTGAAAAATGTATAAATACATTGATACAAAATAAAAATACACTGATTTAAGTTGCATTACACCTATTGACTTCAAATAAGATAGTCTGATGAAATCGATAGATTGGCGGTCTCAAATAGAAAATTTGTCCATTAGATACATAGATATCCAGACAATGTGAATCATTCTTTTACATATTTAATCGAGAACAGTTTATGTTATAGTTAGTTGTAGTATGTTCGAAGATTTTTCAGAAAACAGGGATACTTCTTTAAATAACCTTGGAATTTTAATTGATAAAATGAAATTATTACTTTCAAAGAAGAAACGATACTCGTCTGATACAATAATTATGTATTTCATGTTAAACACTATTTCTCCATGTACTTACTTATGATATAATGGGGAAATACTTAAAGTTTTAGACAAAAAGATATCTTCAATATTTATCTGCAAATGTTTAATGTGAATTACTATGTGAATTCTTATATATAAAGTCCCACTGATGAATAGAAGTATTTTTTACGTCGTGACTTCATCGAAAACATCTTTGTTTTAATGCTAATATTTTATATTTTTCTGTTACAGGAATATGTGCTGAGAAATAATATTGAGAATGTCATAACTACCAATAATATTTTTTATCCTGTGTTGAAATAATGCTTGAAACTTTAGGAACAACCGACTAGGAGAGTAGACCACCGGATCGATTTTGGCAACACCGCTGGACTACGCTCTTCATGGCCTGTTTAAAGTCGGCCGTGCCCGGGTATTTCATGTTGCCAACAATATCCGTCCACTCACCCATCATTTAAAAGCATATGCGATTTGTGGAAGCGATCAGTTATCATTCCTTATTTATATTCTCTAACATCCGCAATGGAACAGCGTTTTTCTGTTGGAAAAAAAGCGTGAAAATGAACCTAGGTGCTAAATTGTGATGGAGAGATAACAGTGGAACATTTATTAATAAACTATGTTAAATTCAATAATGAAGGAATCTCATGTGACATAACTGGTTCATTGTAGAATATTCTTAAGTTTAGCGATGTTAAAATTTGATTTAGGTGCCTTAGGTTAACCAAACTGTACCCTTATATTTGAATTACTGTACGTCGCTAATAACTCTTTTGGTAACTTCTTATGGTAACCCTTTAATAATAATAATAAAAAACTAACGAACTGAGATATAACCGACAATGGTAGGTATATTACAAACGTGACTGTCTAGATGTTTTCAATATATTATTATGTTGAAGTTATATTGAGAATAATGATGATAATTTTAATCGCCATCAATCGAATATGAAAATTATTTATATAAAAATGAATATAAGTATGAATACATGGAAAAATATATGCACTTATTGAAATTATATTCATATGAATATATAAATATAATATATATTCATATTTTACTGGAGAATTGCTCAGGTGAAATCAGGAGCCAAGAACTCATTAGAATGTTAGAACTCATTAGAACACTGTAGAATGTTTTCTTGAACAGCAGTCTCTTACGTGGATGTAGAAACCGAGGCATATGTAGGCTATTTAGTTTTTGTTGTATTTCATTATGAAATTTCATATACCATTATTTTAAAAATGTTGTTTTCAAGCGATGGTAAGTAGTAGACAAGAAAGTCACTTTTTGCCTCAAGTTGTAACTGCTGAAATCTATATTTCATGTAAACTCATCTCTGTTATTATGGAAAAACCTCTGATTTACCAAGATATAACAGACACCATGTGAGTATTTTGTGCCTTTCAAACAAATCGCGGCAGCTGGGCTTTCCTCGTTTTCGTTGAATTAATTCTGCCAGTTTCCTTTTGTTCCAGGAGCATTCTTTCCAGGTGAGTAGCACTCCACCACAGGACAATCCCATAATTTGCTATGTTGTGAAAATTTGAGGATCTAACATCACATCACCTTCTCCGTGAATATAGAGCAGTGGACAGCTTCTTTGTAACACCCATAATGTGTTCTTTCCATTTGAGGTTTTTTGGGATAGTTATTCGTAGTAGATTAAAGATGCTTACAGTTACTTTTGAATTTAATAGTTACAGATCTTATCTTCAGTAGATTACATTGCTACAAATAAGATTAAAAACATTGATTTTTAACCATTTTTACGTGTACTCTGTTGTGACTGACAGAAGCTCTTTCTAATTCCGTAGTTAGATATGATTTAAGTAAGTTGCTTCATCAGGCTGATTCATTATATTATATATTATTGGTAGATCAAATCGAATTGAGATTATGTTTTTAACTGCGGTTAAATTTATCAAAATTATTTATTTTACCATACCCTTCACACTTATACAGGGTGTTTTTTTTAGAGGTATAGAACTTTAAGTTGGCATTACTGTTGAAGATGGCGACCGATTTAACAGCTGAGAAGTGATTTATTCTCAGTGTGGCTTGGTAACTCATCATGAATAGACTCACGCCTTAACAAAGCTTGCAAATAGTACAATTTTATTTCGAAAATAATGGGTTCTGTGCGGAATACGTATCGCGCACTACGTCCATTTTATCGTCGACAAAATCGTCCATCAGAGCAGTTAATTGGATTAACCATGGAACGTTTTCGCACCACGTTTACTCTTATTGATAACCCGCATCCCCAGAGGCCGCCGTATGGTGCGTACAGAAGAAGCTATCGCTAGTGTAGAGTTGCATTGAGGAAGACCCGAATGAGTCCATCCGCCATCGAGTACAGGAATTGGATCTGTGTCCATCCACTTTATGAAAGATTTTGCGGAAGGATCTTGGTTTGCGTGCTCACAAAATCCAACTCGTGCAAGAATTGAAGCAAAACGATCATCAAGCAAGCAAGATTCGTCGAATGCGAATTTTATAAGCGAATTTTGTTTAGCGATGACCGCACTTCTGGTTGAATGGCTACGCCAACAAACAAAACTGCTGCATTTGGAGTGAAAATAATCCTCAAGTGTATGTCAAAACACCGTTACATCCAGAAAAACTCACTGTTTGGTGCGCTTCATGAACTGGTGGAATCATTGGCTCGTACTTCTTCAAAACGATGATGGCTAGAACGTTACAGCCAATGGTGATCGGTATAGAGCCATGATTAGTAACTTTTTTATTCCTGAATTGAACAACCATGATGTCCAGAAGCTGTGGGCTCAACAAGACGGCGCAACATGTCACACAGCTCGTGCCACAATCGATTTATTGAAAGACACGTTTGGTGACCGCCTAATTTCTCGTTTTGGACCTGTGAATTGGCCTCCAACATCTTGTGATTCAACACCGCTAGACTACTTTTTGTGTGGTTATGTAAGCGCTTGACGATTTGGAAGACAATATTCGCCGTGTTATTGCCGATATACGACCACAAATGTTGGAAAAAGTCATCGAAAGTTGGACGTCCACATTGGACTAGATCTGAGCCAGCCGTGGCGGTCATATGCCAGAAATCATATTTGAAATGTAATGCCACAAGATTATCTTTCGAATAGAGAAAATTTTTGTCAATCGAATGATCCATCGTTGTTTTATTGCAATTTGAAGTTCTATACCTCTAAAAAAACACCCTTTACAATGAAATAACTTAAATCTAAATAGACGTTTGCAGTTTTTTAAATTGCTTTAGTGGAAACAGTAGGACAGATGGAGTCACCTTTTATATTTCAAACGCAATAGATTTTAAGACGAAAAAATTGATTTATTGATAGAACATGGATCTTGTTCATTTCCATAAAAATGGATGCATGTACGATAAAAGTTTTCCCTTCAATGAACAAACAACTGATATTAACTTTTGAGCACAGGTGAAACTCTGAAGGTACACACAAACGGGAATATAAATATTAAAATTGAAAACCTGAACTTTGAGAGGGCGAAAGTTGTTAAATATTTAGGATATATTTTAATTATTAGTTATAATAGATCTTAGGGAAAAAACTTCAAAACTTTAAAACAATACCGCACGGGGCTGAGAGAACTACCTGAACGGTGATGTAAGAAGGATTACTGTCCGCCCTCGTTGGATAATTGTTGGATATAATCTATCGCCTCCCAAATTCAAATACTCTGGAAACACTCGGCAACCTGGTTGGAGACAATTAGATCTGTACATGAAAATTAATAAACAGAAGGCGTCAAAATAGTTACTGCAATGAAAAAGTAGTGAACACGTTCGGTAAGAATAGTAAGCTAAGCGAAAAGAAACAAAATCATCGCAAAGTGGACCAATTCGTATATTGAGAATTCTGAATATATTGATGAAACTTATATATGCTTGTTGCAAATTTCAAAGGGATTCAATATTCAGTGCTAGTATGGCCTTATCTTCACTCCTTCCGGTGGATGCAAAATAGTCGCTTTATGAAAATAGTCGCAGGATGTATATATATTGTAAATAATGAAACGTGCTTAATCTGAATACTACATGCAACTTATACGATCTAGCGGCGATAAACTGGCACAATTGTTGAAAAGTATATTTGATGTATGTGGCAAGCAGAAAAAATCGCAAAAATCGAAGAAGTAGAAACAGAAGGAACATTATTGCTGACCATAAGAAAATAGCCCACAATAATCATTTTGTCAGCGTTGGTAGGGAGATAGTGGATGAATTGAATATACCCACCCTCAATCTGAAAACACAAGAACTCAGATTATAAATGGTTTTTCTTTCACGCCCACAATTGACGAACAAGTAGGCAACATAATTTTGAATCTCAAAGAGTAGAGGAATTGACGGTACATCTTCAGAGGCTGTAGAAATTGGGGTTCATTTATTCACTGCAACAGTTGCGCACATGGTAAAAATGATTCTTGAACATAGAAAATTTCCAACGTCTCTAAAAACAGCTGTCATTTTGCTGTTACATAAAGGTGGTACTTTCCATTCCATCAAAAGTTGTTGAAAAAATTACACTACAAACCTTTCTGAAAGTTAATAAAATTATTTCTGACATGCAATTTGACATTCAAGAAAATGTGTCCACATTTATAAATCTTCCAACAATAGTGACTTTACCTTGTGTATATTAATAGTCTTAGCAGAAGAGTTCAACAAAGTTCAACATGCAATAGTTTGAGCCTTCTAGAGGAGATTGGAATTAGTGTCCGTCTGAAATTATTTGAAAGCTACTTATCAAATCCTAACCAAACAGACAAGGTGATAAATACGCTCATTAATATAAGGATGGTAGAATGTGGGATATCTCAAGGAACCGTATTAGGTCCAATTTTATTTACAATCTATATGAATTAACTTTTTTGTCGGAGAGCGAATAGAAAATAATCAATTCTGTTGACGATACTGCGATAATTTACTCAGGAGCAAACTGAAGCGATATCAAAGCCTAAACTGTATCTGACTTTGTGAATATCTATAATTGGTTAAAGCATCAACTCTTAACCATCAATATAGATGAAACGAAACACATTTTTTTTGCTGTAGATAAGCGCTTACTTCCACCCAGTGAACTGATGATTAAAATACCAGAAAAAACATTTACCATTCCTTCCACATACGAAATATAATATAAATACTTATGTTTCATGCTGAAGCTTAAAGGATTAATATTCAAATGTAAACTACTCTCAATTATTCTATACGTAAAACATCTAACAATAATTTGAAAAGCCCTGGCGGAGTCTCTAATACGATATAGTATTGTTGCGTGGGGCAAATAAGAATGAAATAAATATTAGAAAAGCTTGAAATTCAACAAAAATGGCTGCGAAAATTCTTCATAAAAAGGAATTCAGATATCCTATTGACTTGCTGCATAAGGAAGCTGACATACTGGATATACGCCAGCTGTTTGTTCAATAGCTGCCAAACTGAAAAACTTAAGAAAAAAAGATTGAGAGTTGATACTTTATTGAAGATAATGTAACGTGAATACCAGAAATAGTAGGAACTCCATACGTCCCCGTAGCACACCTATTTGGCACCAAGTATTTATAATGAATTGCCATTTGAATTTAGAACTATGGTTAACATTAAGAAATTAAATCTGCCATAGAGGTCTAAATGAAAACAGAAGACAGTTATATCATTCAACAACAATTTAAAAGCTAAAATGGTTGTAAAACGAAATGTAATATTGTTACACATTTTTATAATATTTTTTCTCTAATTATTGAAACAGATACCTCGATATGTGTGTATGCTTGTATTTAAATATTGTAGAATATAAAAAAACAATCTACGTAATCAATACAGGATACAGTCTTTGTGAGAAAATTTATTATCTTTGTTTAGGCATCAAAATTGACAATGTAACGTTTCGTCTTCCAGAGATCAGATTACTCTCAAGGGTTAGTGAAAGTTATATACAATTTCGGTTAAATCTTCAATTAGTTCGTTCTTGAATTATTTTAATAAATGAGTTTTTGTATAATGTGAAATATAAGTTGTTATATAGGCGCTGTGAGACTGAACAGGGATACTATCCAGATATTCTCAAAAAAAAAAAAATTGATATGGAACATTCTTTTGACACATTAAATTCTGCTTTGGAATTCTCTATGGACTCCACTGCAATGGTATGGGTTGTCCTTGAAGTAGGTGACATTGTAGTGAAGTAGTGAACTTGAGTGAAATTATTCTTTCCAATAGTTTTCTTTATCCAATATTGGAAGTTTGAATAACAAAAAAGCGATAATCAGGAATCAGGTATTTCGTAGAAGGTACCGAAATACAGGTAGTAGAAACGTAGTGAGTGGCAAAAATCAGGTAGTATGTACCACAATACAGTTAGTACGTAATGGAGCCCAAAACACATATTATTCACCACTATATTAACAAGTCGCGGTAGCCTGAAATGTATCGACTTCCTTCTGTGGAGTGTCTGTTCTTTCTTGTTTTTCCACCTCCAGGTTCGTACAACTTGCATTTGTCTACGCCGTTCTGAAGAGAGCCAATAAGCTCAAACCACGTGTCAACGGCTGCGACCAATTGCGGGATATGCCGACAATGTTCGCTTTTGTTTGAAATTTTTCAACGCATAAAACATTATTCATACATTGTATAGACATCCTTGAAGGATAAATAGTTGCCACACGGCATAATTAAATTTTTCAAATCTCCAAATCCAGAGAGTAAAAACGTGGTAGCCTGAAACTTGAACTTGGAAACGCCGTTCTGAGAAGAGCCAATAAGCTCGAAGCACTTGTAATGCCTGCTACCAATTGCGGGATATGCCGATAACGTTCACTTTTGTTTATATATATATATATATATATATATATATATATATATATATATACAGGGTGAGTCAAGGTGGACACGATGGTCTCTTATTACGTCTTAAGACGATGAAGTCTTATTACGAAACGGTTAATTTTTAGAATAATACGACCACGCAGTCATATGGAGATTCATCAAGGGTACATTCTAAAAATAATTTGATACATACAGGATGTTCCAGAAATGTGTGACATACCAAAGTTATGTTTTTTCTTATGGAACATTCTGTATTTGACAACGTTTTTGGGTTTTACGTAAAAAATTAGATATACTTTCTTCGATATGTCATATATCTATCAATTAAAGTTTTTGAGATATTTCGATTTTTCGGAAATTGGAGAGTCCACAAAAAACGATAACATCTCCGAAACAACTGAATTTAGCGAAGTGAAATTTTGTTTGTGAATAAAAGAGCGATTACAGAAAGTTTTAATGGATTCACATTCACTTAAGGATCTACAGGGTGTCCAAAATTTGATGTTTCTCTGCTAACATATTCAAACTACAATACCATGCTTATTTTTAATTTGACACACTGTATTTTTCAATCCCATCATTTACCAAATTACATTCTCTTTGAAAATTTATAGAGGTATTATATGTGTATTTCTATTTGTTTTAGAATTATTTTCAATTTTGGGAAATTATCATTTATTTTCATCTATTTTGTCACTTTAATATGCGAAGGTATGAGTGTTTCTTCTCAAAAAAAGTTGAATGTTCCATACTTTTCATACCGTATTCACTTCTGAATGTTTCATCAGTTTCTTGAAGAGCTCTAGATCACTATTGAGTTTTTGAGTATTCATTTTTTTCAAAGTGTGGCATTTTTGAAAATTCGAGGAAGGCTGTCAGTTATTTCTTTTTTTTCTGAAGCAGGCTGCTGTCAATTAAAGTGAATCAGTTTTTAAATTTATTCAGACCGTTTACTTGTTTTGTTTAAACCAGCATCCACAAAAGATGTAAAAATGTATTATTCAATACAAGAAAGAATTGACATGATTTTAGTACTCAGTGAATGTTTTGAGAATTGTTTTTTGACAGAACGAGTGTATGCACAGAAGTACCCTATCGCGACATCCTGATAAGAGGAATCTTCAAAAACCATTTGTAACCTTCAGAGCTACAGGAAGCGTAAAATATCGAATGAAGTCATCCACAAAACCAGTCACCGATGATGATGAAAATCAGTTCATGGTATTGAGGTCGGTAATTGAAAATCCGAACACTTGCACTAGAATTTCAGCACGAGAATACGGATTGAGTCATTCCATTGTGTCTAGAATTTTGAAAAAACATAAGTACCATCCCTTCCACATCGAGATGCATCGAAGCCTGTATTGGATAGACTTTCAAAGATGGCAAAATTTTTGTTTATGGGCATTGGATGAAGTTGGCGAAAAAATGATCACTTTCATAATGTACTGTTTAGCAATGAATCGACTTTTCACAATAACGAATTGGTTAATCGTCATCATTTCCACTACTACAATACTGAAAACCGACACTTGTTCCACACAATAGATCGTCAGAGCCGGTGGAGTATTAACGTATATGGAGAAATTATAGTCGACCAAGTTATTGGCCAGTATTTCTTTGATGGTCACTTAAACGGCCGTAAATTTTTGAGATTTTTAAAAAAAGATTTCTGGGAACTTTTGGAAGATGTTCCAATCAAAATTAGAATATAAATGATGTTGCAATTAGATGGGACTCCCGCACATTTTTCGGTTAATGTGCGAAACTATTTAAACAAAAAGTTTCCTAACAAATGGATAGGGCGCGGAAGCCCACATGCTTGGCCGTTCTCTGGGCTGACTCCAATGGACTTTTTTTGTGGGGTTATATTAAAAACATAGTTTACAGCACCCCCGACAACAGAAGAAATATGAAGCAAAGAATTAGAGAAGCTTTTGAAAGAATAACCCCAAATAAGTTACGAAATGTGAGAAATTCTTTTGAAAACCGAGTGGCACTCAACAGGATGGTCGCCATTTTGAACATTTGTTGTAATTGTGATTGTTGGAATATCATTTTATATTTGGATATTTATATACTTTTTAATTGAAGGTGAGTATTGATTTTACATATTATTAAATTAACAAGATCGGTTAAGTTTCTGAAGGTGATAAGTTTTTGATAATAGTAACAGAAAAATTTTCAGTTTTGCATACTGAGGTGACAAAATAGATGAGAACAAATGATTATTTCACATACTTGAAAATAATTCTGAAACTAATAGAAATAGATATATAATACCTCTATAACTTTTCAAAGAGAATGTAATTTGGTACATGATAGAATTGAAAAATACACTGTGTCCCATTTGAAAAATGCATGATATTGTAGTTTGAATATGTTAGCAGAGGAACATCAAATTTTTAACACCCTGTAGAAATGAATGTGAATTCATTAAAACTTTCCGTAATCGCTATTTTATTCACACAAAAAATTTCACTTCGCTAAAGTCAATTGTTTCGGAGATGTTATCTATTATTGTGGACTCTCTAATTTCCGAAAAATCGAAATATCTCAAAAACTATAATTGTTAGGTATATGACATATGGAAGAAAGTATATCTTGTTTTATACGTAAAACCCAAAAACGTAGTCAAATACAGGCCGTTCCATAAGAAAAAACATAAGTTTAGTATGTCACACATTTTTGGAACATCCTGTATGTATCAAATTATTTTTAGAATGTACTTTTGATAAATCCCCACCTTGACTCACCCTGTGTATATATATATATAGATATATATATATATATATATATATATATATATATATATATATATATATATATATATATATATATATATATATATATATATATATATATATATATATATATATATATATATATATATATATATATATATATATATATATATATATATATATATATATATATATATATATATATATATATAGATATATATATATATATATATATATATATATACATATATTATATAGATATATATATATAATTTTCGGTCAAAATTTGGTCAGCGACGTCATACGACCGTTGAATGACGACTTGTGAACGTTAAATGACTGACGTGGATATGATGACAGCAGATGACGTCAGCGCAAAGTACTATTTTCTTCAATTCATGAACGTTAATTTTTAAAGAAACAACAAATTTTCTAATTCTCAATACCTAAAAACGTAATTAAATGATGTCTTTTGTAAGTTCAAAATGACGTCTTGAGGTCCTTTCTCACATATTGAAACCAATATATAACCTCATATTACCGTCAGCTTGCTAGCTGTGTTATTCCGTAAAATAATACGATTGTCCTTCCATGAACTTCAAGCCGAGTAGTTATTTTAAGGGCATTATTCATTCAAAGTAAAATATAGTAGCTAAAAAGAGAATTGTATAATTTTATTTCTGATCTATGAGCTATACAATTCTGTTGAAATTCTCAAGAATTTTAGTTATGAGATTTGGTGAGCAACTATTGAACAATCATCAACATAATATCTTCTGTAAGTGAAAATATGCCCTTGAATAATTTTCCATCACTAATTGGAAAATTACACATGAAATGGGACTTTTTTTAATACGAAAATTAAATTGGTGGAAATTCAACAAAATTTTCCATTTCAAAAATTTGAAAATCACTAGTATTAGATGAATTTCCAATAGAAATATCTGAAAATAATAATGTGATTATCATTACATTTCATTAGCTACGTCGTTGAATTAATTGACCTATTGATATATGAGAATCCAGATCTAAAAATATGAATGTTGCTCTAATTGTATAGCGGGTGTTTCCGAAACACTGAGTCACTCTGAAATATTGCTCCGTACTAGGTGCATTCCATTGGTAGGTTTTTTCAACTGGGATCTACTGTTTAACGACAGTTCCGCACAGCAATTGAGTTATTCAACCTAAAACGAGATTCGAATCAAGTACTTTCTTATTTTTTAATATGAGCACTATCCCTATAATTAAACACGATATTATTTTGAAGCACATGTTGCAAATTTGCATTCCAGCTGAAATAAAAGCCGACGTCTGATTTACGAATACGATGAAAAAGGCCAGGATGTGGTAAATAACATTATATCATTCAGAATATACGCTTAGATCTACGTTTTATCCTAATTTCCGTAAAAAAAATGATTTTTAATATTCTTAATTTCCTAATTCAAAAATCTATATCATTATGTTAATGTGAGCTTTAAGATCAATTCAAAAGTAAAGTACAGTAAAATGTGGGAGAATAACACCCCATCAATGCAACAGATGCCTTTTAGATATGATAGATGATCATTCCAAAAGAAATTGAAGACTTCTCTTTTATAGAAATAGAAGATGTGTTTCTAGAATGTCAACCGTAAAAAATTGAGGGGACAAAATTGTCTTCATAAATGATAATCATCATTCGATTTAGGCAGTTAAGACTTCGATTTTGAGTCTTAGAGGTAAATTGACACGCTGATTCGAGAACATTAATGAATTTTTTTCTATCACGTCAAGTTTTTTTTCTACAGTTGTTGCGCATACTATTACGTTTCGCGGAACTGAACGCAAATTACAGAAAGCCCTACTGCACTTCTGTCGACGGAATTTTTTACAGAAACGACTGGAGGGGTAATGACGCGGCTAGATTCGTATTGTCTAGATTAATTTGGTCAATTACGTACGGGATACTGTAGTAAACAGGAGTACTTGTCGCTCTGAACTCTGACTTGGTAAAAGATTTGTATGAAACCAGCGCCAGAACTTTCAGCATCAAGACTGCACGAAAAAAATCTTGTTAGAAGAAGGGGCTAAAGTCACCTAGGTACAATCAATCGAGAGAAAGTGCGTTTCTGCAGTTTTTTCGGAGTGCTGTTAGATTTGTGTATTACCATAACTACCATTACCATAACATAATAGCTTGAAGTGTGTTCTCCTCAACAATGGAAATTTATATGGTACAGTCCACAGAACAAACTCTTAATAGAAATGCAAACTCGGTGCATTGGATATGGAAACAAATATGACCGATTTGACATTCAGAGTAGGCGGAAGTAATTATCGAGCGGGAGATTCAAATTCATGTCACAGTATGTACACAGAATCGAGCCTATTATTCTATGAATATTCAGGTATTTTTTGCGCTGAGAATTTCAAAGCCACCACTTAAAATATGGATTGATATTCAACATTAATGTAACCACCCAAAATTAAAAAGAGTTTCAAATTAAAAAGATTTTTATTATTATAAACTGATTTTAATGATGTAAACAGTAACACCTCACAAGTAATTGGAATTTAAAAAAGTCTACAATACATAAATTGGTTTATTTACAAAGTTCTTTCTATTCTGTTCTGCCTATTAGGTAGAAAATAATGAACTGAACATTATTCCTGGTACAGTGTGAATAAATAAATATGAACCAGATCAATATTAGAACAAATAACAAAAATTTCTTAGATATAAAAAAATAACAAAATATATATTTTCTAAGTTGCTAAGTTTGAATGAAAAAGGAACATAATATTCTAACATAAATACAAATAAACTAGATCAATATTGAAAACTTAACAAAATAGCAGAAAATCTTTGGTATAAAAAAAGAACAAAATATACATTTTCTTAGTTCCTGAATCAAAATGAAAACATGTAAAAATGAACATGATAAGAATGCTAAGTTTGAATGAAAAAGGAACATAATATTCTACAATACATACAAATAAACAAGATCAATATTAAAAACTTAACAAAATAACAAAAAAATCTATGGTTTAAAAAATGAACAAAATATACATATTCTTTGTCACTTAAATATTCAAAAATTATCAGTATAACTGTCTTATCAAACAACACTTTTTTCATATAATGTTCAGAGCAAAAATCATATTGCGAGTAGTGATCTCTGTATAAAATTTTGGGGTAAATCACCTTTATGCCCACAGTTATTCAAAAACTCATACAATTTATTATGAATATCCATATAAATTTAGAAACTTTATGAGATTGGTATATCAATTTCCTTTTGTTTTCACAATACTCTTTCAACATAATGAAAGAGTGTTCATGTGAGAGTTCTTTGGAAATCAAATCTGCGCTACAAACTTCACATTCAGGAAGTGTCATTTGTTTAAGAATATAACCAGCTACATATGCTGTTGCATTATTATCCTCTTCGGGAAAATGAAAGTTATTTCAGTGCAACATTGATTGGAAGTCATGAAGTATTGTCTGGTTGTTACATAACATTTCTTGCACAGATAAAGGTTTAATATCAGCTACATCAGTTGGAGAGGTATAATATGGACCATTAATTGGTTCAGTGAGAGGAACATTATCAATCTCAGAACTCATCTCTATAATGCGAGGAATACTATCTCCTCCAACCTCATGTGCGCTTGTCTGAAAATAAAAGGTCAAATAATTGAGGGCTTCACAGTCGTCCTTCTCAGAGTTTCCATTATTAATGGGAGATGTTAGTTATCTAATGACAGAGGTTTTCAATGCAGCAACACATTGATGATAAGTTGGATTTGTATTTGATATTCCATGTTGCCTTATAATACAGAATAAATTTTCCAATGGATCCTGGTTGAAAGATCTTAGTGAAAAATAATTGAAACCTTCATTTCCAAACGATTCCAAAGATATATCACTGATCTTATAGTTGTCTGCCAACCTTTAATGAATTTAAATTGGTATGTAACATCCCTACCATTACTTTTGTCAAAAAATTTTAAATATTGTAATTCTCTAAGCATTGTTGGCCAAAATGCAATATGAGGTGAAGTATGTTTTAAAAACCCCTTCAAAGTTTTACCTTCTGGTCTACAATTAAATTTCAATCGCTCAGCCTGCATCATTTTAAATTGTGAAATTATAAGATTTTATACTTGACTCTGAAAATTATGTCGACCGTCCTCAACGTCTGGAACCTTGTGAACTAACGTGTGAAATCTTTTTAACCTTTGTTTATTATACTCCTTCTAATGATGGTATATCCCAATAACCTACAATCAAGAGTTATTTCATAAAATAACAAAATCTGTGTTATGTTTTGTTAGTTTAACAAAACATGCAATGTTTATGAAACATTTTCCACTGAACTACTTAAAAAATACGGTTTATATTTGTTAGTATACTCACATTCGCTGTAGTTGTTCGGATGGCGAACTTTTCCTCCAAATCTAAAATAGTAAAAACTTACTATTATGAGAAGTTGTCGAATCTATATAGATTTGGTAAGATTTATCTATATTCAAAATAATTATTCACTAACCTATTTGAATGAATCAACGAATAAAATTAATCCTAGGAAACATTGCCAATTAACCGCCAAAACCTTTAATCTTGAATGACGAATGAAATTATTTGACGTCCAGTCCATTACAGTTTCCCTTGATTTTTTCAGCTGCAGCGCCATCTATTCGCTGGTTGGCAAAGCTCATTACTAAAAGTAAGGTTAAGGTTTTGTTTCCAATTTTGATAGGTAACTCGGCATTCTTATTTGGTATGTTCTGTGGTACAGTCCCAATAGGTCATTTAGTTTCTTTGCATGAAGAATACGAAGACATTAAGAAGGTCATTGACTTGTTGCAATATAACTTACACAAATGGATCATCTGTGTTGATCTTAAAATGGTTTGTTTTCCTCTTGGCCAGCACCGTGGATATATCAAGTATCCCTGTTTTATATGAATGTGGGATACCATAGCTCATGAGAAGCAGTGGGTGCAGTCAAAGTAGCCGCCAAGATCTGACGTGAAACCTGGTATACCTGTAGTATAACCACACAAAAGTATTTTTTCAAAAATTCATGCTTATTATGTTCTATTGAATATCAGTGAAACACAAAGATTTTAATGGACTGTAAATTCACGTAAAAACTATTTGTTTTATAATGTTAACTTTATATATTTATGTATAATTAATTATAAAATAATACTCTTTGAAACCAGTCAAATCATTCCATAAGAATGAACCACAATTCGTTAGCAATGTCTATAGCCGTTTGGAATATTCAGTATCTACTTTCCATTCATTTTGAAAAATTTAAACTCAAAAAAACTTGAACGTAGAAATGGAAATTGAAAATAATATTTTATTATCTACCCATATTTATTAGGCTGAAGATTATTATACCAAGTATAGAACAAGACAAGTGCATATCAATATTCTATATCACACCATGGGAAACTTCTTAACGATCCCAAAAATACCTTTTTTCTTGGAAATACTACTCAATGGGTTGTTTTATTGTATGGTAGGAAATTGACACCTATATATTATGTTTTTCACTTGCTATTTTAAAGTTCACTCGAGACAAACAAGAATATCAATTATACGAGTATATAAGGTTGACAAATGGGTTGTCATACATTTTTATCTGTAAATCGTTTGATTGCCTATAAGATATGATTACTTTTCACATAATATTTTTAACAATAACAAGCTTTTTCGATTGAAGATTTCATTTTATTTTGTTTATCTATATCTTTAACTTTCTCAAAACTATTGAATAAGTGAATTTGTTTGAATACTCTGGATATTAACGCCAATTGCAATCTTTTGAAAAAATCAACTTGGTTCCTTTGCCTCTTTAGTATTCAGAGGAATGTTACTGGCTCAGCAATCTCTTTGGAAGTTTATCAGTTTAACTCACCATGAGTAAACCTCTGAAAAACTCATGGAAAGACAAGTGATTGAAATGAGTGTAGTGGGCAGATGAATGAAAAAAGGAGCATTCTGAGAGGATGGAGCAATCTTGGGAGGTAAAAAAGCAGAAACCCCCAAAATAATAGAAACTAATGATTTGTTATTTTATTTAGTAGGTAGATAACCTACTGTTTTGTTAATTTGTCTTTTACAATTCTGTCAATATCAACATTAATATTAGTAGTAGCTAGGCGCAGTGCATGCTTAAGTGAAGTATCTGTCAATGAAGACCTGTATTTAGACTTAATAAACTTCATTGTCGAATATGCACTTTCACAAAGGTAGGTACTGCCCATCATCGAGCCCATTTTTTGTCCGAAATTCGTCAGTTTCGGGAAACGTTCAGCGAGGAGTTTAAAAAAATCAATGCCTGTTTCTGTTCTGCCCTTGTGAAAGGGGTCTGATTGCAGATCACACAGTTCCAGTTGATAATCAATGTTTACAGTCTCAACTGCGATTGTTAATGGTTGAGTGAAGAGTGCTATATCACTCTCAATTTTTTCAAAATCTGCGAAACGCCGCTCAAATTCGACGATTATTTCGTCGATGTATTTGAGGTGGTCCAAGAAATTACATTCTTCAAAATTTTTCATCTCTAAATAATGTTCTTTACAACTTGGAAAAAAATTAAAATCATCTTGTTGTAGAGACGTCTTGAACAATTTAAGTTTATTTCTGAATCCATTCATATTTCCATACAGGTTGGCTATATTGTGGTTTCTACCTTGCAATTTTAAATTTAACTCATTCAAATGTTGCGTCATATCAGTTAAAAACGCAAGATCAGCCAGAAACTGAGGATCTCGCATTTTATCTTGTAGTTCAGAAGTGTCAGACGATATCTCATTTTTTAGAAATAAAGGTATTTCTTTTCGTAAGGCAAAAAAGCGTTGCAAGCACTGGCCAGCACTTAGCCATCTGATTTCTGAATGCAATAGTAAATCTCCATAGTTTGCATCGATTTCACATAAGAAGTCTCTAAATTTTCTATGTGTCAATGATCTGTTTCCACCTCTAATCAAATTGGTTATCCTTATAACAACTTTCATAGCATTCATTTGACGCAACGATTTTCCACACAAGGCTTCTTGGTGTATGATACAATGGAACAACGGGCAATCAATGCCATTTTGTATCAGAAGTCCCGCAAATCCTGTCACTTTTCCGGTCATAGCTTTTGCCCCGTCGGTCACAATACAAGAACACTTACGAAATCCTTCATATTCTACAATAGTTTTGTTAACTGCTTCAAATATATCACTGCCTTTAGATGTTCCATGAAATGGTATTAAATCCAGCATTTCTTCCGTGATTGTAAAATCTTTGGAAATGCAACGTATGAAGATTATTAATTGACTGACATCGGTCTGGTCGGTACTTTCATCCAAACATATTGAATAATATTCGCAATCTACAAAGTAATCACATAAACTTTTCGTAATATAATTACCCATGTCCTCTATTTGTCGCGCCATCGTTTGGTGAGATAATGCAACAGATTCAAACTTTTCCGCTAATTTCGGCTGCATAAAGCGTTTAGCCATTTTAACTGCGCATTTTTTTATTAAAGCTCCATCACTAAATGGTTTTTTAGCTCTGGCTAATTGTAATGAAACTTCATATGAAGCAGCCAAGCTTTGTTCATTTTCAGTACTTACTTTTGAAAACATACTTGTTTGCTGTATTAGTTTTTTTTGTACTCAGCCACCATAACTTTTCTTGCTTCACCGACATGTTTTTTATACTTTTCTTCATGTAAAGAAGTATAGTGTCGCTTAACATTATATTCTTTACTTACAGATAAAACTTGCATACAAATCAAACACTGAATTTTATTGTTATTGTTGGAAATAAAGTAGTCTAACTCCCATTTCTCATTGAATGAACGTTTTTCTTCACTTAACTTCCTCTTCTTTGTAGACATGATGAGGTTAAAAGTTTTTATACGCAAACACAAAGCGAACAAACTTTAAAATAATGTTAAAGTTTTTAACCTGAGAGTAACCTTGCGTAATCAAGACTTTCGTCGCGTTGAATGACAAGTGACAAACAAATGCCCAATGAACGATGCGCGGTAGTAGGTACACGTATCTTGCGTTCGGGGAATTCCCCGAATTCTCGAGTGAATAGTGATGTGAGCAACGTAATCGAACATACCCAAAACATTCGATTTTGATGCGAGAAAAATAATTTGCTTGTTAATTTTGGAAACCGGACTTTTTTTGAAGTCAGTTAAAAAAGGTTCTACGGGCCGCAATCAAACAAGCCGCGGGCCGCATGCGGCCCGCGGGCCATGGTTTGGACAGCCCTGTGGTAGACCATCGCCAATATCGTGCGTTTGCTGATGATTTTCATTCATTTTTTTCTTCCGTCGAGAAGTAATTGACTAGAATATAAATGAAGACTTAAGTGATAATAATGATATCAATTTATCCTTTCAGACATTACATTAATGTATAGTACATGTCACATATGAAAATAATAGCAATAGAAGTGGAGAAATAGAAATAATTTAATTGATGATAACATAACAATATAATAGAAAAAGTATTAACTGAGTTCTTCGAAAAAAAATCACTTGAACTGTAAAAACAAAACCTAAATAATATATTTTCAACTTCTTTCATGAACCGTATTGAATTCAGTGATTTGATCGATTGCGGAAGATGATTGTATAGTTTGACCCTTACGTAACTTGGCGATAACTCAAACTCATAGGCAACATGTATGGGAATACATAACATGTCTTTATTCTGCGTATTATAATCGTGAAAATAAGTCATTTTCTGAGATTTAATAACCTGTACCGAACAAACAACAAACAATGTTAAAAATAAATAGAAGGAATTTTCAATTTTCTGCCGATGAAGATCGATCGGGAGGACTCCTGTGGTTTCAAACCAAAAATCAGGCGTATAATCCTCTTCTGTACAAGAAAAATTTTACCACTGCCAGTCGAACAACCCCACAGATCATCATTGTGACTGTGAACTGAGTAAACCCTCCAGCGGCAACTTTGCTGAAGACGGCTGAGCTCAAAGAAACATTTGCTTAACGTTTTACTGAGTTGTTCAACGTGGTAGTGGCATCTCAAATTCTTATAAACATATACACCTAGGAATCTAACACTATCTGCCGGTCTTAATTGATGTTCCTGAAAATTAATGACCATTGCTTCATTAGGATTCTTTTCATGTAGGTAGCATCAATTGCATAAGTTCTGTTTTATGCGAGTTTAGTATAAGAGAATTTTGTAACACCAATCCGAAAAATGTCCCTATTCTCTAAACAGCACAATTTAAAGTTCAATTCTTCTAGATGCAAATCTTTTTAAATTATATTACTGAAAACCACAAATGTTTACATTTTATCATATTTTTTCACGACGTTATATATTTTCTATTAAAACTTAGTTATGAGTTTTATTCGAATATTTTTTATTCCATATTTTATCTTTTTAGTTTAATGAGAAGGTCGATTATAATTTAGGTAGGTTCTTTTCGTTTTGTTCATTGCCGTTCATATTTGTTTATGTTTTCAGAAATGAACTTAGGCCTGTCTTTAGCGAATACATTAAAATTTCATTGAAACTCTCAACTTTTTCAATTATGTCAAAACTAAAAAATAAACTTATTGAAATAAATGATTGAAAAGCTTGTAATAATTCATCAACGTTTATTTAATCATCTTCACTTATTTTGAAGGAAGATAGTAGATGATTAAATTTATCTACTTTGTTCCTCCAATTATTTATTACTAATTTATAATTGATGAGGCCGATACTTGGAGAAAATTAATATCCATAACGAAACAATATTTAAAATTTTCTCATAATTTAATATAAAATACGCATGACGACGTTTCGAAGTACTACTTCTCTATCAAATGCTGGATTAAGTTAGTCATAGAACATACCAGGTATGTTCTATGACTAACTTGGATTGAGGACCATAAATACACTGATATTTAACAAAAGTATCGTATACCTGGAGATGAACACAGAAAATCAATTTCTTGAATCAGGTATTCCAACTAAATGTAGGAAAGATACAAATATTCAACTAAGATTTCTAAGAACAAATAAAGAAAATTTAAAATTTTCGAACATAAAACATAAAATTGAATGTGAATTAACTGAAACTTAGGTAATCAATCGGATCTGCTAACTGGAATATTCTTATTGATTAAAGAGGGCTAGTGTTAACCTCTTACTGGCTATTGAGTAAGAGTCCCGAATTTTTGAATTTTTAATATGTAATGATTCTAGAAAATTTAGCTTGGAACCTTTTTTCTTCAGATTTAGTTCAGAGTTTGAAATATTAAACAGAGAGAATAAAGGTTCCAAGCTAAATATTCTAGAAACATTACATATTAATGAATTCAAAAATTCGGGACATTTACTCAATTGCCAGCTAGAGGTTAACACTAGCCCTCTACTTAATATGTTCAATAAGAATATTCCAGTTAGCAGATCAGATTAATTACACTAAGTTTTAGTTAATTTACATTCAATTTTATGTTTTATGTTCAAGAATTTTAAATTTCCTTCATTTGTTTTTAGAAATCTTAGTTGTATATTTGTATCTTCCCTACATTTAGTTGGAATACCTGACTTGACAAATTGATTTTCTGTGTTCATCTACACGTATACGATACTTTTGTTAAATATCAGTGTATTCCATGGTCCTCACTCCAAGTTAGTCATAGAACATGCCTGGCATGTTCTGTGCGAAAATAGCTATAAGTACTGACTTTGTAAAATTACACATAGTATTAAGCCAGCATCTGATAAAGAAGTAGTACTTCGAAACGTCGTCATGCGTATTTTATATTAAATTATGAGAAAATTTTAAATATTGTTTTATTATATTTATTACTAATTTTTTACACTAAATTAGCTATGGTAGATTAACTTCTTAAACACATTAGTGTTCCATATATTTGCGAATGATTCAGCTCTAATTATAGATATTGGTGTGACAAAATTTGAAACGAAGTGATGATCATATGAGAGGATTTTTAGGAGGACAAAGAAGAAAAATCTCTACAAATTATTTGCTTTGGTTGGTTTATTTACTTTTTTGGTCATATGATGTACTCTTTCAACGAAATGGAAGCAGTTTTTTGAATTATTATATTACTAATATTTGTCCTTTTTGATTCTTCTGTTCCCATAGAGTGTGCTCTAGAATTTGCTGATTGATGATATATGTATTTAGAAGAGAACATAGTGCGAGCAATTATTAAATTGACTTTTTTCTATGAAATGTTTTTACTTTTAAATTCAATTTTATCTTACTCCTCATAGGTCGTAATGAAAGGTTCATAGCATTATTTAAACTATGAGGAATTCTTTCAAATATAACTTCAGCAATATACACAAAAGTACTTTCGTCTTGCCAAATATAGCGTTCTATCTTGATAAAATTTCAATTAATTCAATTAACAATGTAGCAAAACAGAATCGTTTTGTTACTTCAAACTAAGTAAGTAATTATATTCCTGAGGAAGTACAAAATTGATTGCCTTCATTTAAATTTCATTAAAAACAACTCCAATGAAGATTTGAATTGCGGTAATGAGTGGAAATTCTTTTTCAACAGTCATTCTTACGAAATTAATGTATAAACAGTATTTTTCGGTCCAAATAGAAATTTAAAAAACGATTTGTTCAAAAAATATCGATAGGAAGTGCGCTTAGTTCAATTAAAACGAATTGAAGACCGATTATGTATGGTATATAAAGGTAGATGCAAAGAGCACCACGTCAATCACCTCTTCGCGCCAAGGACGTTTCAACTAGCAGAAAAACAAATGATAAGTTTACCTGTACGACACTCTTAATTCGTCGTTCGTTTACATCAGTTAGAAATATTTATCGGTTCGTGGCGCTAACATGGACGTATCTGTTGAACAAAGATATTCGGAGCAAACCTCAGGAAGAAGCGACATGAAACTGAGTGAAATTCAAAAGTTTTTCGTGGGACAGACGATTTTTGTGACAGGAGGTACAGGTTTTCTGGGAAAATTGGTTATTGAAAAGCTGCTAAGGGACTGTAACGACTTGAAGAAAATTTATATCTTGGTGCGGACCAAAAAAGGGAAAAGGGAAAGTGAGAGATTCCAGGAAATTTTTAACGCTCAGGTAAATCATATATTATTTTTACGCATATTGAACGAAAAAAATGCTTTTTGAGTTCAACCTTATTCCTTGCTCGGAAATAATTTTTGGAATGCGATCATTAATGACATTATTGATGATATTCTTTAATATTACGATATATTAGTGAATTGAATTTCCTCGTTTGTAAGTGAATAATAGACTTATATAAATCAACATATTTCCAATTAATCTTGAGGAAAATATGAAATTAATCATGTTTTTCATATTAAATTTTGGATCTACTGCAATGAATTTCGTGAAAGTGCATTTTAATAAACGCAATACTCCATTGAAGATTGATTATTTCTGATGACTTCTCTTTCGTTTTTCTCCTGCTGTTCGAAAATATTGAAAAACTATAATCTGATATAAAATGAAATGAATGATATATCTGAAAAATACTCTCTTATGTATAGTATATGAATTATTGAATTCTGTTAGTGTTTCGAGAATAAACGTTTCATTTGAATAATTACGACCAAAATAATTGATCGTGCTTTTATAATATTTTAGGAAACGAGCAACATTATTTTTCTTTAATTGGAAAAAAACGAGAGTATTTTTCAGATGTCTCCATTGAATAGGAAATTTCACATATGAGTGGAGTAATATTTGATTCAAAATATGTCTAAGAATATATGTGCAGAATTGCATCATTATCCGAAATTCGGCCAATGTGTGCATAATAAAGCTGTTTTAAATATACGACACAATTTGATTGTTTCTAAGAACGAAATAATTGGTCATTTAATATTTGATATAATAGCAAATTATATGTCTAAGAATAACATATGTGCAAACAATAGTGATTACAGTTATCAAAGAAATAAAATATGGTTTCTGTGAGAGATTTTTGAAACACCTTAACGTACTACTCGAATGTAGCTATATATATATATATATATATATATATATATATATATATATATATATATTTATATATATATATATATATATATATATATATATATATATACCAATGTGTGCATAATAAAGCTGTTTTAAATATACGACACAATTATATATATATATATATATATATATATATATATTGAAGTTTTTAGCAACAACAGGCTTCTTTCAATATGAAAAACTTAATTTTTATTGACGTTTCGTTGTATATCACAACTCTGTCAAAACTAATTATTATTATTTTCTCATTGGTTTTGACAAAGTTGTGAACAAATACCATATTGTGAATATGGTGAAACAATAACCATTGGTAAATATTGTGAAACAATAACCATTGTTTCAGCTGCGTAGATTGCTTCTGGAAGAATCGTTGTGTTATAATGCCCCAATTTGGCGCCTCTCGAAATGCACTTTTTGTTATAGTGAGCCCATGTTAGTTTGTAGGCCCTTTGGAGCTTGGTTATTCTCTGCTCATTAGCGATTCGGTTTAAACCTGAGGACTGTATAACTTCCCCGAGGTATTTAAAATGGCCTACTTGCAGAATTTCACCATATTTTGTCATAAGAGAAAATTTATCTTTTGGTTTTCTTTCCATGTATTTGGTTTTATCATAAGAAATTTGTAACCCGGTTTTCTGCGCAATTTCATGTAGCTTTTCCACGGCGCGAATGGCTTCAGTTCTGTTGTCTGTGATGATAGCAATATCGTCTGCAAAGGCGAGACATCTGACATTTATTCTATTTTCTTTTTTGATACCCACTTGTATGCCCTTCACGTGAACTTCCCATTCCCTTATGATCTTTTCTAAAACAATATTGAAAAGAATTGGCGAAAGTCCGTCCCCCTGCCGCACACCGGTTTTGATTTCAAAGGGATCTGATATTTCGCCCATAAATTTTACCTTGGAAGTTGTACCTGTAAGTGTCTGTTTTATAATTGTTCGGGTCTTTCGATCGATTCCAAATTCTTTCATGATTTCGAAAAGGGTTTCGCGGTCTACCGAATCATATGCTTTTTTGAAGTCAATGAATGTGATCACTGTATTTCTACATTTCCTCATCTGTAATATCGTCTTCAAACTCCAGATCTGTTCAGCACATGATCGGCCTTCTCTGAATCCAGCTTGGTATTCCACAATTAGTGGATACGCTTGGTGTTCTACTCTGTTTAGGAGTGCTTTAGAAAGTATTTTGTACGCAACCGGGAGTAAGGAAATTCCCCTGTAATTATTGACATCCATTTTGTCCCCCTTTTTGTGCAATGGATGTATCAACGCGCATTTCCAATCCTCTGGTATCTGTTCCGTTCTCCAGATTTCTGATATTAAATGATGAAGTTTTTGGGTCAAAGTAGTATCGTTCAGTTTCCAGAGTTCCGCAATAATCCCATCTTCTCCTGCTGCTTTGTTGTTTTTGAGTTGCTTGATAATTGCCGTAATCTCTTCCATATCAGGGGCTTGCGAGTCTGGATGCGTAAACCCCGAAAAGTCGAACTTAAGTTTTTCTTGGGTTGGATTGCAGTTGAGAAGGGTGCTGAAATATTCGGCTAACATTTTGCAGTTATTTTTTGTGTTAGTTTCCAACGCGCCATCGGATTTTCTGAAGCAAAGAGTGGGCGCTTGGTATCCTCGCAAGTTTTCTCTGAAAGTTTTGTAAAAATCTCTAGTATTATTATTGGTGAAATCCTTCTGTATTTCGTGACACCTATTATTATCGTATCTCCGTTTTTCTCTTCTAATTGTTTTGGAGGCCTGTTTTTGAGTTGTAAGGAAATTCTCCCAGTTTTCCTCATTTTTATGGCCGTTAAATTTTTTCCATGCAGTTATTCTCTTGTCTACTGCTTGGTCGCAGATTAAGTTCCACCAGCGGTGTTTCCTGGTGCGAGGAGGTTGTCCTAGTGTGATGGCTTTCTGAATATTTTTGTAAGGATTTCCCAATTCGTCGATTCTTCCTGATTGATTTGTGCAATGATTGTATCCTTGTGAAGTTTCAGATATTCTGGATCGGACCTAACTTTTCTGGGTGTAAATTTTTTATTTCTGTTGGGTTGAAATTTTGTTTTTATTTGGAGGAGATAGTGATCCGAATCAAAGACGCCTTTACGAGTTCTAACATTTAAAATTTCCTTTACGTTGTTCTTGGAAATTGCGACATGATCAATTTGATATTCACCCTGCTTGAGACTAGGCGATCTCCAAGTAGTTAGCTTATGTGCAGGTTTTTGAAATTGAGTACTCATGATTTTGAGTTCGAAGTTCCTACAGAACGCGATTAACCTTTCACCGTTCTTGTTGGTACGTTTGTGTTTAGTATGGGGACCCGTAGTATCTCTGAATTTCCTTTCCTTACCTAGCTGTGCGTTAAAATCTCCTTGCAAGATTTTCACGTGGTGTTTTGATATTTTATTGGTTGTTTCTTCCAATGTTTCCCAAAAATCTTGTACGCTTTCTGGAACGGTTTTGTTGTGGTGATTAATGGGAGCGTGCACGTTGATTAAAGTGTAAGCTTTATTAGCTGATTTGATAGAAAGCAACGAGACTCTCTCGTTGGGCGATGTGAAATTAATAACCGAGTCTAGTATGGAATTGTGTATCGCGAATCCGGTACCTAAAAGCGGTAATTTGCCCATTACTTTCACGGCAGGTTTCCCTTTGTAGATTCTGAAACTGTCGGTGTCGAAATGATTCTCGTCCATGAATCGTGTTTCTTGGAGAGCGGTGATTTTGAGATTGAACTTTCTCATGGTGTTGGTGAGCTGCTTCAGTTTACCTGTTTTAGCGAGTGTATTAACGTTAATTGTACCGATGTGATGTTTTTGTTTGATCTTGAGATAATGAAAGGTTTTTGAGAAGCTCCGATTCTTCTCCGCATGGTGTCCCTGATCCCCCAGAATCCGATGATCAGGTGAAGCTAGTCTTTCGACTGGTGCCTGGGGTAGTGGGTTTCGACTGGGGTGCCTGGGTCCATCATGCGTTCAAGCTGAATAGAGCTTAGTGGTGGTCTAAATTGAGACCACAGGGTTTACGACTCGATTTTTGAGTTCGAGAAGATTGAAATACAGCCGCCTCAACTAGAGAAACAGACGCTGACCACTGGCCGTCAGATACTGAACAGACGCCAATGGATTTGTTTAGTTAGTTTTTGGTCCGCCCTGTGTATCAGTGTCTCCTATATCTAGGAGACTTTCCCCTATCCGCCACCTGGGGAGGCGCCCGATGGGGGTACTAACAACCCCACACGAGATATATATATATATATATATATATATATATATATATATATATATATATATATATATATATATATATATATATATATATATATATATATATATATAATATTTTATATATAATATATTATATATATATATGAAATATATTTTATATATATATATATATATATATATTATATATAATATATATATTACTATATTTCATTAGTATTATACATATTATATATATAATATATATATATAACGCAAACAGAGTTTTTCATAGTAAAATGGCTTCTTTTATATGAAAAACATTCATTATATATTTCTCTGTTTCAATTGTATATCATAACTTTGTCAAAACTAGTTATTAGTTTTTCATTAGCATTGACAAAGTTGTGATATACAACGAAACGTCAACAAAAATGAAATTTTTCATATTAAAAGAAGCCTGTTATTATTGCTAATAACATTTCAAATAAACTATCTTAAACAGGCAATAAAAATATATATATAAATATATATATATATATATATATATATATATATTATCCAACCACGAATTTATATATATATATATATATATATATATATATATATATATATATATATATATATATATATATATATATATATATATATATATATATATATATATATATATATATAGCTATGTAATCCTAGAAGTCCGTGTCCATTGTTTTTGTGTGACTTAGATCTGTTGCCTCATTAAGTTTAATTACGAATTAGCATTCAGAATGCAGCAAAAACTATGTTGAATTATTCATTAATTAGGTTGTTTTTATTAATAATCTTATATCTGGCAGATTTATATCGCGAAAATTGAATATTTCGACTTGTAATGAGTCAAAATGAAAATATCTCTGAATAATATAAGAAGCTATTATTATGAAACTTTTTATAAAGAAATAAATACAAAAATCCTCGTTTTTATTCAAATTGAATGAACTTTGGCTCCTATCTATAGAATTTCTGAAAAAACTGAGAAAAAACTGAGACACTTACGACCACTGATGTTTTTCAATCTTCTTTTTAATATAAAAAATGCAGGATTAGAGAAGACATTTGTGCTGAATGTCATTTATGTTTCAAGATTTGCCATTTCGGCAAATCTAGTGCTAATACAGATTTCATGTTACACAAATCATTACAGAATTTCTCGTCACGAACTCAAAACTTCCCCACTTTTGGCCATTGTATTCTACTTTTAGCCATGCATTTTTCTCAGGTTTGGTCAACCGAATAATGATTGCGTAACGAAATATTGATACTTGTTATCAATATTCATCTGAATAAATAAGTGATATTCATTATTTTATCAATTAGAGTGGGTGGACATATTGGGGTAATGGCCATAAGTGGTGCCCTGTCTTATCGTTAGGTATACGTAATTAAAATTGCGTACCGGTAATTTGTACTGGGGTATGATTTATTGTTAGATACTTAGACTTCTCAGTGTTTTTGTGACATTATTCCTGTTCTTGAGAATATTTCCTCTGTAGATTTTCTCTAAAGATGTTGCGCGCTGTTTTGATTTACTCATATTTTATAGTAGGTACATATGCTATTTTACTATTGTCAAATATTTTCATGATACATTATTACCTATACTAGCGTGCAACGTTTTGTATTATATGAATTACATATAACTATTCAGAAGAACGCAATCTACGATTGTCCTTTTTGTATGTAAGTAATGAAATTAAATACTAGACTATATTACTTACTCCATATACACTTGTTTTTTTGATACAAGTATATATGTAGTAAAAACTCCGATTGACAGACAACCACTATGGGTGACTCGTTAACCCTTTAATTAATCGTTATATTGAATAATAATGAAACATGAATTCAGTTGAATATAAACTAAAATTCATACACTTGAACTTTTGATTTACACTTTATTGACAACATAGCATGACGCGTTTCGTCGTTACAAACGACTTCTTCAGGTGCTAACAGAATACTGATAATACTAATAAATAAATTTAAAAAAATTCACCACATATTTTTCAAATATTTCCTGTTGAGTACAAAAACAAAAGTTACTTAATTTTCATTATCAATCTGAAAACCATTTCAAATGAATGTCAAATTAATGAAATCAAAATAGTTTAAGTATCATTTCTCAAATCAAATCTTTCTGGTTTTCTCTCTATTCTACTAGAACTTGTGTATTACAAACCTCAGGCTCAAATAAATACCTAAAATTATAATCATCTATTTTTTCTTTGTCTGTTTCTTTAATTTCTGACCGGATCTGACAAAAATTCAATGAATCTATGATTTCTTGTTATTGATTTCGCGTTATGATTTAAATTTTTTGCGTTTGTCTTTGTGGTCTCAAATTTGTTTTTTGTGTGTTGAATTTTTACAAATTGCCTTCCATTTCAATAAACATGAAAACTCGTAGAAATAAATGCGAAATAATACTAAAGAAATATGGATATCAACCCATGAAACAAACGATATTCTTTTGATTTTACGAACTTTACTGTATATATATATATATATATATATATATATATATATATATATATATATATATATATATATATATATATATATATATATATATATATAATATATTATATATATATATATATATATATATATATATATATATATATATATATATATATATATATATAAGCTCGGACATACACACGCTCGGCGGAGGGACCAATTTCCGACGACGAGTGGACGACAGGTCCACTGGCGTGGATGGATTACATACCACCCCTGCCGTCCATTTTTTCTTCCCTGCTAAACGCCCTCCGAGTGCGAAACTTTCACCTTTGCGTGATTATGAATATTGCCAGAATCCCATATGTATATATATATATATATATATATATATATATATATATATATTATTTTTTGAAAGTTTTTAGCAATAACAGGCTTTTTTTGATATGAAAAAGTTTATTTTTGTTGACGTTTCGTTGTTATATTACAACTTTGTCAAAACTAATTAGTTTTAAAAATATAAACTTAACTTCAAACACTTGAACTTATGATTTACACTTTATTCACTACATATTTATTAGTTTTGACAAAGTTGTAATATAACAACGAAACGTCAACAAAAATAAACTTTTTCATATCAAAAAAAGCCTGTTATTGCTAAAAACTTTCAAAATAAAATATCTTAAACAGGCAATAAATCAATTTCAAGAAATATATATATATATATATATATATATATATATATATATATATATATATATATATATATATATATATATATATATATATATATATATATATATATATATATATATATATATATATATATATATATATATATATATATATATATATTTCTTAAATTGATTTATTGTCTGTTTAAGATATTTTATTTTGAATGTTTTTAGCAATAGCAGGTTTCTTTTGATATGAAATATTTTATTTTTGTTGACATTCCGTTGTTATATTACAACTTTGTCAAAACTAATTAGTTTTAAAAATATAAACTTAACTTCAAACACTTGAACTTATGATTTACACTTTATTCACTACATAGCATGTGACTCGTTTCGTCGTTACAAACGACTTCTTCAGATGCTTACAGAATAATAAACAGCATTTTGAAAATACAGGTATCAGGGAATTTGGGATTATATGTTTTTCGGTTTTAACTAAGATATTCCATTCTGACATCTAATTTTTAATACCTGAAAAGGTTTAACAAGGGTGAATTGTTATATTCTATCTGTTCATTGAGCAAATTTCCAGAATTTTTAAGCCGATTTATTTCCACTATTTCCCAATAATTTGATTGACCACTTTTCTGTAAACTTCGAAGTTGACTCCGAAGAGTAGGCAGGTTGAGACTTCGGAGTTAACTATTAGAAACGATTTGGCTCGTGGAGTAGGCAGATTGAGGCCACGCAACCGAATGATTTCTTATCGTTCCTAGTTTCCCTCATTTGGTTCGTGGAGTAGGCAGATTGAGGCCACGTAACCAGGTAACCTTTTCTCATTTTTCTTCATTCAGTTCGTGGAGTAGGCAGATTGAGGCCACGTAACCGAATAACCCTTTTCCCTACTAATTTATTCCAACTCCTGAAGATGGCTTCACAATGGAAGCCGAAACGTCGAGATTATATAAATCTAGAACGCGGCTCATTCCGAGAACCAAGTTTTATACATACTTCTGACCGCGGAAACCTTTCTGAACATATATATATATATATATATATATATATATATATATATATATATATATATATATATATATATATATACACCGGGACATGTTCCACAATTCAATTGGTAAACACCGGATTTGTCTTCTTTTTGAATTTTTTTTTTATTGTTCTTAATGTGTCTCGATAAATTATTGTTCGTTTTGAATGAAATATTAAAATTATGTTTTTTTGAAAAGGTTTTCACTTTTTGACTGACGGTTCCAAAGTATGTTGAACTATTATATTTACGATTTCTATCCGACTGATAAGGAAATACTAATCGCAGAGCTTTCGGATAGAGTTTTTTGTGAAGAATTTTTGACACTAGTTCGATTTCATAATTATTATCAACCGCAATCTGTTTAATGATATTCAGTTCTTTATTGAAGTTTTCTTCTGATGAAGGTATATTTGTTAATCTGTGTATCATACTTAGAAACGAAGCCATTTTATGTGGATATGGATGGCATGAGGAGTTGTGTATTATGGTATCCGTATGGGAAGGCTTATGGAAAATAGAAAAATCAAATTTATTATTTAATCTTGTGATTGTCAAGTCTAAAAAATTAATGGATTTATCAGATTCTATTTCGGTTATAAACTGTTCAATTATTATGGATTTGCATCAAGCAAACGCCAACACTATTGAATATTCAATAGATAGATTGATAAAATATTATGGAAGTATCACTATTAAGAGAACAAACTTTCTGCATATTTTGCTGTTTTCGAAATGAGGAAAGAGAATTGAAATAGACTACTCATATAATTTCTTAACTGAACCCCACAAGGATTGATTTTATTTTATGAATTTTTTTATCTCTTGAGGAAGTTTTATGGAAAATTGCAAGAGACAAAGAAGTTTTCAACTGAAACATAAAACGAAAAAATGTTTTTTATTGTCATTGCATAAGCTTTCCCCAAATTGAGTGGAAAAAATAGGTGGGTAGTCTAATTCAATATCCTCCACCCGTTTTGAACGATAATATATACAAAAAGTTCGTCTCTACTACTATATATATATATATATATATATATATATATATATATATATATATATATATATATATATATATATATATATATATATATAGTAGTGAGACTGTATAAAGTATATGTGAGACTGATAGTAGAAAGCTACCTGAGCTCTCTACACGAATGTTGTCAAAGGAAAGGTATCCTATCACATTCGAGAGTCAATATTAAGGGCGTCTGGGGAAAAATCATCGAACTTGTTGAATGAAACTATGACACAATTGTTCATTCATACTATATTAGGAATCCCCAGTGATATCTGTTCAAACAATCCAGAATCGATGACATTCAATATGTCCTCAAATCTTATCTTTAGAATGAGAACATTAATTCGTGGACTAATCGATAAGGCAGGAGACCATTCCCACACATCTGCAGATGAAGATATCATTCTAATAGAATTAATTTACTGTGTTATCTATTTACAACGATTTGATAAACATTTAATAGTGTTGGCGTTTACTTGATGTAAATCCATTATAATTGAATATAACTTAAATTCAAACACTTGAACTTATGATTTACACTTTATTGACTACATAGCATGACGCGTTTCGTCGTTACAAACGACTTCTTCAGATGCTTACAGAATAATAACAACATTTTGAAAAATACAGGTATATATATCAGGGAATTTTGGTGTTCTATGGTTTTGGTTTTACCTAAGATATTCCATTCTGAGAAATAATTTCTATTACCTGAAAAGGTTTAACTAGGGGGAATTGTTTAATTCTATCTGTTCATTGAGCAAGTTTCCACAATTTTTAAGCCGATTTATTTCCGAGGAAATTTAAGTTATATTCGATTTGAGAAACATTACAAATAACACTCATAAAATGAATACACAACAATCGCCAAACATAATATCTCAAAACTCATTATTTCCTGACCTATCATCAATTTCACACACATAAACCAATTAATATACATATTTTGGATAAGTATATAAAACTCAAATATGTGTAATTATATGTATGTATATATGAATTACACTCATGAAAATCGCATGGCTTACCATGAGTTTTTCAGAGGTTTCCTCATGGTGAAGAAGACTAAAACTTCCGAAGCGAGTGCTCAGCCAGAAATATTCCCCTGATACTAAAAATGAATACGTGAAAATACAAGAAGGCCTAAAAAACGTATATTGACCTCCGAGCATTTGGTCGCGAGGTATTTGCAAAAAACTCATTTTCTTGACGTTTCGACCTTTATAACTTCTTAAGTTAAGAATTATATAACAATATTAAAGTTGATTTTTCCCTTCTTCATTGAGACACGTTAATAAACGTGTATACAAAAATTCAGCTCACTAGGAATTTTTCCGCAGATAATACCTAGAATAACTGGAATGGTATTCGATTTCATTTCATTTCCTAAGACTTTTTCCATTTTTTTAGAGTAAGCTTGGAGAGAGTTGAGAATATCAAAATCAAATTATTACAATTTCCGTGAATTTTATACCATTTCAAAAATGATTGATTTTTAATTGAAATTAATTAATTAATCTGAAGTACAATTTTCATTTCAAGCACCCTCAAATTGCATACTTGAATACCGAAATTTTCAATCCCAAATACAGATTTAATCATATTCACTAAAAAAATCACTGTAATTTCTATTCAGCATTCAACGTCAATACGAATCTCAAAATGATTCGAATAATCGCATATTTAAATTTTTTTTTTAAAAGGTCTTCGTTAAATTCAACTTCCTATTGTGAAAAGAGTTGAGGCCAAAGATCAATTGAATCGTTGCATAGATTTTTTCAAATGTGAGCGTAAGTATGGAAATTATTGACATTGGAAAATTGATTCAGGTATTTGAATATAACGTTCATTGAATTGTTAACTTTCAAAATGATTGCAAATTATATAACTACATATGAATATATTTCCAGATTCACGAATCCTTCATACTTAGTCAATACTGAGTCTTTTAATCGGTATGTTGTCAACGAGAACGTAACATATCTCAACGTAGACTATCTTAAACAGGCAATAAATCAATTTAATATATATATATATATATATATATATATATATATATATATATATATATATATATATATATATATATATATAATATAGATATTCGTGGGATAGCAGTCAGGTGGTGTCAAATAAGAGGACTCTTTTTTCCTTAACTCGAGCTTTCAAAACTATATTGTTGCTTCATCAGGAGTGCTACAACGTAATATTACAATCAAAATGGTGAATCAAACAATAAAAAGGTTAACTTACGAAATTGAGGTTTATTCGAAAAGGTTGTTCCATAAAATAAGTGAGATTTGTACCAGACCGCATGGTTTAGCTCCAATTGATAACCCATCGTGCAGGTTATGTCTGATTTTTACAAAACAATGACATTATTAAAAGTCAGGTTTGACAGAACGACAGCAAGCAACAAAGGAACTAAACACATCCGAGCTACGGTATCGAATAAAGCTCTAAAATTCTAAAAGTTCCTCAAAAATCTACGTTAATAACTAAATGATCCATAGTCTTAAAATTAAACAACACATGTACAACCTTGACAATAAAAGAACTGGTAGCTAACGATACAGAGCATTATTAATCCATAACCACCTTTCTTTGTACCTGATTTTGTTTAGATTTTTATATTGAAAAGAAGGAGAATTGAAATAGCCAGTCACAAAATAATTGACTAGTTAGGGCAATTATTGTTCAGATAAAAGTACAGTCAACCTCGAGAGCAGCCAGCCACAGCCTTACACCATTCCATTTATGAGCGAGGTGTTATTAGATCCTCTTCTTTTTTCCAAAGATATTAGATATGAAAACATTGTGCTCAGATAGTCAATATCTCGCCTTTAGTTCATAGGATTTTCACGCTGAGATATTCTCACCATTTTCATGAATGTTCTCTTTTTATAATTGGTTTCTGAATCTAATATAGTAATGTTGTCATAGTCAGGTTGATGATCTTTTGTGCTCCCATGACAAGCTAAGGCACATGTATTTTCGAAACTTCTTATATTGCTCTTATGTAGGGTGACTCTTTGTTGAAGTTTTGTGGCAGTTTGACAGTGTATATACAGATAGATAAATATAAACTCCAATGATGGATGCTGGTTCTAATTACATATTGATCATAATGTTATATCATTAAATCTGTATCGCAAAACTTCATTACTTGTTCCAATATTTTTTTCAATATTACTGATTTTTAACATTTTTATGCTTGGTATATTTGTGTATCTAGAACAAAATGAGTTGCTGGTTATTATAGGTATTAATAATGAACATTCAAACATTACTAAATGTGTGACATCAGTCACACATTTCATATGATGCTATGAAGATACCATCTGGTTGATATGCTGAATTTCTTACACGCTCTACATAGTCACATATATCATTATTATTAATTATATGTTATCATTACAATGGATGCTTCCTTGATCTTTGATCGATAAATATTGTTAATATTTCCACAGCCTTCATAAAAAGACTTTACTTTTGTTCTATATCTAAAATAGCACACGTAATAATACAAAGGTTGATCAAAATGTGAGTGTTTCGCCGAAATTAACAGAAAAAAAATTGTAGCGGATATCAGTGAATAATCATGTTGTTACTGATGACGAATCATGACTAAGATCAACTTTCTTTTTTGGTGACATGTGTCTATTTCACGACTTCAACCTTAGACTTGCGAAAGCGCATAAATAGAGATAATGTATATTTTTCCTGATTTTTGGGTAAATGGGTTCTGATGTAGGGTAATATTGGTGAAGCGTGAAAAATGAATAATTTTTATTATTAGTAACCATATTAACTATTATTATCAATTTCAGTGTTTCAGCCCACTCAAAGAAAAATATCCTAACTTCCTAGAAAAAGTTGCACTGATCAATGGCGACCTTACTAAACCAGATATTGGTTTAAGCGAAGAATCAAAGCAGATCATTACAACAGAAGTAACTACTATATTCCATGTGGCAGCAACTGTGAGATTCGATGAACATTTGAGGTTGGCGGCATATATTAACGTGCGTTCAGTGAAAGATTTATTACGGATGGCTAAAACTATGCCACAACTGAAGGTGAGTAAGATTAGGAGGGTAGATTTTTGGATTTATTGAGTAAATCTTGATCTTGAATCTTGAAATAGATGAACGCTATGAATTTTGTTTGTACAGCAACAGATGATGTTATGATGGTAAAAGATGCATATGTATTATAAACTAGGAAATACTAGGATATTCATTCGAAAAATTGAAACGGATCGAAAGTTTGTTGGAGTAGAGCTGGTTATTCGAATATGCACGAAATAATGCTTCTTATATTGTCCTTCATATAGCCTATCTATAGGGATAAATCTTGAAGATGAACTAGTGTTGTCCTGGTTCGGGTCTAAGGGCCGTTGTCGGTGGGAATTTCTTCCTAACGTTTCGCTAGCACCAGTGGCAAGCTTCTTCAGAGGTCGTTCCATTTCTTTCGTTTCCAACCGACGACGGCCATTAGACCCGAACCAGGACAACACTAGTTCAACGACTGGCCGCGAAAGCCTCAACCAATTAATCTTGAAGATTATTGGAATCGATGCCTTTTTTGATGGAACTGTTATTACCAAATGAGGCAACGATATACATCCTTCAGATCAAGGACACACCAAGCACCAAATGCATTCACGTTCATATTCGTAGGTATCTTCTGAATTGCAACGTTTCTTTGACAACTTTGTGTTAGTAGTACCGTCGGACGCCAATGTGGTGAAACGTAAACGAAGATGAAAATTTGTATAAGCACACACACATACACAACGATTATTCGCGATTAAACTTGAACTCGCAATATTTTGGGCTTTTCTCCAGTTTTTTTGCCTGCCAAAAACGCTTCATCGTTTCAGAATGCTCTTTCTTCTGTCTATAAGTAAATTTTATTTCAGGTTGGAGCGATGATTTTTGCTTAAAATCGCATGTGCGATTTTATTGCGACACTTCGTGCTATCTTTGAGATTTTTCAAATTAATCTGTTGTAGATATTTTGACCTCTATTAGCCACTCTTTGCCGCATTTACTATTTTTTATTATGTCGAGTTGTTTCTTCGGTATTCTGAATTGTTTGATGCTGTAGAAAAGTGCATAAAAAATTTCTCCTCGGTTTCTGATTTCTTTCGTTATTGTATTTGTTTTCTGATGAAGTTCTGAGGTCTTTCCATCCAAATGCCATTTCTATTGATTGGCGGGTAAATCTTTCTCAGAATTTCTCGTTCTTGTTTTTCTGTTTCTTTAATTCTTATATGACCGTCAATAACCATTGTTTCAGCTGCGTAGATTGTTTCTGGAAGAACGGTTGTGTTATATCTAATGCCTTAAGTTTGCGCCTGTTTAGATGCAACTTTTATTATAGTACACCTATGTTAGCTTTTAGGCTCTTTGGAACTTGGTAATTCTTTGTTCGTTAGCGATTCGGTTTGAGCCTGAGGACGGTAATTTCTCCAAGTTATTTGAAATAGCTGACTTGATGAATTTCACCAAGTTTTGTGATCAGAGAAGATTAATTTTTTGGCTGTCTTTCCATGTATTTGGTTTTATCATGAGATATTTGTTATCCGGTTTTGTGCGAAATTTCATGTAGCTTTTCTGAGGCAAGAGTCGTTTCAGTTTTGTTGTCTGTGATGTTAGCAATATCTGCTGCAAAAGCGAGACATTTGTAACCTCATCTTTCATGCCATCTATATGAGGTTCCTATTCTCTAATCATCTTTTCTTAATCAATGTTGTAAGGAGCAAAGGGTTGAAGCAAAGTTCACCCTCTGCAGCACACTGGTTTTGATTTCGAAGGAATCTGAGATATAAATATATATATATATATATATATATATATATATATATATATATATATATATATATATATATATATATATATATATATATATATATATATATATATATATATATATATATATATATATATATATATATATATATATATATATATATATATATAGTTGAATGTTTCATGACTGTAGATATGTATTTTCAGTGTTTAATTGGGATTGCAGTCTAGGACAGGAAAATCAGTTACCTCTTTAGTATTTTCCAAGCTTTCGAAAATGTTTATTTTATTCTTCAGGGCTAAAATAGTACAAAAATTAACAGTTTATATAGCAAGGCACTATAGAAAATTTTCTTACAATTACTATGAAATTAGTCCGAAAGTACATCAGCTTTTTAAATTTTGAAAATAAGTACAAGTGTTCCCAAATGCATTGGATTGGAATATTACTGCATTCTTCGTGTTAGGTAGCCGAAGGAGGCGACGACACTGACTGTATTTCTCAATTCCTCTTTTCAAGTGGCGTGTACCCAGATGTTTTTAAGGGCGTTTCTTAATCTGCATAACGCTGGCCGAAGTTTTATGACTAACGAAAAGAGAATGAATTTATTTTGTGATTTAAATTGCTTATTAATTTACCTGATCATTAACGACATTAACGATCATTAACCCGATTAATAACGATAAAATCATTATTTACTCGCACAAAACATCCGCTTGAATTGAAATTCAAATCAAATGTTGTCTACAAAATTCCTTGTCAAAATTGCGATTCTGTATATATAGGTCAAACCTCCAAAATCTTCATTCCAGGATCATTTCTCATAAAAGTGATTGCCGTAATACCAAGAAGACGAATTCCTCTGCATTAACCCAACACGTACAAGCCACTGGTCACAATATGAATTACAATGCCACAAAAATTTTAGATCACGCAAATAATTACAACAAACGCCTTTTCCTAGAAATGGTTCATATCAAAAGACAGGAAATTGTATTAACAAAAAATCTGATACAGATAATTTAAGCAACATATATATATATATATATATATATATATATATATATATATATATATATATATATATATATATATATATATATATAAATCTTATGGGTTCTTCTGATTAATGTCTCAAATTCTGATATACTCTTCACCGAAAAATCAACTCTAAATACACAAAATGAATTCATTCTCTTTTCGTTGGTCATATAAACTTCGGTCAACGTTATGCAGTTTAAGAAACACCCACAAAAACATCTGGGAACACTCCACTTGAAAAGCGGAGTTGAGAAATAGAGTCAGTGTCGTCGCTTCCTTCGGCTACCTAACACGTAGAATGCAATAATATTCCAACCCAATGCATTTGGGAACACTTGTACCTAGTTTCAAATTTCAAAAAACTCATGTACTTTCGGACAAACTTCATAGTAATTGCAAGGAAAATTTTCTAATTGTGCCTTGCTATATAAACTGTTAATTTTTGTACTATTTTAGCCCTGAAGAAGAGAATAAACATTTTCGAAAGCTTGGAAAATACTAAAGAGGTAACTGATTTTCCTGTCCCAGACTGCAATCCCAATTAAACACTGAACGTATATATATATATATATATATATATATATATATATATATATATATATATATATATATATATATATATATATATATATATATATATATATATTTATATATATTTATATATATTTATATATATATATATATATATATATATATATATATATATATATATATATATATAATATATATAAATATATATATATATATATATATATTATTAAGTTTTCATCCTGACCTTATGTTTTAATTCAATTTCTGATTCTTGGGGTAGGTCATATATTATACTAAAGAGAGTTTTTACAATAAAATTCTTCTTTACGCGTTTCGGCGATGAGCCATTTTCAAATTGTAATTTAATTGTCTGAAACAAGAACAGTCAATTTCATATTAATGTCGATCAATTAGGCATTAATACAACTTAAAAAAGTATTCATCTAACAATGCATAATTTGATGTGAATATCGGACCAAGCCAAATAATTTTACAAATAATTTTTCACCAACCTTAAGCCTACCACCGAATTCAAAAACACAACACAAACTGTTTACAAAGTTAATTGCAGAGAATGCAATGGAACTTACATTGGTAATTCCAAGCAATATATTCATGAGAGATTATATGAACATAAATATTCTGTAATCAACAATAAAAAATGCACCGCACTTTCAAAACACGCATTAGATAATTTACACTCTTTTGACTTTGAAAATGCCAAGATTCTTGCCATTGAACGGAATGACACACAAAGAAATTTCTTGGAAATGTTAGAGATTAATTTAGACGAAAATTCCATCAATTCTAGAACACAACTAGACAATTTCTTTCACACCAATCAGAATCTATTTCAGTAAGCTCAATTCTATATTTTGATACCCATTTTCAGTTATTTCTGTCATTTTTTCCTATACATTGGACATTGCTGAATCTGTTTCCTGCTTTTTCATGTTGTTTTGTTTTTTTATATCTTTTTGTTTTTTTGTGTTTTTTTGATTGTTTTAAATGATTTAATTTAAAACAATCAAAATTTAATAAAATTCAATTGTGTAATTGCTGCGATTGTCGAAGGAAAAGATGGTATTGGTTCGGGGAATCAAACATTTCATTGTTTATCATCATATCAATATAGATATTATAAAAACTGGTTATCCTAATACGACCGACTTGCATATTCCACAGTTCTCAATGCTGCCAGTAAAATTGAAACAATGAGTGATTGATGTTCTGTTCTAATCTCATCATCAAATTATGCATTGTTAGATGATTCTTTTGTAAGTTGTATTTATGCCTAATTGATTGACATTCATATGAAATTGGCTGTTCTTGTTTCAGACAATTAAATTACAATTTGAAAATAGCTCATCGCCGAAACGCGTAAAGGAGAATTTTATACTAAAAACCTAAAGAAAATTCCTAGTATAATATAGTACCCTACCCCCAAGAATCAGAAATTGAATATATATATATATATATATATATATATATATATATATATATATATATATATATATATATATATATATATATATTATAGTTTCTGTGTTTTATCAGTGAAAGAAATTTTAAAAAACATTTCAAGACATCCATTCGAGAACTTGTGAGAAGTGTTTTATCATTAATTTTGAGAAGAATGTGAATATGTACAATGTGTGGATATGATATGATGGATGCATCACGTGGTAGTTGTTCGCAGCATACTGTGAAAATTTTTGATTAATTTATCGAATGATTCTTTAGTATTTTCGTTAATATTTCATTCAGTGTCAATGAGTTAGTAGTTCTCACGTTGAAATTCTGAGAAAACTTGTGGTAAATAACCTACAGATAATTCTCAAACATTTACATTTCATATAACAATGTAGTCAGTGGCGGATTAAGTGTATCCGAGGCCCTAAGCACATAGCCTGTGTAGGCCCTCTACTGCATAAATAGAAATTGAAGGAATGGAATGGAAGGTAGAAAGTATAAAATGAAAGTTCATCAAAATAGAAAGTGTAGTAGGTATAATTTGAAACTTAAAACATTTTTTTCCTTGCATTAATCAGAGCAAACTCCGAGATTACATCGTCGAAATTTATCTGACGAAGTATGTCTGCCTCAATACACATTAATGCTAAAGAATTAAGCTTGTCTGGACGGATTTTTGTTCTTTGCGGGTTTTTTGATCGTTTTAGTTGTGAGAAGGATCGTTCAGCAGAGCAGTTATAAATAATCAATAAGCTGTGAAAGATTCTAAACGCAACTTCTATATTTGGGAATACGCACTTTACTTTATCTTTAATAATCATTTCATATAGATCAGAGTGGGTGACCTTTGTTTCTGAAGATTCATATTTTATTCGAAAATATTTGTGAAAATGATTAAATTCGCCGAGGAAGTTTTCATTGAAGTCTTGTGGGTAAGATTCTAAGAGCAATTGGATATCTTTTTCATATTCTGAGCATGACTTATTTAGATCCGAAAGAAATGAAAACTTTTGTGAAACTTCGTGGTATACATCACCTCTTCTTTGCATTTGAGCATTAAGAGTGCCAATTATTAAATTGAAAGTCTCAATGCGGAATTTGTCTCTAGGATTCAAATCAAGTTCCTCTGCATTTCCATCATTCACTTGTTTCTTCCTAATTCGTCTTCGAGTTTCTTTATATTACCCATTAGGAAAAATTTTTCTTGCCTCGCCTTCAAATTTTTCAAATTGATTCCTCATTTCAACGAGATGACCCGATAAAGAATGATACAAATTGGAACACGTTTTAAGATCTAATCCTTCTTCTTGGAGTCCTTTACTGGTGCGATGAAAAACTTGTAGAATATCATTCCACAAGGTGAGCATAAATATAAACTCAAACTCTTGCATTTTGTTTGAAATATTTTGTGATTCTAACCTGGTCTCACCTTTTTGATTTGTGTCCTCAGCAATTTCATTTAAAGCATCCAAAATTTTCGGATAGGATTGTAATATTGCATTCGTAGCTACAGCGTGAGCTTCCCAACGAGTGTCCGACAGCGACTTCAGAACGCTATCGTTTCCTATTAAGTAATTGTCTTAAAACTGCCCAACGATGAGTAGAACCCGAAAAAAAAATTGTATAACAACTGCACAATCGAAAAAAAATTCACTGCGATCGTACAACAATCAACAGCACTGCGACCAATCAAGTTTAGAGTATGTGCAGCGTATGGTATAAATACAGCATATTTGTTGTGCTCTAAAATTTTTTGCTGCATCCCTTTGTATCGTCCTGACATATTAGCAGCATTGTCATATGATTGTCCTCTGCACTTTGCAATATCTATTTTGCAACCCTCTAGATAACTGAGTACTATATTTGCCATTTCTTCTCCAGTATGACTTTTTAAATTTAAAAACCTCAGAAATCGTTCCACGGGCGTTCCATCATAAGTATCTCAAAATAATACTTAGTTGATCCGTATGTGATAGGTCAGGCGTGGAGTCCACTGAGAGGCTGAAGTACCCAGCTGATTGTATTTCTTCGACAATCACTTTGTGAACTTTATCACTCATCAAATCGATAAGTTCGTCGCATACTGTTTTCGATAGATATGATGGGTTGCCTTTCCCTTTATTTCCATATCTTGCAATATGGCTTGCTAAAAATGGATCAAATTGAGCCACAAGTTCAAGTAAACCCAAAAAATTCCCATTATGTATAGATACAAAAGACTCATCATGTCCCCTAAAGGCCAAACCACGTTCTGCAAGCGTTTGTCTAACTGCAATAATTCGTTGCAATACATTTTGCCAATATTTTCTTTCTTCTTTCACTTGTGCCTCTAGATTTTTGGTGATCCCTAGACCTTGTCTTCGACTCGAATAAGTTAGCATAAAGTCCTTATGAGCTGAACTATTTTCATGGTGCTCAATTGCAATTACGTTGCGTCAATCACTAAATCCGTCAGCTGCAAATTGGCTCGGCGCTGTGGCGATGGATTTGTTACCAAACAACTTGCAAACAAAGCAATACAAAGATCCTTTGAGAAATAAAGTGTGGTGACAGTTGTTCGTCAAAGTTGAGGGGCTTTTCGAAGTTTAGTATGAAACATAAAGTTAGAATTATTGTTGAAAAAAGCCATATTCTTTATACGTGTACGTAATCAATAGTGAAAGCTTAAATATAGTACTTACCTGAAAACTTTGTGTGGGGTAACGATAAGTGTAGTTTCAATCAAAGCCACTCCGTAAATAAAGTAGGGGTACGTGCGGTAATACGTATGGGCGCTATCATTTGAAATGCAAGGACAACTCTCTCAGTCGGTCTCGCGGCGCGCCCGCCTGGGGCCCCGCAGGCCCAGGGAGACCCTCCCCGCAGGGGGCAGGGCCCTGCGGGGGTGTATGAAGGGTCACTCCCGGACTGCTCGCGCCTTGTGATTTCGGACATATTGTGGATGAATCTCGATAAAATATAGGTATAAAATGAAACGCCAGCAGAGGATTGAGGCCCCTGGAGAACAGGGGCCCCAAGCACGTGCTTGTAGTGCTTATACGTTAATCCGCCACTGAATGTAGTGTACATACGTTAGAATTTTATTGACGTTTAAAATACCGATGTGAAAATGAGTTGGGACGAAAAATGAGATTTTAGTTATTGCTTGTTGATGATGTCATTTTACTATAATAATACTAGAGATCATTTTCAGAACCGTTACAGGAATCTACATTAATTATTAATTTATGTGCTTTAAATTGACGCAGATTAGATACCAGTCATTGTGAAAGAAAGTTTGAGTTAGGTTTTAGATTCCTTGAAATAATTTATGTATTAGAATAAATACAGCATCAGAATAGAAAGCGACAGAATAAGGCGTTGTCATTATTGAATATTATTTCCAAAATAAACAGTTTTTATAAAAAACTGTTGAAAAATTTAAAACTCAATATGGTTGAAACGCTTTTGTGAAAAAATTGTTCTCATGGCAGGATGGGCTTAGAGAAAATGAGTGTTGGTCAATACTGAATCATCGACTCGTCATCATGAACAAGAATTGCTCATTTTAAAGAGCCCTCTAACAACCTGTACATTACAGGAAGAAGTTGAACACTGCGGCAATGAAATGCTCCTACATTTGTGCTTATCTAAGACTGTACATCAAAACAATTACCTAAACCACAGTTCTCTGCGATTGTTTTAAATAAAAATTTTCAGTTAAATGGGGGACAATTCAGATCGCAACCTTATTAACCTTAAGTGTTGATGATTTGTCTTGCTGGTTAATTTTTGTATTATAATTTTATTCAGTAGCTGCTCTCTCTTTTTTTTTTTGTTAGGACTTACCTATACTCTAAAACAGTGTATGTGAAAAAAATGAATGAATATGTGATTACTTGTTAGAGTAATTTACACTCATATTTTTATCGTAAATTTTCAACGAGCTACGATAACATCGCATCTTTGTGAAAGAACGTTGATAAACTGTAGAGTCAAAAACTGATTGTTTTGTTCAGTTTGTATCCATTTTTGCGAAAAACTGCATTATTGTGAGTGTAGATCTCGACTATCAACAAGAAATTCGATCCATTTTCATTCATCATAACTAGAAAACGAAGCAATTTGTCTTATTGAAACATATAAATTATTGATTTTCTGTTATGTCTGTTGAATAATGTTAAAAATTCGTTACACATTTCTATCGTTAAATCAGATTGGATTCATTTGAAGTGATTAGAGTCCAGTGTTTCTCAACGTGGGGTCATGACCCCACAGAAGGGCAATTTAATTATTGAGGGAGCAAATCGAAAATGCACTTGTCACCAGTTTAACCACTTCGCACTTCTCAATTATAACTTTTTCACCATTTTCGAGGGGCATAAAAATTTTAGAAAGGCATTTTTAGGTTGGGCATGGCACAAAAAAGATTGGGAAACACTGGATTAGACACTTCATGAATATGAAAATTTTCAGGTTAATTATCGAATCATTTTAGGCAATCGTTCACGTATCAACTGCCTATAGTCATTGTACAAGAAATGAAATCAAAGAGGAATTCTATCCACCGCCAATAACTGCGGAAAATCTTCTGAATGTTGTGGACTCCTTAGACGATGAGACTATAACTAAAATCACACCAATGTAAGTAATCGTTTAAACAAACAGTAGTTTTAGTTGTAATTTTTTCACATTTTATGGCAATAAATGGGATTATTTCTTGTTCGAAATTAGAGACATCAAACTGAAACGATAGATTCATATACCTACTCAAGTTCAAAATTTGAAAATCCATGGAAACATTTCCTTCGCAGACACCAAATCAATCGACATATGCTATGGAAATATTCAAACATACATAATCTCATTTCTCAATTTCTTAGAGTTTGCTGCTTAATATTTTTCAATTTTTATTCAGATTGCTGAAAGAGTGGCCTAATGGATATGTTTTTACGAAAGCTGTTGCTGAATCTGTAATTGAAGACGAAGGTAAAGATTTGCCAATTGGCATAGTTCGACCAGCAATAGGTAAGTAGATATGCACTATTTACTACACTTTTTCTTACTAATATACCACTTGTTATATATATATATATATATATATATATATATATATATATATATATATATATATATATATATATATATATATATATATATATATATATATATATATATATATATATATATAATATAACTGATTACCTAACGAAATATAAATTTAGTTGTTTTGATTGAACTCAAAGTAATTATGATAACTTTAATATGTGATTCAACTCAATATGTGAATGTCTCTGATATCCACCCAAAAACACCATGTTCAATTAAGTACTCCTACAGTTTCCAATTATTACATCCCAATAAAACAAATTTGCCTATGTTTTAGGAAGTGAAATTGAAATTGAAATTGAAGTCACCCTCTGATATTTGTCGCTCCGACTCTACCTTCTGTTTTCTTCTTCTTTTTCCTTCGATTTTGACCGACTTTGGACCACGTGAAATAACTTTTCATGAATATTTTTCTCCATTCTTTTCCTCCAATACTCCTTCGTTCGTTCTCCATGCTTTTGTTTTCTTTCTTCTGTCCATTTTGCACCAGTCTTCTTCTTTTCCTTTTCTTGAAAACCCCCGAACTCCTTGATCTTCTTCCTGAATTCTTCTCTCCTCTTCATATTCTCTCCATCGATTTCCATCTCTTCCATGTCTTTTCTGACCTCCTTGATCCATGTTATCTGAGTCTTGGGGTTTCTGTCGAAGTAATTGAATAGTCTCTTGGTCAGTCTTCCTTCATTCATTCTTCTAATGTGTCCGTAGAAAGTCACTCTTCTTCTCCTCATTGTGTCAGTTATCTTCTCTGCCTTTGTGTAGATCTCTCTATTGCTCCTCAGTTTCCATCTTCCATCTTCATACTTTGGTCCCAGGATCTTCCGTATAATTTTTCCTTCTTTTTTTCCACCTCTTCTAACTGTCTGGCGGTATTCAGTGCAAGGCATTCTGAGGCATAAAGACTCTCTGGCTTAATAACTGTATTGTAGTGTCTTAGATTTGCATTAATATATATGGACTTCTATATATATATTTTTTGTCAACTGGAATGCTTATTCCATTCTTCTTGCTCTTGCATGGATAGCTTCTTTATCAATGGCGTTTGATTGAATCAACTCTCCAAGGTATTTGAACTTGTTAACCTCCTTAATTTTTCCATCTTTCGTTGAAATCTGTCTTGGTGTATCTTTTTTATTGGTCATATATTCTGACTTTTCATATGAAATTTGCAGTCCAGCCTTTTCCGCTGTCTCTTTCAGTATATCTATCTGTCTTCTTGCATCTTCTAGGTTTTCTGCCAGTATTGCTAGATCATCCGCAAAAACTAGACAGTCAATTTCAAGGTTATCCTTCTTTCTTCCAACTTTTACTTTAGGAATTCCTTTCTCTTTCATTATTTTCCTCCATTCTCTTACTACCTTCTCCAGCGCACAGTTGAAGAGCAATGAAGAGAGTCCATCTCATTGTCTTACTCCTAATATGTTTAGTTATAAATATATTATAAGTAAATAATATATATTATACTCCTTATATGTTCACTTGTCTTACCTTCTCTTTTATTAATCATCACAGAAATTTTAGGGTATTCCACGATGTTCAAATTATATACTGGACATGTTTATCACATTCCAGATGATCTCGTACATTGAGTATTGATACGTTATTCTACCCAAAAAAGAAAAATATATCAATTTGAGTTGAAATTTGAACATTGTGATAGGTCTTTTCCATAACTCATCGAAAGAATAATAATTTTACTTGTTATATCAATACAAATTATTTTTCAAAAAATTAAAAGTAGTTTTCTTTTTTAAGTGACATCTAGTGTAAAAGAACCGTTACCAGGATGGATAGATAATATATACGGCGTCAATGGCGTAGTAGCTGGCGCTGGATTGGGATACTCAGAACTATGCCTGCTGAACCTACCTATAATGCAGAATTAGTTCCAGTAGATTTTGTAATAAATACTGCTATAGCGGCATCATGGCATGTAGCGAAAAAAAAGTGAGTGAACATTTTTCACTTTATGAGCGCACTATGTTCTTATCTAATAATATTGGAAACATATCTTAAACAGTGAGGAACATTATTGAGAGTCAGTATGTTGCATTACGATTTTTTTTTAGGGTGATGAAATCCGGAAGAAACTATATATATATATATATATATATATATATATATATATATATATATATTTCTTGAAATTGATTTATTGCCTGTTTAAGATATTTTATTTTGAAAGTTTTTAGCAATAACAGGCTTTTTGATATGAAAAGTTTTATTTTTGTTGACGTTTCGTTGTTATATTACAACTTTGTCAAAACTGATGAATAATTGAATGTATGAGTTGCTATATATATCAAATGTCAAACTTATTTTTTAGAAAAATCAAATTAGTTTTTTTGTATCTTCACTCATTGATTTTCATTATCAGAGGTATATTTCTGGTTTAGCATTCGCTTCGGAAGTTTAAGTCTTCTTCACCATGAGGAAACCTCTGAAAAACTCATGGTAAGCCAGGTGATTCTAATAAGTGTGATTCATATTTATATATATATATATATATATATATATATATATATATATATATATATATATATATATATATATATATATATATATATATAATTACATATAGTTTATATTATAGTTAACTCATGGTAAGCCAGGTGATTCTAATAAGTGTGATTCATATTTATATATATATATATATATATATATATATATATATATATATATATATATATAATTACATATAGTTTTTTATATACTTATCCAGAATATGTATATTGTTCGTTTAAGTGTGTGAAACTGAAGGTAGATCTGGAAAAAATGAGTTTTGAGATGTGATCATGACAGATGGTGATTTTTGTGTGTTTATTTTACGAGTGTTATTTGTGAGGTTTATTAAGTTGTTGTATATAGAATTTAGCTGTTTAATGCCTGTTCTTTCATTTACTGAGTTTTCTAAATTTTTACGAATGTGTAACATTTCTAAAATTTCTCTACTTGTTTTGTCCCTTTCAGTTGCCAAAAATTTTCGTATTTTTGATTACAAAAATACGAAAATTGCTCTGGATATACATGAGCTCTGGATATTGCTGCCATTTCTGACCTGAGGTTTTCTTTCAGCGGTGTAAGATTTGTTAGTTTGTTCTCGAAAATCTTACTATCAAGGTATCCCCATACGAAAGAGTCAAGCGGGCTTAGGTCTAGGCTTCTGGGAGGCCAGTTGATGTTACCCCTACGCGAAATCACTTTATTCGGGAATAACTCATTGACGACTTCCACTGCTGCATTCGATGTATGGCAAGTGACCATTTTGATGATTTTCGCTTACGGATAGATAACGACGGATGTTGACGAACCAACTTCTTCGATGTTTTTCTCGTCGCGAACTGAACGTGGGCGACCCGAGTTTTGGATTTTTACCGTCCCACCTGTATTTTCGAACATATGGATCCATTTTCTAATACTATCGTCAATATTCACGATATATACGTTCAGAAATCACTACTGAGTAACCATTACGATAATAAGCTCGTACCCAAAAAGCCGGGTACTACTCCATCGCGACTAAAAATCCACAGAATGGCGGACGCTACGAACCCTTTCTCGCTCTTCAAAATCGCTTTCAAATGTATCAAATGTTTCAAATGCAGCTCGAAAACAAATACCCGATACTCTTTTTGGACACCCTGTATAAGGAGAACTCTGTTTGATTTTGAAAAAGGAAATGATGATGTCTCTTTATCATGATAATGGAATAAACTGATGAAAGAATGAATAAAGTTAATGCAATATTCAAGATGAACAACCGATGATTAAGAATACTCTACTTTGCAGATAAAATCATTCTGATTGAACCTAATTTACGAGTGCAGAAACGTCGATTAAATTAATGGTAATACACGGAGTTATGGTGTAAATTGAAAGTAAATTGGCACAATCTAAATCAGATGATGAATTTTAGTTAGAGTAGAAACATCAAACGAATATCCATAAGGAATAATCCATAAGGTGGCAAATCATATCGAAAATTTCCTAAAATTTTAGGGTCAGGGTTTGAAGGTATAGTATAAAATAAATATATTGCCATTCAGTATCTGAATGGAAATAAATTTCAAATTACATATACCCTAAAACAAGAACGTGAATGTCTGAAACCAAAAAGAAAATGAGAACTACTCAAATGAAAATATGACGATATGGATGAAAATGACAATTTTCCATCAAAAAAGGAATGTGATAGAATTAGAAACAAAATTCTGGGATAAACTGAAGAAAAAAATTCATTATACTTCAATTTATAACTTCGTGAATCTTCGTATGAAAAAGTATGGTGTTGATTCGAATACCGAATATCCGAGAAACTTGAAAACAGTAATAATAAAATGATTTTGGTTTTGAATGCTCAGCGGTTTAACGTGTGGTGGTTTTTATCCGTTAAGAAAAGAATAACCTGGATTGAAAATTAAGTAACGTATCTTTAACGTAACTGAGAACTTTAAATCTTACTTTTTCAGTAAGAAACATTTTTCTGTGTAAATTTCTGTCAACAAGAGTGAAGCCTGACATTAAGCTACACTGTGGATTCGTTGAAAAGCTCTAATCAGATCTTGGTTTTTCATGTTATAACAATAGCTTATCATGAAGTTTGGTATATATGTAATTTCAATTATATACAATACAGACCAGGTTGTATCGAAAAAATAAAAACTAATAGATTGATCACAATCGAAATACTTTTCGGCTATTCACCTATTATCAAGGGTTTCATACAAAGCATGAATTCTTGATTGCAATGAATTCTTGATAATAAGTTAAAAGCTCGAAAAAATGTCGAGTATTATGAAGAATTTTGTGCAATTTACACAGAGTACAATTTTTGAATTTCTATTCGAAAATAGTTGTTTACGTTTCTTTTATAATAAAAGAACTTAATTTGTTTCAGATCAGAAGAAGGCAAAAGTACCGTGAACATTTTCAATTATGTTTTATCTTCATGGCTAATTCTCACTTGGGGTAAGTGTGTTTCTTGAAATACTTCATGTAGGATATTAGGTGAATGTGCAATGAACTTAAAGCAGCTATTATTTGATTTATTCCAAGAATATTTGGTTTCATATTGTTTTTTAACAACGTATATATTTTGAAGATACAGGACAATCAATATTTGCAACAACTATATTCGATAGTTTTTGAAAATAGCGGAGTTGTACCTTATTTGAAATAATTGTATTCAAAATCCAATACGTACCTATTTATTAAATATTAAATTAAATAAACGATTTATTTAACAATATGAAATAGTCAACATCTTTCGAGCGTTAGCTCATTTTCAAGACTGATTTTCAGACTTGGTCTTAATTCGTCTTAGAATCAATGGAGACTAGGTAAAGTAGGTATACCATTGCATCACACGTCTAAATATAAGGAGAATTTTCCTTATCCTGCAGCATCTTTTGTGAACCGGAAGCTGCCTTGTTTCCGACCGGGTGAAAGTATTTTCAATAATGTTAACAGGAAGCAATTGAGCAAGTTTTTTACATCTTATTGTATTGATTTTGAGTTTGTCATTTGTTTTAATTTATGGAAAAGTGAAAGTGGTGAGAGTGTATTTCCATTTATTTTTTTCCATTTAAGTGTTTAAATATATGGAAAAGACGTATCTATCATAATTGTGTGAATACCAAAGAGAACCTTATTTGTTCTTCATTCTCTTTCCGTATCATATGCAAGGATTCTTATTATTTGAGTTGAAGTTAACTATTGAAGTTAGTAGTTAGTATACAGTTTGAGTAAGGCTAAATCATTGTACTATATATTTTCTTCATCTTCATTTTTTTCAGTTGAGGTACGAATAGCGTAATATTCGTTGATGCTTTCTCTAAATTTTTTGTTTTTTTTTCAGTTATTGTAGTAATCTTCATTAACATCATATGCTGGTTTGCAGTTCTGTATATACTATTTAATTTAGTAATCTAGGAAAAAATTGTCGTTTAATTAGTGCAGTGTATTAGCCATTTTATGCTCAACCTTGTTCCTATGTAGATCTCTTCATGTTGAGGGTGTATGGATTTGATTTCATATAATCTTAAACTATATCGTACACTTCGACATATTTCACAGAGGAGTTTTCATTTCACCGTACATTCAATAATGTTTCACTAAGTAATTTTGAAATGTTTGTTGTTGTACAGGGAAGGTCTGAACGGTGAGAAAATATGAAAATTGAGAGAAATATGTTGAAAATTTCATTTTCATTTTCCCATATGAACTGTTCTACCTACATTTTTGTCAAACAATTCACGTTTGCAATTTTGCTTGATAACTTGGATTATTATGAAAAATTTTTACATTTTGATAGTTGTCATTTTTCAATAGGCAGTTGTTATAATGTAATAGGTAATGTTGGTACTTGTCAAGTCTTTTTGTGCTATTTCCTATACACACCATATGTTTAGTTGAAATGCAGAAACAAAAATATTTCTGATTGTCTAGTGGCTGTCGAATATTTATATGTTAGTTGAATTTCAGACAAGATTACATTTTAAATTCAGTTTTAAACAAACCAGCAATATGACGTACAAAATTGAGTCTCAGAACCATCAATACTGCAAGTCAAAGACTTACAACAGCAAGTCAAACTGACGAGCAACGCGAAGCTCGAATGAGGTGGATGTAATTGAAATAAACAACCCTTTAGAGCTGCATTCAATTATAACGTGGAAATCGATTACTTTTCATAGTAAATCATCGCTATTGTTCGAATGAACGTTGTGTGTCAATATTGCAACGATTTAGGTTCAATTGTTATTGATGAGAAAATACCACCAATGTTGTATCAAAATATTGGAAGCGCCATGTTTGATATTATGACGACGAAAAATCTAACGCAGTTTTCAGTAAAGAAAGATATTCAGAATTTCAACGAAATTACGGACTTCAGGATTTCTGGTGTATTTAATGAGGATATATAAGGAGGAAATACCCACTACGAAATTACAAACCTCCATTCCAACTGTAGAATTGACAGCTTACTCGTTTTCGATACACTGAACTTCGCTGTGTTACATTTCTGTAGTCCAAGTGTGTTTCTCTCGTCTCTACACAGGAAAAATATTGAAAACATAAATAGTGTAGCACAAATAGCAAAACACTTCTTTTATGATTTTTGAACATATTCAAAAAATACCACGTACAAAATTATTGTTATACTGCGAATGTACTGTTAATTGATGAATATGTTTCAGATGTGTCAATAAATTCAATTTCCATATGAAAATATGCACATTTTTTTAGTATTTCATCTATCAATCTTATTTTTTAATTGTGTAAAGGCATTAAATTGAAATTCATATTTCTCAAATACTTTGTATAATATTGATAGTACGTTTTTTCACTGGCATTTTGCGGCTGTTTCTCGTATTTTGTCTATTATTCGAACAGACTCATGTGCCGTATTTTCAGGAAAGTTCTTCGAGATTTGCAGCACTATGAAGGATGCATATCCCGTTTCACAAGCGGTTTGGCATTTTTGTTTCAAACTCAGACCGAATCCTATAATGCATGAATTGGCGATATTTTTCCTTCACACAATTCCAGCCTACATTATAGATCTGGTGCTGATCTGCATTGGAAGAAAAGCAATGTAAGTGTTCAAAATATTTACAGATATGGTTTTTCACCTGGAAACATCCATCTATATTAAAAATTTCGAATTGAGCGTTTATGAATCATCGTTTTTACACTTTTGGTATTGAGAATGCATGAATTATACAAGCAAATTCAATACATCCCTGTTATGAATTTCCACAAATATATGAATTGCTGTTTTCACAGTTTGAGTTTTTTTATTGAACTTCTCTATGATTTCAAAATTTTTCAAAATATTAACCAAAACAACTGTGCAAAAGTAATTTCAATTGTAGGTATATTTTATAATCTTCCGATAATGAACCTAACAATAACTTGGTTTCACCGTCTTCATCAGTATTATCTTCATATATCAATTTCAATTGTTGATTTCTGTAAAATTGTGCCATATGTGTCATCTGTCACATGTGTCATGTTGACAGTTTTATATATATATATATATATATATATTTATATATATATAATGAGGGAGAAAGTAAAAACAGAAGTAAACGTTATAGCCTTCAATTAGAAGCAGACGTTGACACGTTGTTCGGGTTGGCTGGTTCTCATCAGACACCGTAGCCAATTTGAAGGTGAAGAACCCTGGAGGTGAAAGTGAATGAAGAATGAGCAGAATTTCACCATGTTTTTGATAAGAGTAGATTAATTTTTTGATCCATGTATTTGGTTTTATCATAAGAAATTTGTAACCCGGTTTTCTGAACAATTTCATCTAGTTTTTCTACGACGGGAATGGCTTCAGTTCTGTTGCTTGTGATGATAGCAATATCGTCTGCAGTGGCACGATATTTGATATTTGTTCGATTTTTTATTTTGATACCCACTTGTATTCCCTTCACATGAATTTCCCATTCCCTCATGATCTATTCTAAAACAATATTGAAAACGAATGACGAAAGTCCATCCCTTGCGTCACACCGCCTGGTTTTGAATTCAAAGGGATCTGATCCTTAGCCCATGAGTTTTACTTTGGAAGTTGTACCTGTAGGAGTCTATTCTATCATTTATTAAATTCATGGTTTATTTATGGTTTCAAAAGGGTTTTCGCGGTCTATCGAATAATATGCTTTCTTGAAGTGAATGAATGAGATCATTGTATTTTTACATTTCCTCATCTGTAATATAATCTTCAAAGACCAGATCTGTTCAGCACATGATCGGCCTTTTCAATTAGTGGATCCGTTTGGTGTTCTACTCTGTTTAGGAGTGCTTTAGAAAGTATTTTGTAAGCAACCGGGAGTAAGGAAATTCTCCTGTCATTATTAGTTTACAATTATTAATTTCCAATCCTCTGGTATCTGTTCCGTCCTCCAGATTTCTGATATTAAATGATGAAGCTTTGCGACAAAATGAGATCGTTAATTTTCCAGAGTTCCGCAATCATCCCATCTTCTCCTGATGCTCTGTTGATTTTGAGTTGCTTGATGATTTCCGTCATCTCTTCCATATCAGGAGCTTGCGAGTCTGGATGCGTAAACACCGAAAAATGGAACTTAAGTTTTTCTTGATGTGGATTGGAATTGAGAAGGTTGCTGAAATATTCGGCTAACATTTTGCAGTTATTTTTTGTGTTAGTTTTCAACGTGCCATCGGATTTTTTGAACCAAAGACTGGGCGCTTGGTATCTATGCTAGTTTTCCTTGTAAGTTGTGTAAAAATCGATAATACTTTTATTAGTGAAATCCTTCCGTATTCCGTGACACCTATTATTAGCATATCTTCGTTTTTCTCTTCTAATTACTTTGGAGGCCTGTTTTCGAGTTATAAGGAAGTTCTACCAGTTTTCCTCATTTTTATGGCCATTACAGTTTTTTTCACGCAGTTATCCTCTTGTCGACTGCTTGGTTGCAGATTGCGTTCAACCAGCGATGTTTCCTGGTGCGAGACGGTTGCCCTAGAGAAATGGCTTTCTGAATGTTCTTTGTAAGGATTTCTCAATTTGTCATTTCTTCCCGATTGATTTGTGCAATGATTCTTTCCTTGTGGGTTTTCAGATAGTCAGGATCCGATCTGAATTTTTTGGGTGGAAGTTTTTGTATTTATTGGGTTGAAATTTCATTTTTATTTGGAGGAGATGGTGAGCGGAATTCGTAGACTTCCTTTACGTTTGCGCATATATATATATATATATATATATATATATATATATATATATATATATATATATATATATATATATATATATATATATATATATATATATATATATATATATATATATATATATATATATATATATATATATATATATATATATATATATATATATATATTCAATGAATTATTTATACTCTAAACGCTCCTCTCGATTCAACACTTAAATTCAAATTTAAAAAAAATTGAAATTCAACTTTATTGTTATATTTGGATGTTACATATATGTCATTGTCTTTCTTTCATTAGTCAGAATTACTGAATAAGTTTGAATTTATTTAATATGTTAAAAAAAATGAAGGTTATATTATTAGAGTGTATTAATTATATTGTGATATTTAACTAACAGATTTCAATGGGGGGCCCTGATTTTGAAGGTTCAAAAAAATCGATTTTTTATTGTTTGACTATATTCATTATGTATCTAAGAATGTGTAGATGAAGTTCTATAGGCTTATTCTAAATATGCTCAAAGATACAGCACTGAACGCAGTGGGGCATCCAGCAGGATGGGCCGAGCGCTTTCCTCCCTCGGTCGAAAAACTCCGAACTATTCGTCATAATATTCGTCCAATCTAACAAGAACTTTCAAACGACATACTTTTCACGAAAATCTTTCAACTCTACCTTCTCGCGCATCAACCCAATACACCTCAATTCTGACAGAAAAATCGTTAACATTCTAACCATGCAGGAACGTTCAACGAAGGATAACCTTTAGCTTTGAATATTCTGCAGCTGTTCGATTTGGAAATTGGCCAAATTTGCAAGATGTTTGAAAATCTGCGTACAACCTTTTCCAACAATAATGCCCGCACAGCCCGTAAAAGATTTATTTTAGGGCGCAGGGATAACTGGTTAGCGTATTTTAACCATAGGTAGCAAAAAAATATAAATTTTTTGACCGAAAACTTCGAAGCCCGTTTTCTCGACTTTTCGTTTTTACGATTTTTCTGAAATGGCGGGCGTGATAGCGAGAAAACTAGACGACCAATCAAAACAAACCAAAGCTACTTTCAGCATTGTTTTCTTTTCCATTCGAACTAAAAACGTGCCCGAAAAAAATTCTCAACAATTTGTATAGCAAGTTGAGATTATTTTTTTTTCACAAAAAGTACATTTGTTGTTTCAAACCTGAGAAAACATTCGAAATTCATAATTTCTTCAGTTTTTCGTGATTCATATAGAAGAAAAATATATGAAAATCAAAATTTGGTTTCTCAGTTTCAGATGAAAATAACGAGCTCCATCTAATCCTCCGATTGAAAAGAGCAGTTTCACCAATGTACATAAAAATCGGGTGCCTGTGAATATTTTTCTCTGAAAACATTTTTTTTCTCATATTCAGACATTATAATGAAATATGTAATCTGAAATGTTCGCTCGACTTGCTTAATTTTTCCCATCATAAAAAAATTCCCGGTAAAACCAATTTTTCGAACCTTCTAAATCAGCATCCCCCGTTAAAGTAGATTTTGCATTGACAGATGAAAAATTTATTACTAAAGCTTTCTCTTAAAAAATTCACTGATAAAACGCATTTTTAGTGATAAATTTTCATGTGGTTTTACTATTTTTTTCAGAGCTGTCAAAGGTTACAAAAAAGTACGCAAATTTTTAGATGTTATTGCGTACTTCGCCAAACGAAACTGGGATTTCGGATCTCAAAATACGAAAAACCTTCTAGCCAGTATGACCCCTGAAGATAGAGAAATTTTTGGATTTGAAATGGGGAACGAAGGTTTAGAAACGTATATGGCGAATGCTATGCTTGGAGGAAGAACTTATTTACTCCAAGATCCTCCAAGTACTATACCAGCAGCAAGGAAGAAAGTTTTCAGATTAAAAATTGCTCATTATATTCTGTGTACTTTTCTGTTGTATTTATTGTTGAAAACTTTGTTATTTGTATTCAGCTTTGTATATAATTTATGATCCATAGAATTGGAATAATATAAGCTTAAATGGCATTTGTCTTTATTTATATCTACACCTGGACGTTATGTATTGAACGATTTGAAATCCATTCAGAAACGAAATGAAATATTTTTTGCCACCTGTTGAAAGTATTGTGATTAGAATAGAATAAGAGTGCATAGAAGATTCAACTTTTGATGTCAGTGAGAATTCGTCAATTAGTTATTAAAATTCTCTGATTTTCCTCAGTTTTTCATTTACATCAATTATCAGGAGTACGCTGAACAGGATAAACATAAATTGAAATATCATAAAAACTGCATTTAATACTAACTTGAGGAGACTAAAGATATGAATTCAGACAATGACGAGTACGGAAACTAAATAACAACTGAAAACTTGATGAAGTAGGCGAAACGAACAAATAGCGTGAAAAGAATTGGGAAATCGGCAAGGCGGATCCACTTGCGGGATTTAGGATTGAGAATATCTCTTTATTATGAAAACCCATATTGGACAAAAATATATTCAAATTCAGAACATTCAGTTTTGAAAAAACCCATCCTTTTCACACGCCTGCATCCGGCCCTGTGGTTACCATTTAGTTTCTTGTGAAATTGTATTTTCTATAAATTAACACAAAATTTTGAAGTTTATTTGTGAGTGACGAGCTTCTAATTTTGTACATTATACATTTTATATACGAGGTTTGTTAAGAAGAGAAAGTGAATTCTGAATGTTTTCGAAAAATACTCATTTATTCATCAATATCCATTCTATCCCCTTGAAAGTGATCCCCCTCAGACATGAGTGCATTATATTTTCCAGCTCACAATCGAAGTAACTCTGGAATGCGCTTTATGATATGGCCATCAGTTCGTTCTTCGATTTCGACTTTATCGTATCCATTCTGGGAAAACGCTTTCCTTTCATTGGTCACTTCAGTTTCGGAAATAGGAAAAAGTTGCAGGGAACCAAATCAGGTGAATACGGTTGTTGAGGCATGATTACTGTGTTGTTTTTGGTCAAAAAATCACGAACAAGCATTGATATGTGAGCTGGTGCATAATCGTGATGCAGATTCTGTGATTATTTCCCACAATTCCGATCGTTTGCGCCGTATTTCTTCACGAAAACTTTGCATAACTTCCTTGTAGTGTTCCTTTATTAACCGTATGACCTGTCGGCGAGAACTCATGGTGTTGAAATTGAAGAAAACAGTGAAAATTTCACAAATCTTTCGTCACGAAAGAATTGTGAAATTGAAGTCAATTTCCAGCTAACATGAACCTGTAATATTCTTGAAAAAGGCCTAGAGCCAAAACATATGTAGAATAAACAATTATTCCATCAATTCCAAACAGTGCTCATTCCCAAGAAACCTTCACACTTATATGTTATTAAGCAAAGCACAAGAAAAAAAAACGAATTATATATATATATATATATATATATATATATATATACATATATATATATATATATATATATATATATATATATATATATATATATATATATATATATATATATATATATAATATGTAATTGTATATATATATGTAAATATGAATCACACTTATAGAATCACCTGGCTTACCATGAGTTTTTCAGAGGTTTCCTCATGGTGAAGAAGACTAAAACTTCCGAAGCAAATGCTAAGCCAGAAATATTCCTCTGATAATGAAAATCAATGAGTGAAGATACAAAAAAACTAATTTGATTTTTCTAAAAATAAGTTTGACATTTGATATCCATAGTAACTCCTAAATTCAATTATTCATTAGTTTTGACAAAGTTGTAATATAACAACGAAACGTCAACAAAAATAAACTTTTTCATATTTAAAAAGCCTGTTATTGCTAAAAACTTTCAATATATATATATATATATATATACATATATATATATATATATATATATATATATATATATATATATATATATAACTGAGGAGTGTTGCCGTGGTAACGAATATAAGTGTAAAATTGTTGGGTTATCGGCAATTTGGGCTATTAAATTAATCCAAGACTAATCGTCAGTAATTCTATATTTCGAAATAAGGTTCAGTTCTTCTTCAGGAATGCTGGAATCATATTACAAGATGTAAAGTAATTATAAAAGATAGTGAAAAATACCTACATCTGACATAAGTGGTTAAACTGACAAAAAACAATACAGAAGTCATTCAATAATCGATTACAAATGCAGGAAAATTATTTTAAGAACAAGCATGTAGATAACAACGTAAAACATGAAAAATATAATAAAGTGACATTTCCTATGACATAGAACATTGTTTGAAATGACGTATAAGTTACGGGTGTTTTCTGTAACTGTTGACAGGACGTCTGAACGTTGGTCTCAGCTATTTTTTCGAATTTAACCATTCTCATCCAACGAGAGTAAATAGCTATATATGGAACTAAGATTCTCAATGTCTGCTCTTTTATTTATGTTGTTGGGTATGTTCCTGATATAACACATCTCCAAGAACATTCTTTTATTATAATTTCTCTCCACTGAGAGAATTTTTGGCTGGTTAAGGTCAAAATTGTGGTTTAAAGAAGACGCATGGCTGGCAAGTGCGCATCTTCTCGGCTGTAGACGGATGTCACTGCTGTGATATATATATATATATATATATATATATATATATATATATATATATATATATATATATATATATATATATACGATTGTGCCCCAAGAGGAGAGTGATTGAACTTGAATTTGGAATTCGCAGTTTAGGACTCTTGCTTCATCTTTTTTGCCTCCCAAAAACGCTTCATCCTGAATGCTCTTTTTGCCGTTCATTTGTCCATTTTATTCCAGATTGATTATTTGATTTTTGCTCAAACTTCACATGTGCGATTTTATAGCCACATTCAGTGCGATCTTCGAGATTTTTTTATATTGATCTGTTGTAGATCCTTTTGGACCTCTCTTAGCCACTCTGTTCCGCATTTACTCTTTATAATTATATCGAGTACCTAGTCTCGATATAATTGTAAAGAGTAATCGAGTAGTCTCGAAGAATCGTTGTGTTATAATGCCTCAATTTGGCGCCTCTCGAAATGCACTTTTTAGTGCATTTGGTAGTGTTTGGTTTTATCATAAGAAATTTGTAACTCGGTTTTATGCCCAATTTCATGTAGTTTTTCTACGTCGCGTATGGCTTCAGTTCTGTTGTCTGTGATGATAGCAATATCGTCTGCAAAGGCGAGACATTTGACATTTATTCTATTTTCTTTTTTGATACCCACATGTATGCCCTTTGCGTGAAGTTCCCATTCCCTAATGATTTCTTCTATAACAATATTGAAAAGAATTGGCGAAAGTCCGTCCCCCTGCCGCACACTGGCTTTGATTTCAAAGGGATCTGTTATTTCGCCCATAAATTTTACCTTGGAAGTTGTACCTGTAAGTGTCTGTTCTATAATTTTCGGGCCTTTCGATCGATTCAAATTCTTTCATGATTTCAAAAAGGGTTTCGCGGTCTACCGAATCATATGCTTTCTTGAAGTCAATGAAGGTGATCACTATATTTCTACATTTCCTCATCTGTAATATCGATATATATATATATATATATATATATATATATATATATATATATATATATATATATATTTCTTGAAATTGATTTATTGCCTGTTTAAGATATTTTATTTTGAAAGTTTTTAGCAATAACAGCCTTTTTTTGATATGAAAAAGTTTATTTTTGTTGACGTTTCGCTGTTATATTATAACTTTGTCAAAACTAATCTGAATTAATTTCAACGAAACGTCAACAAAAATAAACTTTTTCATATCAAAAAAAACTGTTGTTGCTAAAAACTTTCAAAATAATTTATATATATATATAAGGAAATGAAATTTTTTTGTGCTTATGGCACTGAATGAAATATTCAAGAAAATGAACACTAGAGCATTCATTCGAAAAATTGAAATTGATCAAAAGAATGTTATAGTAGAGCTAGGTATGTGAATGTGTACGATGTGATGTCTCCATTATCCTTCAAGGGATAAATTTTAGAGAAATTTTGAAATCGATGCCACACTTGATGGAAGTACGAGACATATATGTTTCGTTCTGCAAGGAACTCGTCTTTTGTGCGACTGACGAGTTCCTTGCAGTCAGAATATTTCTCTAACATTTATCCCTTGAAGGATAATGGAGACATCACATCGTACACATTCACATACCTAGCTCTACTATAACATTCTTTCGATCAATTTCAATTTTTCGAATGAATGTTCTAGTGTTCATTTTGTTATATATATATGGCGCCTCTCGAAATGCACTTTTTAGTGCATTTGGTAGTGTTTGGTTTTATCATAAGAAATTTGTAACTCGGTTTTATGCCCAATTTCATGTAGTTTTTCTACGTCGCGTATGGCTTCAGTTCTGTTGTCTGTGATGATAGCAATATCGTCTGCAAAGGCGAGACATTTGACATTTATTCTATTTTCTTTTTTGATACCCACATGTATGCCCTTTGCGTGAAGTTCCCATTCCCTAATGATTTCTTCTATAACAATATTGAAAAGAATTGGCGAAAGTCCGTCCCCCTGCCGCACACTGGCTTTGATTTCAAAGGGATCTGTTATTTCGCCCATAAATTTTACCTTGGAAGTTGTACCTGTAAGTGTCTGTTCTATAATTTTTCGGGCCTTTCGATCGATTCAAAATTCTTTCATGATTTCAAAAAGGGTTTCGCGGTCTACCGAATCATATGCTTTCTTGAAGTCAATGAAGGTGATCACTATATTTCTACATTTCCTCATCTGTAATATCGATATATATATATATATATATATATATATATATATATATATATATATATATATATATATATATATATATATATATATATATTTCTTGAAATTGATTTATTGCCTGTTTAAGATATTTTATTTTGAAAGTTTTTAGCAATAACAGCCTTTTTTTGATATGAAAAAGTTTATTTTTGTTGACGTTTCGCTGTTATATTATAACTTTGTCAAAACTAATCTGAATTAATTTCAACGAAACGTCAACAAAAATAAACTTTTTCATATCAAAAAAAACTGTTGTTGCTAAAAACTTTCAAAATAATTTATATATATATATAAGGAAATGAAATTTTTTTGTGCTTATGGCACTGAATGAAATATTCAAGAAAATGAACACTAGAGCATTCATTCGAAAAATTGAAATTGATCAAAAGAATGTTATAGTAGAGCTAGGTATGTGAATGTGTACGATGTGATGTCTCCATTATCCTTCAAGGGATAAATTTTAGAGAAATTTTGAAATCGATGCCACACTTGATGGAAGTACGAGACATATATGTTTCGTTCTGCAAGGAACTCGTCTTTTGTGCGACTGACGAGTTCCTTGCAGTCAGAATATTTCTCTAACATTTATCCCTTGAAGGATAATGGAGACATCACATCGTACACATTCACATACCTAGCTCTACTATAACATTCTTTCGATCAATTTCAATTTTTCGAATGAATGTTCTAGTGTTCATTTTGTTATATATATATATATATATATATATATATATATATATATATATATATATATATATTATTCTTCTATATTTTTAATTATGTCTGTTGTGTTTTTATTTTCTTTAATAATATTGCATGATCGCTTCATGTTATTACTTCATTGACTGAATTCGTGTCAATTCGCTCTGTGAATATCGAATGTGAAAAAAAACAAGGACATTATTTCAAAGAATTTTTTGATTTATCTGCGTCGTGAATAATAATTACGAGGTAACGGAGAAGATCATATATCATTTAGAGTGAGTCAGAAATAAAAGATTTTATAACAAATGTATTCATATTTTTATTCATTTAATTAAATTAAATTTAGGGTAAATTTAAAAATTTGTCAACATTACAATAATTGTATTGATAATTAATTGATATTGTATTGATACTTGTATTCCTGACTGCGTACAGGAAATAGTCGGTAACTTGTTCTGACTTAAACAAGAGCATCGTCAGAATATTTAACGAAACATTGTAACAGATTAACGCTATCCTCACAAGTTTTCACATGATTACTTTTTGCAACACAATCTTTGAAATAATTTTTTTTGTCGTCTGGTAGTTTCAAACTTTCCATATTCTTTTCAACATATTCCATAACAACATTTCCATCTTTGTCAAATATGCCTTCTTTTTCCATAATACATTTCATGAAACACTTAGCTTTCGGGAAAACTCTCAAGGTCATTCCAATTCAAGTCTTTGAGGTCTTTTCTATCTACGCCGCTGTCTATTACGCAATCTACAATTGCTTCTTCATCTGGATACGCAAATACCTGAAGTCAAGAAACTCTTTTATGTATGAAATGTCATATCAATTTTCAGAAGTGAATAATTAAGATGGAAAGAAAAATCTAGAATAATTTCATGTAGATACAAACTGTCCCACGGAAAAACAAATTGACCTGTATACGAAACATTATGCCTAAAAATTTTTTTGAAATTTGGAATGAGGGTTGATCGACTGAAATAGTTACAAGTTATACACTTCCGACTATATCAAAAGTAGGTGTCAACGTGATTAAAAAAGAAAAATTTATAAATTATTACATACATATTCGCTCGCTAGGCGAACATTGTACTTCCATATTTTATATTCGTTAGCGTTTCTGAAAATCCTGAAAGACGTTTTTCACTATTTGTGCTACACTTTTAATGTGTTTGCTATTTATGTAGTTGATGCAGTAATTTCAATTGAATCGGAGTATCAATAAATCCATATATTAACACGTTTGATGTATCGAAGGGGTTCAACCTGTCAATTTTATAGCTAATCTAGAGGTTCGTAATGTCGTAGGAGGAACTTCTCTCTTATATATTCTCATTAGATGTATGAGAAATCTTGAAGTCCTTAATTTCTTTGACAATTTCAATACCTTTTTCTATGCAAAACTTAATTCAAATATATGTTTCAAACTATTTGGCAATATCATACTTGGTGATTGAAATATTTGCACATTATTGCTGGCATTTTCTCATCATTAGCAATAAATTACACGATACTCTTATGCTCTAAATAAATATCAACACAAAATGAATATTTCGCTGTTGCTAAAAAAGGGAATTGAATACGAAATAATGTCAATCTAACCATACTCTCAATATTCCCGAAGTTATTAACTGCTGCCTGAAAAAGTGTCGTTAATCTTTCGAAATTTTCTTGCAATATATTTACATTTCTCATTCCACAAATTTGGATATTTGATATTATTTTGCTCAATTTCTGAAAATTTTATTTATACAAACATGCCATGATAAAAACGAACAAAAAAGATTTGGTGTAGTCGTCCGGAAGTTATGAGCAACAATACATTCCGGCGATTCATTTTCATTATTGATTCGAATTCATCCCATTACTTCAACTAGTTATTGAAATATTAAGGTTTTAATGTCAAAAATGACTCGATGAACATCTACAAATTTAAGGATGACGGTTTGAACGTTTACTATAGAAGTTGTTTCATTGAATAATATTGAGGTAAATGTTTTATTTTAACAAATTCATTACACTTGTACTTGTACACTTGTTAGAAAACAAAATTCTACAATTGTAGAGTATATGAAAATTAAATATGTAGACTACAATAAAGACAAATTGGTCGAAAATGTGCTAAAAACAGAATGGAATAATAATGTTGTTGATATCGACTGTTTAGCAAGCAATCTGATAAATCCATTAAATAAAATATTGAACGAAATGTCAAAAGTGAAACAGTTAAGCATTTTCACAACAATCAAGTCAATAAGTGGATAACAAGTAAAATCATAACGAAGATGAAAGATAGAGGTAGTAAATAAAAGTGCTGTTGTTAATTATTCACCCCAAGCATGGCAGGAATATGAAACGATAAGAAATGTAGTTGTAGAAATGATAAGACAGTGGAAAAAACGATATTTCATTGATATTTTAGACAACAAAAGGAACAATTCTCAACAACTATGGAAACATTTAAAACAATTATTACCAAGTAAAACAAAGAAAATATTATATGTGGAAATTGATAATGAAATAATCCGGGATGATCACCATATTGCTCGCTGTTTCAATCTCTTTGATGATAGTATAAAACAAATAATTGATTCTATAGTTTCGAAAAATAACCATGACTATGTAATGAAATTTATACCGAAATTGTTGAAACTGGATACCTTCGAAAAAATAGATATGGCAGATTTGAAAACTATTGTGAGAAATCTGAAAAGCACAGGTAGTTGTGAAGATGAACTGTTAAAATATTAAGAGATGCTTTTGACATTTCTGAAAATAGATTTTTAGATTTGATAAGCACATCACTGACTCATGGAATCTTTCCAAATAAATGCAAATGTTCATTGATAATACCAGTGCCTAAAATTTGTAACACTGTCAAATTGGAGGAATTTCATCGAATAAATCTTCTTCCACCATATGAAAAAATTCTTGAACTAGTTGTTAAAAATCAGGTTCTAGAATTATGCGAAAAACATTCAGTTATTTCTGAATTACAATCAGGTTTCAAGAGAAATTCCTCCTGTGAGACAGCAGTGTTTAGCATATGTGAGGAACGGTATAGAGCTATCGATAAAGGAGAGGTAATGGTTGTAGTATTATTAGATTTCAAAAGAGCATTCGAAACTTTATGTAGCTGTTGAAAAAACTGAATCAAATTAGTTTGGAAGGTTTAGAAAACAAATGGTTCAATTCTTATTTACATTCGCGATCTCAAAAAGTGAAATTCAATGGTGTTATTTCGGACAGCATTGGAGTTAATTTTGGCGTACCTCAGGGTATGTTCTTAGGTCCACTGCTATTCTCCTTATACATTAATGATATTGTTTTGCATGTAAATAATGCTCTATACGATTGTTCGCAGATGATACTATGATTTTTGTTAGTGGTAAAAATATCCAGACTATGACAGAATGGATCAATAGGCAGCAATAAATGAATGGCTAAGCGATAACAGTTTATCGCTGAACGTTACAAAGTCTGAATTTATAGTTTTTGAATGAGAGGTAATAATGAAAACTTGTCTAAAAATCACTGACTGAACAATTCTTTATTCGACTAGTTTCGCCTTTTACAGCATTATCAAGAATGAAAAGAATTTTACAGAATTTTACAGCATTATCATTCTTGATAATGCTGTAAAAGGCGAAACTAGTCGAATAAAGAATTGTTCAGTCAGTGATTTTTAGACAAGTTTTTATTATTACCTCTCATTTAAATATGAACTATCACAGAGTAGATTCATCGTCCATCGAATTTATTATAGTTTTTGGTATAAGTAGAATTCTTAAGGTAACTAGTAGTGAAAATATAAGTATTAAAATTGAAAGAACATTGAAAGGATAAAACTTGTTAAATACTTGGGCGTTATGTTAGATGAGAAATTGAGTTTCAATGATCATGTCGACTATATCAAATAGTCTAAAATCTCCAAGAAAATCAATTTTCTCCAAAGAATTGGAAAAAATCTAACCACATAGGTATATGAAGTTATTGCTCTTCAAGTCCATAATTATGCCACACTTTGAATATTGCTCCACTATGTTAATGGGATTGAGCAAAAAAAAAACTCAACAATTACAAAAGTTACAGAATAGAGCTATGCAAACAATTTTGAAATGTAATCGATACCTATACTCCAATCCAAAGCTTGCTAAATTGTTTAGAATTAATGTCAGTTAAACAAAGAATAATTTTTGCTACATATATATTTATATTTAAAGTTGAAAACAAATTATTCCTATATAAAGTAATAAAAAATGTAACATGTGTCAGTGATGATGCAATTATAATACAAGAAATGCTGACAATTTCTACATGCATGTTTTTAAGCATTTTAAACATAGGAATAGTATATTTTATGAAGGATTCAACGCATACAATAAATTGCTTAGCTCCATGAAAACAATATGTGACCTTAAGGTATTCAAGCGTAAATAAGCTAAGTTTGTTTTAAACTTATAATTGTAAATAATATAATTTGAACCTGAATGTATGTATGATTTTGTAATAGCTAATGCTGAAATAAATATTATTATAAATTATATCATTACATAATTTATAAAATCAAATAATATTCTATTGTATAGTTTTTTTCAATAAATTCGGCATTGGTATCAATAAATTTTAGCATGAAAGCGACATTGTTATGATGACAGGTCTCGTGTTCTATTGCAATCATAGGTGCCAAGGTGTGTTTGAACTAAAACTTTAAAATGAAATTACAGTATGCAATCATTCATTTGCAATATTTCAAAACCTAAACATTTTACATCTGCTACATGCTACCTCATACAAATCCTGCCTCAATTGCATTACTGAATGAGATACACTCTTGAATTCATAAGATTCTATCTGAAATATAAAATTTTGAGTTTTTGCCTCAATTTAAAGTTTTTTTGATTTTCTGAACACCCCGAATTGATATTCATCAAAACGATTAGAGGCGTTGTTAAGTATAATCTCAGTCTTGATGGACCAAGATGTTCGATATAAATAGTGGACTGTATATTTCTCACTTTGTTTAAGTGTATTGACTTTTGTCTCAATGAAAGAACTGTGTGTTCCTTATAATTTTATTTAAACAATGCTCTCTGCCGGAGCTTTACAAATATATACAAGACTGACATGAAAACGTTGGAAGATAGACAATTTTGAGATAATATTTTTTCTTTATATAGGAATCACCCTGGTCATGTTATTGAGGGGGATACTAACCCCACTCTGTACAGCAGAGCGTGACCAGACTAATTCTTGGTATCCTAATTACTTTAGGATATTTTGTTATATACATTTTATTGCTACTTATTTTTATTACTAGTCATTTGGGGTATTACGGGTAAATCCAAATCCGTACTACCCAAAGCATCAGGTATACGACATTTACTTAAGATTAAGATCATAAATTATAATATTAATATTTCTACGGAATTTGCTGTAACAGGGGTCATTCAAATTGTACTAATGTTCCTCAGGAAACAATAGTACTTAAATAAATTGATGAATGAAGCTTTTCTCATGAAAAATAACATCCATTTAAAATTTAACTAATTGTGGATTTGAAGTAAGCAAACTTCGTTCTTGAGATCCAACCTTAAATATTCCAAAAACGGTTTGACGTAGATATGGACAATGATATACAAAGTATAGTTCACATATTGCGCAGAATTGAAATGTGTAATACTATACAGTACCTTTTCGATTTAAAATAGGCAACCGGAGGTCTAACCGAAGGTGTCATTACCATGTAACTATTTTAGCTGATCTGCATACATCAACATTAGTATTCAGACATATTTTCCAAGTTATATAGAACGTTATTTTCATATATACCTAGAAGAAGGGTGGTAATTTTGAACCCCACTTTGTTTTCTGCGTATTTTGAGAAAACTATTTCTTTAATCATCAAAAAACTGTCTCTTTATATTTGAAATCCTATTAACCTTTATAATAAAAACTGATTTATAACATAAAATGACCTATTATAAGAAATAATTTGCTTTATTGAAAAATCAAAAAAATGTGTTCGGAGCTCTGGTGCTGGTATTCAGAAACGTGTCATAAAAACTATGAATGTGGATTACTCAGTATTGCCCAAATGTACATTAAGTCTGTAGCTAGATTTATGATAACAAAATCTTATTATAAGAACTATGTACAACACGAGGTACAGACTCGAAAAGTAACACGAAGTCATGTGTTAACTCCTCATGTGAATTTCACCGCTGTACAATTGCACATTAATTTTACTGGCCCAAAGGTTTATAATGCGTTGCCTTCCAATTTAAGATCATTGCCATATGATGAAAACAAAGCTGGGCTTCTCAATAAGTGGCTCTTAGAAAGTTGTTTTGCACCAGAGACATGATAAAGTACAAGTAGGAATATAAATTATGGTCATCTCAATTGTGTGAAATTATGATGTATTGTATAGATGTATGATTTTTGTATGTTATCAGCTAGGGATAATAATGTTAAGAAGTGTTTTCATGTATGATTCGTAATGCACACACAGGTTCATTGAACCCATTGTGCATTAAAATGGCAATTTTCGGTTGTAAAATAAATAAATGTAAATAAATAAATTCAAATATATATATATATATATATATATATATATATATATATATATATATATATATATATATATATATATATAGAAGAGTAATTTAATCGTGTTAACCAACCACGTGCGGACATGAATAATCGTATTAATATTTTACAGTGAAAATTGAGAATTGAAATTACACTTCAAAAGTTTTGAACTCGACTGGGATTCGAACCCAGGTTCTTTGGGTTTACGCCCCACTGCTTTTGACCGCTAAGCTACCGAGGTCTACACTTTGAGATGCAACTTCAATTCATATCTAACAACTCTTTTATTCGTCAAGCTAGTTATTCGACGCTCGGATTGTCGTCTTTGATACCTGCTGCGAAAGTGAGTGACACCTACCCATCCTCCCAGATGTATTTATTTTTTCCGTAAGGAACAATGATAATTATAGAAGAGTAATTTAATCGTGTTAACCAACCACGTGCGGACATGAATAATCGTATTAATATTTTACAGTGAAAATTGAGAATTGAAATTACACTTCAAAAGTTTTGAACTCGACTGGGATTCGAACCCAGGTTCTTTGGGTTTACGCCCCACTGCTTTTGACCGCTAAGCTACCGAGGTCTACACTTTGAGATGCAACTTCAATTCATATCTAACAACTCTTTTATTCGTCAAGCTAGTTATTCGACGCTCGGATTGTCGTCTTTGATACCTGCTGCGAAAGTGAGTGACACCTACCCATCCTCCCAGATGTATTTATTTTTTCCGTAAGGAACAATGATAATTATAGAAGAGTAATTTAATTGTGTTAACCAACCACGTGCGGACATGAATAATCGTATTAATATTTTACAGTGAAAATTGAGAATTGAAATTACACTTCAAAAGTTTTGAACTCGACTGGGATTCGAACCCAGGTTCTTTGGGTTTACGCCCCACTGCTTTTGACCGCTAAGCTACCGAGGTCTACACTTTGAGATGCAACTTCAATTCATATCTAACAACTCTTTTATTCGTCAAGCTAGTTATTCGACGCTCGGATTGTCGTCTTTGATACCTGCTGCGAAAGTGAGTGACACCTACCCATCCTCCCAGATGTATTTATTTTTTCCGTAAGGAACAATGATAATTATAGAAGAGTAATTTAATCGTGTTAACCAACCACGTGCGGACATGAATAATCGTATTAATATTTTACAGTGAAAATTGAGAATTGAAATTACACTTCAAAAGTTTTGAACTCGACTGGGATTCGAACCCAGGTTCTTTGGGTTTACGCCCCACTGCTTTTGACCGCTAAGCTACCGAGGTCTACACTTTGAGATGCAACTTCAATTCATATCTAACAACTCTTTTATTCGTCAAGCTAGTTATTCGACGCTCGGATTGTCGTCTTTGATACCTGCTGCGAAAGTGAGTGACACCTACCCATCCTCCCAGATGTATTTATTTTTTCCGTAAGGAACAATGATAATTATAGAAGAGTAATTTAATCGTGTTAACCAACCACGTGCGGACATGAATAATCGTATTAATATTTTACAGTGAAAATTGAGAATTGAAATTACACTTCAAAAGTTTTGAACTCGACTGGGATTCGAACCCAGGTTCTTTGGGTTTACGCCCCACTGCTTTTGACCGCTAAGCTACCGAGGTCTACACTTTGAGATGCAACTTCAATTCATATCTAACAACTCTTTTATTCGTCAAGCTAGTATTTCGCAGCAGGTATCAAAGACGACAATCCGAGCGTCGAATAACTAGCTTGACGAATAAAAGAGTTGTTAGATATGAATTGAAGTTGCATCTCAAAGTGTAGACCTCGGTAGCTTAGCGGTCAAAAGCAGTGGGGCGTAAACCCAAAGAACCTGGGTTCGAATCCCAGTCGAGTTCAAAACTTTTGAAGTGTAATTTCAATTCTCAATTTTCACTGTAAAATATTAATACGATTATTCATGTCCGCACGTGGTTGGTTAACACGATTAAATTACTCTTCTATAATTATCATTGTTCCTTACGGAAAAATAAATACATCTGGGAGGATGGGTAGGTGTCACTCACTTTCGCAGCAGGTATCAAAGACGACAATCCGAGCGTCGAATAACTAGCTTGACGAATAAAAGAGTTGTTAGATATGAATTGAAGTTGCATCTCAAAGTGTAGACCTCGGTAGCTTAGCGGTCAAAAGCAGTGGGGCGTAAACCCAAAGAACCTGGGTTCGAATCCCAGTCGAGTTCAAAACTTTTGAAGTGTAATTTCAATTCTCAATTTTCACTGTAAAATATTAATACGATTATTCATGTCCGCACGTGGTTGGTTAACACGATTAAATTACTCTTCTATAATTATCATTGTTCCTTACGGAAAAAATAAATACATCTGGGAGGATGGGTAGGTGTCACTCACTTTCGCAGCAGGTATCAAAGACGACAATCCGAGCGTCGAATAACTAGCTTGACGAATAAAAGAGTTGTTAGATATGAATTGAAGTTGCATCTCAAAGTGTAGACCTCGGTAGCTTAGCGGTCAAAAGCAGTGGGGCGTAAACCCAAAGAACCTGGGTTCGAATCCCAGTCGAGTTCAAAACTTTTGAAGTGTAATTTCAATTCTCAATTTTCACTGTAAAATATTAATACGATTATTCATGTCCGCACGTGGTTGGTTAACACGATTAAATTACTCTTCTATAATTATCATTGTTCCTTACGGAAAAAATAAATACATCTGGGAGGATGGGTAGGTGTCACTCACTTTCGCAGCAGGTATCAAAGACGACAATCCGAGCGTCGAATAACTAGCTTGACGAATAAAAGAGTTGTTAGATATGAATTGAAGTTGCATCTCAAAGTGTAGACCTCGGTAGCTTAGCGGTCAAAAGCAGTGGGGCGTAAACCCAAAGAACCTGGGTTCGAATCCCAGTCGAGTTCAAAACTTTTGAAGTGTAATTTCAATTCTCAATTTTCACTGTAAAATATTAATACGATTATTCATGTCCGCACGTGGTTGGTTAACACGATTAAATTACTCTTCTATAATTATCATTGTTCCTTACGGAAAAAATAAATACATCTGGGAGGATGGGTAGGTGTCACTCACTTTCGCAGCAGGTATCAAAGACGACAATCCGAGCGTCGAATAACTAGCTTGACGAATAAAAGAGTTGTTAGATATGAATTGAAGTTGCATCTCAAAGTGTAGACCTCGGTAGCTTAGCGGTCAAAAGCAGTGGGGCGTAAACCCAAAGAACCTGGGTTCGAATCCCAGTCGAGTTCAAAACTTTTGAAGTGTAATTTCAATTCTCAATTTTCACTGTAAAATATTAATACGATTATATATATATATATATATATATATATATATATATATATATATATATATATATATATATATATATATATATATATTATATATTTCTCGTGTGGGGTTGTTAGTACCCCCATCGGGCGCCTCCCCCCAGGTGGCGGATCTCCTAGATATAGGAGACACTGATACACAGAGCGGACCAAAAACTAACTAAACAAATCCATTGGCGTCTGTTCAGTATCTGACGGCCAGTGGTCAGCGTCTGTTTCTCTAGTTGAGGCGGCTGTATTTCAATCTTCTCGAACTCAAAAATCGAGTCGTACAAACTGTGGTCTCAACTGAGACCACCACTCAACTCTATTCAGCTTGAACGCATGATGGAAAACAAGATCAAAGTATCACTACCCCAGGCACCAGTCGAAAGACTGACTTCACCTGATCATCGGATTCTGGGGGATCAGGGACACCATGCGGAGAAGAATCGGAGCTTCTCAAAAACCTTCCATTATCTCAAGATACACTCGCTAAAACAGGCAAACTGAAGCAGCTCACCAACACCATGAGAAAGTTCAATCTCAAAATAACCGCTTTCACAAGAAACACGATTCATGGACGAGAATCATTTCGATACCGACAGTTTCAGAATCTACAAGGGGAAACCTGCCGTGAAAGTAATTGGCAAATTACCGCTTTTAGGTACCGGATTCGCGATACACAATTCCATACTAGACTCGGTTATTAATTTCACATCGCCCAACGAGAGAGTCTCATTGCTTTCTATTAAATCAGCTAATAAAGCTTACACTTTAATCAACGTGCACGCTCCCATTAATCACCTCAACAAAACCGTTCCAGAAAGCATACAAGATTTTTGGGAAACATTGGAAGAAATAACCAATAAAATACCAAAACACCACGTGAAAATCTTGCTAGGAGATTTTAACGCACAGCTAGGTAAGGAAAGGAAATTCAGAGATACTACGGGTCCCCATACTAAACACAATCGTACCAACAAGAACGGTGGAAGGTTAATCGCGTTCTGTAGGAACTTCGAACTCAAAATCATGAGTACTCAATTTCAAAAACCTGCACATAAGCTAACTACTTGGAGATCGCCCAGTCTCAAGCAGGGTGAATATCAAATTGATCATGTCGCAATTTCCAAGAACAACGTAAAGGAAATTTTAAATGTCAGAACTCGTAAAGGCGTCTTTCATTCGGATCACTATCTCCTCCAAATAAAAACAAAATTTCAACCTAACAGAAATAAAAAGTTTACACCCAGAAAAGTTAGGTCCGATCCCGATTATCTGAAACTTCACAAGGTTACAATCATTGCACAAATCAATCAGGAAGAATCGACGAATTGGGAAATCCTTACAAAGAATATTCAGAAAGCCATCACACTAGGGCAACCTCCTCGCTCAAGGAAACACCGCTGGTGGAACTTAATCTGCGACCAAGCAGTCGACAAGAGAATAACTGCATGGAAAAAATTTAACGTCCATAAAAATGACGAAAACTGGGAGAATTTCCTTACAACTCAAAAACAGGCCTCCAAAGTAATTAGAAGAGAAAAACGTAGATATGATAATGGTATCACGAAATACAGAAGGATTTCACTAATAATAATTCTAGAGATTTTTACAAAACTTTCAGAGAAAACTTGCGAGGATACCAAGCGCCCACTCATTGCTTCAAAAAATCCGATGGCGCGTTGGAAACTAACACAAAAAATAACTGCAAAATGTTAGCCGAATATTTCAGCACCCTTCTCAATTGCAATCCTCCCCAAGAAAAACTTGAGTTCGACTTTTCGGGGTTTACGCATCCAGACTCGCAAGCCCCTGATATGGAAGAGATTACAGCAATTATCAAGCAACTCAAAATTATTGCGGGATTATTGCGGAACTCTGGAAACTGAACGATACTACTTTGACCCAAAAACTTCATCATTTACCATCAGAAATCTTACCATCTTTACTTACTTCTCTTACTTCATCTTTACCATCGGAACAGATACCAGAGGATTGGAAATGCGCGTTGATACATCCATTGCACAAAAAGGGGGACAAAATGGATATCAATAATTACAGGGGAATTTCCTTACTCCCGGTTGCGTACAAAATACTTTCTAAAGCACTCCTAAAAAGAGTAGAACACCAAGCGGATTCACTAATTGGGGAATACCAAGCTGGATTCAGAAAAGGCCGATCATGTGCTGAACAGATCTGGACTTTGAAGACGATATTACAGATGAGGAAATGTAGAAATACAGTGATCACATTCATTGGCTTCAAGAAAGCATATGACTCGGTAGACCGCGAAACCCTTTTCGAAATCATGAAAGAATTTGGAATCGATCGAAAGACCTGAACAATTATGGAACAGACACTTACAGGTACAACTTCCAAGGTAAAATTTATGGGTGAAATATCAGATCCCTTTGAAATCAAAACCGGTGTGCGACAGGGGGACGGACTTTCGCCAATTCTTTTCAATATTGTTTTAGAAAAGATCATAAGGAAATGGGAACTTCACGTGAAAGGCATACAAGTGGGCATCTAAAAAGAAAATAGAATAAATGTCAAATGTCTCGCTTTTGCAGACGATATTGCTATCATCACAGACAACAGAACTGAAGCCATTCGCGCCGTGGAAAAACTACATGAAATTGCGCAGAAAACCGGTTACAAATTTCTTATGATAAAACCAAACACGTGGAAAGAAAACTGAAAAATAAATCTTCTCTCATAAAAAAACATGGTGAAATTCTGCAAGTAGGCCACTTTAAATACCTCGGGGAAGTTATACAGTCCTCAGGTTTAAACCGAATCGCTAATGAACAGAGAATAACCTAGCTCCAAAGGGCCTACAAACTAACATGGGCTCACTATAACAAAAAGTGCATTTCGAGAGGCGCCAAATTGAGGCATTATAACACAACGATTCTTCCAGAAGCAATCTACGCAGCTGAAACAATGGTTATTGGCGGCTATTCAAGAATTAGAGAAATAGAAAAACAAGAACGAAACATTCTCAGAAAGATTTACGGGTCAATCAATAGAAACGGTATTTGGATGAAAAGGCCTCAAAATGAACTGTATCAAAAGACAAATACGATAACGGAAGAAATCAGAAAACGACGAGAAAAGTTCTGTGCACATGTCTACAGAATGAAACAGTCCAGAATACTGAAGAAACTACTCAATATAATTATGAATAGTAAATGAGGAACAGAGTGGCTAAAAGAGGTCCAAGAGGTTCTACAACAGATCAATATAAAAATCTCGAAGATCGCACTGAATGCCGCTATAAAATCGCACATATAAAGTTTAAGCAAAAAGTAAATCGTCAACCTGGAGTAAAGTGAGTAAATGAACGGAAGAAAGAGCATTCAGAGAGGATGAAGCGTTTTTGGGAGGCAAAAAAGATGAAGCAAAATTCCTAATGATTGCGAATTCAAGTTCAGTCGCTCTCCTCATGGGGAACAATCGAAATAATAATAATAATAATATATATATATATATATATATATATATATATATATATATATATATATATATATATATATATATATATATATTTGAAAGTTTTAGCATTAACAGGCTTTTTTTTTGAATATGAAAAAGTTTATTTCTGTTGACGTTTCGTTGTTATATTACAACTTTGTCAAAACTAATGAATAATATATATATATATATATATATATATATATATATATATATATATATATATATATAATAAACTTAAGGCGGAATAAAGCATAGACAAAAGTAGATAAGACTCGCTTCAGAACGGCATATCCAAGTTCAAGGTGAACGAACCTGTAGATGGAAGAAACAACAAAAAAAGAACATTCAAACATACAACATTGAAGGTGATGAATTACCTTTGAAGGAATGTCATTTTGTTGTTGTTTTTTCCATATCCAGGTTCGTACACATTGAACTTATTTACGCCGTTCTGAAGAGAATCAACAAGCTTGAAACACGTGTCAACGGCTGCTATCAACCGAAGGCTGTACCGAAAATCAACTTTTGTATACATAAGAATGGAGTATTTCAACAATGTGGTCTTTTTCAGTAAGAACTAGAAATTTGAATCAAAAAAGGAACACTTCACTAATAAAAATTCAGCTTATAACTCGAAAACAGAAGGCGATCACAATTTTTTGTTTTAATCATCGCCCCCTGTATTCAGATCTTTCTCAGAGTACGAAACACAAATTTGAGATTTTCTGCAAGAGCTTCCATTTTGGCTGTACACCATGAAACCACAGAAAACCAACTAGCCTATACCAGCTATCTTATTTCCTAACATTCCTAGTTTTGAAAGCTTATTTCTTCTGGAACTATTCTACTGAAATGATAATTTTATTATCTCGTACAAAATTAGACAATTTTGTACGAGATGAAATTGTGTTTCTTTTTTCTTGAATATTCAATTATTATCAATGAAATAAGGAATACTGGAATACTGTTCATGATTGGGAACATCATGCAGTGTATATAACAAAAGCTCACCAGTGTAACTACACCTATCACCAATAAAATATTTAAACTTTCTGCATACATTCTGAGTTGAATCAAGTTGGCTCAGAATAAATTATGAAACAAGAACGAAAAATTGGTAGTTTTTATATTTTATAACTGGAAATAGACAGGAAACAAGTTATTTTCCTCTTCAAATGTAACATTGTTATTGATATCTATCAGAGGACATCAACAAAATGGGAGTGATTAAAATATTGTATGTAAATTGTTATAATCATATTGATGATGTGTTTTTAATATTGATTCATTTAAGAATGAATTGTTTTCCATCGGATATAATGCAAAGCACAAACATACGGTCGTTTGTGTAAATTAGAAGAAAACAACAGGTATAATAAACTATAGTAAACTATTGGCACCAAATGAAATTTCTAGAAGTCGTTTCTGCATTTTGAAAAAAAAAATTTCTCGTACAATCAATTTTTGATTCGATAAAATACTCAATTCACAAGAAATCCTTCCAAATATTGTCGAAATTATCGAAATTTTTGTCATTCATGTTCAAACTTGAGCAACGATTGGGGTCAATTCTTACTGAACGTTAAAGTCATATTTTATTCTCTAAAAAATGAAAGTTCATATAAAAAAGTTTTCTGTCTTTTTAATATGAAACATTTCTGTTTCTGTTTGTTGTAATTATTTTTGTAATCTAAAATTTTTGTGGTATTGTAATTCATATTGTGACCAGTGGCTTGTACGTGTTGAGTTAATGCAGAATAATTCGTCTTGTTGGTATTTACGGCAATCACTTTTATGAAAACTGATCTTTGATTTAAGGTTTGTACTGTCTTCACAATTTTTGGCTATATGGTAATAACTTAAAGCATCTTTTAACGTTAAAATAATAAAACACAAAACATTTTTCCATCTCATGTTGATTTTTTTCCCTTTTATCATTTTTTGGTGAGTCGCTTTATCTACTTCGAGTATTAAAGAACCTTCTTTATTGCTTCTTTATCGCGGGATATAATCATTTTTCTAAAGATGGTCGAAATGAGAAAACATGTTTCAGGTGTTCTGAAAATCATGATACCAAAGAATGCAGCTCAAACGTTGTGAAATGTATAAACTGTGTTAGAAAAGTTGCCAAACTCAGAATACCTCTTGATGTTGACCATAAGGCTTCAGATCCTGATTGTCCATGCTACAAAAGAATTGTTGAAAGTATATGCAAAAAAATAACATATAATGAAAAATAGCAACTATCTAAAAAACAGATAGTATATTTCAATTGTCAAAGATATTTAAATAATAAAATAGAAATAGAAATGTTAATCTCAAATTGGAAACCTGATGTGATTTACTTGGTAGAGACGCATATAATTAGTGATATTCAAAATAATGAATTGTATATAAAGGGATATAATTATATAAATTGTGTATCATCTAATAAACGTACAGGTGGAGTTCTAATATTCTTGAAATGTAAATTGCCTTACACAGTAGTATCAATTGTAAACAAAGAAAATTATTTATGGTATATTACTGTCGAAGTAAAAATGGGAATGAAAAAGCATCTAATAAATGGGCTATACCATCCACCAGGAGTGAACATGGCTTCCTTTCTCGATGACCTTGAAGAATTGTTTGACGAGTTGGCGATTTTCGATGGTAATATAGTATGCCTTGGCGATTTCAATATGGATATGATGAAGGATTCATTCTACACGAAAAGATGTAAACATATAATTAAGAAATATGGTTTCGATCAAATAATTACTGATCCCACACGTGTGACAAAGGACAGCTCTACGCTAATAGACTATGTAGTGACAGATAACAAACATCTGGATCATACTGTACATTTGACTCCAAAAATATCTGATCACTCTATAATATCACTCAATTTGGAGGTGGACGAGACTTCAACAACTGAAAATATTGTCCAATTTCGTTCTTACAAGCGATATGATGTGAATTGGTTTCAAAATAAATTATTGAATATAAATTGGAATAACAATATTACAGATGTTGACGTACTCTCTTCAAACTTAATTCAACAAATTGTAAGCTTGCTTGATGAAATGTGCCCCACAGAGAAAATTACGGTAAAGGCTGGAAACACGAACAAATGGATAAATCAGGAATTAAAGAACTTGATTAAAGAAAGAAATATGATGTACGAACGAGCAGTTTTTACCAGAGAAAATAGTGAGAGGGATTTATATAAGAAAAAGAGAAATAGTGTAACCTATAGATTGAGAGAAGAAGAGAGGAAATACTACCATCAGATGATACAGGAAAGTTCTACTCAAAATGTGTGGAAAAACATCAAACCTTTGTTGCCTATGAAGTCAAAAACCAATAAAGGGGGAGTGGAGTTTAACAACAAAACAATTGAGGATGAGACAGCAATTGCTGAGCATTTCAACAGTTACTTTATAACTAGTATAGAGGACATTGTACTAAATATACCGAAATATAATGGTTATGAATCATATTTATCTAATATTCAGACGAGTGGGAAGTTCTCAGGGTTCGACAGGATGTCTATGAACGGTCTAAGAAATATCATATATTCAGTAAAAAATACATCAGTTGATGAGGATGGACTAAATACAAACATTTTTAAAGATGTATTTGAAGTAGTTAGAAACAGGTTTTTGGACGTTGTGAATGATTCTTTATCTTATGGAGTATTTCCGCGGTCATGGAAAAGTTCTTTGATAACTCCAGTGCAAAAGGTAGCAAATACAAACAAGTGTGAGGATTTTCGAGGAATAAATGTATTACCAGTATATGAAAAAGTTCTAGAAATTGCAGTCAAGCAACAAATAAGTGGCTTCATTGAGAAACATAATGTACTTGTGAGTAATCAATCAGGATTTCGAATGAAGCACTCATGCGAGAGTAGTATTTTGAATATATACAATAAGTGGCTGAAAGGAATTGATGAAGGTAGGATAGTCTTAGTTATCTTCCTTGATTTTCAAAGAGCATTCGAAACTATTGATAGAATATTTTTATTGGAGAAAATGAAAAAAATTGGTTTCACTAACAAAGTATATAGTTGGTTTGATTCATATTTACACGATCGACGGCAAAGGGTAAAATTCGGCACTTGCATATCTGCGGAAAAAGTTAACAAGTATGGTATTCCCCAGGGAACGGTTTTGGGACCATTACTTTTTATATTGTATATAAATGATATCGTAAAATATGTAAGGAAATGTGAAATATCATTATTTGCCGATGACACAATGCTTTATATATCGGGAACTAATATCGATGAAATGGTTCAAACAATGAATGAGGACTTAAGTAGATTGTATATATGGCTATGTGAGAATAACCTTAGAATAAACATAAATAAGTCGAAATTTATGATAGTGGGAACATCATATAGAGTAAAAAATACGTGTCCACAAGATATTAAAATCAAGATAGATGATAATTATACAGAAAGAGTACATAGTATGAAATATTTAGGTATGATGTTAAATGAAAATCTTAACTTCAATTTGCATACTGATTACATGGCCAATAAGATGTCAAAAAAACTGCACTTTATGGCTAGACTAAGTAATAGATTGAATATGAATACAAGATTATTATTGTTCAAAACAATTGTTTTGCCGCATATTGACTATTGTACATCTCTGTTATTCAATCTTAAAAAAGCATCTATCAGTGACCTCCAGAAAATTATGAACAGAGGAATGAGAATAATATTAAAATGTAAAAAGAGAACACCCGTTAAGTTAATGTTGGAAATATTGAGTTTGATGAGCGTGAAACAGAGGATAACCTTCAGGACATTGGAGTACATCTACAAAATGAAGAACAAGTTGTTGCCAAATTATTTGGTTGAAAATTTGAGATACGTGAATGAGATTCATGGGCATGACACTCGCCATAAAGATGACTTTTTGTAGAGACACATAATTTAGGTTTAATGCATAGATCCACAATAAATGAGGGAATAAGAATGTTTAACAAATTACCTGCTGATATAAGAAATTGCATTTCACTGAGAAGTTTTAGAAGATCTTTGAAATTATTCATATATCGATCTATTATATTATGATTTATAGTGGATAAATATTAATATTGAATTTGTATGTAATAGCTTCATGCTAAATAAACTTATATTATTATTATTATTATTATTCTTTCCCTCGCTTGCGTTATACCATCAATCTTCTCACAAATAATCTTTTTCACTACTTTTATAAAAAATCCTTCATCTTCATCAATTTCATTTTGCCTTATAATCGTATCTACAATGTCTTCCTCATTTAAGTTCATTTCTTCTTCACCAACATTTATAATTTCCAATTTCGGTCTCCTCTTCTTTAGTTCAGCATTGTCATATTCATTATCTAGCTTCTAGCTAGCTTCTATTCCTAGCTTCTCACGTACTGTATCTTTCAGCTTTTTCATTTCCCTCTCGCTCTCACAACCTAAAATAACTGATCCTTTGCCTCCTTTTCAATTTTCGTTATTTCGTTATACAGCTTAGTTTTCAACATCTTTTTCTTTAACCGATTTCTTGGTCTCTTCTTGTTCTTCCCTCGGCTTGATAATTAATATACTTTCTTTCTTTTTTACTACTTCAATATAGCTTTCATTATTTCTTACGATTTCTGTGGCTTTTTCTTGTAATTTTTTTTATATCATTCAGTTCTTTTTTAAAATATTAAGAAAATATTCGTTCTCACGTAATTGTGACCAGTATCACCCACTGGATGGGTGATATTGGTATTAATAACTATCAATATTTCAGGATCTAGAATATTGCGTTGTTTACACCACAAGTGGTCTCATCGCCTGCAGCCCATCTAAGGAAATATCCTCAGATGGTCTACATCTCAGGATTTTGCACACACAGATTCAAAAATTAGAAAACTAGATATTTGACAATCTATAGAGATCTATAAACACAACGAAAATGTCACCGTCAATTTATTAAATGATCAAAGAGATATACAGATTTCATCACTATAAGAAGTTCGATGCGAAAGGAGATTACCGTACCGTAGACATACATAATTAGAAGAGGAAGAATACAAACATTATTGCTGGACAACTCTGTACTTCCAAAGAATCACAATTTCCTTATTAATTTGTTGAAAATGTATTTGTTCAACGAAATTTCAATCACAATGTAGTGGAAAAAAACAGAGTGTATTTTCTCTATAATACTATAAACTTCTCTACTGTGAGATAAATATATTCGCCCAGTGACATTGACATTGGTCGGATGAATACATTTTCATGAATTCAGTAAACTGCTTCTAGTCATCATATTGTTACTTTAACATGGTTTTAATGAATTCTATGAACAAAATACTCACCGTTATCTGTGATATGTACCATTTATTGTCTCCAAAATAAGGATGTATCGATCTAGGTAACAATTCTGTATAATTAAAAAATAAAATAAGAAGCACCCATTACAATGAAAAACCTTAGCCATGCATACTATACATCAACAACATTTTCATTTCATTTCTCTGTAGAGGTGCTGAAATTGTTTTTGGGGACCTGTAACAAAAACGTTCCTTTTATTCGAAATATACAGATTTGAAAAATTGGTCTATATGGTCAAATTATTTTAATGTGTACGAATAAATAATTTCAATTTGATTCAATTGAAACCTATTTCAATTTCAATGAAAAAACCTCGATTCCGTTGCATAGAAATTGAGTATATTTTGCGGGTCGTTATTTGATTATATCCCTCGTTTGAAATTTATCCAATAGCAATTACAAATTTTACATAGTTACCGTGTATTAATAAGTGAATATACTCTTGACGACGTGATATAACCGTTTTCGTGTTTCGCCTCCTCCATTAATGTGAATTTTGTCATGGTAACCATTATTTTGAAGTTTGTTGATAAACGTCAAAAAAATATTCAGCAATTTCTATCAGTGTTTTTTTAATTTTTTCGACATGAAACGCTTTGGTACAAGCTCGGGGACCGAAATAGATAAAGAAATTGAAGATTTGACACCGCAAAATACCGTTAAAATACATAAATATGTTTGGAAACAGTTCACCGAATTTTGTGAAGGGCGAAATTATAAACTTTGTGCTCAAACTTCTGAAGAACAATTATCAAGTATTTTGAAAGATTGGGCATTTAATATGAAACGAGCAGACGGCACCGAATATAAAGAAGGTACCGTAAAAACGATTTGGAATATTTCCGCTAAACTTGTCCAGAAAAAGTTTTATGAAGAGTTTAATCGAGAAACAAATCCATTCAGAGGCGTGGTTTTTGAAGATGCAAGAAAGGCGCGGGCAGCTGAAAGAAAGAAGTTACAAGCAATTCCTGAAAAAAGAGAAACAAATTCTGTCGCCCTTAGAGCGGAAGAAATTAGCAGAATTATATCAATTTTTGACGAAAATACTCCAGATGGTTTACAAAAAAAATTTTATCAAATTTGTTCTGTGGAACTGGCGTGGCGTGGAAATGAAGCAGTCTTTTGTTTAACTGACTATTTCAAAGCAGAATGCGACAATGGTGAACCCACAGGACGTTTTGAGTACAATACCATATTTTCAAAGACAGCACAAGGTGGTGAAAAACATACAGCTGAATCTAAATGGTTGACACCAAATAAAAATTGTGAAGATAAGTGTCCAGTACGTCTGTTGAAGAAAATGTTAAGCAAAAGAACACCAAACATTAAAACCAATCGTCTATTTTCAACACCTAATCCTGATTGGCAGAAAACTAAAATATGGTATAAAAACTGTCCTGTAGGCCTTAATCAATTAAGTAAATGGACACGTTTAGCGGCAGAGAGTATAGGACTTGATACAAAGAAGCAAAAAATATCTAACTATTCGAATCGCTCTTCCGCTGTTAGCATCTTGGCCAATCTGGAGCAAACTTGCAAGAAATTATTAAGATAACAGGCCACTCATCATCTGAATCTCTGAAGCCGTATCTGAAGCTTACTAATGAACACCATGGAAAGATACTTGAAAAAATGAGAAATAAACAAGATTCTGCCAACTCTACCCTCACCAGCACCAGCACCTCAGATTCAACTTCTAAAGATAATACAACAAATATTTATTATAATAATTGTACTTTTAATTTCAACCACTAAAAAAATTTCGTTAGTTAACTCTTGATATAATCGTAACGAATACCACTCGAGCAAACGAAAATAATCGATTATACTAACCTCTTCACTCGACGTATATCCTTAAAACACCACTCGAGCTATGCTCTCGTGGTGTTTCGCAGAATACGTCTCGTGACTCGGAAGTATAATCGATTATTTTCTATGCTCTTGTGATATTATAACTGATTATTTTTCATTTAATATACTGAACATAAACTTCTTCTCCGACTGATAATGACATTGTTTTGTACAGAAATGAAATTTGGAAAATATGAAATTTTGATCGGGAATCAATTTGGAAATTGATTGTTGTTGGTTATTCCGAGTTTATTATTGTTTTCTCCTGTAGTTTATCTGTAGTTTATTTTCATTCAAATATACGAATATAATGTGAGCAAGTATATCAATATGTGACCAATATATTCAGTTGAGTGGAAACATGATTTTCGGAAGTAAAATATCGATTTCAAAAACTTCGATGTGTACTAACGATTTCGATAATTTTTTCACAAGTTTCGAAAACAATATCTGCTAAACACGCTCAAGACACGCACAGAACGCGATAGTTTAATTTTCAGATATACGAACATGAGGACGAAAACAAACGCAAAACCATTCCCTCTGGAGAGTTAATGGAAGTTGACTTATACCGGGCGCACTAGGGAAGACACAGGTAATGCTGATTTACTGTATGTATCGCTTCCGTTTGTGGAAAGTTCAACACCTAAGTTAATCAATATCTTACCTAAAGAAAAATTGAAGATTTCCACAAGAAACGTGAAAAGAGTCCGTTCGATTTTCACCAAACTAAAAGATGAAGAACAGAATATAATGAATAAATCTAACGTGGTCTACAAAATACCTTGAGGAGATTGTACTCGGTGTTATATCGGTCAGACGAAAACGAAGCTAAAGCAGCGAGTCACCTTGCATAAAAGTCAGATAAGAACCAGGATGGATTCTTGTATGCTGTCGAGGAATGCTAATTCTTAATTGCATTCTCCTGATTTTAATAATGTCACTGTCTTGGATGTGGAAAGTAAAACAGGGAAAAGAACCTTCCTAGAAATGATTCGGATTGCTCAACACGATATGGCCATGAATTCAAGAAAAGACATTGATAGTCTGAGTGGCAATTATGCCTACTTGATCCAATTGGACAAACATAGAAACGTGGTCCATTCAAGCGTGGCACACACAGTCGTTGTAGATTGAGTGATCATAATTGTCCCTTTTCGATTCAATTTGAATTGTGGTGTTATGTAGTATCAATATCCTGATTGTACAGTATGCTATTGTGTATACATCCGCTTGCAATGCTTGTTTTCAATTTGTTTTTATATTTACCAATGTGTTCGCTGAATGTCAGTTTGTTTTGATACTTCGAACTCTCATACTGTAATGATAACTGCGTTCAGTCGATTCTCTTTAATGGTTTTAATTTATAACATAATTATTCATAATCTTACATTCGTAAATTCTTGTACCTGATGTATTGTTTTGTGTTATTATTAATTTTAATTATTTCAGTTCTCCTGATGAAGGGACAATAAGTCTCGAAAGCTCGAGTGAAGAAAAAAGAGTCTTCTTAGTTTTTGCTTGACTGCAATCCCACAAAATCTCAATTTGTATTTACCACTCAGTCACGAATATAATACGATATATATATATATATATATATATATATATATATATATATATATAAATATATATATATATATATATATATATATATATATATATATATATATATATTTTATTTTGAAAGTTTTTAGCAATAACAGGCTTTTTTTATATGAAAAAGTTTATTTTTGCTGAAGTTTCGTTGTTATATTACAATTTTGTCAAAACTAATGAATAATTGAATTTATGAGTTACTATAGATATCAAATGTCGAAATTATTTTTTAGAAAAATCAAATAAGTTTTTTTGTATCTTCACTCATTGATTTTCATTATCAGAGGCATTCGCTTCGGAAGTTTTAGTTCTTCACCATGAGGCTTAGCATTCGCTTCGGAAGTTTTAGTCTTCTTCACCATAAACCTCTGAAAAACTCATGGTAAGCTAGATGATTTTAATAAGTGTGATTCATATATGCATATATATATATATATATATATATATATATATATATATATATATATATATATATATATATATATATATATATATATATATATATATATATATATATATATATATATATATATATATATATATATATATATATATATATATATATATATATATATATATATATATATATATATATATATATATATATATATATATATATATATATATATATATATATGAGAAAATGAACAGTAGAACATTCTTTCGAAAAATTCAAATTAATCAAGAGAATGTTATAGTAGAACTAGATATGTGAACGTGTACGATATGACGTCTCCATTATCCTTCAAGGAATAAATGTTAGAGAAATATTGAAATCGATGCCACACCTGATGGAAGTGCGAGACATATATGTTTCGTTCTGCAAGGAACTCGTCAGTCACACCACGTCCATCGAAGTGAGGCAACGATTTCAACCCCCAAGCATCTTCTTGTGACTCCAAGTGGAAGACCGTAGAGTTATGAATACTCTACAATACCATCTATAGGAATCTGGAGAAAACACCTCTCAGATTATAGACACACCAAGCATCGAAATTTCACATATTTTCTATACCCGTAGGTATCTACTAAATTGCAATATCTATTTCACAAATATCATTGAACGATGTTTTTAAATGTCAATAGGTTGCGTTAGTAGTACGCTCGCGTTTATTCCCGTATTTCAGGGGCCTATTCAGTGGCGGAGCGAGACCTAAATTTGATGTGGGCAAGATAGATTTCGCGAGGCCCTGTTCTGTGGCGTCCTTAAGGTGGATTTTATAAAATAAAAATAAAACAAAACAATTAACACTGTCAATTTTTATTCATAAAAATACAAATTAAATTAATATTAATCAAAAATAGAAATCGTAAATATATAGAAGGTGGAGATGACAATATACAATAAATGCAAACATTGGTTGCACTATTGAATATAAGTTCTTTATTGCTAAAGAAAAATTGTAGTTAATTTTCTTTAAAAACAAATTCAGCCATAATCAGACACAAACTTAGGCAACAGCGCGGTTTTAAGTGACGAAAATTATTCTTTGGCGCCATTATCCCTTTAAAAATAATAACAGAATCATGAAATCAGAAACTGTTGATATTTTAAATTATGTTAACATGATATTTTACCGATGCATAGATCATTGACCCTTGTCTTGTTTGAATTTGTGGTGGTACCTTATAAAGCATGAAAAAAAATTAAAATGATAAATTATGTCCTGACTGCTGTCCCGATTGCACACATTTCTTAAAGTGTAGATTTAAAAGTATTTATATTTCTTTATTAAAGGAACAGAAATTTTCTGCTTTTAACTTTACTAAATTCCTTAATGATTGCATCGTAATTCAGCCTAGATGCCATCTCTGATTCAATTGATAAAACAGCCAAAGCTGAAAGTCTTTCATGGCCCATTGTGTTTCTCAAATAATTTTTTATTAATTTTAATTTTGAAAAACTCCTTTCAGCAGAGGCTGTATTTACCGGAATTGTTAATAAAATTCGGATAACAATGTAAATATTTGGGTAAATTTCTTTCGAGCTATTTTCTGTTATATATGACAGCAGCTGTTTCACATCTATAATGAAGTTGGGTAAATTTGGGATCATTGTATTTAATTCTTCATAAAATTCAAAAGGTTGGAAGTCACTGCTCTCACCCACATGCAGGACGTTATGTAAATCGTTACAGTGTTTTAATATTTGCTCTGGCATATTTTTTAACTTGTTTAAATCATAGAGAAAACCGACATTTTCAAAATGTTGATTTAAAGACGTAAATCTTAATTCCATATTGGTTATTATAGAATCAATCATGGCGTAAAAAAAAATCTGTTTGATACCGGATTTTAGGAGACTGTATAGGTTGATCGCTGCGTTCATATTCGAACATCCTCTTCTTTTTAGCTACTCTTTCATTCCTAAACTCTTTTGGCATATCATAACAGCTTCTCTCAGTAAATTGCCGAACATCAGACAGGGTTTTTTCGAATCCAGTTTCCCGATACTCTTTTATCCATTCACAAAATGTGTGTAAATGTTCAAGAGCAATGCTTAAATGAATTTGTTCTGATTGCCATAATTTACTTATCATATTAAGTCGCGATAATATCTCATACCACACATGTAAAGATACGATAAATTCTAAACTTAACATTTAATTTAGTACCGAATCGCAATCACTGAGGGTGTCTGATTGCTCCGTTTGATTTTTTACGCTTTCGATGCATTCAATCACTTCATCGAATTGCAATAATACGGCCTTTATCGCTTCGACTCTACTTTCCCATCTTGTGTGTGATAAAGGTTTCATAGTAAGTTTTAATTTGCCTTTTATTAAATCCCAGCGTTTGCTTGAACTTGAAAATAGCAAATAAATTTTTTGAATGAAACCAAAAAAAGTTTTTGCTGCCATAGATGAGTTTGCTGCATCTACCAACAGTAGATTCCAACTATGACAGCCACAAGGTGTGAAAAATGCCCTAGGGTTAATATTCAATATTCGAGTTTTAACTCCACTCTTTACACCTACCATATTTGCTCCATTGTCGTATCCTTGGCCACGGCAGTCTTGAACGTTTAAGTAGTATTTTTCTAGATATACCAGTATAGCATTGGTTAAATATTCTCCAGTTGTCTCAGTAACAGCTAGAAATCCTATAAAATGTTTGACTATTGTGCCAGTTGACGTATCACAAAATCTTAAGATAACCGACATTTGTTCAACTCTACTACAGTCTCTAGTGCAATCGAGCAAAAAAGAATAGTACTTAGCTTCTTTAACCTTACGAATAATTTCATCGACAACTGTTTTTGACATCAATATGGTCAATTCATTTCGAATATCGTGACTTAAATAATGGTGTGAAAGTTGTTTGTCATTAATGCGTTTCATGTGTTCTCGTGAAGTAGGATCAAATTTCGATATCAGTTTAAATAAATCTATGAAATTACCGGAATTTTTAACGTCACCTGTCTTAAGAGATTCTCTGTGACCTCTAAATGCAAGATTATGAGAGGCCAAAAAATTAATTATGTCAATTATTCTCTAACAAGTTGTGCAAATGTTTTTGAGATTCACGTATTAGCCTTTCGTTTTCTTGGTCTATTGTTTTGCCTTGATTTATACCTTTCTCTGAAGTTAACCATTGGAATATATGTGCCATATGTTCTTTAGTATTCTCACGTCTATGTAAAATGCCACTTAAATGTTTCCAGTCACAACACCCTCCTTACACCATCTGAGTTTGTGAATTGCCAAATAGTCTGCATGGAAAACAATAAACTTTGTTCTAAGAATTGGAATAAACTAACAAGCGACGATGTTGATTTTCACCATTATTTAGTTTTCTCGAGAAATAAAAATTGGAAACGTGTCTGTGATCATCACATTTGGGATAACATTCATCGCTCCTATTTAATTGCTGTGTGGGGCCGCTTTGAACTATGTCACGACGCTGTGAATCCGTTATGGGAAACGTCCACAATCCTGGATCCGAATTAACAAGTACTTGCTGAACTATGGTACTGGCATCGTCGCTGCGAATTGAAGAATCTATGTCAATCTGTTCTTTTTGACTGCTTGATGACAGCACAAGAGTTTCAGCATCAACTTTTGATTGGCTAGAGCATGATCCAAACTCTACATCTAACTGACGTTCGCACTCGGTAGTCTCGGTACTCAGTGCATCTGTAGCATTTCCTAACGGTATCTTGGACGTTTGTTGTGTAGAAGTCGAATCTATAGATTCAGGTGGTTCTGTACTACCAGACGCAGTTTGGTTGAAGAACTTTATCATATTTTAACTCAAAGCCTGGTTGGATGCAGTTCTTTCAGCTTTTCTTTTTCTTTTTGCTGATCCGGACTCTCATTTTCTTCCAATATCTCTATCTAGGCCGGACATGTCGATAATATCGTATCTGTAACCTGTAAACAAAAGCTATAGTGTCAACATTTTTTTTGCAGTTTTATCTGCATAATATTGTAAAACCTAAATTCAAATTAATTTTCAAACAAAAATCTTAAAGAACGCTCTTACTACCTACGAGTTTTTAAAACATAAAAAGTGGATAGGTTTTTTAACATTTATTTTTAGTTTTCCTCCAAAAGATATTATAAAGCGTATAATTTAATTTAAAGTAATTACTGCGTTATTTATTTATTACAAATTAATTATTTCTTACCTTATGTAAAATAGACGAGTACAGGTACCGGTGTTATATTAAACGTATCACGAAGAAAACAAAAACCATTTATTTGTAAGTCACTGTTTTTTAATTTTAATTTACAGGAGCAATCAATATACCCACACACTATTTGTCTTATCAAAATAGGTACGCACATTCATAAAAAAAAATTATTAAATAACACAATTACGTTTCTATTGTTATGCGCCCAGCGACTGCGTTCCGACTACTTTAATGTGATTGGCTGGCTTTCTAGTAAAAAAAGTAACATATGAAACAAGGGATCCCTGCACTGGTCGGCGGCGGCAAGGATTGACTCGCGATAGTTACGCAACATGAGCAAATGTTGCCAGACTAAAAAAACAATTTAAATTAATTTATATATTTTTTCATTTTATTCTTCCTTTTGAAGAATGTCTTTTAAGCAATACATAAAAATTTTTGAGGCGCGAGGCCCCTTGTACCGCGAGGCCGTAGGCGGTGGCCCACGTCGCCCACGTCTTACGCCGCCTCTGGGCCTATTCAGCGATATTTTTGAGGAAATGAAAATTTTTTGTGCTTATGGCACTGAATGAAATATTTAAGAAAATGAACACTAGAATATTGATTCCAAAAATTCAAATTAATGAAGAGAATATTATAGTAGAGCTAGTAGATATGTGAACGTGTACGATGTGATGTCTCCATTATCCTTCAAGGGATAAATGTTAGAGAAATATTGAAATCGATGCCACACCTGATGGAAGTGCGAGACATATATGTTTCGTTCTGCAAGGAACTCGTCAGTCGCACCACGTCCATCGAAGTGAGGCAACGATTTCAACCCCCAAGCATCTTCTTGTGACTCCAAGTGGAAGACCGTAGAGTTATGAATACTCTACAATACCATCTATAGGAATCAGTAGAAAACACCTCTCAGATTTTAGACACACCAAGCATCGAAATTTCACATATTTCTACGGGTATAGAAGATATGTGAAATTTCGATGCTTGGTGTGTCTATACTCTGAGGGGTGTTTTCTACTGATTCCTATAGATCAGCGGTTCCCAACCTTTTTTTAATGTCGTACCCCTTGTGATAAATTTATTTCAAATTGTACCCCCAAGGAAAAGAGTTGAAAGAATATTAATCATGGAAAGTAAATATTTACGTAAGAGTTTTTTAATTTTTTATTTGACAATAAAGATATTGTTCAAAATTAGGCCTATATATGTTTCTAGTAAACTTATTAAATCTAAATACCAACTGTAAACAAATAATAACAAAGTAAATACAACGTTTCTTATCACGAAATCATACTACAATTACCGGTAGCAAATAAGTTTATCGAAAAAAATCAAAATTACTCTTAAAACAAGTAAAAACTGTTTTGTTGTGACACTTGGCCTGTTTTGTTGCACATAATATTTTGAAATCAATATCAAAGTTTGATAAACACACTCTTAAATCAGGACTTGCAGTTAGCCTATTCCTATAATTATTCTTAATGAAAGTATAGGAAGAGAACGATCTCTCATTTAGTTATGTGTTTGTAAAAGGAACTAAAACCAGAAGGGCTTTTGTGGTTAAGGGCCCATATTCATCCCTTATACTCACCCATAATTGTCCAAGGGGTTTTTTCTTAAACTCGGACTTCAAGGAGGAGTCACTTGAAAGTTCTAGGAGCTTTTCCATCTCATGAACGGGCAATGTAGCCGTCTTGACGTTTTCCTCATTGAAAGGATCTGCAATTCAGTTCTCTCCGTCACCTCGTTTAGGAAAATACTTTCTAAAAGAATCCTTCAGGTTTGTCAAATGTGTCACTATTTGATGTTTCACTTCGCTAGATATGGGCAGATTATTGTCACTCAAGAAATCATGAAGCGTGCCAAAAACTTCAGCTTGATTGTTTTGAATACAGGTTTTCCAAAAATCAATTTTCTTCAGCATGGATTCTATTTTGTCAGCAACTTTGAATACTGTAATTGAGCTGTTCTGTAACTCTAAGTTGAGTTTATTGATTTGAGAAAAAATGTCAGCTAAATAAGCAAGCTTTTGAAGCCAGTCACTATCATGAAACTTGGAGGCTAAATAAAAAGGATGTTCCTCAAAAAATACTTGCAGTTCATGTCTGAGCTCAAGAAGTCTTGTAAGAACCTTCCCGCGAGATAGCCACCTTACTTCCGTGTGCAAAAGCAACGTGGAGTGAATGCCACCCATATCTCCACAAAGAACTTTGAACAGTCTGGAGTTTGTTGCATTGGCTTTAACAAAGTTGACTACTTCAACTGCTTCATTGAGAACATCATTCAAAGAAGACGGCAACTTTTTGGCTGCAAGTCTCTGTCTGTGGATGCAACAATGGCTCCATGCTACGTGGGGGGCCACTTTTTTTACGCGCCCCCGAAGACCAACATATATGCCGGACATTGATTTTCCTCCGTCAGTGCATATACCACATAATTTACCCCAGTCTATTCCTTTTTCACAGAAGTAGCTGTGAATCACATTGAACACATCTTCCCCTGTAGTACGCTCAGTTAATGCATGGCACAGCAACAGATTTTCTTCAAACTCCTTGTTGGGATTTACATACCTTGCAGTAACAAGTAAGATTGCTAGATCAGCAATGTCCGTGCTTTTATCAACTTGGATGGAAAACAAATCACTGTCTTTTAATTGCTCAACTACTTTTTCTTCAATGTACTCAGAAATGTCTCGAATTCGCCGTGAAACTGTGTTGTTTGACAGCGGGATGGAGTTCACCTTACGAACAAAGTCCTGACCAAACATACACTGAACAGCATCTTTTATACAAGGGGCTATCAAATCCTCACCGATTGTGTGGTTTTTACCACTTTTTGAAAGATGCTTCCAAAGCATTTACATTATCTCTATTAATTGATGCGAAATAAGAAGAAACTACGCCATCTTTCCCATAATTTTTTGAAAGTAGTTCAAAATAGGTAATTTCTGTTACTGTGTAAAATGTTTGGATTCAAGGTGGCGCAAAAGTGAGGAAGGTTTCATGCTACCATTACTTAAAACTTCTCCACAAACAACACATATTGGGTTTGGTCTTTCCTCCTTTCCAGTAAACGAAAAGCCATATTTCAAGTACTCAGATGAATATTTTCGTTTCTTTGAGGAAGTTCCAGTACTAGTACTAGATTTCTGAGGTTTACTATCACTGGTACTCACACAAGAAGAATTTTCTGCTGCTGATTCCCGGGACGTATTAGGCTTGCTAAGCATCTGACTGGCCGTATCAGTCTGATTTGTTTTAACTGATCCACTTTTTAACCACTTTTCCATCTTCTTGACTACAGTTAAATCGTTTACAAATCAGTCAAAAACTAATACGCACAATAAGCAAGTGAACTAAACAAACAATCACGTAACGAAGAGCAACAGACAACAACTACTCAAGCGAACCATGCGAGCACTGACTGACGACGTGACGGTAGCAGTGCATTGTGATAGAGGCTAAGTGAGTGGGGGAGGGGGAGCGGCAGAGGGCGAACTGAAATTGACGAGCGAGCGTGAGTCAGACCATCGGACGACTAGGCGCGCCAGTACTGTACTGTACTTTTCAACCACCACGTACGTAACGTATGGCAAAAAAAGTACGCCATTATCAAATATTTTCGGCGTACCCCAACCAGGTCGTTGCGTACCCCCAAGGGGTACGCGTACCCCAGGTTGGGAACCGCTGCTATAGATGGTATTGTAGAGTATTCATAACTCTACGGTCTTCCACTTGGAGTCACAAGGAGGGGGGAGAATGCTTGGGGATTGAAATCGTTGCCTCACTTCGATGGACGTGGTGCGACTGACGAGTTCCTTGCAGAACGAAACATATATATATGTCTCGCACTTCCATCAGGTGTGGCATCGATTTCAATATTTCTCTAACATTTATCCCTTGAAGGATAATGGAGCTCATATCTAGCTCTACTATAACATTCTCTTGATTAATTTGAATTTTTCGAATGAATGTTCTAGTGTTCATTTTCTTAAATATTTCATTCAGTGCCATAAGCACAAAAAATTTTCATTTCCTTAAAAATATCGCCGAATAGGCCCCAGCAATACGGGAATAAACGCGAGCGTACTACTAGCGCAACCTATTGACATTTAAAAACATCGTTCGATGATATTTGTCAAATAGACATTGCAATTTAGTAGATACCTACGGGTATAGAAGATATGTGAGATTTCGATGCTTTGTGTGTCTATAATCTGAGAGGTGTTTTGTACTGATTCCTCTAGATGTGTCTAAAATGATTCAGGCAAATCATCATTTTAAACATCAACCGAAGTTTCTCAAGTGTCGAATTGAAGGCCCTTTTATTTCAACAGTTATTATGTTTTCGTTTAAGGATATCAAGGAAACCAGCAAGTGGTACCCAGAGTAAACGTAATTAAACACATGTTTCATCTAAACTCAAATTTTATTTTATATATACATATATATATACATCGAAAACTAATCTATATTTCAATGGCGATGTTTGCAGCTAAGACCTTTTTTTCTTGGCAAAGAATATCACCAAGCAGTTTTATAGGTTTAATCAGTGGTCCCCAGAGTGAACGTAATTAAACGCATCCTTCATCTAACCTCAAATTTTTCAATCTCTCGTTCACTTCTGAGGTTATTCTGTTAAAAGAAGAATTAGCTGTGGAACAGAACGTCGTATTTTCTGCACCATTCGAAACGTAACCTGGAAAAGTTTTCAATATAAATAATATATCAACAGAATTTATTTATTTATCGATTTATTATTCCTGAAACACAGTGCTTTCGACCGAAAGGTGATTTTTTCAAGACATTTCAGGCTTGAAAATGAGCTAACGCTCGAAACATGTTGACTATTCATATTGTTAAATAAATCGTGAAACATTAAGCCAAGAGTTTAATTTAATTCAATATTTAATTATGTTTCAATAAGAGTTAAGCGAGAATTCAATCTCAGTCATGAAAGGTGAGATATTTTAGGGTTCAAAATGAACTGCAATAATGTACTTATTGCGTTTTTGAAGATTCTTAATCTCATAAACTGAATGCATGGAAATACCTTCACAACAAAAAGCAACCAAAATTTTTCTGATACTATCATGAAAGAGATAAACTTATATCTCTAATATGCACTTCTGCATTTTAGTATTCAATAACCAAGTCAAATTTATTTTTTGGGTCTTTTTATATGATATTTTCAAATTATTTGATTGTCAAAAGGTCACATCAGCCTTGAAAATATAATTGAACAAAAGCAATAACTCACCATTTTCAATTGTATGATCGATTCGAGGGTTCTTTTCATTCGATTGGCTCAATATATCGTCGGTAGGTAGAGGGCGATAACGCTTAACGATGTTTCTGCTCTCGTAGATCTGAAATACAAGTTTGGATATTCATTAATATAGTTTCATATTTTATAAGTATGTACTGCCAAGTTGAAGTGAATATGGCTCAACGAATTGGAAGTGAATTCTACCAAATTTTTTTATATGCTTTTTTTGTTATTTTATTATATTTTTGATTATCAATGTATTTTCATATTTTCAATGAAGTGAGTGTTGTTAGTAATGCGAGGAATGAAAGCTCATCAGAAATGAGTTCACTTGTTAATTCGGTATTTTATTATATTCCATTGAATTTTATTATATTATCGTTGAAGGCACACTTACTGCTACTGTCAATGTCGATGATATACGCAAGTTACTGCAAGGGTTCTACACTGAAATTCAGTGTAGATGAGTGTAATTTAATATATTCATAACATAAAAGACCAACGTAATACATATGATATATCTAACTAAAATTTGACATATATATATATATATATATATATATATATATATATATATATATATATATATATATATATATATATATATATATATAAGGAATGAAAAATTTTCTTGCGGTGAAAAGTACAAATGACAAAAACACAATTACCGGTATATCCCGCAACTCAATTGGAAGCAGCCGTTGTCACGTGTTTCGAGGTTATTGGCTCTCCTAAGAACGGTGTAGCCAAGTTCAAGGTGTACGAACCTGGAGATGGAATCCACATTAAAAGAACACACCTGCAAAGGAGGTCTCCACTGCTAGGCTTCCACGTGAACTCTCCGGGTTTAGAGATTTGGTCAACGTGGAAGCCACGAGATTTGTCACGTGGAAGCCTAGCAGTGGAGACCTACTTTGCAGGTGTGTTCTTTTGTTGTGGATTCCATGTCCAGGTTCGTACAACTTGAACTTGGCTACGCCGTTCTTAGAAGACCCAATAAGCTCGAAACACGGCTGCTGCTCCATTCGAGCTGCGGGCTATACCGATAATTGTGTTTTTGTCATATATATATATTTATATATATATATATATATATATATATATATATATATATATATATATATATATATATATATCAATTATGTATGTGTGTTACAGCAATAATTTTCAATATGATTTAGAGAATGCGGCATTGAATAGAAAAAATTCAAAGTTGCAACTACTCACTGAGCGATTAGTTATTGAGCAATAGATTCGTAGTTACCTTATCATACTTCGAATCATCGCCGCATTCCATCGGATCATCTGCACGACGTCTCTTGGTTGATAGACGTATTGGTATGAGTATCAGCTCTGGCTCCCTGACGCGCCTGTCAATATATCTGAGCACTTCTGAGGAGAATATGCCGTTCCAGGTCTTCCGGAGGCGAATCATCGAAAATTGGCATTCTGTGTCTGCCTATAATGAGGAATAATTTTTATGCTAACAACGAAAAAATGGATACAATACAATGATTAATTTCTTTTTCAGAATTTCAAATTTCAAATCCTTTAAATATGTATTCGTGTTATTGTACGAATTTTTACGAAATATTTACAGTTTCATCGAACAATAGTACGCTACAAATTCTCGAAAATAATTAATTGTTGTCTTAAGTTAGGGGATTTATATATATATAACCAACAATCGCCATTTATAACAATTTGAATGAAGTTATCTCGATTCTGAAGATTGATTATATTATTGATGAAAAATGTTACTATAGACAAGTAGTATACCTCTTAGTACTCTTAGTTATATTTAAACGTATGTTACTGAAGGTTTATACTATACAATCAGATGTTTCTTCAGATTTGAGTTTAACCAAATTGAAAGGTGAAATAAAATATCGTTACCTCATAATATACTCTACAAAATGTAGGTCCAATATTGCGCCCAAATAGGTTAATGTACGTTCCTCCAACATTCTTCACTATTGAATCAATGAGTTGAATAGTGAGAACTTTGCTGAAGGGTTCAACCTGAAACAGAAATTTCATTTTCAAATTTGAAATAACACACTTTGTATGTTCAATTCGGATTGAACCATATATAAACCATATCTATTTGTAAGATAATGAAGAAAAGTGTATTTTATTTAAAAACGACTCTAGATATGAAAGCAATGGAGGAATTTTATCTCAAAATCTAATTCAGACAATAAGTTACTCCTGTTTGAATAATGTTTATAAACTAATGTGCGGAGCTCTCTTTTAATATGTTTCATGAAATGATGATATTCACGATTCGTGACAAAATTTCAAGACTTAACAAAACAGTGCTAGATTTTTGGTTTAATGTTGAGGAGAAGATAGTATTCACCCTGATTATTATATGGATATACAAACCTTAGTTATATGATCCTCCACCACTGTCACAATTTCGGCAGCAAATGAGACATGGTCCTTTGCAAGTGATGTTAATATAAAAATGAGGGCGTTTTTCTCGCTAGCAAGCTCCTGCAAAGTAGCACCGAATTGCTTAACTGCTTTGTCCATTTCTATATTTGAAGATTCTGAAAATGAGAATGGAAATGATGAAAGAGAAACAATTTGTAGACACATTTTTAGATCAGTAGAGGAGAATTCTAACGTAACAATATTTTTAATTATGGCTAAGAATTTTCGAATCGAAACTTTTTTCTTAATGTTGAATAAGTTTCATTTTTCATTCGAATGCGATTTCACTGAAGAATATTTTACGAATTTGAATTATTTGCTTTCAAAACAATTACATGAAGTTAATGCCCCTAAATTTGAGTTTTCAAATGGGAATTGAAAAATGATCGAAATGAAAAAGAGGCCGATTTATAGACGAGGAAGAATGGAACGAAATAAATTGGAAGAATTTCTGATTACTATTCAGCATAATATATTTTTTTCGATTATTATTAGTTTGAACCTGTTGGCTGTATTCTTTTATCAATTTTTATAACTTAAGTAACACAACTGAACGATAAAATTTGACTAAATATTCATACAAATGTATAACTAATTTTTCTATATGGTGTTATGAAATTTTGATCAAGTATAGTAAAAATATTAACTATTTTTCAGCAATAACATATTTTAGTTGACGTTTCGTTGCGAATTGCAATTATGCCAAAACTAATTAATAATTATTGATAAGTTTCGACAAAATAGAAATTCCTAACGTAACGTCAACTAAAATAAAGATTTTTATATGTAAAAGATATGTTAATGCTGAAAAATATTGAAAAAAAAACCATATATATATATATATATATATATATATATATATATATATATATATATATATTATATATTTATTATATAATTTATATAATTCACATATATTATTATATAATTTATGTGAATGCATAAATATATAGTTATTGTACTTAATATAAATAATTTTCGGATTAAAGCATATATTTTCTAACACATTAATAAATACATTGAATTTTGAATAGGCGTAAGTATAAAAGTGCCGGCAATAGAGTTCGCTATCTGCTTCTTCAAAGTATGCCTACGCGTAGTATTCTTTTTCTTTTAAAGCTTTAAAGAGTGGTTAAATATATATTTCATCATTTTACAAATTGATGGTGGTATTTTTTCATGTTGATTCCATTGGATTCTAAAATATCTAGTTTTTTGTTTTTCTAAGCTACATGAATTATCTTGAAATTATCTGTATCTCAACATTTCTTCATGCTCGAGATAACTCCAATTTTACCTAACTCTTTCTATACTAATAACATACTTTTTCAGATGCAGATAATTCAGAGATGTTGCATGTAGCTTCAAAAGAAAAGAAATAAGATCTTTCAGAATTCATTGAAATCTATGAACATAATAAAAATACCACGGTCAAATTTCTGAACGACCGAATACTCGTAGATATAAGAAATTCATTTTATGAAGATTCCTAAAGCAGAAGAATGAAGTTAGGCCTAGGAAATACTTTGAAGAAGTTGAATGCGAATTATTTCTGGCAAATTGGTACTTTTTTTTTGATTTTTACCTACTTCTTTATTCATGTGATTGGAAATGAGGTATAATTTTTGAATTTAATAAAGTTATTCTGTATTCGCAAAATGACTAAAATAAGATGAAAAAACGAAGTGTATTTTCCCTATAACATTATTACTATTATTGAGAAAATACTTTTATCAAATTCTCTATTGACATTATAACGGACGCATTAGTTTCTGCATTATCACGAAGTAACAGAGATATCTATTTGATTTTTAAAATTTTCAGATATTAGGAAAATTGTCTCAATTCATAGAAGAAATTGATGGTTGTTGAAAATTAATTAAATTCATATTTTTTTGTTTGAAATAAATTCAAGGAAATACTCACATGATCACAAAGTGAAAGAATTACTTCAGATTAATGATCAACGAACTTCACAAACACACTTGAGTGATGATTTCGAAAGACTACTAGAGCTTTGGCAAATGGTTCAAATTTATAGAGAAACTCGGAAGAGGGATAAGTATAAAATTTGATTCTAAAAATCGAAAATAACATATTCTGAAAAGAATGATTTTTGATCACTTACTGATAAGCCCTTGAGAGATTATTGAGATTAAGAAATTGTTGATTGAAAAAGCTATTAACTTTCATCCTGAAAACTTACCTTTCTTGAAAATTAATTCCAGAATTAACCGAGAATACAGGTAAAAGAGAGTTTGAATAATGAATTCAGGTTAGGTAGCTTTAGGTGACCAATTCATAATATGATATACATAACAGGCTATTTTCAATGCCGAAGCTTCATGCTTGATGACTATTATACAACCAAACGTCCCAAAAATTAAGCCTCTTACATTGAAAATAGCCTGTTGATGCCAAAAATATTACAAATATAATTATCCCAAACAGGCAATAAAACCAATTTTGAATATATATATATATATATATATATATATATATATATATATATATATATCTTGAAATTGATTTATTGCCTGTTTAAGATATTTTATTCTGAAAGTTTTACAGGAATACAGGTAAAAGAGAGTTTGAACAATGAATTCAGGTTAGGTAGCTTTAGGTGACCAATTCATAATATGATATACATAACAGGCTATTTTCAATGCCGAAGCTTCATGCTTGATGACTATTATACAACCAAACGTCCCAAAAATTAAGCCTCTTACATTGAAAATAGCCTGTTGATGCCAAAAATATTACAAATATAATTATCCCAAACAGGCAATAAAACCAATTTTGAATATATATATATATATATATATATATATATATATATATATATATATATATATATCTTGAAATTGATTTATTGCCTGTTTAAGATATTTTATTCTGAAAGTTTTTAGCAATAACATGCTTTTTTTGATACGAAAATATTTATTTTTGTTGACGTTTCGTTGTTATATTACAACTTTGTCAAAACTAATGCATAATTGAATTTATGAGTTACCATAGATATCAAATGTCAAACTTATTTTTTAGAAAAATCAAATTAGTTTTTTAAATCTTCACTCGTTGATTTTCATTATCAGAGGAATATTTCTGGCTTAGCATTCGCTTCGGAAGTTTTAGTTTTCTTCACCATGAGGAAACCTCTGAGAAACTCATGGTAAGCTAAGTGATTTCAATAAGTGTGATTCATATATTCATATATATAATAACATATAGTTTTTTATATACTTATCCAGAATATGTATATTGTTGGTTTATGTGTGTGAAACTGAAGGTAGATCTGGAAAAAATGAGTTTTGAGATGTGATGTTTGGTGATTGTTGTGTGTTTATTCAACAAATGTTATTTGTGAGGTTCATTAAGTTGTTGTAAATAGAATTAAGATGTTTAATGTCTGTTCTTTCATTTACTTTCTGAATTTTTACGAATGTGTAACATTTCTAAAATTTCTCTACTTTTTTTGGCCCTTTCAGTTGCCAAAATTTTCGTATTTTTGTAATCAAAATAATTTTCTTTCTGTTATTTTATGTTTATGTAGGCTGTGATTTAAGTTTTTGCGTATGTATGCGATTTGATTCTTTCTTCGAGATTTTGTGCTGTTTGGCCGATATAGCATTTATTGCAATTGTTACACGAAAAATTATAAACTGTATGAGTTTTTCTCTGAGTTACAGTGTTACTTTTTAATTTTGTATATATTTCTTCGATTTGATTTTTGGCAGTATGTGCTATTCTTAAGTTATGAGGTTTTAATATTTTAGCAATGTTTGTACTTAATTTTGGAATAAATGGTAATGGAATGTAATTATTTTCGTTAGATTTACTTTTTTTGGATGTAAAGTATTATATAATTCATGAATTCTGTTTTTCATGATTTTGTTGATTAAATTTAATGGGCAATTATATTTCATGAGAAGAGTACGAAGTAAGTGTTTCACGCCGTAAACATGATGATGTTAATTTTAGTGATCTATCTATAAAATTAATTATTATATCTTTTTTCTGGAAATAGTGATGATTACTTACATATATAAATTTATGGTTCGTTGCGAATTTATTTCTTTTCTGTACCATCTTGTAAAAATTTTGTTATCTTTCCTTATAATTGTTATATCAAGAAAATTTAATTTTTCATCTTTTTCTTCTTCAAGTGTGAATTGTAATTTATTATGAAAACTATTGAAACGTTCCAGTATATTATTAATTTGATCTTTATCTGCTATTATCAAACAATCATCAACATATCTTTTATATAATAAAATATTTTCTTCCAAATCTTTTATTATATCTTCTTCTGAAAATTCCATTACTAATTGTGCAATAACACTTGATATTGGACTGCCCATTGCGACACCATCTAGTTGTTGATAAAATTCAGTTTTATATTGAAAAAAATTTGTTCCTAAAGTGAATTTTACTGCTGCAATGAATTCATTTTTTGGAATACAAGTGAAATTTTTAAAATATTCCATTTTAGATCTATTATGTTTGGAACGATTGCATTAGGTATATTAGTATATAGTGAGATTACATCTAAGGAATATACTTTATGATTTTCATTCAGTTGAAAATTTTTTAGATTATCAACTAAATGATAAGAGTTCTTGATATAAAATTGATTTTGATTTATTACATTTTTTAAAATTGAAGAAAGAAATTTAGGAAGATTATATAGAGGAGATTGAATATATGGAAAAATTGGACTTAATGGAATATTATTTTTATGTATTTTAGGTAAACCATAAAATTTGGGTGGTAAACTATTATGTTGTATTGACTCTTTAGATGTTTTTGGTGATATAAAATTATTTGTTTCCCATTTTTTTATTAGTTTGTTAGTTTCATTCTGTAAAGTTTTTGTTAGATCTCTCTTGATTTTTTTATACGTAATTGTATCATTAAGCATTTCGTTAATTTTTTGTTCATATTCAATAGTTTGTAGCACAATTAGTAATGGAATTTTTAGAAGAAGATGTAATAAAAGATTTGGAAGAAAATATTTTATTATATAAAAGATATGTTGATGATTGTTTGATAATAGCAGATAAAAATCAAATTAATAATATACTGGAACGTTTCAATAGTTTTCATAATGAACTACAATTCACACTTGAAGAAGAAAAAGATGAAAAATTGAATTTTCTTGTCATAACAATTATAAGGAAAGATAACAAAATTTTATTAGATGGTACAGAGAAGAATTAAATTCGCAAAGACCCTAAATTTATATAAGTAATCATCACTATTCCCAGAAAAAATTTTTACAGCATTATCAAGAATGATAATGCTGTAAAAGGTGAAACTAGTCGAATAAAGAATTGTTCAGTCAGTGATTTTTAGACAAGTTTTTCTTATTACCTCTCATTTAAATATGAACTATCACAGAGTAGATTCATCGTCCATTGATTTTACTTATAATTTAAGAATAGCACATACTGCCAAAAATCAAATCGAAGAAATATATACAAAATTAAAAAGTAAAACTGTAACTCAGAGAAAATCTCATACAGTTTATAATATTCCGTGTAACAATTTCAATAAAAGCTATATCGCACAAAATCTCGAAGAGAGAATCAAAGCGCATAAATACGCAAAAACTCAAATCACAGCCTTACATAAACATAAAATAACAGAAAAACATGATTTTGATTACAAAAATACGAAAATTGTGGCAACTGAAAGAGACAAAAAATAGACTGCGGTCCAAAGCAGTGGGGCGTAAGCCTGAAGACCTGGGTTCGAAAACTTTTGAAAAATGTAATTTCAATTCTAAAATTTAAAGATTTGTATTGCTGAATAAGAAGGGAAAAACCTCTGAATCATTCAGAAAATTGAATGATATTTATAACAGTCATAATCATACTCAGTATAACCAAAAACCAATTTGAATTTCTATATATTCAACTGAGTAACAAACTAACACATTAATATAATATATATATATATATATATATATATATATATATATATATATATATATAATATAATATATTAATATAATATATATATATATATATATATATATATATATATATATATATATATATAAATATATATATATATATATATATATATATATATATATATATATATATATATATATATATATATATAAATATATATATATATATATATATATATATATATATATATATATATATATATATATATATAGTATATGAAAAATATTTATATGTGAATTTGGAATCGAAATTACATCGAGTTATTCGAGTTATTAAAACCAACATTCGATTTGAAATTATATCTGGAAAATATGTAAATAAGTTGGTATTGACTTTAAAGAAATGTAATCTTTAAACTGACAAGTTGAAGCCAAAATTGAGAGTTTATCTAAATAATTTTTCTCGAAAGTTCATTCAGTTAAAAACTCTTCCTTATGAAACACGAATGTGAATTTTCTCATTTCGGAGTACAACTTCCTCTTCAGATGCTTTAATAACTGTTAATTTCGCATCTAAAGAGGAAGTTGTACTTCGAAACGCGCATTATTTAATAAATGAGAAAATTGAAATTTGTTTCTCATTATGGATATTATTTTTCTCCAAGTGTCGGCCTTATCAATCATCATCTCTTGTCTAAGATAAATTTGAATGAAAAACATAGGACACAATGAAAAATATATATGCAAAAAATACTTACATAATCACTAACTGAAAATTTCACGACAATTGAATAGTATATTACAACTGAAATTCACAAACACACTTGAAAAATGTTTAGGCAATACTAATAGAGAATTGTTGAAAATGAGATAGATATAGGGGTAGTTTAGGTAGGTAGGTAGTGTAGAATAGGGGTAGGATAGTATAGAGGGTAGGGATAGTGCTAAGGGCCAATCATTTTCTTCGCGGTCGATGTTCAGGCATAGAAGGACAATTTTTGTAATAATCGGGGCTACTGCGCATGATTTAATGAAATATTACTATATACTCTGAATGTTCACTGACACTGGCTTGTATCGCAACTCTATCAGTTTTTTCAGTTATCAGTTTTTTTATTTGATTTTAAAAATGGTTTGAAATGGAAGATAAAAGATATGCATCAATGAATGTCAATTCTTCAAAAGCGAAAATAAAAAAAAAGAGCTATAAAACCTGAAAAGGCAGTATGTAAGCACATAGCTTGTGTATGCTGTGCAATTGTAAGATTCTCTATGAAAAATTGAGCAAATGACTATAAAAAAGAAATAAAAAACGCATGAGCAAAAAAAAATGTAACTGAATGAATTCCCAAAGACAGCTGTGAATCCCAACTTTGAAGTTGAAAGATTTAATAGAAGGAAAATGAGTTAATATGTGTTTTGATCCACGTCCTGATACAACTGGACTACTGAACAATGGAATGACCGTGTGAGAAACAGTATTAATAATAGCGATGGCTATTTCACGAGTAAACCCTAATGATGGAACACTTTCTGTCTTCCTAAATATCCATGAACGAAAACATAATATATGTTGATTATGTTCACCTTCGATGTCCCACAGAGACGCTTGAGAAACTTCCGCTGATGATAAGATGTTGATTTGCCTGAATCTTTTCAGCCACTTCGTCTGGAGCCAATAAAACAACTTGCTAGGAGCAAGTGAAACGCTTTGGCAGGAACAAAATGTTGTTGGCTGGAGATATTACAATTAAAATTTATATAACTTTTTTATGTACAAACATATCAGAAAAACCAGTAAATTTCTTCATATTAAGTTTGTTGTTATTATTGAAGGGTTAACCACAGCCACGGCCACTTTTAATAAAGGCCTTTTAAAACAGAAACTTTTTCATGAGGTTTCAAAGACTCAGACACATAATGTAAATAGTTTTTTGTATTTTTGTTGCGAGCTGAAGCACTTGGTGTAACATTTAGATTTGCAGACAAATATTGAAGATATCTTTTTGTCGAAAAATTGGAGTCATTCCGCATTAAATCATGAGCACAAGGAGAAAGAGTGTATAACATGAATGACATAATTATTGTATCAGACGAGTATCGTTTCTTCCTTGGAGGTAATAATTTCATTTGATCAATCAAAATTCGAGGGTTATTTAAAGAAGAAGCCCTGTTTTCTGAAAAATCTTCAACTAAATCTCAACTAATTTCAATCGATGCCTCATTTAAATAATACAAACTTTTCTCGATTAAATAAGTGAAAGATTGATCCACACTGACTAGAGTATGTTTGTATCTTATCAACAAATTTTCTATTTGAGACCACCTATCCAATTTGAAGTCAATAGGCAAAATCTAACTTAAATTAGTGAACATCAACTTTTTTCCTTCCAAAAATACTGTTACTAACATGTCTTCATTCCCTGTAATTTGATACTTATGGTTATAATTTATTCACTTACTAAGAAAATAAAAATGAATTTTCTCGTTAACTGAACGCATTCTAACATTCCAACAATCAGGAATATTCATTTTACTGGAGTAATGAAGAATTAAATCTTGAAAATTGACAATTAAATCTGACTTTTCAAACATGTAATTCAAATTCTCATTTCGAGCTCAATAATTTGTCCGCCTTTCCTCTGGGTTTTTCCTAGGTGAGGGCATAATTTTTGACAAATAATGCGGTAAATTTGGAAAAATTGAAGAAATCGCGTGAGAGACTAAACTTGTTTTTGTAGGTATGCTTACTTACCCACTAGCTGAAACGAATTTATTTTCTCTGATGATGTCAGTTTCAGGAAAATGCAAGGCACAAACAACTGAATATTTTGTTGGATCTCAGTTATCTCGTGGTATAGATTTCATTAATTTACTCTTTAAAAATTCATTTTTAGGGAAACTGAAACACGATACTAGTTGCCCACCCGCTCGCAGGGTGCTGTTATAATTTGATTTCCAACCAGGAATGCAACAAGTTTTTGTAATTTTAAGAAAATATTCTTACTAGAAACTCACCTATTCCAAGCTTGAAACTTACTGAATCATCTACGGAATACTTATCCTCTACACTATATTCCACAAAAAAATTATTTAAGTAATCCGTACTCAAAACACAACACAAATTCGATTCGATTAAATCGGTTCACACAAAACACTTCGTTTTTATAATTTGATGTTACATCAAATCATCAACACTATCACCTAAATAACACTATAGAAAATTGATGAAGGATTAGAACTGAAATCGTAAAATATTCAACTTGAAACTACGAAAGTCTTAAACAACACAAAATTGATTTCGTTTCACTGAAATTTGTAAAAAAACTGAACACTTTGTTTTTTATAGTTTGATGTTGAGATTTCAACAAATTATCAACATCAACACTTGTATTACACTGTACACAATTGAAAAATATAGAATTCATAACAAAAGCTCAAATTATTTTACTTCAAACTGCGTAAGTTTTGGGAAGCGACCTATTTGCATTAGTATCCTAGGTCAACTAATGGCGGAGTGTTGGACCACTATCTTCTTTCAACAGATGTTAATTTTATGGCCTGTATTGTAAGTGGCTGTGCCACAGCATATATATGACCTCCGAACCATTCACAGCTATCTTGGGCATTAATAAACGTAGTCGAATATCATAACTTTCAGAGAATATTGAAATCGGTAGATACATTTGATGGAAAGTACAAGAAAGTTTACTTTTGTGTTCTATAAGGAGTGATCAGTTGAACCGTTGCGAAACAAACCAAAGGCATTGAATTCAATTCACAAACACTTTTTTGGGTCTCTAGAAGATATAAATGAATAGAAATGCAGTATGCGTATAATAATAAAATCCTGGGCGAAGTCTAGCATTACTGATCAACTTTTAAGACTTCCAAATACAATTACGGAAATTCTTACGCAAAACTTAGCAATCTATACAAATAGTAGTACAAGCCTGTCAATTGATGTTACGGCTAGGAGTTAAAAATCACACCATTTTTAGCAGAAATTAAATATCAATGTTACAAAAAGCGAATTGAAACAGGATATCGATAAATTTAGAGTATGACAATTACAATAATGAACCTGATGCTTTACTATTAATTACAATATATACAAAGGATTCAAATGACAAAAACACTCGCTAATGTAGCCAGCATTTTTTCAAACATTTTTTCAAACTCTGCATAGATTTACTTCTGATATCAGGCAGAACAAAATTATAAAGTTTTGCTGAGCTTTACGATAAGCATCTTTTTAATAATATGTGTTCATCCTTAAGTAAGTGTAAGTAAGTAAGTGTTCTTGCCGATTCAAATATAAGAAATTTTAATGATATAATCAAATATTTAAATATATTTTTCCATGTTGCATTTATGTCTTCACAAGCTGTACATATGTATTGATTCACTAGGTCGATTATGACGACCATATTATGACAACAAACGATACACATTTTTCTTAGATCACGAATTTTCATAGTAAATTTCAAATTCGTAATCGTTGCTCGTTTTAAGTCTTTCCGTGATGAAATGCCAGAGTGTACTGAGAACTTTTGAGTTTGACAGATAACATTTGGATGCCATTACCAACCAGTGCCGCCAACCTGAGAAACTCTTGAAAAATCACCCATTACTATATATATATATATATATATATATATATATATATATATATATATATATATATATATATATATATATATATATATAGAAAATGAACTGAACACTAGATCATTCATTTGAAAAATTCAAATTAACTAAGAGATTGTTATAGTAAAGCTAGATATATGAACTTGTACGATGTGATGTCTCCATCATCCTTCAAGGGATAAATGTCAGAGAAATATTGAAATCGATGCCACACCTGATGGAAGTGCCAGACATATATGTTTCGTTCTGCAAGGAACTCGTCAGTCGCACCACGTCCATCGATGTGAGGTCCAACGATTTCAACCTCCAAGCATCTTCTTGTGACTCTAAGTGGAAAACCGTAGAGTAATGAGTACTCCACAATTCCATCTATAGGAATCAGTAAAAAAAACACCTCTCAGATTACAGACTCGCCAAGCATCGAAATTTCACATATCTTCATATACCCGTAGGTATCTACTGAATTGCAATGTCTATTTGACAAATATCATCATACGATTTTTTTCAAATGTCAATATGTAGCGTTAGTAGTACGCTCGCGTTTATTCTCGTATTTCAGGGGCCTATTCGGCAATATTTTCAAAATATATTTTTGAAAAATATATTTCCTGAAAATATTTTTCAAATGAATGTTCTAGTGTTCATTTTCTCAAATATTTCATTCGGTGCCATAAGCACAAAAAAATTTCATTCCCTTATATATATATATATATATATATATATATATATATATATATATATATATATATATATATATATATATATATATATATACTAGCTGACCTGGCGAACATTGTACGCCCATATATCTTCATCTGAATATTTTTCAAAAGGACATGTTCTACTATTTGTGCTACACTATCTTGTTTTTAATATTTATCCCGTGTGGAGTCAGGGAATTTTACTCTCTTCCGAAGAGAGTGCAATAGTTCCTGTTATTTCAAAGCAGTCGAATTATCAAAAAAATTCATATATTAACACGTTTGATATATTGATAGTGATTAACCTGTCCGTTCTTTAGTTGGAGAGATTATTCTGGAGAGTCAATGGAAGTTTACTTAAATTTCGGCCAGCTCTTAAAATGTTTCTTAGAAATATTTTTAGAATTAGGGTTTGTTTTATAATGAGAAATATGAGTTGGTAGTTGGACGCCATGAGACCAAACAGGCATACTTTGCAGATAATCTCAAGGTAACAAAATTAGTATGCAGAATGCTATTGACGGCACAAACTTATATCTTAGCTAATATTTTTGATATCAGTCGACTTGAGGTGAACTACTACGAACGCAATGTTCTTTGTAGCTATACAACTCCTTCACCAATATCGTCAATCAGGTAGTACGTAATGAATTGAAAAACTCCGGTTGCAATTAGTGTATCGAAAATCCAGGTAGCCCGTAATGAAGCAAAAATCTTATAGAAGGTAGAAAACATCTGGTAGTACGGTGCGTATACAAGTTCGGCCGATTAGTTCCTGGTACATGCGCAGGTACTTAACTTAGGGATTGGACCTTTTTAATTCCTTCTCGTACACCGTAACACTATTAAAATCAAATTTGAGACCTACATCCACAGGTGGATTGAAAAATACGAAATTGTATCTGTTGCTTCTTTTTACATTTTAAGTATGATAATATTACATTTTTGTATCCTCGAAAGAAAAGTGAACTATGTCGCAAAAGGTAAATTTTTCTGTAGAGACAAATGAAATTTACAGTTTCAATATGCTTCTCATAAGTTTCTTCTGACTACAATCTACTTTGCATTCATTTTTACTTGTTTAACTCACACTCGGTAATACATTTTATATAGAGTTTGAAGCGTTATGTAAGATAATACCAATTCTTCTTTTTCAGAAATGTTGAACTTTTCTTTCAGATTACACATTTGTAAATGACTGATATTCTACCATCTCAAACGACTTAAACCTATAAATTTATATGAGTTTTTTTTTATGATGAAATGCAAAATAGGAGAAAGGTGTGAAGGTGAAGTGAAAGAGAAAACGCACATATGACTTTAGTAATTTAATGTAACACCATATATGTAATAAAAAATTTAAAATCAATCTGGAAAACAATTAATAGCTTAATCAAAAAAATATGGAAATAAATTACTTATATATAATGAATAAAATACATTAAAAGTAACATTACATGTGAATAACAATAGTCTTATTATAATTTCCATACCATTAAAAAATGCGTGTCAAGTTAAAAAAATAAATATCTTTAAACTGAATATGTGAAAACAATAGTCCTATAAAATAAATATTTAAGCATTATGAACAAATGCGTGTCAAGTTACCTGCTCTAATCGGCCGAAAGTGAATACTAGAAATTTGGGGGTCCGGCCGAAACTGAACATTTTAATTATAACTAAATCGGATTAAGGCCGAACTTGTATTCTCCGGTAGAACGTAGTGGGGCCGTATAGAACAGGCTTAACATTAACAAAGGAGTTCGGGGTCAAATCTGTCCCGATGCCCTTATGCCAGAGTTAACAAATTTTTTCGTTAAAGCACAATAAAAGACTGTGAAAATACAAAATTAAATAACTTTACTACTAAGGTAGCTTCGATACAGAAATATTTTATCGAACCCGCGATGTGTGACGATGAAACAAATGCTAACATAAGAATGATTGGTGTGCAAACAACCCTGAAGAAAATATTCTAAATTTGAAAATGCAATCAAAACTACTAGTTAAATAGATTGAACAAACAGAATAAGCTTTATTATTCATTCGAAAATTAAGGTGAAAAGATAAAAACTAAAACCAAATGGCAATGACGTTCAATTGTGAGACTTTCATATGAAGAAATAACTCACCGAAACCCATTTTTATTTCACGATTTTTAAGCATAATTTTTATATTCGGTAACCAAAAAAGATAGATCACTTCAATGATATCAATTCCCGTATCAGGTACACATTAGAACGAGTAGTTCTTATAGCGTCGTCTTGCGCACATCCAGCAAGTACGTATTTAAAGTACAAAGAGAGATACATGGTAACTTCGAAACCCAGATATCCTTTGTTTGATGCACGTTTGTATTAATTGTTTGAAAAAGCTCAAAAAATGCTACTATATATATATATATATATATATATATATATATATATATATATATATATATATATATATTAAAATTAATTCATTGCATGTTTAAGATAGTTTAATAATATCAAATAACGGAGAATATATCAAGTCAACTAGGTGGTTCAACAAGATTTCACCGTTTTTGTTACTGGAATGCTCGAATATGTTTAGCGGTTGAGAATAATTCATTTCATTTATTCTGGGAATTTTTGCATAATCTGGATTTCACTTAGTTGTAGAAAAGGGTGGTGGTTTTCTCGGAAATGATTAGCGAGTGTTTTTTTTAAAAAAAAAAAACGGTTGGTGTTCCTTGAATATTATGTCAAATGACCGACTCTTTTGACCTATGTACACTTGTTCACATACAGGATAAAATATCTTGTAAACTCCTTAACCCTCAAATTTCGAAGACACATGTAAACTGTACTTATCCATGGATGGAAAAATCATGGATTTATAATTACTGTGAACCCTGAAATGAGTCGACCGTATTGGGCTAATCTGAAAGTAGTTGTATGCTGTATAACATATAATCTATAACCTGTTTGTACTAAGGTCTGTAGTCGGTTTTGGAAAATCGAAGCGCATCTACTATTCGAGTTTTCTGCCGATCCAGTCATATGGTTCAATTTTTTGGTATAGTGCTGGCCCGATGGATAATATTTGGGTCCTTTACTAACGAACTCTACCCAGGATCAGTTAGCGTTCATCTTGTCGTGGTTCCTTTGATAAGTTGAACGTTTTAACATTTTATGGCTTTCACTCACAGAAAGTATAAGTCATTATTTATTATCAGGAGTTGTGAACCAAGAAAATTAAGTAAAATGAATAATAATAATAATAACTTTTATTCATACTTTCAGCTTAAAAATACTTGTATAGGACACGTTTCTAACATACACAAAAACAAGTTATCTATAAATATACCAAATAAATGAAAAAGAGAAGCAAAGGAACATCAAATAATTAGTTATATGCCAATTCATATTGAAATAAAAATATTCTTGCTTAATTTAAAATCACTTTTCGTTGAGCAGCATTTTAATTTCCCTCTTAAATTTACTGTATTCCAAAACCTTCAATCTATCGGGCAGATGATTAAAAAATTTGATACCATTGTACATAGGTGACTGCTCGAATCTAGAAGTTCGATGTTTTGGAATACATAATGTTTCTTTGTGTCTTGTGTCATACTCATGAAACTTCGAACACTTTGGTGACACATTTCTACGGGTGTACAACAGACAGCCAAGAATATAAATACATGGGAAACACATTATTTTGTTCTTGATAAAAGAGGGTCTACAGGTCTCCCCAGCTTTCAAGTTGAAAATCAATCGGATTATCTTCTTCGGAGCAACAAATACCGAATTACTAAAAGAGGAGTCACCCCAAAGTACGACGCTGTAGTTGAGGTGACTGTGCACTAGTGAATAATAGGCATTCATTAAGGAATCCTGTGGTTATATAAGTTTTATACGCCTCAAAGCGAAAAATGCTCTACTAAGTCTCCTACAGACAAAATCAGCATGATCTCTCCAACTTAAATTCTTATGAACATGTATCCCAAGAAACTTGATACATTGAGAAGGTTTCAACTCAATGAACTGCAGATTTAGGGCTAGCTGGGGATCAGAATCCCTACTCTGAAAGTAGACGAGCTCAGTCTTGTTTGAGTTCAATATAAGGGAGTTACTGGAACGCCAGTCGGTGAAGTATCCGACTAGTATTTCACAACCTGTCCTTAGTTCGCTTAAGGTTTGTGCAGAAACTATAAATGAAGTATCATCGGCAAACAATGCAATCTTAACACCCCGAAAATCAAAAACATGGCTGCCGACATAGTCAGGTAAGTCATTAATGAAAATAATGAATAATATTGGTCCCAGGACTGAACCCCTGAGCACCCCCATTTCTGCAGGGTACCTTTCTGTGCTATGTTGCCCCACCCGCACAATCAACCATCTGCTGGTCAAAAAACTTTCAATCCATTGGAGGAAAACGCCCCTGAAACCAAGATTGAACAATTTATTCACTATAAAGGTGAAGCTTAAGCATTCGAATGCACGAGATAAGTCAGAAAAAAACCCGTTCACAAAAGTTCCATCATCTTAACAACTATACACAAAGCTCACCGTTTCAGTTGCCGCAAACTCCGTAGATCTACGAAACCGAAAGCCGTGCTGACAACTTGTTATAAATGAAAACTTGTCCAAATATTTCAACATTCTGTCAAAAACCAATTTCTCCATAACTTTAGATAAAGAACTCAATAATGAAATTGGTCTATAAATATTAACGTCATCTACAGCATTTTTCTTATGGACGTGTATGACCACAGCTGCCTTGAGTAAGGAGAAAAATCTGCCTGTAGAGACCGAAACAATAATCAAAAGTGCAAGATGTTCTAATATATAAGGAGCCATAATCTTCAAAACTTTCACCTGCATTCAATTATAATGTCGAAATAGATTACAGTTTACAGGAAATCGTTGCTATTGGACCAATGAACGTTGTGTGTCAATATTGCAGGGCAGTGTTATTGATAAGAAAATACTAGCAAGGATGCGACAAAATATTGCGTGAAGAGTCAATAAAAAGAGATACTGTTGTAGAGCCACTAGAGCCACTATATTCATTGGTTTCCGGGAATGGCCTAAATTCTGAATATTTTCGACTTATATCCAGCAAATATCTCATATAATTAATGGTGAGATATATGGGACTAGTACTTGATACTAAATTAGGAATATACCGTTCAACTATAGAACGGACCGGCTAATAACTTTCAATACATCGAACGTGTTAATATAAGAATTTTTTGATAATTCGACTGATTTGAAGTAACAGGAGGTATTGCAGTTCCCTCATAAGTGAGTAAGTCCCTGGCTCCACACGGGATAAATATTAAAAACAAGATAGGGTGACACAAATATTGGAACTATTGGAAATGTCTTTCCGGCTTTTTGAAAACTATCCAGAGAAAAATAAATGGGCGTACAAAGTTCGCCGGGTCAACTAATATATATATATATATATATATATATATATATATATATATATATATATATATATATATATATATATATATATATATATATATATATATATATATATATATATAATTGAATGTTTCACGACTGTAGATATGTATTTTCAGTGTTTAATTGGGGTTGCAGTCTAGGACAGGAAATCAGTTAACTCTGTAGTATAAGCTTTCGAAAATGTTATTTTCTTCTTCAGTGCTAAAACAGTACAAAAATTAACAGTTTATATAGCAAGGCACTATAGAAAATTTTTCTTACCATTACTGCGATAACTTCACAGTAATGGTAAGAAAAATTTTGTCGGAAAAATGTCCAAAAGTACATTAATATTTTGTATTTTGAAAATAAGTACAAGTTTCCCAAATACTGTTATGAATATATACTGACGAGTATATATTCATAACAGTTCGACAGGATATACGAATATATGCAGGATTTGCCGCATATATTTCGTTCTGAAAAAACGATACTCAGCTTGAGAAATCAACGGATGTTTGTGAAGCGACAGTGAGAATATCAAAAAGAAATGAAAAATTGTTTTTTCAGTTTATATCGAATGTTGGTCGAGAGAATGTTGATTTCCTGGATAATGTTACCAAAATTATTGACGTTTATTCGTACTCTATTTTCATTGATATTATTTCTATTGATATTATGGCTATTTTTTCAATAGAATGATGATATTTTATATGAAGAAGGCCTCAATCTGCATTATTGTTTTAATTCATCATTATTTAGTCCATTTTTCGGTGAGACCAATGAAATTCAATTCAATGTTTTTTCAGATGATGAAAAGTGTACAGGTGTTAATTTAAAAACGTTTCTATTATTTATACATTAATGTAGTATCGATGTGGTTTCGAAAAGGCGTGATTGCTCCATACTCGGAGCGGATATTGTTATGTAATAAAATGAAATTGATAACTAATATTTGAGTACAGGAATTTCTTACAATAATTTGAGGATATATTGAAAATAACGATATAGGTATAGCTTAAAACAGTTAAACCAATTACTACAATGTGAGACTGATATCTTTGCATTTATGAATAATTATATTCTCAAACTATTGTAATGAATTCCTGTACTTAAAAAATTTGTAATCAGTTTCATTTTATTACATAAATATCAAGTAAGGATAGCATAAGCTAAATTTAACCCTGTAAAATTTGTTCTACAAATTTGATGACATAATGATGATAATAACGAAGACGAAAATATTATCTATCTATATCAATATAAGTTCGTGTATCAATCTTGTAAGGTTGATATAAACTCGCAACCGAAGTGTGGAATAAATCGAATCAAACTAACAGTTAGCAAGACTTGTAATACTTTCAATACTCTCGCAGCAAGACCAATACTCAGTGTGCAAGAATAATATATATATATATATATATATATATATATATATATATATATATATATATATATATATATATATATATATATATATATATATACATTAAAAACTAATCTATATTCAAATCGGAAATGAATTCTACCACTTTTTTAATATGCATTTCTCGTTATTGGATTATATTTTCTATTATCAATGTATTCCCATATTTTCAACGAAGTGAGTGTCGTAAGTAATACGAGGAATGAAAGCTTATCAGAAATAAGTTCACTTGGTAATTCGACATTTCATTGTATTTCATTGAATTTTATTATATTATGGTTGAAGGCACATTTGTACTGCCAATGTCGATGATATACGCAAGTTACTGTAAAGGTTCTAAACTGAATTCAGTGTGGATGATTGTAATTTGATATATTCCTAACTTAAAAGTCCAACGTAATACGAATGATTCATCTAACTAAAATTTGACTAATACGAAAGAATATTACCTACAGCAGATATGACTATGGGGCATTTCACGTGAAGCGGACAGGAAAAAAAAGTGAGGATCTGAAAATCGATCATATTCGCATCATTTATACTTCTAACACGTATGAATGTGAACACAAAATATTTTTTATGTATAATGTATATTTCACAAATTAAGGGTTTCTGATGGATTGACGTAATTGTAGTATCAATTTTTTGAAAGTAGTTTTTCCAATTTAACAAATTTAGAATAAAACATTCAACATAGCGATACATATTGAAAAAATAATGTTCTCTTAAACAATAAAATGAAATTAAAAAAAATGTTTATGTCCAAAATCGGAAGTAAACTTTTCAAACTTGATTTTCAGTCCCTTCAACCAACCTTTCCCTCTCAAAATAAAGCATAAAGTATACTTAAAATACCCTAGAAAATTCAAGATGGGTTCTCTATTAGTTTAGGAGTTAGATTGATTAGTATACATACGCGTCGCAATGGCCGTGATATCTAGCGCTAGCTTAAATCGGTTGGTGTGCGCGAAACAACATGTCTTGTATAATTGCTATGATATAATAATTAAAGCATGATAAAACAACATCGTAACAACGCAAAAACTAGTTTATTTTGTAATTTTTGCAACTTCACAATGGGAATATATGCTAGAACTAGTCCTTTCCACAAGAAGGCTACTGGTTGTTGGAATAAAGCTGTGAACTCGTCGCAATGGGCGTTATATCTGACGCTTGCATAAGTCGAGTAAGTTTTCGCGATATTGTATCAAAAATCGCAACTTTATGAATATTTTATCTCGTTTTAGAGTATTTAACCTCTTACAAGGATGTGGAATAAATATTATTAATATAATATTATAGCTTTCGCACGCCCGGTATGTCCAATCTTTATAAATTATAGCCTATGTTTTATTCTGATGTCTTAGCTATATTACTGCAAGGTTTCATAGAAATAATTATAATAATTAATTATAATAATTCTTGTTATTATAATGGCGCCATATGGTGATCGATGTTTCGATCCATTTCCATTGGTACTTCATCGAAAATAAAAAAAATTAAGGAAAATATCTGATTGTTTAGCTCAAAACTGGGGCTTTTCACGAGAAATTTACGTATGTGCCTCCTATAGGAAACGACTTTCAAACGAAACACCTCCACTAGCTAATGAAGACATTATGCAATGCAGTCAAACATCTAGTGAAACTTCGCAAAATATTCAAGATGAGTTTTATCTTCTGATAATTTTGTAGGTGAGTTATGCGACACTTTGGATCATTTGAAACCTCATGCTTACATTGCAGAGGAACAGGCGCTTTATTTTAAAACTCTGAAGGAGACTATCGATGAAGGTTGAATTCTCGTACAGAGTGATTTTGCAGAAACTTATAGTTTTGTAATCCAAGATGCTGCTCAATCTTTTCTTTAGAATAACTAACGAACAGGCAACCATTCTAACGTCGCCGTCGGTTAGAACTACATAGACGGTAGTGAAGTAAAGCACGGTAGCATTGTTATGGTTTCTGACGACTTGAAGCATGACACAGTCACTTTCTATGCTTCCAAAAAGGTACTACATAAGCATTTCTTAGAAAAATCAAAAGTTGGATTTGAAATTACATTCACAACCGACGGAGCTTCCCAACATTTCAAAAGCAGATTACACTTTGTGAATCTGTTTTATGACAAAGACAGTTTAAATGTAGATGCAGAGTTGAATTTTCATGCAACGTCTCACGAAAAGGGGCCATGCGATGGTCTAGGAGAGAATTTTGTTGCAAATTTCACAGCTTTATTTTAACAACCAGTGGCCTTCTTGCGAAAAGGACTAGTTCTAGCATATATTCCCATTGTAAAGTTGTAAAAATTACAAAATAAACTAGTTCTTGTGTTGTTACAATATTGTTTTATCATGTTATAATTATTATATTACTGCAATTATACAGGACATGTTGTTTCGCGCACATCAACCGATCTAAGCTAGCGCCAGATATCACGGCCATTGCGACACGTATGTACCTATATTAATCAATTTATCTCCTAAACTAATGAAGAACCCATTCTGAATTTTCTATGGTATTTTGAGTAGGTATACTTTAGTCTATATTTTGAGAAAAAAATTGAAAAACAAATGGTTGAAGTGATTGAAATTCAAGTTTGAAAATTTTACCGGTTTTGGACATGAAAAACATTCTTGTTTTCAAATTTCATTTCATTGTTGAAAAGAACAGTATTTTACCAATAATGTATCGCTATGTTGAATGATTTATTGTAAATTTGTTAAATTGGAAATACTACTTTCAAAAAATTGAAATTACAATTAAGTCAATTCTTTAGAAACTCATAATTTTTGAAATATACCTACATTATACATAAAAAATATTTTGTGTTCACATTCATACGTATTAGAAGTATAAATGAGCCGAATATGATCGATTTTCAGAACCTCACTTTTTTCCTGTCCTCTTCACGTGAAACGGACATCTTCTATGTGAAACATGCGATGTCTGCATTAGCCTACAAGGGATAAATGTTAGAGAAATTTGAAATCGGAATAGAGTAGGAAAACATGAATACGTTCTAACAATCTATTGATTCTTGAGATTAAGGTGTATAGTATTCAATGCCTCATATATGCATTCGAATGAAATGCCTACAAAGGTTCTACGTACTCTTACTAACGTTCTCATTACTAGTAATCTAGAATGCTGAGGATAGTTTATACGTCTTTTCTTCGATAGAGGGAGCTCACATGACTTTTCATGATATAAGGTTCTCATTCGGATGTAGAACCTTTGGACGTTTTGAAAGTAATCGATTATTGATTCATTTACAATAATGTCTTATTATCATTTAACAAGTTCGATGATTTTTCGAAGCGCACTTAATATTCACTCTCGAAAGTGAAAGGTTCGTACGCGTTAACATCATTTGAGGTCCCTGAGAATTATATTTCGATTAAGAGTGTCAGTATTTACTACTGCTATATATATATATATATATATATATATATATATATATATATAAATATACATATATATATATATAAATATACATATATATATATATATATATATATATATATATATATATATATATATATATATATATATATATTTCAATTATGTGTGTGTGTTACAGCAATAATTTTTAATATAATTTAGAGAATGCTCCAATGAATAGAGAAAATTCAAAGTTACAGATACCCACTGAACGATTAGTTATTGAGCAATAGATTCGTAGTTACCTTATCATACTTCGAATCATCGCCGCATTCCATCGGATCATCTGCACGACGTCTCTTGGTTGATAGACGTATTGGTATGAATATCAGCTCTGGCTCCTTGACGCGCCTGTCAATATATCTGAGCACTTCTGAGGAGAATATGCCGTTCCAGGTCTTCTGGAGGCGAATCATCGAAAATTGGCATTCTGTGTCTGCCTATAATGAGGAATAATTTTTATGCTAACAACAGAAAAATGGATTCAATACAATAGATAATTTCTTTTTCAGAATTTCAAATCCTTCAACTATGTATTCGTATTATTGTACGAATTTTTACAAAATATTCACAGTTTCATCGAACAATAGTACTCTACAAATTCTCGAAAATAATTTATTGTATATCTTAAGTGAGAGGATTTATATATAATCAACAATCACCATTCTTAAAAATAATAATTATTTCTTAGATTTATAACAATTTGAAGTTGGATTTGAAATTATATTCCCAACCGACGGGGCTTCCCAACATTTCAAAAACAGATTACACTTTGTGAATCTGTTTTATGACAAAGACGGTTTCAATGTAGATGAAGAGTTGAATTTTTATGCAACGTCTCACGAAAAGGGGCCATGCGATGGCCCAGGAGAGCATTTTGTTGCAAACCCGGTTGCGCCTACAGTCACCATTGCTGGAACCAAAAAGTTTCACAGCTTTATTCCAACAACCAGTGGCCTTCTAGCGAAAAGGACTAGTTCTAGCATATATTCCCAATGTAAAGTTGTAAAAATTACAAAATAAACTAGTTCTTGCGTTGTTTCAATGTTGTTTTATCATGTTATAATTATTATATCACAGCAATTATACAAGACATGTTGTTTCGCGCACATCAACCGATCTAAGCTAGCGCCAGATATCACGGCCATTGCGACACGTATGTACCTATATTAATCAATTTATCTCCTCAACTAATGAAGAACCCATTCTGAATTTTCTAGGGTATTTTAAGTATACTTTAGGCTATATTTTGAAAAAATAATGGAAAAAAAATGGTTGAAGTGATCGAAATTCAAGTTTGAAAAATTTACCGGTTTTGGACATGAAAAAAATTCTTGTTTTCAAATTTCATTTCATTGTTGAAAAGAACAGTATTTTTCCAATATGAATCGCTATGTTGAATGTTTTATTGTAAATTTATTAAATTGGAAAAACTACATTCAAAAATTTGATATTACAAATAAGTCAATTCTTTAGAAATCCATAATTCGTGAAATATACATTATACATAAAAAATATTTTGTGTTCACATTCATACGTATTAGAAGTATAAATGAGCAGAATATGATCGATTTTCAGAACCTCACTTTTTTGCCTGTCCGCTTCACGTGGAATGCTCCTATGTGAAACATGCGATGTCTGCATTAGTCTACAAGGGGTGAATGTTAGAGAAATTTGAAATCGGAATAGAATAGGAAAAACATGAATACGTTCTAACATTCTACTGATTCTTGAGATTCGAGGTGTATAGTATTCAATGCCTCATATATGGATTCGAATGAAATGTCTACAGAAGTTCTACATACTCTTACTGACGTTGTCATTACTAGTAATCTAGAATGCTGAGGATAGTTCATACGTCTTTTCTACGATAGAGGGAGCTCACATGACTTTTCATGATTTAAGGTTCTCATTCGGATGTAGAACCTTTGGACGTTTTTCTAATTTTCACCTATCATTGTTTTTAGTTAGTACATAAGAATATTTTTACATCTAGAATTTAATTCAGCTTAATTTTCAAAAAAGAGACGTTCCTGTTTGACGGTCTTTGGCCATACCTTTTATTCCTAGTTAGCCGTAAGTTGTAAATCATAATTTTTATCAGTGGAATTGTATAAACATCTTTTTCAGAGTCCTGATGAAGACTGTAAACAGAGTCGAAATATAGACAACAATTATATATATATATATATATATATATATATATATATATATATATATATATATATATATATATATATATATATATATACTTGGTTCTCGGAATGAGCCGCGTTCTAGATTTATATAATCTCGACGTTTCGGCTTCCGCTGTGAAGCCATCTTCAGGAGTTGGAATAAATTAGTAAAGGAAAGGGTTACTCGGTTACGTGGCCTCAATCTGCCTACACCACGAACTGAGTGAAGGAAAATGAGGAAAGGTTACCTGGTTACGTGGCCTCAAACTGCCTACTCCACGAACCAAATGAGGGAAACTAGGAACGATAAGAAATGATTCGGTTGCATGGCCTCAATCTGCCTACTCCACGAGCCAAATCGTTTATAATAGTTAACTCCGAAGTCTCAACCTGCCTACTCTTCGGAGTCAACTCAACAGGAGTCAACAGTTGACTCCGAAGAGTAGGCAGGTTCAGACTTCGGAGTTAACTATTATAAACGATTTGGCTCGCGGAGTAGGCAAATTGAGGCCACGCAACCGAATCATTCCTTATTGTTCCTAGTTTCCCTCATTTGGTTCGTGGAGTAGGCAGATTGAGGCCACGTAACCAGGTAACCTTTCCTCATTTTTCTTCACTCAGTTCGTGGAGTAGGCAGATTGAGGCCACGTAACTGAGTAACCCTTTCCTTTACTAATTTATTCCAACTCCTGAAGATGGCTTCACAACGGAAGCCGAAACGTGGAGATTATATAAATCTAGAACGCGGCTCATTCCGAGAACCAAGTTTTATACATACTTCTGACCGCGGAAACCTTTCTGAACATATATATATATATATTATTTATAGAACATATATATATATATATATATATATATATATATATATATATATATATATATATATATATATATACTTGAAAGATTTTTAATTCTTGAACCGTTTCAACAATATTCTAGAATTTAGGATTTCTTGGGAATGCTGGTTCAAAGTAGTAGTTAATACTCCATTAAAAAACTTTTTATTCCAAAACGTTTCGACCAACACATGTAAAAACTATCAATGACAAAAGCACAAAAACTTCAGTGAAAGATCTCACTATAAACTGGCCAACCAGAAGAATCGACGAATATTCCTTCTAAGATGCAAAAGTGATGACTTAAATCCTGTTTTCTTGGAACTTAGTGTAAAACAATTTCAATTTGTCTCTGTAAACCTGAAGAGGTAATTTCACGACAATATTTTGAGAAGTTTTGAGACAGGTATACTGAAATTATTGATAGCTGACACATTAAACCATATTAAAATTTTAGAGAGGAATATATGCATAAATAAAAGTAAATTACATGGTATTTTTCCACCAAACCTATATAAGGCGTTTCTGAATCATGAACAAGACAAATATAACATGACATTTGATAAAGTTAAACAAAAAAACATCAAAAAATTAATAATTAACTTAAAAACAAAAAATTGCAACCCAAACAAAATCAATGCAGAAATTGAATGGTTCGGTAATTTGATAGACGTAAACATTCCTGATTATGTTACCGAAACTTTGAGTTTAGGATCGAATTTCGCTTATGCGATTCAAACAGATCGCGACATACCAATTCCAGAAATAATTTCTACTATTGGAATCTCCACAACGAAGCGGATAAATGATGGAAAAAACCAGATCAGAGCTTCTTTCTGTGAAATGTTGACAAATTACAAGAGAAAGCTCAACTCAAACCAAATCAATGAAAAGGGAAAATAAACCAACAACCTTAATACAGAAATTAAAAACAAAATTGAAAAAAGACCTGACAAATCTAATAAAACGGTTATAATGACATCCAAGGAATATGCTAGAAAAATGGAATCACTACTAAACGAAGGGCACACTTTCCAGAAGCAAAACAACGAACTTGTAAAAAATGGGAAACGAAAAACTTTATTTCTCCAAATTATGCCAAAAATTTGAAAATAACAAATGCTCAACCTCCAAAAATATATGGACTGCCAAAGCTACACAAAGAGGGCAAACCTATGAGACCAATTGTATCATGCCTGCAATCTCCATCAAGTAAACTTTCGAAATTTTTGAAAAATATACTTCAAAATGTAACCAACAAAACAAATTCATATATAAAAGACTCATGGGATATAAAGAACAAGATTAAAGGTAATATACTTCCGAATAACTACAAATTAGTGTCTCGTGATGTGATATCACTGTACATAAATGTACTTATATAATTGGGCTCTAAATATCATACAAAAAAAGGGGAGAAATAAAAAATTATACCGACATACCCCTCAACGAATTTGTGAAAGGAGTAGAGTTATCTCTCACTTCTACCTATTTTATGTATAAAGATCACTTTCACAAGCAAATTGAACGTTGCGCTATGGGTTCTTTTTTCCACATTGGATATTGATCTACCATTTTTTTTATAGATATGTGGACGATATAATTACCGCAGTACCAGCCAATAAATGCGGACAAATTCTGAATTCATTCAACAGTTTCAATGACAAATTACAATTTTTTCTAGAGGTTGAAGCCGAAAAAAGAATAAACTTCTTGAATATGACACTTCACCATGACAGAATGGTATACAAAAAAGACTTGGTCGGGAAGATACTTGAACTTTTATTCACAACACCCCCTATCACAGAAAAAATCGGTAATAGTCGAACTAACTGGCAGAGCATTACTCCTCAGCGACCCTCCTTACAAAATAAAAGCAATTAAAAAAGTTAAGGAAACTTTTGTCAAAAAAAGCTACCCATAGAAATTAATAATGTCAATAATTAAATCTAGGAAACATAAATTGAACGAAAATAATGGCCATTGTAAATAATCGAAAAAAAAACGACCATTACATGCCATTACCATACATTAAGGAACTATCGGAAGGTTTTGAATCATTATTTAAGGAGCACAAAATTACGGTAAGTCATAAAGGTTATAATACAATTCATAAACTTTTTAGCCGACTAAAAAGCAAAAAACCAAAGAACAAAACAATCAATACCGTATATGACAATACCTTCATAACCGCCTAAATGGCCACCGATATGACAATAGAAACAGAACTGCTTTGACAAATCATGAAGAGGAAAAAAAACACAAATTCTATTTCAATGAAACGAAAATCCTTACAAGCGAAAGCAATAAAAATAAAAGAGAATTCCTCGAAATGGTCCATATAAAGAAAAACCCAGACTGTGTGAATGAAAAAACGGACATCAAAAATCTGAACCAAGTATATTTCAACTTACCTTAAAATTTGTGAAAGAGAAAGGAAAAAAAGTCCCCGAATGTTTTGATAGAACACATGATAATTTATGAATAACTGAGATCGCCAAAAAAAACCCGAAAATATGCATACCTTATACGTTTCCGAATAATTAAATCCAGTCGAAGCAAAGTCGCAATGAATGAACCATATAAACGAGCCTTGTAGTTTGACGTCTAATTTTAGTGTCTGTGAACGTTATCTTGTTTAAATGTTTCGAGAGGTCCAATAAATGTAAATCGTCGAAGTGGAGATTTCATTTTCTGGTGAGTTCTTGAAAAACAATATTGTCACATTTTATTGTGAAAGCTGTAAGTTTTCTGTTTTTCCGTAGATTGTAATATTTATAAGTAACTGAAGAAGACTATGTGTGTTGGTCGAAACGCTTTGAAATAAAAAGTTTTTTAATGGAGTTTTAACTACTACTTTGAACCAGCATTCGTGAACCATTTTATTTATATTGCAAAAATTAGAATTTCGTGTTTTTTGTTTCAATTAAAACAAAATGATGTTAATTCATCTCCAAATTACGTTCCGGTTATTATTTTATTCTCTATCAAATTGATATATGATATATAGAGCATATGCTCTATATATCATATATCAATATGATATATAGAGCATATGCTCTATATATATAATTGATATATGATATATCAGTTTGGTAAAGGTTAAAATAATAACCGAAACGTAATTTGGAAATGAATTGATATAATTTTGTTTCAATTGAAACAAAAAACACAAGATTCAAATTTTTGCAATATATATATATATATATATATATATATATATATATATATATATATATAAATATATATATATATATATATATACATATATATATATATATATATATATATATATATATATATATATATATATATATATATATATATATATATATATATATATATATATTTCTTGAAATTGATTTATTGCCTGTTTGAGGTATTTATTTTGAAAGTTTTTTAGCATTAACAGGCTTTTTTAATATGAAAAAGTTTATTTCTGTTGACGTTTCGTTGTTATATTACAACTTTGTCAAAACTAATGAATAATTGAATTTATGAGTTACTATGGATATCAAATGCCAAAATTTAGTTTTTTTGTATATTCACTTATTAATTTTCATTACCATTATCCTCTGATAATGAAAATCAATAAGTGAATATACAAAAAAACTAATTTGATTTTTCAAAAAATTAATTTTGACATTTGATATCCATAGTAACTCATAAATTCAATTATTCATTAGTTTTGACAAAGTTGTAATATAACAACGAAACGTCAACAGAAATAAACTTTTTCATATTAAAAAGCCTGTTAATGCTAAAAACTTTCAAAATATATATATATATATATATATATATATATATATATATATATATATATATATATATATATATATATATATTAAGAAAATGAACACTAGAACGTTCATTCGAAAAATGTTTATTAATCAAGAGAATATTATAGTAGAGCTAGATATGTGAACGTGTACGATGTGATGTCTCCATTATCCTTCAAGGGATAAATGTTAAAGAAATATTGAAATCGATGCCACACTTGATGGAAGTGCGAGACATATATGTTTCGTTCTGCAAGGAACTCGTCAGTCGCACCACGTCCATCGAAGTGGGACAACGATTTCAACCCCCAAGCATCTTCTTGTGGCTCCAAGTGGAAGACCGTAGAGTTATGGATACTCCACAATTCCATTTATGGGAATCAGTAGAAAACGCCTCTCAGATTATAGACACACCAAGCAGCGAAATTTCACATATCTTCTATATCCGTAGGTATCTACTAAATTGCAATCTCTATTTGACAGATATGATAAATTAATCTATATATATAAAAATGAATTGCTGTGCGTTAGTCTCGCTAAAACTCGAAAACGGCTGAACGGATTTATCTTATCTTAGTCTTGAAATGTTCGTGGAGTTCCAGGGAAGGTTTAAAAGGCGAGAAAAAATCGAATAATTGCCGGGAAAACTCTAAAAACAGCACTTTTTTATTTCCCATACAAACGTTTCTAAATAAAATGTGGAGTTAATATGAACTTTATCGCACTGAACGGATTTATCTTATCTTAGTCTTGAAATGTTCGTGGAGTTCCAGGAAAGGTTTAAAAGGCGAGAAAAATCGAATAATTGCCGGGAAAACTCGAAAAACAGCACTTTTCTATTTCCCATACAAACGTTTCTAAATAAAATGTGGAGTTAATATGAACTTTATCGGACTGAACGGATTTACCTTATCTTAGTCTTGAAATGTTCGTGGAGTTCCAGGGAAAGTTTAAAAGGCGAGAAAAAATCGAATAATTGCCGGGAAAACTCTAAAAACAGCACTTTTCTATTTCCCATACAAACGTTTCTAAATAAAATGTGGAGTCAATTTGAACTCTACTACTATCCGATAAAGTTCATATTAAATTATTCGCGTGCGCTTTGGAGGATTTGATGTCGCGTTCCGAAACTAAACAAAAGTAAATAGCGAACGTGACAGAATCGGATAGTCACAAAATGTAATAAATCATCAGTAGTACTGATTTTCAATCAATTTTCAAATTTGCGTAACTTTATTTTAGCTAACTTCAGTTGTTACCGTATCAGACAATTTTTTTAAGTTTGATAAATCTTTAAGTTTGGTCACAACTTGAGTTTCAGAACGCAACCATAATATTTGACAACCACGGAGCTAACCTCAAAACACGGAAAAAAGTTTTCCTATTAACAAAATTGTGTTACTATCATGGTTGCGATATTTTATGAGTACATCTATGTTTGTTAGTGACGATTACCGCTACGTGCGCGAGAATTTTTTGCTTTTGTGATGCTTTGTGGTAGTGACATTCCAAGTAGTGTGCTCTTTTTTGTTGATATTTTGGTGATAGTGACACTTTACTGTTAAGTGAGCGCGAATTTTCTTCACTTCAATTTATTATATTACGTTACGATGCCAAGGAGAAGACGACCTGACTTAGGTCGTCGCAGTCAGTCAAATGTACGAAGAGCTACCTCACGTGTTAACCGCACTAATGACCAGAGAGAGACAGATCAAGAAAATAGTCGTATTGCTATGTCAGAATTGCATTCTTTAGTGAGCGGCAATGAAAAGTAAATAGGCTCAGAATGCAACAAGTTCGTGTACATCAATCACAACAATAGCAAGCACGACATAATGAAATTGAGCGAATCCGCAGACGCAGTGCTTCTGTGATTCTTGAACGAGCTGCATTCCACTATGATCCGGCAATTGATTATTGTGCCGACAAATCGGTAACAACTCACCTCCGAATTAAATATGTGTCCGCCGTCGTTCAGAAATCAAATTGAGAGAATAGTTTAAAATGAATAACCAGTTAGAATTTTTATATCTTTGTTACTACATATTTATTCTTAGGGGGTAAAAAAAGAACTAAATTTTAGCTAACTACAGTTGTTTAATATCTATCAGATTATTTCCATATAGATTGATAAATCCTAAGGTTGTTCACAAATTTAAATTCTGAAAGCTACCATAATATTTGACATTTGACAACCAACTAATGTATCGATCTATCCTCTATGACATAGAGTCTATGTCGATCGATACCTCATACAAAGAGTGCATCCTTCTATATTCGTGAGTGGCGATTACCGCTACGTGCGCGAGAACTTTCTTTACTGTGGTGATCTTTTGTGACAGTGACATTTCAAATTATGTGCTCTTTTTTTGACCTTTTGTGATAGTGACAATTTACCTCTAAGTGCGCGAGATCTTTTCTCACTTTTATTGATTACAATTTACAATGCCGAGGAGAAGACGACCTGACAGGTCGTGGCAGTCAATCAAATGTGCAAAGAGCTACCTAACGATATAATATATGTTATATCGATTAAGTTTCACTGAGTGAAACTTAACATATTAACTAAACGAGTATGTTCTGGGCGGTTATCCCATTATTAAGAGTGATAACTTAATTTCTAAATCAATTTTGAAATGGGCGAAATATCAAAATGCATCATTTCTATTTGGAAATTTCTGACTTCAAGTAGAAATTATGCCTTCTGACATTTCAAAGTTATTTCAGAAATTGAGGAAGTTCTGATTTAATTTTGAAATAAATTGAAATCAGGAATTTACAATTAGAAATAATTCATATTGATTCAACGTTAATTCAAAAATTAAATCAGAAATTTAGGTATTATTCATCATAAGCCACCTGAAACTTACGTAGAGTTAATAGTATTTCAATTTCAATTTATTATTAATATACTGCAACTCAACGGATGGATCGACTTGAGTGAATTTTTGTATATGCATTAATTCGTTTATCCTGATAGCTTGGAATGTCATGGCAGGACAACGTCTGTCGGGTCCGCTAGTGATTTAATAAAAAACATCGAACGATGTTTTTAAATGTCAATAGGTTGCGTTAGTAGAACGCTCGCGTTTATTCCCGTATTTCAGGAGCCTATTGACATTTAAAAACATCGTTCGATGATATTTGTCAAATAGACATTGCAATTAAGTAGATACCTACGGGTATAGAAGATATGTGAAATTTCGATGCTTGGTGTGTCTATAAACTGAGAGGTGATTTCTACTGATTTCCATAGATGGAATAACTCTACGGTCTTCCACTTGGTGTCACAAGAAGATGTTTGTGGGTTGAAATCGTTGCCTCACTTCGATGGACTTGATGCGACTGACGAGTTCCTCGCAGAACGAAATATATATGTCTCGCAGTTCCATCAGGTGTGGCATCGATTTCAATATTTCTCTAACATTTATCCCTTGAAGGATAATGGAGACATCACATCGTACACGTTCACATATCTAGCTCTACTATAATATTCTCTTGATTAATTAAAATTTTTCGAATGAATATTCTAGTGTTCATTTTCTTAAATATTTCATTCAGTGCAATAAGCACAAAAAATTTCATTTCCTTATATATATATATATATATATATATATATATATATATATATATATATATATATATATATATATATATATATATATATATATATTTTCTAATTCGTCGTTTTCTACCTGTCGGTCGTATTACATACAGATGTTTGTTTGTGGTAAAGCAGGTGTACTAGACTAATCAAACGTTGAATAATTAAAGGTTTAATAAACGTTTCAATGGAGTTTCCATCTTCTTCAGCTAAAATTCGAGACAAAAAACCTGATTAAAATTGAGACTGGGACAATTAGACTTGAATGAAGTTGAAAGAAATATCACAGGATAAAATACAAAACTATAAAAGCAACAAAATAAAAGAACAAAAAGAAAAATTGTATCTCACCAGAATATTCGTCGGTAGTTTTCACATCACTGTTGGAAAAGGAAGGTTTGAGTTATGCGATATGTAGCGGTGCGCATGTGCCTATAGTATTATAATAATGGGGTATATATTGAACTTAGACCCTTTATATCCGTTTTGTTGTTAACTGTGTTATCTATGTTCATTTGAATAAAAATCATTTCTAGCATTTCTCGAGATTTAAGATTCCTCTCCGCTGTCAGTATTTTAGTTCTTCCGTAGTCGTAAGTTTTTTAGTTTTTCTTTTTGTTCTTTTATTTTGTTGCTTTTATAGTTTTGTATTTTATCCTGTGTTGGTTTTTTCAACTTCATTCAAGTCTAATTGTCCCAGTCTCAATTTTAATCAGGTTTTTTGTCTCAAATTTTAGCTGAAGAAGATGGAAACTCCATTGAAACGTTCATTAAACCTTTAATTATTCAACGTTTAATTAGTCTAGTAAACCTGCTATACCACAAACAAACATCTGTATATATATATATATATATATATATATATATATATATATATATATATATATATATATATATATATATATATATATATATATATATATATATATATATATATATATATATATATATATATATATATATATTCTGAGACTTTTTAGCAATAACAGGCTTTTTTATATATATGAAAATAGTTATTATTATAAAAAACATATATTAGTTTTGACAAAGTAGTAATATAACAACGAAACGTCAACAAAAATAAACTTTTTTATATAAGAAAAGCCTGTTATTGCTAAAACTTTCAAAATAAAATATCTTAAACAGGCAATAAAGCAATTTCAAGAAATATATATATATATATATATATATATATATATATATATATATATATATATATATATATATATATATATATATATATATATATATATATATATATTGATTTATTTAAGAGTCTGTAGGATACTATTTATAATAATTAATAAGTGTTTATTGACTCAGTATTTGCAGTGGTACTCTTTTCTCTTTACCAAGCTTTCGTAATCTACTTTATTGCTTCTTCATGGTTCTACAATATAAGTATTTAACAACCTCAACAAACATATACAACACAATATACACTGTTTGCTTACATGAGAGTTGAGGTTACAATTATTAAACTATTCAACAGCAATAACATAAGCGTAATTTGCCAAATTCATCCAACATTTACAATATTCTTATATTGTAAATGTTGTTTTTCAAATATTTGTTTTTGTATTGAGTCAGCAATTGCACTTGCTTTATCATTTTTTGTAGGGTTTATACCATCAACATCATGAATTAAATTGTCGTTCGATTTTTTCTTTAAGGATTTTGCTAAATGCCACATTTTGTTTGTGTTATTGGAGGATTCTCTTGAGGTTCCCTCCCAACGCTTTATTTTTAGCGAACTTATACTTTGATTTATAAAGTTTGATAATTCTGTGATTTTGTTTTTCAATTCAATATTATATTGATTTCTCAGTTTTTTCTAAGCTTGTTCTTTATTTTAATGAGGGTTTTAAGATTTTCTGGAATATTGAATTCTGATTTTGTTGTAATTTTTTCAGTGTGGCTATTGTGAGTGTTTTGTATAATTTTTGTGTATAACTTTATTTCATTCTTAATGTTTTCGACTGAAGTTAAATTTGTATTTCTATTTTCAAGTTGGTGATTGATTGATTTTTGAAATTTTTGCCAATTTGTTTCGTATTTTAATTTTTGATGTGCATTTTTCTGTTGTGTGTGATTAAACGGAATTTTGATTTTTATCGGTAAGTGATCTGAATCAAGTTCAATAATTGTTGAAATTTTAATTATATTGGTATTTTTGGCAATTGCAAAGTGAATTTTCTGGGTAGTGTATAGTGATATTCATATGATTCCTTAAAGAATTATTAATCGTTGTACCTGATGAATTTGTGTACCTGCAGTTCCAGTTAGGATGTTTGGCATTGAAATCCCCAACTAAAACCAATTTATCAGTACTCGCGAATATCTCTAAGCAAGTGGTTGTGTCGACCACCTGTTGTTTATTAGTTTATTTACAAGGTACACGATATTGTAGTCGAATGACCGATAAAGAAATGAATTGGAATGTTTCTAACAGTAATGATCCGCCAGATCCTGGAGGAATATTCACAGATAAGTATCAAGATTCAAATTCACAAATAAGTACATGTATAACACCTAATCTGTTATCATAGTCAATGAATTTACTCATAGACAAGAATATTGACAATAACGAATTTAACGCCGAAATGTACAATATTTGTTCTCAACAGGTATAAAATAATACGCAATTAAACACTGTTCAAAATTCAATGAATAGTACATATTCTCAGAATAAAAATGCTTTAGAATCACGAAAAAAATCAAATGAAACTCGTGTTACGTTATACGAATTAACAGACTCAGGTCCATTTAAAGTGTATATTGAAAGTAACGATGGTAATATCGGATCTTTACATCCTATGAGTTTGGGTCGTATATTACATTCTGATAAGAGTTTAAATAATACCGTAGTTAGAATTGCTAAATTAGGTAGGAATCGTATTGTCGTAGAAACTCGCTCAGCACTTAGTGCAAATAAAATTATTAAAAATGAATTAATAAAATCGATGAAATTGAATGCGTACATACCTAACTTTCTTACAAAAAGAGTTGGAGTAATTAGTAATGTCGCAGTAGATTTAACTGAACAGGAAATTCTATATCAATTAAATAATTTTAATGCATGAAATTTTAGGGTTCTAAAAGTTAAACGTATGGTTAAACGTACAAGAAATGAAATAAACGAAATAACAAATAAAACTCCTTTACCTGTGATATTAGTGACCTTTAAAGGACAGGAATTACCTGATAAAATATTCATTTATAACGTTAGTTGTCTGGTAGAACCTTACATCCAAAGAGTTATTCAATGCTATAAATGCCTTAGATTTGGACATATAGCAGAACAATGTAGAGGAAAATTGAGATGCAAAAAATGCGGTAAAAACCACGACTTAAATGATTGTATATGAAATGTACTTGAAATAATTGTCCAATCCTAAATGCGTAGATTGTAGTGGTAATCATTTGAGCACGGACAAGCTAAATTGTCCTGAATTCACAAAAACAAATAGCCTTTCACGCACTTTTACTCCAAGAAAACGCAGAATTACGCATTACGAACCTAATATTAGCGAAGAATTAAGACGAGCGCATAACGAGATAATATCAACTCCAAACACACCTAGTACCAATGGTGTATATATTAGTAATAATAATTCAGTGATAGATTCTAGTAAAATTTTTAATTTCAATTTACAAAATATAGTAAATATTATAGTGGATTCTATTAATGAAATAGCGTGTAATAAAATTAGTATTGGAAATGAGACAGAATTAAAAGAATATATATTCAAAATAAAATTAATAACGGAACAAACGTGAACTTGTCTGGTACCAATACAGAATATAGTCCCATTCAATAATTCTCACTCAATTCAAAATGAATAACAACAGCTTTCAAAATTTCCACATTTTACAATGGAACGCTAGATCATTTGTATCAAATAAGACAATTTTCACAAATTTTATAAATAAAGACAATATAGAAATAGCTTTGATATCGGAAACCTGGTTTGAAAACGATTCCATTTATAATTTTAAAAATTTTAATATAATAAGAGAGGACAGAATAGACGGTAAAGGAGGAGTTGCTATTCTGGTAAAAAATCATATAGTTTTCGAAAAAATCCTATTGAGATATATACCTAATGATGTGATGGCAGTGGCTATTAAACTAAAAACGACAAATAATGGAAATATACACTTCGTATCACTTTATGTTAAACCAACCTTGTCTATCCATTCCTATCATTGGGACAAATTTCTATCAAATATTCCAAAACCTTTCCTAATTGGTGGAGATTTTAACGCTCATCATATTAGCTGGGGGAATGACTTTAATGATCTAAAAGGAAATTAATTATTAAAATCAATAGAAAATAGTAATATGATTGTACACAATGATGGACGAAAAACGACTTTTAATGGATGGAATAGAAGAGATACCGCAATAGATATTACACTAACATCTGCAGACATAGCAGCAAAAGTTGAGTGGGGTGTGATGGACGACCTAATGGGTTCAAACCATTACCCACTTGTTGTAAAAATTAATAATATCAACGTGGAAACTTGTCAGCGAATAGGATGTAAAAAGTGGAATTTGAGAAAAATCAAATGGAAAAATTATACTGAAACCATGGACCTAATACTGGAGAATTGTGGAGACACCATCTCATACGAACAGTTCATTTCAAAAATGAAAATTGTGCAATACAACAATGTACCGAGCAAAACAAATCTTTTGGGAAAGTAATCACGTTCAACAAAAAATCGCAAAGTTGGTGGAATGAGGAATGCACACAAGCAGTTGAAAGCCGTAAAACAGCATTACATCTATTTAAAAAATACCCAATATTAGAAAATTATATAGCATACAAAAAATCGGATGCTCTGGTCAAAAGGACAACTAATTCAGCACGCAGGGAGGGATGGAAAACATTCTGCAATAAAATAAATAAATCTACTCCAATAAAAGATATATGGAACCAAGTAAAACATCTTAAAAGAATCAACAACGTACCAGATAATATCATAACAACACATTCTGAGAATTGGGCGGAAGATTTTCTAAGTATTCTGGTACCTCCTTCGGTGAATAAGCCTCTACCTGAGTACACGGATAGGTCTAATCCAACAAATTTCCCTGTAGATCCGTTTACGCTGGAAGAAATGATCACAGCATTGTCATCTCATAACAATTCATCTTCTGGAAGCGACAATATACATTATTCTATGACTTTTATCATCTTCCAAAGAGAGGAAAAAATATTTTTCTAAAAATACTCAACAGGTTCTGGAATGGACAAAAATACCAAAGGAGTGGAGAACCATCTTGAAACCAAATAAACCTCCCGCAGTTGCAACCTCTTACAGGCCTATATCTCTACGTTCATGTATGCTGAAAACATATGAACGAATGATTAAAGGAAGATTGGAATGGTGGCTAGAACACCATCAGAAAATGCGTAAGACTCAGTTTGGATTCAGGAGGGGTTTTTCAACTCAGGAAGCTATAGCGAAATTATAAACTGGAATCAATCTTGGTTTAGCAGAAGACCAGACAATAATATCCTGTTTTCTTGACATTAGTGGGGCGTACGACAGTGTAAACATTGATATGCTGTATCAAGACCTGATTGCATTGGAGGTTCCTCCCATCATAGCATCAAATATCCTGAGATTGATCATTAATAGAAACATATCATTGAGAATTAATGGTCAGTGTTCTATAGCCTATGTTACGTCGTGTGGACTGCCACAAGGAGATATCCTCTCACCCATTTTGTACTTATTATATACTGCAGAAATAGAAAAACACATAACAGATTCAGTACAACTGATTCAATATGCAGATGATATTTGTGTGTATACTAGGGCAAAATCATATTCGGCAGCAGCATCCAATATATCAAGAGCCATGAATTCAATAACATCATTTCTGAAATCAAAAAATCTGGAAATATCTGCATCAAAATCTTCAGTAATGGTTTTCAATCGACATAGAATTAATGTACCTCATATAATGAATTTAGGGGGCCTAGAAATTCCCCACAAAACCGAATCAAAATTTTTAGGACTACATCTGGATACAAAAATGACCTTTAAAAACCACATTACACAGGTTCTGAAAAAAACCGAAAAAGGGCTCAACATAATTAGAGCAATTGGAAGAACAAAATGGGGTGCTCACCCTACCATATGCCTTACATTCTACAGAGCGTTTATAAGGTCTATTATAGATTATGGTTCATACTTCTATAGAAAAGCCAATAAATCTACGCTGAAAAAATTGGATGTATTCCATAACAAATGCCTAAAGCAATGTTTGGGTACATTACGTTCAACACCAATATCAGTAATCCTATCAGAAGCAGGCGAAATGCCTTTATACCTTCGTTCAAAAATACTATCAAGTAAATTTCCAATTCATCTGAAAAGTAAAAAAAGTTCGATCTATAACGATATATTTAATTTAGGAATTCTGAATCTAACACAACCATACTGGAGAAACAAGAAGTGTCTTCCAATTATCGAGGATATCACCGTCAATTCAAATTCTTGGGAAGATATATATACACATCACATCCATCCGAACTTCCAACCTGAATATATGTCACTGTTTCCTAAAATTGAAGTCCAATTAAATGCATCATTCAACGATTGCGATGACAGCTCTATTAGATCAGAATTCATAAGATACATATCGCAAAACTATCGATATTATCGGAAAATTTACACTGATGGGTCAGTTAAAACAGATAAATCGGCCTGCGCAGTATACGATCCACATGGTAATTATGAACAAATGATACATATATCTTCTATTTTCTCTATATTTTCCTGCGAATTAATAGCAATTATCGAAGCTCTAAAATATTGCAGCAAGATAGACGAAAATAACATCGTCATTATAACAGATTCGCAAAGTGTACTACAACACATCACAAAATTCAGATTTTCATCAAAAAATACACAGTTTATTACAGAACTGAGAACAGAACTGTATCATCTACAACTAGCGGGAAAGAAAATTCATTTTCTTTGGGCTCGATCACATAAAGACATTCCTGGCAACACAATTGCAGATTTTATAGCAAAAAAAGCACAACAATAACAGATATAACTGAGATTAAATATCCCAAATACGATTTTTCGAAAACAATCAGAAATCAAATTTTCAAAGAGTGGTGTGAAAATTTTCGCAATGATAGGAAGGGAATTAAATATAAAGTCATAGTAGGATACAAACCACTGCAGAAACCATGGTTTCATGATATCAATAAACATCGTCAATTCATTGTGTCGATAGGAAGACTACGATCTGCACACGGTTTATATGCGGAGCATATGCATAAAATAGGTACAAAATTGTCACCGTTGTGCCAATGTGGGGAAATTGAAACACTAGAACATATTTTCCTAATATGTCCGATTTATACAAATGAGAGAGAAATCATGTTGGATAAATTATACTCAAAATTTAGAGAAGGTCCTATAAATTTTTTGGGATTAATGAGTGTTGGAACTATTGAAGTTTACGAAGCTCTATTTAGGTTTATGACAAATTGTAACAAAATTATTTAATAATAAAAAGTCTGGAAAGTCTCAATCGATGAAAATTTCGGCAGCATATTCGTAAATAAGTGAACATATTCAATAAATAACGATGATGACTAAATGACTAATAAGTCAAGGTCAAAAATATACAAAAAAAAAACCAATTTATTAAGTTTATTTAAAATATTTGTAAAATCTATTGTATTTATTTTTGCGTTTGGGCGTATGTATGTGTTGCAGATAATATAATCATTGACTTGTAAAATTTTAGTTTCCACATTATTTATAGATTCGTTTATTTCTGTTCAAATCTGATTTATAATATGCTATCAACCCATAATATTTGCCATTTGGCTTATTGAAATAGTTGAAATTCTTTAGTTCGGAGATTGACTGTTATTTAATTTTGTTTTTTGTATTACTATTAAATCTACATCGTGATCTTCCGTAAAATTTTCTAGTTCATTGAATCTGTTTCGGAAGCTGTTGGCGTTCCATGAAATAATATTTAAAATTTTTTTGTGGCTTTGATAGTCCATTAGAAACTAAATTTTGTACTTACTTGTTGCAAAATAATCAACTTGTCTAGAGGAGACAATCTAATCTAAATTTCAGTTCTCTGACTATTAAGAGCATTTGTTTCAGATCACAAATTTTATTTAGATTGTTGAGTTCTGATAAAAGTGTATTGAAATCGTTTGTACGCAGTTCTGGTTTTTTATTTTGTGGTTCTAACTCAGGTGTTTGAGTACTTTTTTAAGGCATCTACATATGAAGAGTGTTTAAGTTTTGGAAATTGTTTGTTATTGTTATTAATTCGATGTGAGTTTGAGTGTGAACTTTGATAATTTATATGGATATTTTTTTGGATTGGCATATTTTTACTTTTAATGTTGGTTTCACCCTGTGTACTTACACTAATCTTTGTCTGATTTTTTTCAATGTATTGAATATACACTGGGCATCTCGAGTAGTTGGCTGGGTGGGGGCCGTGGCAGTTCACACATTGTGGTGGGCATTCTCCTTTTATATTCTTTCAGTCCTTTGTCCAGTGGCTTCCGGTGCATTTCACGCATCTAGGTTGAAGGTTGCAATTCGAACCTCCGTGTCCGAATCTCTGGCATCGGTAGCACTGTGTGACTGTTTTCTTTCTTAAATAGGGCTTCCATGAAAGTTTGATGTTATCAATTTCCTCGATGGCCTTGAAGTCCCTCACACTTGATTTTCTGTCATATTTTATGAGATACGAGGAGGATTGTTTGGCTTTACCTTTCATTTTGATTATGTTGTTAACACTTGGGTTCATTTCTTGTAAGTTTTTCAGAAGAGAGGTTCTGCTCAGTCCAGAGGCTGCTTTTAAAACGATCTTCTTCTCTTTCTCTTCACGTAATGAGTAAGTGAAGAATTCTATTTTGTCTTTCGTCAGTTCAGCAATTAAATTTTTACTTGCCTCTAGGGTGGTTGGGTATATTGTGCATTCGCCGTTGTTCATGTATTTGGCGGTGAACTCTTTATTCATTATTTTTTTCACTTGTTGGTGGAAAGTGTTGATTTCGTTTACCTATATTTGTTTTGATAATTATTGGAGGAAGTTTCTTCTGTGTTTCTTTTTTTTTCTTGATTTTTTTCGGTTTTTTCGGCCAACTCTAATTTTTTCTTTCCTACAGTGTTTGTTGATTCCTGTAAAATCCCAAATCGGTTGAAAATTGGTGTTTCTTGTGTATCAGAGTTTGTTAAGTTTCTCCGTGAGTTCTGTTTCCTTTTGTTCTGTACTAGCGTGAAGTCATCTGTTTCCATCTGTTTGTTTTCTGTTCTTATCTTTCTATTTAGACTCTCTGTTGAATATTCGGAGTCTGTTGAGTATTCAGACTCTGAGTCTCTAGGAGAGTTCGTCGATCTGGCTCGATCACCGTTTTCAGTTTTTTCTGGAGATCTCCTTTTTTTTCGGGTTTTAGTCATCGTTCGGATTTTTCGGCTTTTATAGATCACAACATTTTTTTATTTCGTGATCTAGTACGTATTTTTGTGTTAACTCTTGAAAATAATGAATATTTATAGGTTATATTCCTATAAATATCTATTTCGAAGATGGCGACCAATAAAATGGCGGCACTATTTTCGTTTCACAACTTATTACTATCACTTTGAATATGCGCAAGATCAGCTTTACAAAGCACGTCTTGCTACTGCGAAGGCTCGCGCGAGAGCTCTGCCAACAATAGGATTAGTGAATAAAATACACAGTTTTTTTTTTCAACATATATATATATATATATATATATATATATATATATATATATATATATATATATATATATATATATATATATATATATATATATATATATATATATATATATATATATTTTACTTTATAACAATTATATACAGAAGGGTTCAAAATTTTCACATGTAATATTTTATTCATTATTTCAGCCTAATTACATAATTTTTACTGAAGTTGCAAGAAAGTTTTTATGGAATTATTATATGTTTTACAAGGTGTGAGCTTTATTTTATTTTATTGTTGAGGGACCTTGAAACGATCAGTGAATAAAACACACAGTGAAACTCAACAGTTAATCAGTATTTGTTTGTTGATTTCTTCTATAGTATAGATAGTCACCGACACATATCGAGGACTTTTTTACACTTTCGGGTAATATTGTGCACGATTATGCACCGGTGCCTATGTATACGCTTGAATCTAGTTCATATGGAATATTGTCAATCTAATATTCGTCAATGATTATATTGTGTATCAATTTGTGTTCGATTCTAAATGGAATTGAAGTTTTGTTTTGTTTTATTATATGTTTTGTGTATTGTGAATTTGGAGCTTGGTTTTTGAAAAACTATAGCGTTTGTTTTCTAATTTCAGTTTTGATTGTTGCTATGTTTAATGATTTGTGTAGTGATATTATTGATGTGTTTCTAGGAGCTCTTAGTATCATTCTTAGTATTCTATTTTGAAATTTTTGAATTTTTTCGTAATTATATTTAAATGTTCTGTTCCATGTAGGATGCGCATATAATATAATTGGTCTGATTGCTGATTTGTATATTAGAATTTTTGATTTCGTTGAAAGTGCTGATGTTCTTTTTATTAGTGGATATAGTGATTTTACTGCTATGAAGGCTTTATTTTGCTGATTATTTATATGTGATGTGAATGTGAGCTTTTTGTCTGAGAGGACTCCTAGGTATTTGGTTTCATTAGTGTTACTTATATTTTCATTAAATGGTTTCAATATCATGCTAGGTTTTTCTTTGATTTTTGTGGTGAAATGTGTTATGTTAGTTTTTTCTGCATTAATTTTGATTTTCCATTTATCGAAGAATTTTTCTAGAATATATATATATATATATATATATATATATATATATATATATATATTTACTTCGTATCTTTACTGACCACTCTTATTATACATTTGGATATTTTTTTTCCTAGGTTAGGGTCAATTTATAACAATTATTACATTAATATTTAACTTTATTTACGCGTTTCGACTACTATCATTTTCAAAATAATACATATCAACATTACATTCACAATTAATCTCAGCATATCGTCTCACTCCCTCTTAAGTCACGTGGTCTCTGTCATTTCGATGAATGATGTTGTGGTAAATTCGTCCGAAGTTTTCTATGTCTGCTCTTGAATTAACTGTTCTTTTTTCTTCTTTTTGGATAGCTATCATTTCAAATACATTTCTTTTAAGTTGGTTTCTCTCTTTTTTTATAATTTCTGTGTTTTCAAAATCAATTGAGTGTAGTTGTTCGATTGCATGCTTTGCAAGTGCTGTGGATTTTTTATTTGTTTGTATTGAATATTTATGTTCATATATTCTTTTATGTAAATATTGTTTAGTGTTACCAATGTAACAGGCATCACACTCACTACAATTCATTTTGTATACCGTATGTGTTTCATTTCGTTGTTCAATTCTTGGTTTGACTTGAGTGAATATTGATGCCGTTACATTATTTGGCTTGTGACTTATTTTTATATCATATTTTTTCATGACGTTACTTATTTTGTAAGAAAGTTCAGGTACAAATTCCAATCCCAAATATTTTATTTCATGTTTATTGTTTTGTGTTTCATGCGAGCCTCGATTATATATTTGGTGAATTCTTTTCTTGATTAATGGTTCGTAAAATTTTTTTTTGGATATGCATTTTTTTCAAGCGTTTCTTTGATTTTTTTCAATATTTTTTGGTCTAATTTCGGGATCTGAAAATATAACTGCCCTATCTGTGAGTGAATTCACCACACTTTTTTTATATTTTGTTGGAACAAGAGATTCATAATTTAGGTATCTTTCAGACCATGTTCCTTTATTATACCAATCTGTGATAAGTGATCCGTCATTTTTTCTGATTATTGTCATATCTAAAAAATTTATTTTGCCATCTTCTTCTTCTTCTTTTGTAAATTGTAATCTTTCATGATATGCATTGAAAGCGTTTAATAATTCATTAATATGTTCTGGGTTTATTGCCGTTATGCAATCATCTACAAACCTTTTGAAAAAATGTGGTTTGTTTTTTATATTTTTTATTACTGTGGTTTCTAATTCTTCCAACACTAAATTAGCTATTGTAGAAGAAATCGGTGAACCCATTGCTGTTCCATAGATTTGTGTATAAAATGAATCTTCGAATCTGAAATAAGTCGATCTCAAACAAAATTCAACTCCTTGTTTGAATTCTTGTTTTGGTAATTCAGAATATTCTGAACTTTCTTACAAAATAAGTAACGTCATGAAAAAATATGATATAAAAATAAGTCACAAGCCAAATAATGTAACGGCATCAATATTCACTCAAGTCAAACCAAGAATTGAACAACGAAATGAAACACATACGGTATACAAAATGAATTGTAGTGAGTGTGATGCCTGTTACATTGGTAACACTAAACAATATTTATATAAAAGAATATATGAACATAAATATTCAATACAAACAAATAAAAAATCCACAGCACTTGCAAAGCATGCAATCGAACAACTACACTCAATTGATTTTGAAAACACAGAAATTATAAGAAAAGAGAGAAACCAACTTAAAAGAAATGTATTTGAAATGATAGCTATCCAAAAAGAAAAAAAAAGAACAGTTAATTCAAGAGCAGACATAGAAAACTTCGGACGAATTTACCACAACATCATTCATCGAAATGACAGAGACCACGTGACTTAAGAGGGAGTGAGACGATATGCTGAGATTAATTGTGAATGTAATGTTGATATGTATTATTTTGAAAATGACAGTAGTCGAAACGCGTAAATAAAGTTAAATATTAATGTAATAATTGTTATAAATTGACCCTAACCTAGGAAAAAAAAGATATCCAAATATATATATATATATATATATATATATATATATATATATATATATATATATATATATATATATATATATATATATATGTTTTTGTATATTTTTGATATTTTGATCTATTTTCCAGCTCTCTGATAAAACTGCTGTATCATCTGCGAAAAGTGCTAAATTTGTTTTTTCGAATTTTGGAATGTCATTAATATAATAATTGAATAGAAGTGGTGACAATATTGCACCTTGTGGTACTCCTGCTAATATTATTTTTTTTTTAGAGTACGAGGATTTTACTTCCACTTGGAAGGTTCTATTTTTTAAGAATTTTGAAATTATATTAACAAGGTATAATGGAAATCCTGCGATTATCATTTTATAAATATGTGCCTTGTGCCACACCGTGTCGAAAGCTTTTTCTCTATTTAAAGTTAATACTGATGTGACTTTCAGTAGATTGAAGTTTACAGTAATTTTGTCTATTATTATTTTTGCTAACTGAAGGTTAGTGCTTTTTGAGTTTTGAAAGCCAAATTGTTCTGGGATAATTTGGTATTAACTTTGTTTCTCAAATTTTTTTAATCTATTTTGTATTATTTTTTCAAAGACTTTCGACATTGTATTTAACAAGCTTATAGGTCCATAATTTTGAGGGAAAGTTGCATTTTTTCCCGGTTTTTTGAATGGCAGTATGATATCGTTTTTCCATTGAGTTGGAAAATATTGGAGATCTAAACATGCATTGTACATTTTTGATAAATGTATAAATGCTGATTTTGGTATTTTTTTGAGAGTTTCATTGCTGATTCTATCTGGACCAGGTGCTTTATTATTAGGTAGGCTCTTAATTATTTTATGAAGTTCATAGGAATTTGTGTGTTCTGAATGTGAAATGTTTGATTTTTTTTGTAGTGTTTGTTTGACTAATTTTTTAATTGTGTTTTCTGTGCTATGATTAGACATATTTTGTGTGAGTGTGTGTTTTTTCAAATGAGTCAGCAATTGCATTTGCTTTATCATTTTGTGTAGTTTTTATACCATCAACGTCATGATTTCCTCCCAACGCTTACTTTTTAGCGAACTTATACTTTGATTTATAAAGTTTGATAATTCTGTGATATTGTTTTTCAATTTAATATTATATTGATTTCTCAGTTTTTTTCTAAGCTTGTTCTTTATTTTAATGAGGGTTTTAAGATTTTCTGGAATACTGAATTCGGATTTTGTTGTAATTTTTTCAGTGTGGCTATTGTGAGTGTTTTGTATAATTTTTGTGTATAACTTTATTTCATTCTCAATTTTTTCGACTGTAGATAAATTTGTATTTCTATTTTCAAGTTGGTAATTGATTTTTGAAATTTTTGCCAATTTGTTTTGTATTTTAATTTTTGATGTGTATTTTTTTGTTGTGTGTGATTAAACGGAATTTTGATTTGTATAGGTTAGTGATCTGAATCAAGTTCATTAATTGTTGAAATTTTAATTATATTGGTATTTTTGGCAATTGCAAAACCAATGGTTGATGGTACGCAAGCATAATTATATGGATAGTGTGTATGTGAATTTTCTGGGTAGTGTACAGTTATATTCATATGATTCCTAAAAAATTATTAATCTTTGTACCTGATGAATTTGTGTACCTGCAGTTCCAGTTATGATGTCTGCCAACAATATCATCAAGCCGCCAAATATGTTATTATTTCGCCGAAGATCCTTCAGCGTGAAGTTAAGTGCTTCAAGTGATTTCTTATGTGCCATTGTGCACTCATCCCAAACAATGAGCTTGCATTGCATCAAGAATTTTCCCATTGCACTGGATCGGGAAATATTGCTGCTGAGGTCTTCACTCGTTTTTGTTGAGGACTGGACCAAAATCCTTTGCCTCTTTGTCTTCGTTTGGCCTTTCTTCTGCAATGGAGTATGTGAGTGTTCACATCTCGATACTTAGTGCGTTATTAGCACTTTCTTCTCATGTGTTGTTGAGAATCTTCTTCGTCTCTCGTTCTCTTCCATTGCTTCAGAGACATTCTACCTCCTGATGTTCTGGGGGTGATTTCGGTCGTTCTCCGTACGAGACTGTTATTGTGTGTCTCCATTCGTTCGATCATCTTCTGTCTTCTTTCTTGTATTGTCACTGTCAGTGGTTTGTACTTTAGTTCTTGGTACAGGCTTTGGTTGGGCATGTTTCTTGGTGCCCCTACTGCTGAGCGTACTATCCGGTTCAGAGTGCTTTGTAGTCTGTCGATTTTTGCGTCAATTTCCCAGATTTCGCCTCCACAGATGAGTCCTGGGATGATGATTGTTTTAATTATCTTCATCTTGTTCTCACTTGACATTCTGCTCTCTTCGTTCAGAAGGGGATACAGGTGGGCATGCAGTTGTCTGGATTTCTTGATGTTTTCCGCGATTTGAGTTTTGAATTTCAAATCGTGGTCTAGATATAGTCCTAGGTACTTTGTTTTCTTTTCCCATTGGATGGAATAACCGTTGAAAATGATGTTCTTTGGTTTTTTCTCTCTCCTTTTGTGATCAAAGTAAACTCCTACTGTTTTGTTGGGGTTCACTTTGATTTTCCACTTTTCAAAGTACTTGTGTGTTTTTAGCAGGTCTTCCTGTAGTCCCTTTTGAACGCCCTCTTTTCTTCTGCTTGATATGAAGCAGATAGAGAGTGGTGTCGTCGGCGAACTGGGCTATTTTGCATTTTTCGGGTGTTTTTATATCTGCCGTGTAGATGTTATAGAGCAGAGGGCCGATTACTGATCCTTGAGGCACTCCTGCATGAACTTCCTTGATACTTGATAGTTGATCTCCTATTCTGACTCTGAATGTTCATCCACTTAAGTAAGCTTGAACTATGTTCACTAACTTCCTCGGAAATTTGTCTCTTTTCAATTTGTATATCAAACCATGGTGCCACACTTTGTCGAAGGCTTTTTCGATATCCAAAAATATGGCTCCAGTTGGAATTGATATATTTAGTTTATCCTTGATGTCTTCTGTCATTCTTGCCAGTTGATATATTGTCGAGTGTTCCGTTCTGAAACCGAACTGATGATCTGGAAGGATGTTCCTACTGTCTGCGAATGATTTCAATCTCTTGTACAGGGTTCTTTCTATGACTTCGCTTAATGCAGGCAATAAGCTTATCGGCCTGTAACTATTCGCCTCGTTGGTCGGTTTGCCATATTTATGCAGCATTATGGTTACTGCTTCCTTCCAGATTTTTGGGAACTGTTCAGTACGGAACACTCCACGTGCGATTTCGGTAATTTCTTGTATCGCTTCTTCGGGTAAGTACTTCAACGCCTGATTTTTTATTCCATCTGGCCCTGGGGCTTTTCTGGTTTTCAGGTTTTTCAGAATGTCTTGGATCTCACTTTCTGAAATTTCTTCTATTTCGTCGTCTTCTTCGTTCTCGTCAGGTGTTTCTATTCTTGTACCTATTCTGTTGACGTTCACGTTGAAGTTGACATCGATATCTTGGTTTTCCGGATTGTTAGTGAACTGAGATTCTAGGTGGGTTGCGAAGACTTCAGCTTTGTCAGCGTCTGTCAGTGCAACTCCGCCTGTGTGGACTATTCTCGGCATTCTTCTTCGGGTCTTCTTGCCCATAACATGCTGAGCCATCTGCCAAAGTGAGGTGTTTTCACTTTCTAGTGACTCCAACTTTTTGTCCCATTCTTTTCTTCTGTGTTCTCTTAGTTGTTCTTTCAATTCCTGAGTCCTTTTGTTCAGGATTTTCTTGTCTTCTGGGTGAAGTGTTCTTCGGTATTTTCTTAGTGCGCTCCTCTTCTGGATCAGTAGGATTTTCAGATTTTTAGGTATCGGCTCTCTGCTTGTAACTTCTGTTGTTGTTGTTGCTTCTTCTACAGCATTTTTAATTCGGTTTTCTATGTCTTCGATGGCTTCTTCTAATTGTTCGGTGTTCTGACTATCTCGCTTTTTTGCTCTGAGTCGTTCTTTGTACCTCAGCCAGTTTGTCTTCATAATTGTTCTTCGTTTTTTTTCCACGCCTGTTTCCAGTTCTAAAATTACCGGGAGATGGTCTGAGGATAAGTCCATTATTGTTTCTAATCGGTACGCCCAGCGAACGTTTTGTATTACCGCTATGTGCAGAAGGTCTGTTGTATTTGTTTCAGTGCATAGGTGGGTATGTTCGCTGGGTGCAACAATTATCAGGTCGTTCTCGTTGGCAATTTCCAGTAACTGTTTTCCAGCTGCGTTTGTTACTCTGCTGTTCCAGGCTCTGTGCTTAGCATTCAGGTCTCCTGCTGCAATTGTTGCAATGTTGTGCCTGAATAGCTTCTTAATGTCTACGTCCGTAATTGTGGTGCCCGGTGGGTTGTATACGGCGTAGCATATTAAGTCTCCATTTCTGGTTTTTATTCTGATTCCTGTGTTTTCTATGGATTGTAGTGATTCTGTCTCTATTTCTTCATGAGTGATTCCCTGTTTGATGAGGATGGCGGTTCCTCCACCTCTTCCTGTTGTTCTGTCTGTTCGGTAAATTTGGTAATTTTGGATTCTGAATGTTCTGCTTGGTTTGAGGAAAGTTTCGTTAAATGAGAGGTAATAATAAGTTTAATAATAATAAGTTTCGTTGATAAGCATGACGTCGATTTTTTGTTGTTCCAGAAATTGTCTCAGTTCTTCCCTTTTGGGAATAACTGAGTTCGCATTTCAGAATCCGACTCTTATGCTTCGCGATAAAATTGCTTAAGCTTTGTTCGTAAACAGTTTTATCAACTTCTCTTGCTCGCTGATGAACTCGAGTTTTTGCTTTGTTGTTGCATTTGTGTTGCTGAAGGCGATCAGCATTCTGCCTAGAATGGTCGCTAACTCGTCTTCTGTTTTGTTCGTTTTATTTGTTTCTTGAGGGATTGGTTTCGGTTTCTGGCTAGGTTGGGGCGTTATTTCAGCGGTCCTCTTTTGCCGGAAGACGGAAACTTTTTCCTTCTTTAGACGGAACATTCGTCTGTAGTCTTCTTCTGTGGACGGTTCGACTTGTATTCCTTGATGGACTAATTTCGCTTTTGTGTAATTGATGTTGGTCTGCTTGGAAATTCTCGAGATGTCGTTCCACTTCTCTTTTTCACGAATGATGAGTGGGACCATCTTCTCCTTTCTTGGCGGTTTGGTTGTCGTCTTCTTTTTCTGTTTCGGTGTGTCCGGTTTTTCTTTTCTCTTGTCTTCGATGGTTTGGGTCTCCATTTCTTCTTCATTCGTTAGGGATTCATATTTGTTTTGAGTTGTTATCATTGCCGTGTCTTCATTGTTTTGGTTGGTCAATTTCACTGTTTTCTTCGGAGTCTGGAACTCCTCGGCTTCCAGACTCCTTTTCGTGTTATTTGATTTGTTTTGGCACGTTTTCGTGCCCATCGTGGCCGGTGTATGATTGCACGCTTCCCTCCATTGGTCTAGGAATTGTAGCACATTGTAACCTTCTGTGGCCAAGAAACCGAGGTGCTCCTTGATTTGCTCCGCCCTTATTCTAACTTCTTCCTTCTTTTTCTCGTCACTATCCATATCTTCCCTATATTCCCTAACACGATGCTCACTTTGTCACACGGTGTCTCACTTTTCGCGGCACTGCGCGAGTGTAGATGCGTCGCGGCACTAACACTCGCGGTTTTAGGTTCGCCCGTTTCGTATTCACTCGACTACTCTCGGGTTAGTCTTGAAATCACTGCACTTGCGCACTAATCACTTTGTCACTATGTCTCGCACTAATCATAATCGCTCTGCTACCTGAAGTATTGGATTTCATTATATATATATATATATATATATATATATATATATATATATATATATATATATATACATTAAAGACTAATCTACATTTCAGTTGCAATATCTACTGCTAAGATCTTTTTGTTCTTGACAAAGAATATCACCAAGTTCCGAATCGAGGACCCGTTTATTTTAACAGATATTATGCTTTCGTTTAAGGATATCAAGGAAACCAGAAAGTGGTCCTCAGAGTAAACGTAATTGAACACATGTTTCATCTAACCTCGAATTTTTTAATATCTCGTTCACTTCTGAGGTCATTCTGTTAATAGAAGAATTAGTTGTGGACGAGAACGTCGTAGTCATCTGCATATTTTCTGCACCATTCGAAACGAAACCTGGAAAAGTTTTCAATATAAATAATATATCCAAAGAATTTATTTATTTATCGATTTATTATTCCTGAAACACAGTGCTTTCGAAAGAAAGGTGTGATATATTTTCGGATTCAAAATGAACTGCAACAATGCATTTATAGCGTTTTTGAAGATCGTAAATCCCATAAACGGAATGTATGGAAATACCTTCACAACAAAAAGCAACCAAAATTCTTCTTGATACTATCAAGAAATAGATAAAGTTATATCTCTGATATGCACTTCTGCATTTTAGTATTCAATAACCAAGTCAAATTTATTTTTTGGCTCTTTCAATATGATATTTTCAAATTATTTGATGTTCAAAAGGTCACATCAGTCTTGAAAATATAATTGAACAAAAGCAATAACTCACCATTTTCAATTGTATGATCAATTCGAGGCTTCTTTTTATTTGATTGGCTCAATCTGTCGTTGGTAGGTAGAGGACGGTAACGCTTAACGATGTTTCTGCTCTCGTAGATCTGAAATACAAATTTGGAGATTCATTAATAGAGTTTCATTTTTTATAAGTATGTACTGCCAAATTGAAGTGAATATGGCTCAACGAATTGGAAGTGAATTCAACCAATTTTTTTTATATGCATTTCTTGTTATTGGATTATATTTTCGATCATCAATATATTTGAAAGCTCATCAGAAAAGGAAGTGAGAAAACTTACAGCTTTCACAATAAAATGTAACAATATTGTTTTTCAAGAACTCACCAGAAAAGGAAATCCCCACTTCGACGATTTACATTTATTGGACCTCTTAATTAAAATAAGATAACTTTCACAGACACTAAAATTAGACGTCAAACTACAAGGCTCGTTTATATGGTTCATTGATTGCGGGTTCGCTTCGACTGGATTTAATCATTCGGAAACGTATAAGGTATGCAGATTTTCGGGTTTTTTTTTGGCGATCTCAGTTATTCATAAATTATCATGTGTTCGATCAAAACATTCGGGGACCTTTTTTTTCCTTTCTCTTCCACAAATTTTAAAGGAAGTTGAAATATACATGGATCAGATTTTTGACGTCCGTTTTCTCATTCACATAGTTCGGGTTTTTCTTTATATGAACCATTTCGAGGAATTCTCATTTATTTTTATTGCTTTCGCTTGTACGGATTTTCGTTTCATTGAAATTGAATTTGTGTTTTTTTCCTCTTCATGATTTGTCAGAATAGCTCTGTTTCTTTTGCATATCGGTGGCCATTTAGGCGGTTATGAACGTATTGTGATGTTTGTCCAATATATAAACTGGGGCAATCCAGACATGGTATTTCATATGCGGTATTGATTGTTTTGCTCTTTGGTGTTGCTTTTTAGTCGGCTAAAAAGTTTATGAATTGTATTTTAACCCTTATGACATACCGTAATTTTGTGCTTCTTAAATAATGATTTAAAATCTTCCGATAGTTCTTTAATGTATGGTAATGGCATGTAATGGTCGTTTTTTTTGATTATTTTCAATGAACATGATGCTGGATTGATTTTTATCTTCGTTCAATTTATGTTACCTAAAGTTTATTATTGACATTATTAATTTCTCTGAGTAGCTATTTTTGACTAAAATTTCCTTAACGTTTTTAATTGCTTTTATTTTGTAAGGTTGGTCGCTGAGGATTAATGCTCTGTCAGTCCGACTATTACCGATTTTTTCTGTGATAGGGGGTGTTGGGAATAAAAGTTCAAGTATCTTTCCGACCATTTCTTTTTTGTATACCATTCTGTCATGATGTTATTGTTGTCATGGTGAAGTGTCATATCCAAGAAGTTCATTCTTTTTTCGGTTGAAGCCGAAAAAAGAATGATAACTCTACTCCTTTCACAAATTCGTTGAGGGGTATGTCGGTATAATTTTCAATTTCCCCCTTTTTTTGTATGATATTTAGAGCCAATTGTATAAGTACATTTGTGTACAGTGATATCACATCAAGAGACGCTAATTTGTAGTTATTCGGAAGTTGTTAACCTATAATTTTGTTCTTTAAATCCCTTGAGTCTTTTATATAGGAATTTGTTTTGTTGGTTACACTTTGAAGTATATTTTTCAAAAATTTTGGAAGTTTACTTGATGGAGATTGCAGGCATGATACAATTGGTCTCAAAGGTTTGTGTAGCTTTGGCAGTCCATATATTTTTGGCGGTTGAGCGTTTGTTATTTTCAAATTTTTGGCAGTATTTGCAGAAATATTGTTTTTCGTTTCTCATTTTTTTACAAGTTCGTTGTTTTGCTTCTGGAAAATGTTAGTTGGATCGCTGTTAATTTGTTTGTAAGTGTGCCCGTCGTTTAGTAGTGATTCCATTTTTGTATTTTATTGCTCTGATGTCATTATAACCGTTTTATTAGATTACTCAGGTTTAAAATTTTTAAGTAATAATTTTGTTTGAGCAATTTTTTTGTTTTTTCAATTTCTGTATTCAGGTTGTTGGTTTATTTTCCCTTTTCATTGATTTGGTTTGAGTTGAGCTTTCTCTTGTAATTTGCCATCATTTCACAGCAAGTAGCTCTGGTCTAGTTTCAAAAATCACCCATATATATATATATATATATATATATATATATATATATATATATATATATATATATATATATATATATATATATATATATATATATATATATATATATATATATATATGATTCGCGAGTTGACGCTTACGGTGTAAACAACGCAGTATATCAGATCCCGAAAAATAGATATTGAACAGATTTATAATTCTAATTAAAAGTGAAATTGAACTGAGATTAACTCAAGTGTGTGATAGTGTTCACCATTACGTGAGAACAAAAATTTTTCTCTACTTGAAATATTTGAGAATTGGTAAACGAACAATTGTTTTGTTTTGATATTTTATCAGATAATCAGATATCGAAATATAAACCTGGTTGTCGCTCGTCTCGAAGTAAGCAACCAATAATTCAATATGCTGTATTCAGACCTGCCAATAATTTAATAATTTCATCCATACTCAAATAAGAAATTACCTTCGAACGCTTTTGATTACAAGGGCGTGAAAATGGAAACTAACAACTCCACCGTACCCAACACCTCAAAGAACGTAAACATAGATCGAGCAACAACCTCACAGAAGTTTTCATACGTAGCAGCAGCGAAGACAATTCCAAAAATGAATTTCCCAAAAAGAGAACAAGCTATTGTACTACATGCCGAAGAAAACCTGAAGCTATATGATTATGTGCAAGCTAAAGGTAAAATCATACAACCAAAAAACATATGCTTCGCTTCAAGAATATCAAACAATAGGATATGCATTTACCTAGCAAACGTAGGACTTGTAGACTTGCTCATTCAAAGTCACCCGGTCGTAACTATAGGAGAACTGAAATTAGGAATAAGAAGACTAGTATCGCCTACTAAAAGAATTGTCATATCGAATATCTCTCCATCTATCCCCCATGATTTTGTAACTGAACTTATTTAAAATCTCGGACTACATCTTGCATCACCCATTTCTTTCCTCAAAGCGGGAATCACTGGAGAGGAGTATTCGCATATTCTGAGTTTTAGAAGACAAGCATATATTTTTCCACCGAATGAAAATTACGAACTTCAAACATCTGCAGTAATCACATTTGAAGGTAACGACAATAGAATATTCCTCTCAACCGACAGGATGGAGTGCTTCATCTGTCGACAGACCGGACATATAGCATCTAACTGTAAGAACCCACAAATAATAGAAGAAGAAGTTAGCCAAACAATAACACAACCTTCAGCAGATGAAATACAAAATGAAAATACATTTTTGAAACCACGAACAAATGAAACAGCAGCTCTGAAAAGAGCGATATCTGAAACTCTAACGTCTAATGACCAAACCAGCTTAACAGAATTTGATGCAGTAGTCAGCCCTATAGAAGACAACTCTACGCCCATATCACAGAAAATACCAACTGAAAATACTCCAAATAGAAAACGTGCTAAAAAGAAACGTAGAATTGATCTACCGGTGGATCACGCATTAAGTGAACCCACCAAAAATGCAATCACAAAAGCATATCAGGAACATATCGGAACGTTCCATCTTCAATATGAAAATCTAGTCGCCTTTCTGGAAAATTCTTATTGAACATCTACCCCACACATCGAAGCAGCAAAGTTCACTGATGACATCAAATCACTGCTCCATGACCTACATGTTATATACTCATATGTTGAAAGAGCAACAAAAAATAGAATAACAAGAATCTCTAAGAAAATAAGAGGCAATCTTAAGGATGAAGAAATGGAGGTTGGTAGTTTGAATAGCCTCAATACAATTACGGATGATGAAGACTTTTCAGATAACAGGTCGCAACCATCCAAAAACTGAAAAAATCTACCACCTAAACAATATATACGCCTTCAAATTAATCCAATGGAACTGCAATGGTTTTTTTTTCCCACGACTGGAAAGAATTCAACAAATTGTCGCCGATAATTCACCAGACCTCCTTTGCTTTCAAGAAACGAACTTCAAAGCTCATCAAAACCCAGTCCTGAAAAATTATTCAGGTACTCACTTCATCAGAGACTCAAATAACAGAGCCAGTGGAGGAGTTTCAACATTCGTATCAAAAGATCTTTTCTATCGAGAACTCTCTCTAAACACCACGTTAGAAACAGTAGCCATCACCATCTGGTGTCCTCGAAAAATCACCATATGTAATATTTACATTCCACCAAGTTATAATGTTACCTAATCAGAACTGAGCAACCTTGCTAATCAATTAACCAGACCTTCCATTTTTATAGGCGATTTCAACTCACATAATATAATCTGGGGCTCTGAAAGAACGTTTGGCAGAGGAAGACTGATCGAAGACATAATAACAGATCTTGATATCAACATTCTAAATACCGGAGATGATACACATTTTGACTCATCCACTGGAAAATTCTCGTCAATAGATTTGAGTTTATGCGATCCAATTACAGCAGCTCACCTAACATGGAAAACCATGGACAATCTATACGACAGTGATCACTTCCCCATACTCATTACAGATGATGATATTTCCTCCATTGAAAATATTACCAAATGGAAGATATCAAACGCTAAATGGAACTTATTTTCAGAAGAGATAAATACTCAAGTTTCACAATTGAAATTCTCTTCAAATTGCAAGCAGAGTATCACTCAGCTGACTAGTATTATTATCTCAACGGCTGAAAAACATGTTGGTAAATTCACCATACAACCAAATAAAAAAGAGTTTCTTGGTGGAATGAATGCTGCAATAAATCCGTTAAAGAAAGCAAACGAGCATTAAACAGATACCGAAAAACTCGGAAACAAGAAGATCTCATCAATTTCAAGAAGCTGAAGGCCATCTGCAGAAGAGTACTAAAAGAAAGAAAACGGAATCTTGGCATGAATACGTCTCTACAATAACAATAAATACATCTTCAACTCAAGTCTGGAATAAAATCAAACAAATAAAAGGACAAAATACCAACTACAGGATAGCCTCAATATTGGACGACAACGACGAAGTTATCTCTGATAGTCAAGACATAGCAAACAGCTTAGCCAAATACTTTTACGAGAAATCACTCAATAACACAAACAATATGGCAGAACAACCTGATATAATGGAACATGACACAAATATATTAAACCAACCTTACACAATGCAAGAACTGAACTCGGCCCTTCATTCCATGAAGAACACAGCAGGAGGCCCAGACAATATTCCAATGATTTTCTTAAAACATCTGTATGAAGAAACAAAAACAAAACTTCTTGAATTATATAACCAAATCTGGACAAGTCATCAATTTCCCATCCAGTGGCGAGAATCCTACATATTACCCATTAAAAAAGCAGGAAAAGCGAAACCAACACCCGATGCATTTAGACCAATCTCTCTAACCTCTACTCTAAGTAAAATTCTAGAAAAAATGGTAAATAGTAGACTGATGTGGTATCTGGAAAAAAATGATCTCCTACATTCTGCCCAATCAGGTTTTAGACAAAATCGCAGCACCATTGATAATCTAGTTTTACTTCAAACTGAAATCGCATATGCATTTTCAAACCAGCAAGACGTAGTAGCAGCGTTAATAGATATCGATAGTGCATTTGACACCACAAATCGAACAACTCTAATAAATAACTTCAAGAACCTGAATCTTAATGGCAATATATACTTCTATTTGAAAAACTTCATAACAGACAGAAACTTCAAAGTAATTGTCAATGGAAAAATGTCTTCTTCTTATGTTACTCAAAGTGCCATTCCCCAGGGTTCTGTACTAAGCGCTACATTATTCTCAATAGCCATTAATAATATATGTGACACCGTTCAGGCTCCTGTTAAGATAGCTCTCTATGCGGACGACATATTGCTTTTTTGTTCGGGGAAAAATACAATGAGTACCTGCACCTTACTTCAAAACGCCCTGAATAACATCAATATATGGGCTAAAAATAGTGGATACAATTTTTCACCATCAAAATCCAAGATGATACGCTTTACCAGAAGACAACCAACAGTCCAACCTCGTCTAACACTAAATGGAACATCAATAAAACAGCTTAACTACATAAACCTCTTAGGAATGACAATAGACGAGAGAGTAACTTGGTGTCCTCACATCAAGAACATCAAAGCTAACTGCATGAAGACAATGAACATCCTCCGAACATTATCTCACCACAGATGGGGCTGTGATGAGGAGGTTTTGTTGAGGATTTACAGAACACTCATTCGATCTCGATTAGACTATGGATGCATAATCTACTCGACTGCAAGTAAAGCCAATATGAAGCTGCTAAATACAGTACCGAACACAGCCCTGCGAATCTCTCTTGGTGCACTACGATCCAGCCCATCTACAAGCCTACATGTTGAAGCACATGAACTCCCACTAGACCTCCGTCGAAAACAAATTCTTCTCATATATGGCTCCAAGGTAAGAGCTATCCCGAACCACCCCATCCACCATCTGATCGAAACAGCAAAGACTTTCGAAAACATACATTCAAAGACACTATATTCGATCTCGCAAATTATCAAAATGCATCAGGAACTAACAGACCAATCTTCTGTCATTCCAATAACTCCGTCAGAAAATGCACCCTGGATCAGACATCAACCAAGACTGAACGTAATACTGTACAGATATGATAAACACGAAACACCTGATATACTGAAGCAATCTTTCCGAGAAATGATGAGCAATGAAACATTCGATGATATTAGATATACAGACGCCTCTAAAGATGAACATGGAGTAGGTTGCTCGATCATCAGGGAGCAAAATACAACTGAATCCTACAAACTTTCAACGAACTGTAGCATACACACTGCTAAATTATATGCCATCTATAGATCTCTTCTTAGTCTAATCATAATAGGACACAAGGTTGCAGTAGTCACAGACTCCCTTTCCTCCGTACAATCTATAGCAGACATTTACTCGAAAAACCCAATTGTACAAAAAATACAAAAAAAATGCCATGATCTGAAAAACAACAGGAACATCTCTACTACCATCATATGGATTCCATCTCATATGGGAATCCCAGGAAATGAAGCAGCGGACCAATCCGCGAAGCTTGCAAAATCCTCAGACTTGATAATACACATGTTGTGGTTCATTCAGATCTAATTCACTCAATAAAAAATAGAATCTCTAAAGAATGGCAAGTTCAATGGAAAAATGATACTAGCAAGCTGCACAAAATTCAGCCTAAAATTCTAAAAGAAACGAGATTAGCCCTAAATAGACAAGATGAAATAGTAGCTAGGAGACTAGGAATAGGTCATACGAAACTGACCCATAGTTATTTGATGACATCAGGCGAACAACTCAAGTGCGATTACTGTGATAATATCACCCTTACAGTTGAACATATACTCATCTGGTGTCCAAAAAATGAGACAGTTCGTAACCAACTGGGACTGAAGAACAACATCAAGGACATTCTGAGCACAACAGCCCAAATCGAAGTTGCGCTCAAGTTCATCGAGAAATGTGGTTTATACAACCTTGTGTAGCTTACACATGTAGAAAAAAAAACGGCTCTATCTAATTTAACTACAATTAAATTGTCAATTATAATTGAGTATCTGTAACATAAATAGTATTACATGAAATTGTATAAATTGTACCATGTGTCAATGACCAAGTAGTGGAGACACGTTAATTTTAAATAAATATATATATATATATATATATATATATATATATATATATCTTGAAATTGATTTATTGCCTGTTTGAGGTATTTATTTTGAAAGTTTTTCATATTAAAAAAGCCTGTTAATGCTAAAAACTTTCAAAATATATATATATATATATATATATATATATATATATATATATATATATATATATATAAAAGAAAATGAACACTAGATCATTCATTTGAAAAATTCAAATTAACTAAGAGATCGTTATAGTAAAGCTAGATATGTGAACGTGTACGATGTGATGTCTCCATATCCTTCAAGGGATGAATGTTAGAGAAATATTGAAATCGATGCCACACCTGATGGAAGTGCGAGACATATACCTATGTTTCGTTCTGCAAGGACCTCGTCAGTCGCACTACGTGCATCGATGTGAGGCAACGATTTCAACCTCCAAGCATCTTCTTGTGACTCCAAGTGGAAAACCGTAGAGTAATGAGTACTCCACAATTCCATCTATAGGAATCAGTAGAAAACATCTCTCAGATTACAGACTAAGCAAGCATCGAAATTTCACATATCTTCTATACCCGTAGGTATCAACTAAATTGCAATGTCTATTCGACAAATATCATCATACGATTTTTTCAAATGTCAATATGTAGCGTTAGTAGTACGCTCGCGTTTATTCTCGTATTTCAGGGGCCTATTCGGCGATATTTTTGAAATATATTTTTGAAAAATATATTTTATAAAAATATTTTTCAAATGAATGTTCTAGTCTTCATTTTCTCAAATATTTCATTCAGTGCCATAAGCACAAAAAAATTTCATTCATATATATATTGTTCAGTTTTCTCTTTAAATTTTAATTTTATATACAAATTTACATTTTATCATTGATTATTTTCATACATGAAATAATAACATTACAAATTTACTTATCTTACTTACAAACTTTATCTTACTTGATGCAATCTTAATTTACAAGGTATTCATCATACATATTCATTTTGCTTCATTACGTCTTAACATTTTTACATTACTTTTACTTTTCTTGAATCTTTCACTACTATAGTGAGGTTTTCCATCCTTTTATACACCTTTTACGCTCCCTGTATGTATTCTTCCCATATCCTCATCACCACCTGTTTCCCAAGGACGGAGAAGAAACGTGCGACAGAGAGCGAGAGGAAAAACAAGACCGTTGAAGATAGTGCATCAAGACGGCGACATTCTGATTCTGATTCTGATTTTTCCAGTGCTACTGTTAATATACTTTTTCTTACTTTTTATATCTCGGACTGCGGTTTGTATTACTTTGAGACTGTGGTTGAATACTATATTACTTCGTCCGGTACCGGACTACATCAAAAATTGTGATAACCAAAACGGTTGGAAGAAAACTCAGACTTGTGGCAGTGCAATCATCTCCTTCCGTCATTTTCCTTACAGCCTGTATATCTGGTAAGTCTCACTGTTAAATTTGATGAAAATTGGTAGTTATTTCATTTTCCTTTTCTTTTGCTTATATTTTCTAATTGGAATAAATTTTATTTTTGATGATATCTAAAATTACGGAATCAGCTTCTCCAAAGCTAAAATTCAGTCTTTAACGATACATATTTAAATGGTCCTTCGAGCCGGATATTAGAAAAAATATATATTTACAAATTTTAGAAAATATTTATTTCCTGAATTTTCATTTTTCAAATTAATTATTTCAAAATAATTCATAAGTGGAAGGAAGATTCCACAGCCTTCTCGATGCAATAAAATTCTCGGCTTATCTGCTGAACATCTGTTTATTGCAGGAGAGATAAACACGTTTGTATTTTAAGATTGCAACAAGTTCTTAATCAATTGAAAATTTACGTGGAAATAATTTGCTTTTATTTCGTTTTTTTTATATTGGGTCTTATCGGGATTTTGATATCTGTTAGGTATCCGTACTTGTAGCATTTACTTTACAGGTTATTTCATTGTTTATATTTACAAAATTTTAGGATGCCTGTAGATCATGAAAAATTATTGCGTTCACGTGCTTTACGTTCGGCACTTCTTTCGAATATTACTTCACTACACATTTTTTCGTTAGATATAAAGGATGTGCCTCAAAATTTCGCTGCTTTCAAGGTACGCCGTAGAAGTTTAGAACGGTGGAAGAATCTTTTTGAAAAACATCATAGCGACATTATTTCTTTAGTTTGTCTGCAAGATAATGCTGAAGATGCATTGGTGGCAGAACAAGAAATTTACGATACTTATTTAGAGAAATGTCAGTTCATTGATACTACTTATTATGAATTGTTTGAATTACCCGATGAAATTAATTTGAATCAAAATGCCTCGGAACGGAATAATTCTGAAAATACTCACCGAGTTAAATTACCGAAAATTAACCTTATACATTTCGATGGAGATATTAAAAAGTTTCCAACTTTCATAGGTATGTTCCGTTCGTTAGTACACGATAATGTGCATTTAACGAATATTGAAAAATTTAATTATTTACTTTCTGTCCTAAAAGGTGCACCGTTGGCATTAGTTAAATGCACTCCTTTATTGGATGAAAATTATCTCAGTGCTTACAAGAGTTTGAATGATCGTTATTGCAATGAAAGGTTGTTAGCCAATGCTTACTGGAAAGAAATAGATAATTTTAGACCTATTCCTAATGATGGTTCTTTAAGAAAATTGCTAGATGTATTTAATGAAAATTTGTCTGCTTTAGAAACGTTAAGATTTCCAATTAATCAATGGAGCTTCATTTTAATGCATATGTTGTTAGATCGTTTAGATCAAACAACATTGAAATTATTTGAATTAGAATACGCTTCCAATAAAGTTCCTACTTATGATGAAGTCAGAAATATTTTACTCAAACATTGTACTGCAGTCGAGTCGATTGCGTTAAACACTAAACCTTACAAGAAAATCAGTTCGTTTAAAAATTCTATTTTTGAAAGAAATATTTCTAATGAAAGAACATCTTTTTTAGTGAATACAAATAAATACTCTATCAAGAATAGTGACACGACCTCTAATACAAAAAACCTTTATTGTTTTTTATGTAAAGGTAAGCATATCATTTATCAATGTGCCGAATTTTTGTCGAAATCCGCAAAGGATCGCTACCAAATTGTGAAAAAATTCAATGCTTGTGTGAATTGTCTAGCCAATTCTCATAGTTTCAGTAAATGTTCTTCCAATAAAAGATGTAAAATATGTGGAAAGTTTCACCATTCGTTACTACATTTTGCTGAACCTAATGATGATCAAATTAAATCAATTGCAATCCCGTCCACTTCGACAAGTGCTTCAGATTCAGAGATTAAATCATTCAATGGGTTACTGTCAAAAAATAATGCTCTTTCGCTTAATCAAGTTTTGCTGTCAACTGTCAAATTTTATATATTAAATTCTTGTGGGCAATCTTGTATTGCTAGAGGAGTTCTAGATTCAGGATCACAAATTTCATTTATTTCCAAAAAACTTGCTTCAAAACTCAACCTTAAGAAATTCAATATTTCCGTACATATAAACGGATTGGACAAAATGACCACTTCCGCAAAATTTGGAGTTTCTTGTGAGCTTATATCAATATACGATGGGCAAGAAACGTACAAGATTGACGCTGTTATAGTTGATAAAATTTGCGATAAAATGCCGTCATACTCATTCTCTTTGAAAAAGTTAGAACAATTCTCTAACCTGAAGTTTGCTGATCCGGAGCTTAATATTCCGGGAGAGATAGACGTATTACTGGGAGCGGACGTTTTCCCATACATTTTAAGGGACGGACGAATAGTAAATTCGGCCAATGAACCAGGGGCGGTTAACACAATGTTTGGTTGGACGTTATTAGGTAAAACTCCGTTACAGGTTTCGCAGGGAATAAATTCATTTATATCTATTGTTTCGGACGAAAATAATATTAATTTGGATTCAGCATTACGGCAATTTTGGTCCATGGAAGAAGTACCTTCTTTCGACCTCATTTCACCAGAAGCTAAATTCTGCGAAAATTATTTTCAAAATACTACCTATCGAACTCCAGAAGGACGTTATGTAGTTTCACTACCTTTTAAGCTTACATGCCCAAATTTTGGGGACTCTCGACTTCTTGCTTTACGTCGCTTTCATTCTTTTGAGAGAAAACTTTTGAAAAATGCCTCTCTGTATCAAACATATTCGAATATTTTTCGTGATTACTTGGACCAAGGTCATATGGAATTAGCTCCTTCACATCCTCCGGAAAGTTCGAATGATGTTTTTTATTTACCGCATTCATGTGTTTTTCGGGAAGATTCTTCAACTACCCCGGTTCGAATTGTTTTTGACGGTAGTAGTAGATTTCCTGATAAAATTTCTTTGAATGATGCTCTCCATACAGGTCCAAAATTACAAAGGGATCTCATAAAGATTTTACTTAATTTTAGAATTCATCGTTATGTATTTTGTACGGATATATGCCAAATGTACCGTATGATTTCAGTGAACTCTGAGCACCAAGATTTTCTGAGGATTTTGTGGAGATTTTCTTCGGATGAAACAATAAAAGAATACCGGTTGAAAATTCTTCCTTTCGGGTTAGTTTGTAGTCCATATCTTGCAATACGCACTTTAGAACAACTAGCACAGGATTATAACGATTTGCCTTTAGCTAGAGACACCATTTTGAATAATGCCTATGTAGATGATTTAGTAGATGTCGATGATTCTTTAGAAAATACTATTTCAAAAGTTGGGCAGTTAGTTAATTTACTGAATAGAGGATGTTTTCAATTGAAAAAGTGGTGTAGTAATGATCAAGCTATTTTAAAAAACATTTCCCCACAGTTAATTTTACATTCATTATCTTTCGATCCAAAAGATGAATTATATTTGAAAGTTTTAGGTTTGCAATGGAATCCATTATCTGACAATTTTTCATACAATACTTTGACTTCTTCTTCCGAATGTACAAAGAGAACAATTTTATCTAATATAGCCCGAATATATGATCCGTTAGGATACCTTGCACCTTGTATAATTCTACTGAAAATTCTTATTCAAAATTTATGGACTATAGGAGTTGACTGGGATACAGTACCACCTGAGGAAATTCAAACGGTTCCAATCTGAAATGACTTCTTTTTCCGAATTAAAAATTCCGCGATACTACGAAAATATACGTTCCGAAGTTTGCGAAATTCATGGATTTGGAGATGCTTCAGAATTAGGATACTGTGCTGTCGTTTATTTGAGAATACTTTATAAAAATGACGAATTCAAAACTTTCTTCGTTTGTGCTAAATCTAAAGTTTCTCCCTTGAAAAAAATTTCTTTACCGCGACTAGAACTGAGTGCGGCTGTATTACTTTCCAAGTTAGTTAAATTCATTTCTGATACTTATAAAGACAAATTGAACATAACTAATATTTTTGGATGGTCAGACTCGACTGTCACTCTGTCATGGATAAGATCTTCGCCACACAGATGGAAGACTTTCGTGGGAAATAGAGTCTCCTATATTCAAGACGTAATATCTCCAGATCGTTGGTTTTATGTTCCTTCTGAAATTAATCCGGCTGACTTAGGAACAAGAGGTCTATTTCCTTGTGATTTATTAAATTGTAAAGAGTGGTTTGAAGGTCCACAATTTTTGAAAAACCATAAACATTCGTGGAAACACTGGTTAGAACCTGACACTAGAAACGAAGATTTCTCTATAGAGGCCAATAAAACATGTTTTACAATGACATCCACAATTACACATTGTCTGGATGAGTTACTAATGAAATTTTCTTCTTTAACAAAAATATTGCGAGTGTTATGTTATATATATCGTTTTACTGAAGCACTCCGAAATCGAAGAATAGTAAGTAGTGTTTCTAATTCTATCACTTGTATCGAATTACATAGAGCTTTATTATGTCTGGTGAAAAGAGTTCAAGAATTTGAACTGAAGGTTGAATTAGCACATGTTTCTAATGGGGACAAAGTACCTAAATATTTACGCAAGTTAAATCCGTTTATAGATAAAAAGGGTATTCTACGAGTAGGGGGACGTTTAGCATACGGTCAGTTCCATTATGATAAAAAATTTCCAATACTTCTGCCAAGCAGATCTAAATTTACTATTGATTTGATTACCTATGTACATGTGAATTTGTTACATACAGGAGTAAATGCTACTCATTTTCATTTGGGAGAAATGTTTTGGATTTTTTCCGCTAAGAAAGTAATTCGTTCGGTCTTATCAAAATGTCTTAATTGTTTCAAAACAGACCCCATTAATTTACAACCGCCTATGGGAAATTTACCTAAATTAAGAATTTCACAAGTTAAAGCTTTCACCAATGTAGGTGTAGATTTGGGAGGTCCTTTTCATATCACTATGAGTCGAGTTAGAGGAGCAAAAATGCTCAAAGCTTACCTTGCTTTGTTCGTATGTTTCAGCACTAAAGCTATTCACTTAGAATTACTTTCGGATCTTTCCTCAGAAGCTTTTTTAATGGGATTTAGGCGTTTTATAGCGCGAAGAGGCAGATGTGCAAATGTGTTTTCAGATTGTGGAACAAATTTTATCGCTAGTGCTAAATACTTGAAAAAAATTATGGTCGATGCAGCAGAGAAAGAGTCAATTGCTTGGCATTTTAATCCCCCTTCAGCTCCCCATATGGGAGGTTTATGGGAGGCAGGAATCAAAAGTACAAAAACTCATTTAGTTCGAATAATAGGACAACAAATTTTAACATACGAGGAGCTTAATACAGTATTCATTCAAATTGAAGCAGTCTTAAATTCCAGACCATTATGTGCAGTAAGTGCGGATCCTAACGATCTAACAGCCTTAACTCCTGGACATTTTTTAACGTTACAACCAATGACAGCTTTACCTGATCCCGATATGACTCAGATTAAATTGAATAGAGTTTCAAGGTGGCCACTTATTCTTAAAATTCACTGCGAATTTTGGAAAAGATGGAGCTCAGAATACTTACACTCTTTGCACCAGAAATCTAAGTGGAACGATCCAATACAACCCGTTCTGATTGGATCTCTGGTTCTTATTAAAAATGAACTTTTACCACCACTTCAGTGGAAATTAGCTCGAATTATTCAGTTACATCCTGGAGGAGATGTTGTTTCTAGGGTAGCCACTTTGAAAACAAATAGTGGAGTTATTAAAAGACCCCTAGTGAAACTTTGTCTACTTCCTTCTCATTGATATTCTTAAAATACCCCTGGCATTTTCAGCGAGGTGGGAATGTTCAGTTTTCTCTTTAAATTTTAATTTTATATACAAATTTACATTTTATCATTGATTATTTTCATACATGAAATAATAACATTACAAATTTACTTATCTTACTTACAAACTTTATCTTACTTGATGCAATCTTAATTTACAAGGTATTCATCATACATATTCATTTTGCTTCATTACGTCTTAACATTTTTACATTACTTTTACTTTTCTTGAATCTTTCACTACTATAGTGAGGTTTTCCATCCTTTTATACACCTTTTACGCTCCCTGTATGTATTCTTCCCATATCCTCATCACCACCTGTTTCCCAAGGACGGAGAAGAAACGTGCGACAGAGAGCGAGAGGAAAAACAAGACCGTTGAAGATAGTGCATCAAGACGGCGACATTCTGATTCTGATTCTGATTTTTCCAGTGCTACTGTTAATATACTTTTTCTTACTTATTATATCTCGGACTGCGGTTTGTATTACTTTGAGACTGTGGTTGAATACTATATTACTTCGTCCGGTACCGGACTACATCAAAAATTGTGATAACCAAAACGGTTGGAAGAAAACTCAGACTTGTGGCAGTGCAATCATCTCCTTCCGTCATTTTCCTTACAGCCTGTATATCTGGTAAGTCTCACTGTTAAATTTGATGAAAATTGGTAGTTATTTCATTTTCCTTTTCTTTTGCTTATATTTTCTAATTGGAATAAATTTTATTTTTGATGATATCTAAAATTACGGAATCAGCTTCTCCAAAGCTAAAATTCAGTCTTTAACGATACACATATATATATATATATATATATATATATATATATATATATATATATATATATATATACATATATATATATATATATATATATATATATATATATATAAATATATGTATATATATATATATATATATATATATATATATATATATATATATATATATATATATATGTATTCAAGAAAGTGAAGAGCAAAACTCGTCATCACGAAATATTTGCCAATATTTCCGGAGAAAATATAAACATATCAGAAATGATGGAAAATAAATTTGTTAACTAATATGCATTTAATATGTTTTAATAGTGTAATAATAATAAACTTATGATTTACTCTTTATTGACTACATATCATGACGCGTTTCATCGTTACAAATGACTTCTTCAGATGCTTACAGAATAATAACAACATTTTGAAAAATACAGGTATATATATCAGGGAATTTTGGTGTTCTATGGTTTTGGTTTTACCTAAGATATTCCATTTGAGAAATAAATTCTATTAGCTGAAAAGGTTTAACAAGAGTGAATTGTTCTGTTCATTGAGCAAGTTTCCAGCATTTTTAAGCCGATTTATTTCCACTACTTCCCAATAATCTAATTGACTACTTCTCTCTATATTGTGTAGAATTTTGAAATTCGTATCAAAAGTATGGTTTTTTGTTAATAAATGGTTAGCAAAATTCGAATTACTTTTATTATGGGCGAAGCTATATTTATGTTCCTGTATTCTAGTACCGAAATTTCTACTAGTTTTACCTATATATATATACCGGGACATGTTCCACAATTCAATTGGTAAACACCTGATTTGTCTTCTCTTTTAATTTTGTTTTTATTGTTCTTAATGTGTCTCGATAAATTGTTGTTCGTTTTAAATGAAATATTAAAATTATGTTTACTTAAAAAGGTTTTGACTTTTTGACTGACGTTTCCAAAGTATGTTAAACTGTTATATTTACGATTTCTATCCGACTGGTAAGGAAATACTAATCGTAGAGCTTTCCGATAGAGTTTTTTGCCCAGAATTTTTGACACTAGTTCGCTTTCATAATTATTATTAACCGCAATCTGTTTAATGATATTTAATTCTTTATTGAAATTTTCTTCTGATAAAGGTATATTGGTTAATCTGTGTATCATACTTTGAAACACTGCCATTTTATGTGGATATGGGTGGCATGAGGAGTTATTGATTATGGTATCCGTATGGGAAGGCTTATGAAATATGGAAAAATCAAATTTATTATGTAATCTTGAGATTGTCAAGTCTAAAAAATTAATGGAGTTATCACATTCTAACTATTTCGGTTGTAAATTTTATACTAGGATGAACCGCATTAATGAAATTCTCAAAATTTTTTAATGAACGATCTGTGCCAGTAAAACAAGTGATTATATCATCTACATATCTATACCAGAATACAAAGTGTTTTCAAACACTTTCAGAGTCTAAGTTATATAAATAGTGCTAGACGTTTGAACTGATGATTAGGAGATGATAGAATAACTGTAAATATAATGTGGATGTACAAACTTCAGTCAGATAGTCCTCTATCTCTGTTACAATTTCGACAGCAGAAACGACATGGTCCAAAGCAAGGAACCTCAATGTAAAGATCATAGCATTTGTTTTCGTAGCAAGAAACACTCCATTTCCCCTTAGCACTCTTGCAAAGTGGAATTCCATAACTCTTCGAATTCCATAACTATTTTTCAATTATTCACCATTTGAATATTCTGAAAATGATAATAGAAATATTATAGAAGCATTTTTTATGAACATTGTTAGGTCAGTAGAAGAGACTTGTCAAAAAACAATTTCTTTGATTACAGCAAATAATTTTTGAAATGAAACTCTTCATATTTAATCAATTATATTTTTCATCTCGAATGCGATTTCACTGAAAAATATTTGTCGAAATTCAACTGCTTGGTTTCACAACAGTTCGATGAAGTTCACGCCCATAAATTTCATAAATTTGAGTTTGCAAATGAGAATTAAACTATGATTGAAGTGTAAAATGGATACAATGCTCATAATAATTTGTAGATAATATAAAATGAAACGAAATGAATGAATAGAATATCATATAATAAAATAAGTAACTCAACTGAAAGATTAATGAAATAAGAATATATATATATATATATATATATATATATATATATATATATATATATATATATATATATATATATATATATATATATATATATAATATTATTATTATTATTACGATTGTTTCCCATAAGGACAGCGACTGAACTTGAATTCGCAATCATTAGGAATTTTGCTTCATCTTTTTTGCCTCCCAAAAACGCTTCATCCTATCTGAATGCTCTTTCTTCCGTTCATCTGTTCACTTTACTCCAGGTTGACGATTTGATTTTTGCTCAAACTTCTCATGTGCGATTTTATAGCGACATTCAGTGCGATCTTCGAGATTTTTTATATTGATTTGTTGTAGATCCTTTTGGACCTCTTTGAGCCACTCTGTTCCGCATTTACTATGCCTAATTATATCGAGTAGTTTCTTCGGTATCCTGGACTGTTTCATTCTGTGAACATGTGCATAGAACTTTGCTCGTCGATTTCTGATTTCTTCCGTTATCGTATTTGTCTTTTGATACAGTTCATTCTGAGGTTCTTTCATCCAAATGCCGTTTCTATTGATTGGCCTGTAAATCTTTCTGAGAATTTTGGTTCTTGTTTTTCTATTTCTCTAATTTTTGAATGGCCGCCAATAACCACTGTTTCAGCTGCGTAGTTTGCTTCTGGAAGGATCGTTTTGTTATAATGCCTCAATTTGGCTCCTCTCGAAATGCACTTTCTGTTATATTGAGCCCATGTTAGTTTGTAGGCCCTTTGGATCTTGGTTATTGTCTGTTCATTAGCGATTCGGTTTGAACCTTAGGACTGTATAACTTCCCCGAGGTATTTAAAATGGCCTACTTGCAGAATTTCACTATGTTTTGTCATAAGAGAAGATTTAATTTTTAGTTTTTTTTTTATTTCAAAGTTTATTGTCGCATCTTCCATAAAGGTTATTAGCGACGGTACAGTGTTTTGAATACAGCTGTATAGTTTGGTTAACCTAAGGAACCTAATTAAATTGTTAACATTACTCAAGCTGAGAATATTATGAGAACAGGTTATGCCACATGATATTCTTTCATTGCTGAATTTAATGCAATTTATTAGTAAATGTTCTACTGTTAAATCTTTATCACAAACTTCGCACCTAGGTTTATTTTCGCACTTCATCAGATGATCGTGTGTAATTCGTGTGTGACCCAGTCGGAGGCGCGTCAGCCTCACATGAGATTGCCGACACTCCGATAGGTACTCCCACTTTTTAAAATTAACTTTCACTCTACTTAGTTTTGAAGGGTTTGTGAGCCATTCGGATTGCCAGGAATGTGTGATGATATGCCTGATGGTATGCTGAAAGTGTACAGATAATATTTGGTGGAAAGGTTCTGCATTTTCATATGTTGTAGCTGATCGGGCATAGGTGTCCGCTTTTTCATTACCCTCGATGCCTATGTGAGATGGAATACATATGATTACAACTTTTTTATGTGAATCGTCTCCTATATTCATTTCTACTTGGATGTCTAAGGCAATAGCATGTGTTGTATATATATGTTTTATTGTATGAATAGAATTTAGGGAATGGGCAAATATGATGAAGTTGCAGTGATTCTGATTTAAGATTATGAATTTGAGGGCCTTGTGAATTGTATACAGTTCTGCCGATAATATGCTTGTAGAAATTGGAAGGGAGTATGTGAAGTTTGAAGATTCAGTGATCACGGCAGCTCCAACCCCTGCTGATGTTTTTGATGCGTCCGTGTAAATATGTTGGTATTCAGGATATTTCAGTAATATTTCTCTGAGCTTTGTTTTTATTAATGTTGTGTTATTTTCGTGTTTGCTGTAGTCTTCTAATGTTGTTACAATATTAGATGCTTTCAATTGCCAGGGAGAAAAGTTATGTTCGAAAGGATATACTTGAGGTGTAGTTATCATCAGTTGTTGCGAGTATGTTCGAATCCTCTCATAGAATGGTTTAGTAGTTCTATTTTATTCTTGAATACATGCTCTTACTTATTTGAATGGGCGTAGTGGAATGTTGGATTTGATTGATTTGTTAGGATTTTTGTTGCATAGTTCATGGACAGTAGTATTCGACATTTATTTAAGGGGAGTTCGCCAAGTTCCCATTGCAAACTTTTGACTGGTGTACTAGTAAAAGCACCCAGAATAACCCTAAATGCAGTATTTTGTATCACTTCTAGGTGATTTAAAGTTGAATGACTACTGGAATTGTATGCGATGGATCCGTAATCGATTAGCGACCTTATCAGAGATTTGTATAGCAGTAGTAAAGTAGGTCCATCGGCATTCCCATTTTTGTTAGACTCAACTTTCATTACATTTAGCCGTTTATGACATTCCTGTATCAGTTCGGTAATGTGAAGTTTCCAATTCAATTTCTTGTCTAGGTTCATACCAAGAAATTTCACACTTTCTTTGAATTCTAAGATTTGTTCGATAGTGATTCGATTCTAAGATAGTGTCAGTTGTGGTAAGACGATTTCCTTTTTATCACAAAACAGCATGCAATGCGTTTTTTGAGGTGAAAAACTAAAACCTGTTTCGGAACTCCATTTGGTCAGTATGTGTAAGAAAGTTTGAAGCAATTTTGTTATTGAATTTATGTTTTCGCTCTCCGTAAATATCACAAGGTCATCTACATAAATTCGAGCTCTTAATGGAGTTTTCATACCTGTAGTATGCTATTATTTGCGATAAGGAAGAGAGTGGGACTAATTACTGAACCTTGAGGAGTACCGTTTTCTCGAATTTTTGTATTTGATAAGCAACCATTAACTCTCACTCTAAACGTTCTATTATGGAGAAAGTTTTTAACGAATGCCAAACAATTTCCTTGAATATCTGCGTCACCAAGGATTTTTATGATACGATATCTTCATGCTGTATCGAACATTTGCATATGTCAAAGAATATAGCAATGATTGCTTGCTTCAACGCAAGTCCTTCATGAATAAAACTTTCAAGTTCTACAATGTTATCTTTAGTTGATCGGTTTTGTCTAAAACCGCTTTGTTCCGGTATAATATAGCTATTTTGTTCGAGTGTCTATAAAAGGCGTTTATTAATTATTTTTTCAAGTGATTTGCACATTGAGCACTTAAGCGATATCGGTCTATATGACTCAGCTGATTTTTATTCTTATTTGGCTTGAGTATTGATGAATGAGTACGATGATTGCTTGGCTCCATTTTTTTGGAAAAACATGTGCTGTCCAAATTGTGTTGAATAGACTAAGGAGAAAGGCTTTAGATTTAGGGGGCAAATACTTTATCGTTATTGTGTGGATGTGATCTGGTCCTTCGCATGTATTACTCATGGTACTTAATGCTTCATTAAGTTCAAATTCCGTTATCGGAGCATTGATTGGGTCATTATTATTTAATATTTCAATCTCTATTTCCTCTACTTCAGCTTCAAAGGTTCGGAATTCATGATTAAAATTATTAGAGCTGGAGAAACTTCTATAAGTATTAGCCAATAATTCGGCTATATTTTGATTTTCTGTGAGAAATGCACCATTATGCTCCAGGGGGAAACTATGTGGCAGGTACTTCTTCCACTTATTTTTCTGACTTTTTTCCATACTTCAAACATTGGTGTTGAGCTCTTTATTGGTGTTACAAATTGTTTCCAAGATGCTTTTTTTGCGGATTTGATTTTATATCTGGATATAGCTCTGAGGCGCTTGAATTCTATTAAGTTTTCCATAGTTTTATGTCTTTTATATCTGTTGAAGGCCTATTTTGAGTTTCGGAGAGCTACTTCGCATTCTTTGTTCCACCAGGGCACTATCGTATTTTTGTAAATATGAGTTGTTTTACTAAAAATTGTATTAGCAGCGTTCAGAATAATATTTTCGAATTTAGTCAGTTCATTATCGATATTTTGATCTGCGTTGTATGTAGGTATAGTAGCTTGAATGCATTCTGAAGAATCATTCCAGTTGGCTGAATTGATTCTCCATTTGGGCTGAGTTGGTACATTGTTTGCTGTATAGAGAGCATTTTCGATTAGTATAGGATGGTGGTCACTACCATATAAGTCAGAAAGAGCCTGCCAAGATAGATCTGCATGTAGGCCAGTATCGCAAAAAGATAAGTTAAGGACAGACGAGTCACTCGTCGCACTATTGAAGCGTGTGCTGGAACTATCATTTAGAAGACAAAAATTATAGTGGCTCAGGACGCAACGTATAATTGCCCATGTGAAAAACAATGTTTTCTTAATTTATTCCGCAAACAGCGATTGGCCTTGCGACTTGTTAATTGTCATTGCGAACGCAAGGCGAACTGGAAATTACAATCGTTTGAAGTCAAACGGAAGATTAGTCGGAATCATTGGTATTCGAGGAATACATACATTCAAATTACGCAATTATGCAATATTTTAATTAGTAATTACGCAATATCATAATAACTGTACCAACTTGGAGTTGCAAGTTATGTGGCGGGAATCCTGGTAACTCCAGAGAGTTCAAAAACTTCGTTGGATAATTTACTACATCAACGGAATTTGTTATGGAATCAACGGATTTGTATGTCACAAAATCGCCAGCAATTTTTGATTGAATGGTGAAATTCAGTGCGTGTACATCATTATTCTTTGCGGCAAGAATTGCTCGTTGACTTAACCAAGCATAATTCTGATAATTCTCACTAATGTTTGGGAAAACATTCTCAATAAGAGCTAATTGAGAGTCTACAAATCGGCAGAAGTCGTTGGTAAGAGTAATTAATACAGATGTCGCATCAACTGGCACTTTTCCTTTTCCAACAGCTAACAATTGTTCGGAAAATTGTGCAGCACTTCGATCATTTTGAAGTTGAACTCTCATATTAGTAGTTAGCGATAATGTTTTTGCGTTATTCCATAAGGGTGATGCCTTCAGGCAAGCATTCAATTCATCTGCAGGCGTTCCAAGGGGAATTATTGGCAACGTCTGCCTGAAATCGCCTGCCAACAATATCATCAAGCCGCCAAAGATGTCATTATTTTGGCGAAGATCCTTCAGTGTGAAGTTAAGTGCCTCAAGTGATTTCTTATGTGCCATGTGCACTCATCCCAAACAACGAGCTTGAATTGCATTAACAATTTTCCCATTGCACTGGATCGGGAAATATTGCATGTTGGTATATCAATTGTGTTCAAATTGAGTGGCAACTTAAGCGCAGAATGTGCAGTACGAACGCCATCTAGAAGAGTCGCTGCAATTCCAGATGATGCTAACAATGAGTAGTTGTCCAACAATGTATCACGCATCGGCGCCATCTACTTAAAATATTGGTTTGTAGTACATGCTATGTATCAGAGATGGCGCTATATGAAAATTGATTTTCCCGCTTTTCTGTCGAATTTTGGTTGACAGAATATTGATTCCTTCGAAAATGTTACCAAAATTATTGAGGTTTATTCGTACTCAATTTTCATTGATATTTCTTCTATTGATATTATAGCTATTTTTTAAATAGAATGATATTTCATATGAAGAAGTGCACAATCTGCATTATTTTTTCAATTCGTCAATAGTTAGTTAATTTTTCTGATGAGACCAATGAAATTTAATTTCATTTTTCTTTAGACAATGAAAAGTGTAGAGGTGTTGATGTTTCTATTATACATAGTTACTATACTAGTTTCTATTATACAAGTTTTGAAAAGGCGTGATTGCTCTATACTCGGAATCTTTTCCATTTTCCAGTTATGAATAAATATATTCTCAAACTATTGTAACGAATTTCTCTACTCGAATAGTTGTAATAAATTTCATTTTATTACATAAATATCAAGTAAGGGTAGCATAAGCTAGATTTAACCCTGCAAAATTTGTTCTACAAATTTGATGATATAATGATGATAATAACGAAGCCGAAAACCTTACCTATCTATATCAATATAAGTTCGTGTATCAGCCTTGTAAAGTTGATATAAAGTAGCAACTGAAGTGTGGAATAAATCGAAACAAACTAACAGTTAGCAAGACTTGTAATACTTACAATACTCTCGCAGCAAGACTCAGTGTGCAAGAATAAGACCAAGACTGTCCGAGTCTCGTTTGGTCTTGCTTTTGGACACCTAGTGTTGCCCAAAGCAAGACTTACATCATAACAGTATAAGACATAAAATGAAGCAATATTATTGGATTTCATTATATATACGTATATATACATTAAAAACTAATCTATATTTCAATTGCAATATCTACAGCTAAGATCTTTTTGTTCTTGACAAAGAATGTCACCAAGCAGTTTTATAGGTTCCTCCCAATGTGTCTAAAATGATTCAGGCAAATAATCATCATTTTAAACATCAACCGAAGTTTCTCAAGTGTCGAATCGAAGGCCCTTTTATTTCAACAGTTATTATGTTTTCGTTTAAGGATATCATGGAAACCAGCAAGTGGTCCCCAGAGTAAACGTAATTAAACACATGTTTCATCTAACCTCAAATTTTATTTTATATATACATATATATACATCGAAAACTAATCTATATTTCAATGGCGATGTCTGCAGCTGAGACCTTTTTTTCTTGACAAAGAATATCACCAAGCAGTTTCATAGGTTTAACCAGTGGTCCTCAGGGTGAACGTAATTAAACACATGTTTCATCTAACCTCAAATTTTTTTTTATATATACATATATATATATATATATATATATATATATATATATATATATATATATATATATATATATATATATATATATATATATACATCGAAAACTAATCTATATTTCAATGGCGATGTCTGCAGCTAAGACCTTTTTTTTCTTGACAAAGAATATCACCAAGCAGTTTTATAGGTTTAACCAGTGGTCCCCAGAGTGAACGTAATTAAACACATGTTTCATATAACCTCAAATTTCATTTTATATATACATATATATACATCGAAAACTAATCTATATTTCAATGGCGATGTCTGCAGCTGAGACCTTTTTTTCTTGACAAAGAATTTCACCAAGCAGTTTTATAGGTTTAACCAGTGGTCCCCAGAGTGAACGTAATTAAACACATGTTTCATCTAACCTCAAATTTTATTTTATATATACATATATATATACATCGAAAACTAATCTATATTTCAATGGCGATGTCTGCAGCTAAGACCTTTTTTTCTTGACAAAGAATATCACCAAGCAGTTTTTTAGGTTTAACCAGTGGTCCCCAGAGTGAACGTAATTAAACGCATGTTTCATCTAACCTCAAATTTTTTAATCTCTCGTTCACTTCTGAGGTCATTCTGTTAAAAGAAGTATTTTCTGCACTATTCGAAACGTAACCTGGAAAAGTTTTCAATGTAAATAATATATCAAAAGAAACACAGTGCTTTCGACCGAAAGGTGATTTTTTCAAGACATTTCAGTCTTGAAAATGAGCTTACGCTCGAAACATGTTGACTATTCATATTGTTGAATAAATCGTGAAACATTAAGCCAAGAGTTTAATTTAATTTAATATTTAGTTATGTTTCAATAAGAGTTAGTCGAGAATTCAATCTCAGTAATGAAAGGTGATATATTTTCGGGTTCAAAATGAACTGCAATAATGCAATTGTTGCGTTTTTGAAGATTCTTAATCTCATAAACTGAATGCATGGAAATACTTTCACAACAAAAAGCAACCAAAATTTTTCCTGATACTATCATGAAATAGATAAACTTATATCTCTAATATGCACTTCTGCATTTTAGTATTCAATAACCAAGTCAAATTTATTTTTTGGCTCTTTCAATATGCTATTTTCAAATTATTTGATGTTCAAAAGGTCACATCAGTCTTGAAAATTTAATTAAACAAAAGCAATAACTCACCATTTTCAATTGTATGATCAATTCGAGGCTTCTTTTCATTTGATTGGCTCAATATGTCGTCGGTAGGTAGAGGGCGATAACGCTTAACGATGTTTCTGCTCTCGTAGATCTGAAATACAAGTTTGGATATTCATCAATATAGTTTCACATTTTATAAGTATGTACTGCCAAGTTGAAGTGAATATGGCTCAACGAATTGGAAGTGAATTCTACCAAATTTTTTTATATGCTTTTTTTGTTATTGGATTATATTTTTGATTATCAATGTATTTTCATATTTTCAATGAAGTGAGTGTTGTTAGTAATGCGAGGAATGAAAGCTCATCAGAAATGAGTTCACTTGTTAATTCGGTATTTTATTATATTCCATTGAATTTCATTATATTATCGTTGAAGGCACACTTTTACTGTCAATGTCGATGATATACGCAAGTTACTGCAAGGGTTCTACACTGAAATTCAGTGTAGATGAGTGTAATTTAATATATTCATAACATAAAAGACCAACGTAATACGTATGATATATCTAACTAAAATTTGACATATATATATATATATATATATATATATATATATATATATATATATATATATATATATATATATATATATATATATATATATATATATATATATATAGGAATGAAAAATTTTCTTGCGGTGAAAAGTACAAATGACAAAAACACAATTAACGGTATAGCCCGCAACTCAATTGGAAGCAGCCGTTGTTTCGAGCTTATTGGCTCTCCTCAGAGCGGTGTAGCCAAGTTCAAGGTGTACGAACCTAGAGATGGAATCCACAACAAAAGAACACACCTGCAAAGGAGGTCTCCACTGCTAGGCTTCCACGTGAACTCTCCGGGTTCAGAGATTTGGTTAACGTGGAAGCTATATATATATATATATATATATATATATATATATATATATATATATATATATATATAAGGAATGAAAAATTTTCTTGCGGTGAAAAGTACAGATGACAAAAACACAATTAACGGTATAGCCCGCAACTCAATTGGAAGCAGCCGTTGTTTCGAGCTTATTGGCTCTCCTCAGAGCGGTGTAGCCAAGTTCAAGGTGTGAAGCCAAGGTGAACCTGGAGATGGAATCCACAACAAAAGAACACACCTGCAAAGGAGGTCTCCACTGCTAGGCTTCCACGTGAACTCTCCGGGTTTAGAGATTTGGTTAACGTGGAAGCTACGAGATTTTTCACGTGGATGCCTAGCAGAGGAGACCTCCTTTGCAGGTGTGTTCTTTTGTTGTGGATTCCATGTCCAGGTTCGTACACCTTGAACTTGGCTACGCCGTTCTGAGAAGAGCCAATAAGCTCGAAACACGTGTCAACGGCTGCTTCCATTCGAGCTGCGGGCTAAACCGATAATTGTGATTTTGTCATATATATATATATATATATATATATATATATATATATATATATATATATTTATATATATATATATATATATATATTTCAATTATGTATGTGTGTTACAGCAATAATTTTCAATATAATTCAGAGAATGCGGCATTGAATAGAAAAAATTCAAAGTTGCAACTACTCACTGAACGATTAGTTATTGAGCAATAGATTCGTAGTTACCTTATCATACATCGAATTATCGCCGCATTCCATCGGTTCATCTGCACGACGTCTCTTGGTTGATAGACGTATTGGTATGAGTATCAGCTCTGGGTCCCTGACGCGCCTGTCAATATATCTGAGCACTTCTGAGGAGAATATGCCGTTCCAGGTCTTCCGGAGGCGAATCATCGAAAATTGGAATTCTGTGTCTGCCTGTAATGAGGAATAATTTTTATGCTAACAACGAAAAAATGGATTCAATACAATAAATGATTTCTTTTTCAGAATTTCAAATTTCAAATCCTTCTACTATGTATTCGTATTATTGTACGAATTTTTACAAAATATTTACAATATCGAACAATATTACAATATCGAACAATAGTACGCTACAAATTCTCGAAAATAATTTATTGTTATCTTAAGTTAAGGGATTTATATATGGAGGGTTCAGTGTTAAAGTGGACCAAGTCCAATTTTTGGTCATTTGTTACCGGCTATGGTATGATGAAGCTATACGCATATCTTTTTCATTGCAATGGTGAACTAAGTTTTTAGTGCATCAATTTGACATTAGGGAGCAGCAGTTCTCTGGTGCACTGAACTCATTTGATTTTCTTTCAGTGTTGAAGTGAACCAAGTCCAGGCATCATTGTTTTGGTTTCATAGTACCACTGCTTATGAACCTATTTTGTTACTTTAACAATCATTTTCTATTTTTAATAATAATAAGGCGTTATCCGGACCTCAAAGTTTCAGAGGTCACGATCACGATCATCAACCCCTGAACCTAACATAATATATCAATATTGCATCCCAGCCAAGGATGAAAATGTTAGAGTAAGCAAAAAGTATTTCTTAGGTGCATTACAGATTAGTTGGGGACGTGTGTTTCGATGCCTTAATAAAGAGGAAGTCTTTGGGGTGATTGATTTTAGAGGCAAAGACCCCTCAAATAAAATTGGTGAAATTGTGAAGCCTTAAAAGAAAAGAAAAAAAAGATTCTGTTTCAAAAGATAAGTATGTCTGCACCTTTGTTTGCAAAATGCATTGCTCTTCCCTAAACTTACCAACTCAACTGTATACTACAAGAGGAATTTATATATTTATAATTTTTCTATCCACTGTTTTAATGACAAAACTGGATACATGTATGTATGTGATGAGACAGAAGGGGGGAGGGGATCCGAAGACCTTACCTCTCGTATACGGAAACATACTTACGAATGAACAGTTTTAAACATGTAATTTTCTACTCTGATTCATGCACAGGGTAGAATAGGAACATCAAAATGTCCTTAACAATGCTGAAACTTGTTCAAGAACCAAAATTGTAAATTGAAACCATCGATTTCAAATTTATGGTGCCTGGCCACTCTTTTTTACCTAATGATACAGATTTCGGTGTCATTGAAAGGGAGAGTTGGAATCACCAGTTTATTTATGGGCCAAATGTATGGTATGAAATAATGGAGTCAGCAAAAAACAAAGAACCAAAATTTGAAGTGGAACGTATGAACAGAACTGGATTTGTAAGTACCTTGACACTGGAAAAGACAATCACTAATCGAAAAAAGGATAATGAAAATAACAAATTAAACTGAAAATGTGCTGGCTGAGATTTCAAAGAGATTCACCTTGGGAAAAAAATAATTCATAGAAAATCTTAGTGACATTTCTCAGTTTAGAACAATCGACTTGGAGACGAAGAAAGAAGTCGGAAGACCCTTACTTTCCTTGGCATCTGCTCACAGCCTCTCCTTCACCAAACACGCAGACACATGACTGATGCAAAGAAAAAGAATATGCTTTCACTGCTGCCATACATTCCACCACTTTTCCATGAATATTACAGAAACTTGCCAGCGCTGCTCATAACCCGGTCTGTGGCTTTTATTCTGATGAAATTGAATATCTGTACACTAATGTAATTATATCTCTTTTCATGGAATAAACATTTCTGACTTTTTAATAGAGTGGTTTAATTTTTCATCAGATTTTAAAAAAATCTTCAGATGCAAAGTGAACCAAGTCCTGCACTTTATGATAAATGGCTGTCCATAAGTGTACAGGTTAAACATAGTATATATTAACACATGTAAGATCTAAGTTGGACTTGTATTAACAACATTGAGTTGTAAAAATAGGGTTTTTTACATCTTATAGTTAATTATTTGTTTTAAACTTTAAACCCACTTTTCTCAAAACTGACTGCGATGGACTTGGTTCACTTTAACACTGAGCCCTCCATATAATCAACAATCACCATTCTTTGAAATAATAATTATTGCTTAGATTTATAACAATTTGAATGAAGTTATTTCGATTCTGAAGATTGATTATTGATGAAAAATGTTACTATAGATAAGTACTATACTATATCAAATTGAAAGGTGAAATGAAAGTTTGTTACCTCATAATATACTCTACAAAACGTAGGTCCAATATTGCGCCCAAATAGGTTAATGTACGTTCCTCCAACATTCTTCACTATTGAATCAATGAGTTGAATAGTGAGAACTTTGCTGAAGGGTTCAACCTGAAACAGAAATTTCATTTTCAAATTTGAAATAACACACTTTGTATGTTCAATTCGGATTGAACCATATATAAACCATATCTATTTGTCAGATAATGAAGAAAAGTGTATTTTATTCAAAAACGACTCAAGATATGAAAGCAATGAAGGAATTTTATCTCAAAATCCAATTCAGACGATAAGTCATTCCTGTTTGAATAATGTTTATAAACTAATGTGCGGAAATTTCTTTTAATATGTTTCATGAAATGATGATATTCACAATTCGTGACAAAATTTCAAGACTGAAACAAAACAGTGCTAGATTTTTGAATTAATGTTGAGGAGAAGATAGTATTCACCCTGAATATTATATGGATATACAAACCTTAGTTATATAATCCTCCACCACTGTCACAATTTCGGCAGCAAATGAGACATGGTCCTTTGCAAGTGATGTTAATATAAAGATGAGGGTGTTTTTCTCGCTAGCAAGCTCCTGCAAAGTAGCACCGAATTGCTTAACTGCTTTGTCCATTTCGATATATGAAGATTCTGAAAATGACAATGGAAATGATGAAAGAGAAACAATTTGTAAACACATTTTCAGATCAGTAGAGGAGAATTCTAACGTAACAATATTTTTAATTACGGCTAAGAATTTTCGAACTGAAACTTTTTTTCTTAATGTTGAATAAGTTTCATTTTTCATTCGAATGCGATTTCACTGAAAAATATTTTACGAATTTGAATTACCTGGTTTTAAAACAGTTACATGAAGTTAATGAGCTAAATTTGAGTTTTCAAATGGGAATTAAGAAATGATCGAAATGAAATGATGCCGATTTATAGACGAGGAAGAATGGAACGAAATAAATAGGAAGAATTTCAGATTACTTATTCAGCATAATATTTTTTTCGATTATTATTAGTTTGGACCTGTCGGCTGTATTCTTTTATCAATTTTTATAACTTAAGTAACACAACTGAACGATAAAATGAGACTAAATATTCATACAATGTATATCTTATTTTTCTATATGGTGTTATGAAATTTTGATTAAGTATAGTAAAAATATTAGATATTTTTCAGCAATATCATATTTTAGTTGACGTTTCGTTGCGAATTGCAATTATGCCAAAACTAATTAATAATTATTGATTAGTTTCGAAAAAATAGAAATTCCTAAAGTAACGTCAACTAAAATGAAGATTTTTATATGTAAAAGATATGTTTATGCTGAAAAATATTGAAAAACCCATATATAAATATATATTTATATAAATATATATATATATATATATATATATATATATATATATATATATATATATATATATATATATATATATATATATATATAATTTATGTGGATGCATAAATATAAAGTTATTGTACTTAATATGAATAATTTTCAGATTAAAGCATATATTTTCTAACACATTAATAAATACATTGAATTTTGAATAGGCGTAAGTATAAAAGTGCCGGCAATAGAGTTCGCTATCTGCTTCTTCAAAGTATGCCTACGCGTAGTGTTCTTTTTCTTTTAAAGCTTTAAAGAGTGGTGAAATATATATTTCATCATTCTACAAATTGATAGTAGTATTTTTTCATGTTGATTTCATTGGATTCTAAAATATCTAGTTTTTTGTTTTTCTAAGCTACATGAATTATCTTGAAATTATCTGTATCTCAACATTTCTTCATGCTCGAGATAACTCCAATTTTACCTAACTCTTTCTATACTAATAACATACTTTTTCAGATGCAGATAATTCAGAGATGTTGCATGTAGCTTCAAAAGAAAAGAAATAAGATCTTTCAGAATTCATTGAGATCTATGAACATAATAAAAATACTACGGTCAATTTTCTGAACGACGGAATATTCGTAGATATAAGAAATTCATTTTATGAAGATTCCTTAAGCAGAAGAATGAAGTTAGGCCTAGGAAATACTTAGAAGAAGTTGAATGCGAATTATTTCTGGCAAATTTGTACTTTTTTTGATTTGTACCTATTTCTTTATTCATGTGATTGGAAATGAGATATAATTATTGAATTTAATAAAGTTATTCTGTATTCGCAAAATGACAAAAATAAGATGAAAAAACGGAGTGTATTTTCTCTATAACATTATTACTATTATTGAGAAAATACTTTTATCAAATTCTCAAATTTGACATACCTAATTACGGACGCATTAGTTTTTGCATTATCACGCAGTAACAGAGATAAATATTTGGTTTTTAAAATTTTCAGATATTAGGAAAATTGTCTCAATTCATAGAAGATATTGATGGTTGTTGAAAATTAATTGAATTCATATTTTTTTGTTTGAAATAAATTCAAGGAAATACTCACACGATCACGTGAAGGAATCACTTCAGATTAATAGTAGATTTTCAACGAACTTCACAAACACACTTGAGTGATGATTTCGAAAGTCTACTAGAGCTTTGGCAAATGGTTCAAATTTATAGAGAAACTCAGAAAAAGGGTAAGTATAAAATTTGATTCTAAAAATCGAAAATAACATATTCTGAAAAGAATGATTTTTGAATACTTACTGATAAGCCCTTGAGAGATTATTGAGATTAAGAGATTGTTTATTGAAAAAGCTATTAACTTTCATCCCGAAAACTTACCTTCCTTGAAAAATAATTCTAGAATTAACCGAGAAATCAGGTAAAAGAGAGTTTGAATAATGAATTCAGGTTAGGTAGCTTTAGGTGACCAATTCATAATATGATATACATAACAGGCTATTTTCAATACAAAAGATTCATTCTTGATGACATTATACAACAAAACTTCACCAATATTAAGCTTCTTACATTGAAAATAGCCTGTTAATGTCAAAAATATTATAAATATGGCTATCCCAAACAGGCAATAAAAGCAATTTTGAATATATATATATATATATATATATATATATATATATATATATATTTCTTGAAATTGATTTATTGCCTGTTTGAGATATTTATTTCGAAAGTTTTTAGCATTAACAAACTTTTTCATATTAAAAAGCCTGTTAATGCTGAAAACTTTCAATATATATATATATATATATATATATATATATATATATATATATATATATATATATATATATATATATATATCTTGAAATTGATTTATTGCCTGTTTAAGATATTTCATTTTGAAAGTTTTTAGCAATAACATGCTTTTTTTGATACGAAAAAGTTTATTTTTGTTGACGTTTCGTTGTTATATTACAACTTTGTCAAAACTAATGAATAATTGAAATCATGAGTTACCATATATATCAAATGTCAAACTTATTTTTTAGAAAAATCAAATTAGTTTTTTTGTATCTTCACTCGTTGACTTTCATTATCAGAGGAATATTTCTGGCATAGCATTCGCTTCGGAAGTTTTAGTCTTCTTCACCAAGTGTGATTCATATTTACATATAATTAATAACATATAGTTTTTTACATACTTATCCTGAATATGTATATTGTTGGTTTATGTGTGTGAAACTGAAGGTAGATCTGGAAAATATGAGTTTTGAGATGTGATGTTTGGTGATTGTTGTGTGTTTATTTAACGAGTGTTATTTGTGAGGTTCATTAAGTTGTTGTAAATAGAATTAAGATTTTTAATGTCTGTTCTTACATTTACTGTGTTTTCTAAATTTTTACGAACGTGTAACATTTATAAAATTTCTCTACTTTTTTTGTCCCTTTCAGTTGCCAAAATTTTCGTATTTTTGCAATCGAAATAATTTTTTTTCTGTTATTTTATGTTTATGTAAGGCTGTGATTTGAGTTTTTGTGTATTTATGTTATGCGCTTTGATTCTTTCTTCGAGATTTTGTGCTGTTTGTCCGATATAGCATTTATTGCAATTGTTACACGAAATATTATAAACTGTATGAGTTTTTCTCTGAGTTACAGTTTTACTTTTTAATTTTGTATATATTTCTTCGATTTGATTTTTGGCAGTATGTGTTATTCTTAAATTAAAAGGTTTTAATATTTTAGCAATGTTTGTACTTAATTTTGGAATATATGGTAATGGAATGTAATTATTTACGTTAGATTTACTTCTTTTTGGATGTGAAGTATTATATAATTTATGAATTCTGTTTTTCATGATTTTGTTGATTAAATTTAATGGGTAATTATTTTTCATGAGAAGAGTACGAACTTCTGTAAGTGTTTCACGCCGTAAACATGATGATGTTAATTTTAGTGACCTATCTATAAAATTAATTATTATAACTTTTTTCTGGGAATAGTGATGATTACTTATATGAATTAAGGGTTCGTTGCGAATTTATTTCTTTTCTGTACCATCTTGTAAAAATTTTGTTATCTTTCCTTATAATTGTTATATCAAGAAAATTTAATTTTTCATATTTTTCTTCTTCAAGTGTGAATTGTAATTTATTATGATAACTATTGAAACGTTCCAGTATATTATTAATTTGATCTTTATCTGCTATTATCAAACAATCATCAACATATCTTTTATAAAATAAAATATTTTCTTCCAAATCTTTTATTACATCTTCTTCTCAAAATTCCATTACTAATTGTGCAATAACACTTGATATGATAACTGCCCATTGCGACACCATCTAGTTGTTGATAAAATTCATTTTTATATTGAAAAAATTTGTTCCTAAAGTGAATTTTACTGCTTCAATGAATTCATTTTTTGGAATACAAGTGAAAAATTTTTAAAATATTCCATTTAGGATCTATTATGTTTGGAACGATTGCATTAGGTAAATTAGTATATAGTGAGATTACATCTAAAGAATATAATTTATGATTTTCATTGAGTTGTAAATTTTTTAGATTATCAACTAAATGATAAGAGTTCTTGATATAAAATTGATTTTGATTTATTACATTTTTTAAAATTAAATAAATTTAGAAAAATTTAGAAAGAAATTTAGAAAGATTATATAGAGGAGATTGAATATATGAAGAAATTGGACTTAATGGAATATTATTTTTATGTATTTTAGGTAAACCATAAAATTTGGGTGGTAAACTATTATGTTGTATTGACTCTTTAGATGTTTTTGGTGATACAAAGTTATTTGTTCCCCATTTTTTTATTAGTTTGTTAGTTTCACCTTTTACAGCATTATCAAGAATGATAATGCTGTAAAAGGTGAAAATAGTCGAATAAAGAATTGTTCAGACAGTGATTTTTAGACAAGTTTTTATTATTACCTCTCATTTAAATATGAACTATCACAGAGTAGATTCATCGTCCATTGATTTTACTTATAATTTAAGAATAGCACATACTACCAAAAATCAAATCGAAGAAATATATACAAAATTAAAAAGTAAAACTGTAACTCAGAGAAAAACTCATACAGTTTATAATATTCCGTGTAACAATTGCAATAAAAGCTATATCGGACAAACAGCACAAAACCTCGAAGAAAGAATCAAAGCGCATAAATACGCAAAAACTCAAATCACAGCCTTACATAAACACAAAATAACAGAAAAACATGATTTTGATTACAAAAATACGAAAATTTTGGCAACTGAAAGAGACAAAAAGGAGACTGCGGTCCAAAGCAGTGGGGCGTAAGCCTGAAGACCTGGGTTCGAATCCCAGTCGAGTTCAAAAACTTTTGAAAAATGTAATTTCAATTCTCCAATTTGTAGATTTGTATTGCTGAATAAGAGGGGAAAAACCTCTGAATCATTCAGAAAATTGAATAATATTTTTAACAGTCATAATCATACTCAGTATAACCGAAAACTAATTTGAATTTCTATATATATATATATATATATATATATATATATATATATATATATATATAAATAATATTCATTTTTCTGAATGATTCAGAGGTTTCTCCCTCCTTCTTCAGTAGTACAAATCTATAAATTTGAGAATTGACGGTCATAATCATACTCAGTATACCAAAAACTGATTTGAATTTCTATGTATACAACTGGATAACAAACTAACACATTAATATAATAATAAAGCAAAGGAGGAAGTATTGCATCGAGCCAGGTAGACGAATAGAAACTTGGTAGATATGAACTGAAGCGGTCCAAAGCAGTGGAGCGTAAACCTGAAGACTTGGGTTCGAATTCCAGTCGAGTTCGAAAACTTTTGAAAAATGTAATTTAAATTCTCAAATTTATAGATTTGTACTGCTGAAGAAGTAGGGAACAACCTCTGAATCATTCAGAAAAAAAAAAAATATTTATAACAGTCACAATCATACTCACTATAACCAAAAACCAATTTGAATTTCTATATATACAACTGGGTAACAAACTAACACGTTAATATAATATATATATATAATATATGAAAAATATTTATATGTAAATTTGGAATCGAAATTACACCGAGTTAATAACACCAATTAAATCGAGTTATTCAAATTCAATATGAATTCGAAAATCAATATTAAACCCAACATTGGATTTGAAATTATAACTGGAAAATATGTAAATAAGTTGGTTTTGACTTTAAAGAAATGTAATCTTTAAATTGACAAGTTGAAGCCAAAATTGCGAGTTTATCTAAATAATTTTTCTCGAAAGTTCATTGAGTTAAAAACTCTTCCTAATGAAACACGAATGTGAATTTTCTCATATATTAAATAATTTGTATGAGGCACGTTTCGGAGTACAACTTCCTCTTCAGATGCTATAATAACTGTTAATTTCGCATCGAAAGAGGAAGTTGTACTTCGAAACGCGCATTATTTAATAAATGAGAAAATTGAAATTTGATTATCATTATGGATATTATTTTTCTCAAAGTGTCGGCCTTATCAATCATCATCTCTTGTCTAAGATAAATTTGAATGAAAAACATAGGACACAATGAAAAATATATATGCAAAAAATACTTACATAATCACTAACTGAAAATTTCACAACAATTAAATAGTATATTATAACTGAAATTCACAAACAAACTTGAGAAATGTTTCGGCAATACTAATAGAGAATTGTTGAAAATGGGATAGATATAGGGGTAGTTTAGGTAGGTAGGTAGTGTAGAATAGGGGTAGGATAGTATAGAGGGTAGGGATAGTGCTAAGGGCCAATCATTTCCTTCGCGTTCGATGTTCAGGCATAGAAGGACAATTTTTGTAATAATCGGGGCTACTGCGCATGATTTAATGAAATATTACTACATATATACTTTGAATGTTCACTGAAGGCTTGAATCGCAACTCTTTTAGTTTTTTCAGTTATCAGTTTTTTTTATTTGATTTTAAAAATGGTTTGCAATGGAAGATAAAAGATATGCATCAATGAATGTCAATTCTTCAAAAGCCAAAATAAAAAAAAAGAGCTATAAAACCTGAAAAGGCAGTATGTAAGCACATAGCTTGTGTATGCTGTGCAATTGTAAGATTCTCTATGAAAAAATTGTCTATAATAAGGATATATTTATTTGCTAGTAACGTGAAGATTAAAATAAAAGAAAACAATAACTAATTCTCGAATTCTGACTCATAATGTTGATTCCTTCAATTAGGTATTGATATTATAGTACGAATTTTTGCCAAAGATTTGCATAGTCATCTTGCAATAGCACCTATCAAGAAATACATACAAATTCTCGGAAAAATTTGTTACCATATGTGAGAGGGTTTATAAATATGATCAATATTCACGGCTGTCAGAAAAAATAATTGTTAAATAATCGTTGAATTTGAATGAAGTTATTGCGAATGTGAAGATTGATTGGTAAATGAAAATGTTACGTTTGATACAATCAAGTTGAGTGATTTGATTTAACAAATTAACTTTTTCAAATTAAAACAATTAAAGTTAATTGAACTCTAATCAAATTGAAAGGTGAACTGTGATTTGAAATTGTAAGTATCGAAAATATGGGATTTTATCAAGACATCGCAGCAACACATGGACATGAAATAGCAGCAAGAATAAAGAGATGGAGTACTAATAACATCAAGCTTGCAGGTGCACGAAATAGGAGAATTTTTCTACTGGAATGTAAAAGAAAGAGTGTGATTCCAAATCATGTTAACCATAGCCTAAAAGGTGTTCAAAAGCTTTTTGAAGTAAACGAAGGTAAAAGGTTAAATAGGAAAATAGACAATTTCAATAATAGATTGACTAGGTCAATAACTCGCTTAGAAATAAACCATGTAAATCAAAAAATTAAGAATTTTGAAAAACAAATAAGGAGATGTTGACGTCATTAGAGAATGTGCTATCACCGCATAAATTGAGAGAATTTAAAAGAACTCAACAAATGGTCTATAATAAGGAATTCCATTCTGTGAAGCAAACAAATATAGACAAATTAAACAGACTAGAACTGGCTAGTCGACAAAATGTCAAAAACCAAGAAAAATGGTTCAGAAACATCTCTTCTACACAAATTCCAAAAGATGTGGAAGTTTTTTTTTCATTTGGTTCTAAATTCAGTATACCTCAACCAGTGAAACAGATCTCCATAGATCACCTTATCACTGACATAGAAGATATAATACAAAAAACACCTGAAAGCACTAGAGATCTCTATAGAACTAAAATTTCAAGTATAGTTACTAATTACATACATCAGAATAGAGACCTTACATATCCTACAGAGAAATCATATAAGATCACCAAGGAATTTTTGAAAGCCAATGACAATTTAATAATCTTAAATAGTGACAAAGGATCAGTTACGGTAGCGATGGATAAGGAAGACTACATTGAAAAAATGCATACTGTGGTCATCTCTGAAAACTTTAAACAGATACCTCAAGACCCTACTCTAACTTTGCAGAATAAATGTAATTAATATATATCTACACTGGCCAAAATAAATGCAATAGATAAAGTTAAAGAAAAAACAATGAGATTCTACAATTCAGTTTGCCCACAGATGTATGGAAATCCCAAAATACACAAAGCAGGATATTCACTCAGACCCATAGTTGCGAGTATACAGAGCCAAATGTCAAATTTAGCAGAATTCATAGCAAACATCCTGACAAGTGCATATAACAAAGACAATACCTATTATATAAAGGACACATTCGAGTTTGCTAAATGCATGAACAACTTGATAATCCCCGATGATTATGAATTGGCCTCACTAGATGTGATTAATTTATTTGGCAATATTTACATTGAACTGGTAATGCGAGTGATCGAATTAAAGTGGTATATAATTGAAGAACATTGTAACATACCTAAAAACCTATTTATCGAAATGATTCAGTTTATTTTAAAAAACAACTACTTTTCTTTTGAAGAGAATTCTTATGTACAAACCTTTGGCTGTGCCATGGGCTCAAAACTCAGCCCAATCCTGTCACTGTACGTCATGGACCATTTATTAGATGTTTGCATACCAAAACTGACATTTGAGTTGGCATTCATAAAAAAGTTCGTAGATGACTCAATAGTTGCTACCATCCACAGGAGTGGATGAAATCCTTCGTGTATTTAATGAATTTGATCCTCATATTCAATTTACGATTGAAAAAGAAGATGAAGAGAAGACTGTACCCTTCTTAGACCCAAAGGTGTGTCGAATCGAAAACTTGATTAAATTGGATTGGCATCGAAAAAATACTAATTCTGATAAAATGATCCACTTTCAGTCAGAACATTCTATTCAAAGAAAAATAAATTGTATAAAAGAAATGAAAAACAGGATCGAAAATATCTGTCACCCAGAATTTAGGGAGAAAAATCTTAGAAATCTGTTCACAATTTTCCAGGATAATGGTTACCCAAAGCAAATGTTAAGTAAGCTACTTTATGAAACAAACATTCACCACAGAATGGAAACTGAACCCGGAACTTTATCCAACAACAACTCTAATGTTGAGGAAAATAACATCATAAAATATGGTAGTTTACCAAATATCAGAAACCTGACAAACAAAATAAAAAATTGCTTCAAGAATGAAAATATCAAGATAGCAACATATAATATAAAAACTATCTCTACCCTATATAGTAACTTGAAAGACCGAACACCCAAATTACTTAAATCGAACATTATTTATAAAAAAAAATGTGCTGAATGCGAGAGTACATATGTGGGACAAACAGCATAGTGGCTGAAAAGTCGATTGGCACTTCATAAAAGAAACCCCAGATGTGCATTAGCCCTACCCTCACTGGAAAAAAACCATAAAATAGGATTCGAAAGTACTGAAATATTGGAAGTGAATGGCAAATACAACAAAAGATTGATCCTAGAAATGATAAATATCAGAAGGCAGACAAACCCAATAAACAGAAAGAACGACACTCAAGAGTTGAGCAATGTTTATACCTATCTTTTAACATATCCAAACAAAACAAACAACTCCTTCGATGGACCCCTGGATGAATAGCGCCATCTATCAGACACAGTCAAAATTCCTTCAGTACCAGAAAAAGAAAAAGACACCTTGGACGACACAGCCATAGAACAAAGTTGAAATTGTGGTTATAATTGATTGAACCTAACCATAAATTCATCTTAACGGTGATACCTTCGAGAAGTTAGAATTGAGGAAGAGAAAGAAAAGATTTTAATCGTTTGTAAAAATTGTGGAAGTACATTTGTTGTTTGTATATTGATTGTTGGTAGGAAAACAGTAAATGTAAACAATAGGTAGAAGAATTTTTACAGTTCATGCATCACAGCTCACAAACTGAAAACCTCGCATTCTGTAAGAATTCATATTAACATCTATATGAAATGCTAATGTAAACTTGCTTGTAGTGGCCCTGAAGATGGAACCAACGAGTTTCCGAAAGCTAGGCATGGAATAAAGAGTATGAAAATCAGTAGTATCAGTCGAATTCCCTTAACCATTGCAGAAATATAGAAACAATGACTGTTAACAATGACTGAAACAAGCTAGGCATGGAATAAAGAGTATGAAAATCAGTAGTATCAGTCGAATTCCCTTAACCATTGCAGAAATATAGAAACAATGACTGTGATTTGAAATTGTAAATATATATATATATATATATATATATATATATATATATATATATATATATAAATTTGCGAGTATATCAGGTTAGGGGTCAATGATATTAGTCAGCAGTTCCTTTTACTATTTAATCTTCAATATTTCGTCTCTTATTTGGAGACATAAAAGCACAAAATTGAAATCTTAGATAATTCAGATATACAAAAACAGAAAAAACTCACAAGGTGGAACTAGTCACAATAGTCAAAATATATAGAGTTTGGACACATCGGTAAAGTGGAAAAAATAAAACAATAACAATTCAGGGCTAGCGTGCCGAACGAGACCTACGGAAAAAATACTGCACCTACCATCATCATCGCAGACGTTTCATAATTTTCTCGTTCGGCATGCTAGCTCTGAATTGTTTTTGTTTAATTTTTTCCACTTCACCAATATGTCTAAGGTTTATATATTTTAACTATTGTGAATAGTTCCACCTTGTGAGTTTTTTCAGTTTTTGTATATCTGAATTTTCTAAGATTTCAATTTTGTGCTTTTATGTTGTAGAGCCTCCTGAGGAGGTCTCCAAATAAGAGACGAAATATTGAGGATTGAATAGTAAAAAGAACTGACTAATGACATTGACCCCTAACCTGATATACTCGCAAATTTAAAATAGCTAAAGGGTTAATAAAAGATAACGATTTATATATATATATATATATATATATATATATATATATATATATATATATATATATATATATATATATATATATATATATATATATATATATATATATATATATAGAACAGTAATTTGAATGAAGTTATTGCGAATGTGAAGATTGATTGGTAAATGAAAATGTTACGTTTGATACAATCAAGTTGAGTGATTTGATTTAACAAATTAACTTTTTCAAATTAAAACAATTAAAGTTAATTGAACTCTAATCAAATTGAAAGGTGAACTGTGATTTGAAATTGTAAGTATCGAAAATATGGGATTTTATCAAGACATCGCAGCAACACATGGACATGAAATAGCAGCAAGAATAAAGAGATGGAGTACTAATAACATCAAGCTTGCAGGTGCACGAAATAGGAGAATTTTTCTACTGGAATGTAAAAGAAAGAGTGTGATTCCAAATCATGTTAACCATAGCCTAAAAGGTGTTCAAAAGCTTTTTGAAGTAAACGAAGGTAAAAGGTTAAATAGGAAAATAGACAATTTCAATAATAGATTGACTAGGTCAATGACTCGGTTAGAAATAAACCATGTAAATCAAAAAATTAAGAATTTGGAAAAACAAATAAGGAGATGTTGACGTCATTAGAGAATGTGCTATCACCGCATAAATTGAGAGAATTTAAAAGAACTCAACAAATAGTCTATAATAAGGAATTCCATTCTGTGAAGCAAACAAATATAGACAAATTAAACAGACTAGAACTGGCTAGTCGACAAAATGTCAAAAACCAAGAAAAATGTTATATATATATATATATATATATATATATATATATATATATATATATATATATATATATACATATATTTCAAAATTAATTCATTGCATGTTTAAGATAGTTTAAAAATATCAAATAACGGAGAATATATCAAGTCAACCAGGTCGTTCAACAAGATTTCACCATTTTTGTTACTGGAATGTTTGAATATGTTTAGCGGTTCAGAATAATTCATTTCATTTATTTTGGGAATTTTGACATAATCTGGATTTCACTTAGTTGTAGAAAAGGGTGGTGGTTTTCTCGGAAATGATTAGCGAGTGTTGATGCTGTTTTGTTTTTCAAAAAGAACTGTTGGTGTTCCTTGAATATTATTTCAAATGGCCGACCCTTTTGACCTCTATACACTTGTTCACATACAGGATAAATTATCTTGTAAATTCCTTAACCCTTAAATTTCGAAGACACATGTAATTTGTACTTATCCATGGATGGAAAAATCATGGATTTATAATTACTGTGAACCCTGAAATGAGTCGACCGTATTGGGCCAATCTGAAATTAGTTGTATGCTGTATAATCTATAACCTGTACTGAGGACTATGGTCGGTTTTGGAAAATCTAAGCTCGTCTACTATTCGAGTTTTCTGCCGATCAAGTCATATGGTTCAATTTTTTGGTATAGTGCTGGCCCGATGGATAATATTTGCGTCCTTTACTAACGAACTCTACCCAGGATCACTTAGCGTTCATCTTGTCGTGGTTCCTTTAATTAGTTGAACGTTTTAACATTTTATGGCTTTCACTTACAGAAAGTATATGTCATTATTTATTGTCAGGAGTTGTGAACCAAGAAAATTAAGTAATAATAATAATAATAATAATAATAACTTTCATTCATACTTTCAGACTAAAAAGACTTGTATAGGACACGTTTCTAACATACACAAAAACAAGTTATCTTAGTAATAGCAACGACAATAGTAAATATATGAAACATAAAATAAATATACCAAATAAAAGAAAAAGAGAAGCAAAGGAACATCGAATAATTAGTTATATGCTAATTCATATTGAAATCAAAATATTCTTGCTTATTTTAAAAACACTTTTCAGTGTTGAGCAGCATTTTAATTTCCCTCTTAAATTCACTGTATTCCAAAACCTTCAGTCTATCAGGCAGATGATTAAAAAATTTGATACCATTGTGCATAGGCGAACGCTCGCATCTAGAAAATCGATATTTTGGAATATATAGTGTTTCTTTGTGTCTTGTGTCATACTCATGAGACTCCGAACACTTAGGTGACACATTTCTACGAGTGTACAACAGACAGCCAAGAATATAAATACATGGGAAACACATTATTTTGTTCTTGATAAAAGAGGGTCTACCGGTCTCCACAGGTTTCGAGTTAAAAATCAATCGGATTATCTTCTTCGGAGCAACAAATACCGAATTACTAAAAAAGGAGTCACCCCAAAGTACGACGCTGTAGTTGAGGTGACTGTGCACTAGTGAATAATAGACATTCATTAAGGAATCCTGTGGTTATATAAGTTTTATACGCCTCAAAGCGAAAAATGCATTACTAAGTCTCCTACAGACATAATCAGCATGATCTCTCCAACTTAAATTCTTATGAACATGTATCCCAAGAAACTTGATACATTGAGAAGGTTTCAACTCAACGAACTGAAGATTTAGGGTTAGCTGGGGATCAGAATCCCTAGTCTGAAAGTAGACGAGCTCAGTCTTGTTTGAGTTCAATATAAGGGAGTTACTGGAACGCCAGTCGGTGAAGTATCCGACTAGTATTTCACAACCTGTCCTTAGTTCGCTTAAGGTTTGTGCAGAAACTATAAATGAAGTATCATCGGCAATCAATGCAATCTTAACACCCAGAAAATCAAAAACATGGCTGCCGACATAGTCAGGTAAGTCATTAATGAAAATAATGAAAAATATTGGTCCCAGGACTGAACCCTTGAGCACCCCCATTTCTGCAGGGTACCTTTCTGTGCTATGTTGCCCCACCTGCACAATCAACCATCTGCTGGTCAAAAAACTTTCAATCCATTGGAGGAAAACGCCCCTGAAACCAAGATTGAACAATTTATTCACTATAAAGTTGAAGCTTAAGCGTTCGAATGCACGAGATAAGTCAAAAAATAACCCAGCCACAAAAGTTCCATCATCTAAACAACTATACACAAAGCTCACCGTTTCAGTTGCCGCAAACCTCGTAGATCTACGAAACCGAAAGCCGTGCTGACAACTTGTTATAAATGAAAACTTGTCCAAATATTTCAACATTCTGTCAAAAACCAATTTCTCCATAACTTCAGATAAAGAACTTAATAATGAAATTGGTCTATAAATATTAACGTCATCTACAGCATTTTTCTTATCGACTGGTATGACCACAGCGGTCTTGAGTAAGGAGGGAAATCTGCCTGTAGAGACCGAAACAATAATCAAAAATGCAAGATGTTCTAATATATAAGGAGCCAAAATCTTCAAAACTTTCACCAGCATTCAATTATAATGTCGAAATTGATTTACAGTTTATAAGGAATCGTTGCTATTGGACCAATGAACGTTGTGTGTCAATATTGCAAGGCAATGTTATTGATAAGAAAATACTACCAAGGATGCGACAAAATATTGCGTGAAGAGTCAATTCAAAGAGATACTATTGGTACAGCCACTAGAGCCACTATATTCATTGGTTTCCGGGAATGGACTTAATTCTGAATATTTTTGACTTATATCCAGCAAATATCTCATATAACTAATGATGAGATATATGGGACTAGTACTTGATACTAAATTAGGAATATACCGTTCAACTATAGAACTGTTAATAACTTTCAATACATCGAACGTGTTAATATAAGAATTTTTTGATAATTCGACTGATTTGAAGTTTAACAGGAGGTATTGCAGTTCCCTAATAAGTGAGTAAGTCCCTGACTCCACACGGGATAAATATTAAAAACAAGATAGGGTAGCACAAATAATGGAACATGTCTTTCCGGCTTTTTGAAAAGTATCCAGAGAAAAGTAAATGGGCGTACAAAGTTCGCCGGGTCAGCTAATATATATATATATATATATATATATATATATATATATATATATATATATATATATATATATATATATATATATATATATATATATATATATTGAATGCTTCACGACTGTAGATATGTATTTTCAGTGTTTAATTGAGGTTGCAGTCTAGGACAGGAAAATCAGTTACCTCTTTAGTATAAGCTTTCGAAAATGTTTATTTTCTACTTCAGGGCTAAAATAGTACAAAAATTAACAGTTTATATAGCAAGGCAGTATAGAAAATTTTTCTTAACATTACTGTGATAACTTCACAGTAACGGTAAGAAAAATTTTGTCGGAAAAATTTCCAAAAGTACATTAATTTTTTGTATTTTGAAAATAAATACAAGTTTCCCAAATACTGAAGAGGTAACTGATTTTCCTGTCCTAGACTGCAATACCAATTAAACACTGAAATATATATATATATATATATATATATATATATATATATATATATATATATATATATATATATATTATATATATATATATATATATATATATATATATATATATATATATATATTTATTTATATATATATATATATATATATATATATATATATATATATATATATATATATATATATATATATATATATATATATATATATATATATCATTCGTATATATGAATATATACTCGTATATAACAGTTAGACAGGATAAACGAATATATGCAGGATTTGCCGCATATATTTCGTTCTGAAAAAACGATACTCTTGAGAAGCTTGAGAAATCAACGAATGTTTGTGAAGTGACAGTGATAATATCAAAAAAAAATGAAAAATTGTTTTGTTCAGTTTATATCGAATGTTGGTCGAGAGAATATTGATTCTCTAGATAATGTTACCAAAATTATTGACGTTTATTCGTACTCTATTTTCATTGATATTACTTCTATTGATATTATGGCTATTTTTTCAATAGACTGATGATATTTCATATGAAGAAGGCCTCAATCTGCATTATTGTTTTAATTCATCAATATTTAGTCCATTTTTGGGTGAGACCAATGAAATTCAATTCAATGTTTTTTTAGATGATGAAAAGTGTACAGGTGTTAATTTAAAAACGTTTCTATTATACATACATTAATGTAGTATCTAGGTTTCGAAAAGGCGTGATTGCTCCATACTCGGAGCGGATATTGTTATGTAATAAAATGAAATTGATAACTAATATTTGAGTACAGATATTTATTACAATAATTTGAGGAAATATTGAAAATGACGATATAGGTTTAAAACACTTAAACCAATTACTACAATGTGAGACTGATATCTTCGCATTTATGAATAATTATATTCTCAGACTATTGCAATATATATATATATATATATATATATATATAAGACCAAGACCGTCCGAGTCCTGTTTGGTCTATAAAGAGAGTAAATATTGGTTTTCATTATATGAAAGCGATAATATCGGGAAGCGGCCCGTGACAAAGAAAACTTATCTGTTTATAATCTCAATATTTCGTCAATTTTTTATTGACTTCTTCAGGAGAAAATCTACAAGCAAAATACATGAACAGTTAAAAAATCGTACAAAGAACAATAGTAATCTCTACTTACAAATAATTAAAGTCAGTCACTAAAAACTAATAAAATCAACATTCTTCATCAAATTTCGGAACAAGACTAATCAGACAAAACTAAACATCTAATGAAACGTTGAAACCACAGATGGAAAACGAACAAAAAAAATTTGTATAAAGTATAAAAGCAAAAAATATATATATATATATATGGATGTAAATACTAAACTGTAAAAATACTCTCTCCTCTAGTAGAATGTTTAAATCATTTTTAAAATATTACAATATATGCTACTTAGTTGACCCGTATCAGATTTGAAATTAATAGCATTTTTGTTTTTGTTTATGTGGTACATCTCAAGGAACAGTCTGCTCCTGTAATTATTTTCCTGTTCCAGAATCCTCACATTGTCGAAATCACAAGGATGGCCGGTTTTCTTATAGTGTTCTACTGCGGCACAAGAATTCTTACCTAGTCGGCAATCACTCTTGTGCTGTGTGAGTCGTTGTTTTAGCCACTGCGCAGTCTGTCCTATATAACAACCACTACATACCTGACACGGGATTTCATAAATGATGTTACTGTGGTAGAGTAAGGGTGTCTTATCTTTAATTTTAGAGAACAAATCAGAATTTTTCGTGATGTTGTATTTTGCAATTTTTATATGTGAAAATTCTCTGAAACAAGTCACAATCTGTTCTGACAATTTATCCACATAGGGAAGTTTTTTGAATTTGAATTCAATAGTGTTCTTTTCAGTTGGTGTGTCGAACTTATTTGAATTATATATTAACCTTTTGAGGATGTGCCTAGGGTAACCATTATTGACAAATATGTTGAAAAGAGCTTTTAAATTTTGTTTCAGTAATGTGCTATGGCTTATGTGTGTAACTCTATTTCTCATGTTGATTACTGCGTTGTATTTCTGGTTCTTTGGATGATATGAGAAATAATTTATAAATCTTCCAGAAGCTGTGTCTTTCTGATACCAATCCAAAATTATCGTTTCCTCTTCGGTCCTTATAACTCTGGTGTCCAAAAATGGAACACTTCGATTATTTTCTAATTCGACTGTGAACTGTAAGCTTGCGTGAAAAGAATTGAAAGCAATCAAAGTTGCTTGAACACTCTCTGATGGTATAGCACAAATGATGTCGTCTACATACTTATATAGAAAGGGAATTTTAAATGGTAACACAGGAATCATCGTATCAAGTAGGTGGTCTAAAACAATCTGAGCTAATATAGGACTGATTGGAGAGCCCATAGGTGTACCAAAAATCTGTTTATAAAATTCACCATTGAAGCTGAAATATGTATTACCAAAAATGAAGTTAATTAATCGGCTGAAATCTGTCTTTGATATGGTGGTGAACTTTTGTATTTTTGGCCATTCTAACTCAATTATATCAATTGTGAGATTTAAGGGAATGTTCGTGAATAAAGATACAACGTCGAAAGAAACCAAAACATGATTGGGTGGTAATGAGAAATTTGAAATTATGTTGGTAAAAGTGAAAGAGTCCTTAATGTTATATTTTGTGTCATCCCCAAACGCCAACTTCAAAATATTCGCCAAATATTTTGAAATATTGTACGTAGTAGTATTGATAGAACTAACAATAGGTCGTAATGGCACATTCGGCTTATGAATCTTGGGTAAGCAATATAACTTTGGAAATGACGAATTATAAATAATTAATTGTTTTGCATCTTGTTTGGTTATCTGATTACTGTCTTTCAGTGTTGTAATTAACTTGTTGTATTGTGTTTGAATACTGGTAGTGGGGTCCTTTTTCAACTTTACATATGTAGATTCATCACGCAACAAATTTTCAGTCTTGTGAATGTAATCTTCCCTGTTCATCACAACTGTACATCCACCTTTATCTGATTGAATGACGTAAAGCTCTGGATGTTCTTTTAAAAAACGTCTCGTCTTATTGAATAGTATGTTCATATATGAAGGCTTCTTTGATTGAGAGTTATGAATAAAATTTGTGAATATATTGGCACAGTCGAATTAGAAAATAATCGAAGTGTTCCATTTTTGGACACCAGAGTTATAAGGACCGAAGAGGAAACGATAATTTTGGATTGGTATCAGAAAGACACAGCTTCTGGAAGATTTATAAATTATTTCTCATATCATCCAAAGAACCAGAAATACAACGCAGTAATCAACATGAGAAATAGAGTTACACACATAAGCCATAGCACATTACTGAAACAAAATTTAAAAGCTCTTTTCAACATATTTGTCAATAATGGTTACCCTAGGCACATCCTCAAAGGTTAATATATAATTCAAATAAGTTCGACACACCAACTGAAAAGAACACTATTGAATTCAAATTCAAAAAACTTCCCTATGTGGATAAATTGTCAGAACAGATTGTGACTTGTTTCAGAGAATTTTCACATATAAAAATTGCAAAATACAACATCACGAAAAATTCTGATTTGTTCTCTAAAATTAAAGATAAGACACCCTTACTCTACCACAGTAACATCATTTATGAAATCCCGTGTCAGGTATGTAGTGGTTGTTATATAGGACAGACTGCGCAGTGGCTAAAACAACGACTCACACAGCACAAGAGTGATTGCCGACTAGGTAAGAATTCTTGTGCCGCAGTAGAACACTATAAGAAAACCGGCCATCCTTGTGATTTCGACAATGTGAGGATTCTGGAACAGGAAAATAATTACAGGAGCAGACTGTTCCTTGAGATGTACCACATAAACAAAAACAAAAATGCTATTAATTTCAAATCTGATACGGGTCAACTAAGTAGCATATATTGTAATATTTTAAAAATGATTTAAACATTCTACTAGAGGAGAGAGTATTTTTACAGTTTAGTATTTACATCCATATATATATATATATATATTTTTTGCTTTTATACTTTATACAAATTTTTTTTTGTTCGTTTTCCATCTGTGGTTTCAACGTTTCATTAGATGTTTAGTTTTGTCTGATTAGTCTTGTTCCGAAATTTGATGAAGAATGTTGATTTTATTAGTTTTTAGTGACTGACTTTAATTATTTGTAAGTAGAGATTACTATTGTTCTTTGTACGATTTTTTAACTGTTCATGTATTTTGCTTGTAGATTTTCTCCTGAAGAAGTCAATAAAAAATTGACGAAATATTGAGATTATAAACAGATAAGTTTTCTTTGTCACGGGCCGCTTCCCGATATTATCGCTTTCTTTAACATATAGTACGGTCGACAGTAAAATTCTTTCTTTATATATATATATATATATATATATATATATATATATATATATATATATATATATACACATTAAAAACTAATGTATATTTCAATTGCAATATCTACTGCTAAGACCTTTTTGTTCTTGACAAAGAATATCACCAAGTAGTTTTATAGGTTCCTCACAATGTGTCTAAAATGATTCAGGCAAATCATCATTTTAATATCAACCGAAGTTTCTCAAGTTTCGAATGGAGGACCCCTTTATTTTAACAGATATTATGCTTTCGTTTAAGAATATCAAGGAAACCAGCAAGTGGTCCCCAGAGTAAACGTAATTGAACTCATGTTTCAGCTTACTTGGAATTGTTCAATCTCTCGTTCACTTCTGAGATCATTCTATTAATAGAAGAATTAGTTGTGGAAGAGAACGATAATTCGACATTTCATTGTATCTCATTAAATTTTATTATATTATGGTTGAAGGCACATTTTTACTGCCGATGTCGATGATATACGCAAGTTACTGTAAAGGTTCTACACTGAATTCAGTGTAGATGATTGTAATTAAATATATTCATAACTTAAAAGCCCAACGTAATACGAATGATATATCTAACTAAAATTTGACCTATACGAAAGAATATTACCTACAGCAGATATGAGTATGGGGCATTTCACGTGAATTGGACAGGAAAAAAAAGTGAGGTTCTGAAAATCGATCATATTCGCCTCATTTATACTTCTAATACGTATGAATGTGAACACAAAATAATTTTTATGTATAATGTATATTTCACAAATTAAGGGTTTGATCTAATGGATTGACGTAATTGTAATATCAATTTTTTGAAAGTAGTTTTTCCAATTTAACAAATTTACAATAAAACATTTAACATAGCGATACATATTGGAAACATAATGTTCTTTTAGCAATGAAATGAAATTAAAAAAAAATGTTTATGTCCAGAACCGGAAGTAAACTTTTCAAACTTGATTTTCAGTCCCTTCAACCAATCTTTTTCTCTCAAAATAAAGCCTAAAGTTTACTCAAAATACCCTAAAAAATTCAAGATGTGTTCTCTATGAGTTTAGGAGTTAGATTGATTAATATACGATTAATTATTGATTAATATAATTATATTGAGAAATTTACGTATGTGCCTCCTGTAGGAAACGACTTTCAAACGAAACACCTCCAGTAGCTAATGAAGACGTTATGCAATGCAGTCAAACATCTAGTGAAACTTCGCAAAATATTCAAGATGAGTTTTATCTTCTGATAATTTTGCAGATGAGTTATGCGACGCTTTGGACCTTTCGAAACCTGATGCTTACATTGCAGAGGAACAGGCGCTTTATTTTAAAACTCTGAAGGAGACTATCGATGAAGGTTAAATTCTCATACAGAGTGATTTTGCAGAAAATTATAGTTTTGTTGTCCAAGATGCTGCTCAATCTTTTCATTAGAATAACGAACTGGCAACGGTTCTAACGTCGGTTTTTTACTACAGAGACGGTAGTGAAGTAAAGCACGGTAGCATTGTTATGATTTCTGACGACTTGAAGCATGACACAGTCACCTTCTATGCTTTCAAAAAGGAACTACAAAAGCATTTTTCAGAGAAATCAAAAGTTGGATCTAAAATTATATTCACAACCGATGGGGCTTCCCAACATTTCAAAAACAGATTACACTTTGTGAATACGATGGCAAATTACGCTTTGTGAATCTGTTTTATAATAAAGACGGTTTTAATGTAGATGCAGAGTTGAATTTTCATGCAACGTCTCACGAAAAGGGGCCATTCGATGGTCTAGGAGAGAATTTTTTGCAAACCCGGTTGCGCCTACAGTCACCATTGCTGGAACCAAAACGTTTCACAGCTTTATTCCAACAACCAGTGGCCTTCTTATGAAAAGGACTAGTTCTAGCATATATTCGCGTTGTAAAGTTGTTGAAATTACAGAATAAACTAGTTCTTGCGTTGTTACAATATTGTTTTATCGTGTTATAATTATTATATCACAGCAATTATACAAGACACGTTGTTTCGCGCACATCAAAGCTAGCTCCAGATATCACGGCCATTGCGACACGTATGTACCTATATTAATCAATTTAACTCCTAAACTAATAAAGAACTCATTTTGAATTTTCTAGGGCATTTTGAGTATACGTTAGGCTATACTTTGAGAAAAAAAAATTGAAAAAAAAATTGGTTCAAATGATTGAAATTCAAGTGAGTTTACCGATTCTGGACATGAAAAATTTTTTTTTTCAAATTTCATTTTATTGTTGAAAAGAGCAGTATCTTTCTAATAATGTATCGCTATGTTGAATGTTTTATTGCAAATTTGTTAAATTGGAAAAACTAATTTCAAAAATTGATATTACAATTACGTCAATTCTTTAGAAAACCATAATTTTTGAAATATACATTATACATAAAAAATATTTTGTGTTCACATTTATACGTATTAGAAGTATAAATGAGCCGAATATGATCGATTTTCAGAACCTCACTTTTTTCCTGTACGCTTCACGTGGAATGCCCCTATGTGAAACATGCGATGTCTGCATTAGTCTACAAGGGATAAATGTTGAAGAAATTTGAAATCGGAATAGAATAGGAAAACATGAATACGTTGTAACAATCTATTGATTCTTGAAATTCGAGGTGTATAGTATTCAATGCTTCATATATGCATTAGAATGAAATGTCTACAAAGGTTCTACGTACTCTTACTAACGTTTGTCATTACTAGTAATCTAGAATGCTGAGGATAGTTAACACGTCTTTTCTTCGATAGAGGGAGCTCATATGACTTTTCATGATCTAAGGTTCTCATTCGGATGTAGAACCTTTGGACGTTTTGAAAGTAAACGATTTTTGATTCATTCACAATTATGTCTTATTATCATTTAACAAGTTCGATGATTTTTCGAAGCGCACTTAATATTTACTCTCGAAAGTGAAAGGTCGTACGTGTTGACATCATTTGAGCTCCCTTAGAGTTATATTTCGATTAAGAGTGTCAGTATTTACTACTGCTATATATATATATATATATATATATATATATATATATATATATATATATATATATATATATATATATATTTCAATTATGTATGTGTGTTACAGCAATAATTTTCAATATAATTTAGAGAATGCTTCATTGAATAGAGAATATTCAAAGTTACAACTACCCACTGAACGATTAGTTATTGAGCAATAGATTCGTGTTACCTTATCATACATCGAATCATCGCCGCATTCCATCGGTTCATCTGCACGACGTCTCTTGGTTGATAGACGTATTGGTATGAGTATCAGCTCTGGCTCCCTGACGCGCCTGTCAATATATCTGAGCACTTCTGAGGAGAATATGCCGTTCCAGTTCTTCCGGAGGTGAATCATAGAAAATTGGCATTCTGTGTCTCTTCCTATAATGAGGAATTATTTTTATGTTAACAACGAAAAGATGAATTCAATACAACAAATAATTTCTTTTTCAGAATTTCAAATCCTTCAACTATGTATTCGTATTATTGTACGATTTTTTACAAAATATTCACAGTTTCATCGAACAATAATACTCTACAAATTCTCGAAAATAATTTATTACTATCTTAAGTGAGAGGATTTATCAACAATCACCATTCTCAAAAATAATAATTATTTCTTAGATTTATAACAATTTGAAGTTGGATTTGAAATTATATTCACAACCGACGGGGCTTCCCAACATCTCAAAAACAGATTACACTTTGTGAATCTGTTTTATGACAAAGACGGTTTCAATGTAGATGTAGAGTTGAATTTTTATGCAACGTCTCACGAATAGGGGACATGCGATGCTCTAGGAGAGCATTTTGTTGCAAACCCGGTTTGCGCCTACAGTCACCATTGCTGGAACCAAAAAGTTTCACAGCTTTATTCCAACAACCAGTGGCCTTCTTGTGAAAAGGACTAATTCTAGCATATTAAATTGTAAAGTTGTGAAAATTACAAAATAAACTAGTTCTTGCGTTGTTACAATATTGTTTTATCATGTTATAATTATTATATCACAGCAATTATACAATTACGTTGTTTCGCGAACATCAACCGATCTAAGCTAGCGCCAGATATCACGGCCATTGAGACACGTATGTACCTATATTAATCAATTTAACTCCTAAACTAATAAAGAACCCATTCTGAATTTTCAAGGGTATTTTAAGTATACTTTAGGCTATATTTTGAGAAAAAATTGAAAAAAAAATGGTTGAAGTGTTGAAATTCAAGTTTGAAAAGTTTACCGGTTTTGGACATGAAAAAATTTTTGTTTTCAAATTTTATTTCATTGTTGAAAAGAACAGTATTTTTCCAGTAATGTATCGCTATGTTGTATGTTTTATTGTAAATTTGTTAAACTGGAAAAACAACTTTCAAAAAATTGATATTACAATTAAGTCAATTCTTTAGAAACCCATAATTTCTGAAATATAATTTATAAATAAAAAATATTTTGTGTTCACATTCATACGGTTTAGAAGTATAAATGAGCCGAATATAATCGATTTTCAGAACCTCACTTTTTTTCCTGTCCGCTTCACGTGAAACGGACATCTCCTATGTGAAACATGCGATGTCTACATTAGCTTACAAGGGATAAATGTTAGAGAAATTTGAAATCGGAATAGAATAGGAAAAACATGAAAGAAATTCTTGTTTTCAAATTTCATTTCATTGTTGAAAAGAACAGTATTTTTCCAATATGTATCGCTATGTTGAATGTTTCATTGTAAATTTATTAAATTGGAAAAACTACATTCAAAAAATTGATATTACAATTAAGTCAATTCTTTAAAAACCCATCATTTGTGAAATATAATTTATACATAAAAAATATTTTGTGTTCACATTTATACGTATTAAAAGTATAAATGAGCCGAATATGATCGATTTTCTGAACCTTACTTTTTTTCCTGTCCGCTTCACGTGAGACGTGAAACGGACATCTTCTATGTGAAACATGCGATGTCTGCATTAGCCTACAAGGGATAAATGTTAGGGAAATTTGAAATCGGAATAGAATAGGAAAACATGAATACGTTAAAACAATCTATTGATTCTTGAGATTCGAGGTATATAGTATTCAATGCCTCATATATGCATTCGAATGAAATGCCTACAAAGGTTCTACGTACTCTTACTAACGTTGTCATTACTAGTAATCTAGAATGCTGAGGATAGTAATCGATTATTGATTCATTCACAATTATGTCTTATTATCATTTAACAAGTTCGATGATTTTTCGAAGCGCACATAATATTCACTCTCGAAAGTGAAAGGTTCGTACGCGTTGACATCATTTGAGGTACCTGAGAGTTATATTTCGATTGAGAGTGTCAGTATTTACTACTGCTATATATATATATATATATATATATATATATATATATATATATATATATATATATATATATATATATATATAGATATATATATATATATATATATATATATATATATATATATATATATATATATATATATATATATATATATATATATGTATATATATTGCAGATTATACCCCTTATGGCACACTTCTATGTCATATTTTTTGAAAAGTTTGTCCAGATTTTCAGACAAGTACGGAATATATGGTATATATAGATGTTGGTTTTCCTTTTTGTCTTCAGGTATAGTGGTGTCAAAATTATCTTGGTTTCGTGTCGAATGTTTCTCTTTTCTTTGCTCAAAAATTGCATTGACTAGTTTTGTCGGATAAGAGTTAAGATGTAGTATCTCCTTCGCTTTATTTATTGCGTCATGTACAAACTCCGAGTCACTTAGCCTAATTGCCCGATCTGCTAGCCCAATTATTACGGTTTTTTTTTTGGTATATGTGGTGCTGTGAGTTGTAGTTGAGGTAACGTCCCGACCATGTGGGTTTGGTGTACCATTCCGTCTGCAAGTTGCCGTCTCTGTGATGAATGGTCATGTCAATGAAATTTATCTTCTTGTTGATTTCAGATTCCACGGTAAATTTTAGTTTTACATGATATTTATTGAACTGATCTAACACATATTCCGTCTTGTCTTTGGGAATGGCAGTGATGCAGTCGTCCACATATCTGTAAAAAAACGGTAGAGAAAAATCCAATTTGGAGATTACATCACATTCCAAATCCTCCATTACCAACTGTGCAATTATGCAAGAAATTGAAGCACCCATAGCACATCCGTCGCGTTGTTTGTAAAAAGTTTCGTTATATTTAAAATATGTGGAATTCAGTGTAAGTTTTACAGCCGTTAAAAATTCATTTAATGGGATATCAGTATGTTCCTTTATATCTAACCATCTTGCTTCTATAACCATCAACGCAGTTTCAATTGGTACATTGGTGTAAAGTGACACCACATCTAATGATATTAATTTATATTCATCTGGGATGACGATGTCATTCAACTTTTCTTTGAAACTCCAGGAGTCTTTTATGTAATAATTATTCTGATGAGCTATATTTGATAAAATATTCTTAAGGTAATTCTCAAAAGGTGATTGTATACAGGATAAAATGGGCCGTAAAGGTGTTCCAGCTTTGTGTAATTTAGGCAACCCATATATTCTCGGTGGTAACGCGTTCTGTGTTGTAAGTTTCTTGGCTGTGCTCGGAGAGATATAATCTCTGTTTTTCCACCTTTTGATGAGCTCGTTATTTTTTCTTTGGTAAATAGCAGTGGGATCATTTTTGAGTTCTTCCTACGTGTCTTTTTCTAAAAGCAAGTTGTTCATTTTACTATCGTATTCCGTTGATGTCATAATTACAGTTTTATTTGTTTTGTCAGCTTGTAGAATTTTTAGATTAGGATTTTCCTTTACAAACTGTTTGGTCTTGGCAATTTTATATTGAAAATCCAAAAATTCTTTGTTTTCCTGTTTTTGCAATTATGATTCTTTCCTTTGAAATTGGTTAACACATTACAACATAAGGCCCTTATTTCGTCCTTCAATGGCAACTTCTACATTTGTAATTATATCCCGAATAGGTAATGATTTTTTCCCCTCCTTCGAGGGTGCTGCAAATTTTGGACCAAGCTTGAGAATTTCGTTGGCATATTCCGGTACTTCGGTGTTTGACAAATTTTCTATCCACTCATTTTTATTGTTCGAATTTTGATTGACATTTTTGCTTTGTTGAATTTGGAATTGTGTATTGAATTTTTTAATATTTCTAGATTTTATTTCTGTGAACAATTTTTCATATCTAAACTTCTCTTTGTCAGAATAAATGTGCCACAAATCTGTAGGAACGAATTCCATAATTGTTTCACCAGCTATTTTCAAACCCTTTTCTAGATTCTTGATTTTATAAATAGTGTCGGCAATTAAAATATTTAGTGTCTTTTGATAAAACGAAGTCAATATATTCTTGAAATTTCGTCTAAGGTTTAAAGGTTTTTTCTCTACCGTTTTTTTACAGATATGTGGACGACTTCATCACTGCCATTCCCAAAGACAAGACGGAATATGTGTTAGATCAGTTCAATAAATATCATGTAAAACTAAAATTTACCGTGGAATCTGAAATCAACAATAAGATAAATTTCCTTGACATGACCATTCATCACAGAAACGGCAACTTGCAGACGGAATGGTACACCAAACCCACATGGTCGGGACGTTACCTCAACTACAATTCACAGCACCACATATCCCAAAAAAAATCCGTAATAATTGGGCTAGCAGATCGGGCAATTAGGCTAAGTGACTCGGAGTTTGTACATGACGCAATAAATAAAGCGAAGGAGATACTACATCATAACTCTTATCCGAGAAAACTAGTCAATGCAATTTTTGAGCAAAGAAAAAAGAAACATTCGACACGAAACCAAGATAATTTTGACACTACTATACCTGAAGACAAAAAGGAAAACCAACATCTATGCATACCATATATTCCGTACTTGTCTGAAAATCTGGACAAACTTTTCAAAAAATATGACATAGAAGTGTGCCATAAGGGGTATAATCTGCTACGAAACAATTTCAGCAGACTAAAAAGTAGTATTCCAATGGATAAAAGAACGCACACAATATACCAGATTCCATATGCAGACTGTACAGGAGTATACATTGGACAAACTAGCCAATACTTGAAAAATAGGCTAAATGGACATAGATATGATAAAAAAAATACCACTGCTCTCACAAAACACCAGCAGACATTGGGCCATAAGTTTGATTTTTCGGCTACAAAAATCTTAAAAACTGAACAACATAAAAAAAAACGCGAAATCCAGGAAATGATCCATATAAAGAAAAATCCAGAATCCATCAATGATAAAACCGACATAACTGGTCTAAGTAAAATCTACAATAATATTTTAACCGCATAAGAACATGCGGAAAAACATACAAATGTATCATTGATGTGGGTATGTATTATTGCAGATGTGGAATCAATTTCCGATTTCAGTCATATAATTGTAATACGCTTTAAGAGATAGACGTGAATTGTTATTTTGGAAAAATTTTGAATTTTTAAGTAGAATTGTCAATATAGTTGTTTGTTATACCTAATATACTTCATATCATTATACCTATGAACTTTTGTTCCGAAGTATTTATATTGTGGTAAGATTTAAAATCGTGTTTGTGAGCGTTGTTTTTATATTAATTTTGTTTTAGCGAGCATATGACATATATACCAGTTTGATAAAGGTTAAAATAATAACCGAAACGTAATTTTGGAAATAAACTAATATCATTTTGTTTCAATTGAACCAAAAATAGCGACCTAAAAATCCGATTGGAAAAGATTGATAGAAACTCGAACAAAAAAAACATCATTATATTTGGATTGGAAAAACCCCTCGAAGTAACCCCAGCATTCATTTGCGAAGAAATTCGTCGCTTACTCCAAGTAGAACTGAAAGAATCAAATATCAGTGATTTATACCAGTTAGGCAAGAAGAACAACAGCCCCATAAAAGTCGAATTTATTTCATATTTCAGGAAAAAGGAGGTAATTTTGAATGCACGAAAACTGAAAGGATCTCGGATATCAATAGCCAATTACTTAACGCCCCAACAGAGAGAAGAAGTGAGAAAATTGAAGAGTTTTCTTAGAAAAATCAAAGACAGAACATCCAAAAAGGCTTACATAAGAGGAAACAGAATTATTGTCGGAATAAAAGAATACACTTTAGGACAGTTAGAAAGTTCAGAAGGAACTACATTAGAGGATACACCTCATCTGGAAAAAGAAGAAATAAACGCTTGGAACGAAGACAGCAGCACAGAAGAAGAAATATCTGATTCCAAAAGTGAAGGCGCTGTTTTTGTTGAAAATAATAAAATTGTGCCGCAGAAATCATCAGAGACACTGGAAATAAACAAATTATCAAAATACTCTAACCCAATAACTCACAAACAAGTGACAGCAGGTACCACTGTAACAAAAAGAATGAAACTAAGAAAGGATTCGGCTGTGAATTAAAGATGAAGGTAATTATGTGTGTATACAGGTTTTAAGACTTAATTTTGAATAGCAGAGACAATTAGTGTATTTGACCTCATACATTTCATATTATTTCATATTATTATTATATTATTTCATATCTTTTATTTCAAAATATGGATCAGTTCATTAGAGATTATCAGTTTTCAACATACACAACAAAACAAGTAACTGATTTAAGTGATTTGAGGAAGGATTCATTTCATGGAAAATTCAAAATAATTCAAATGAATATCAGAAGTCTATATAAAAATTTCGATGAGTTTATGCTTTTTCTTGAAAATATATCGCAAGATTTCGATGTCATTGTGTTGACAGAGACTCATCAGATTTATGATTTGAAACTGTACAATTAAAAGGGGTACGACTGTATATATAATAATGGAACCTACAACCGAAATGACGGTATCGTAATGTTCGTTGGCGATAGATTAAATTATAATTACCAGATAATAAAAATGGATGAAATCAATGCAATTGAACTAAATATATTTAGCAAAAAATCTTCACAAACGAAAATTACAGCAATTTATAAATCTCCCCAGTATTCAATATCGAATCTGAATGAACAACTATTTATGTACCTAAAAAAATCCTCTTTGTGTAAAAAACATATTATCACAGGTGACTTGAATATAGATCTGTTAAATCAACAACACGCCACATGTGAATATAAGAATCTTATGCACGCTTTCGGATTCAAATCTATAATAAATGATGTAACCCGTCCGAGTAGTAAAACTTGTCTGGATCACTTCTTTGTTAAAGGTTGGAACACACTTAACGATGACCTGGATGGCTACATTTTGCATTGCATGATAACCGACCCTATCCTATAATACTTACTGCCAATAACCCGAATGATATGCAAAGTAGAAGATACCTAGGGCAAGAAATGCAAAAAGAAAAGAAGTATGTTAATTATGTAAAACTTAGAGAAAACCTAAAAAAAGAAAATTGGTTCGAAGTATTCGATGGAAATAGCATAAACTCAATGACACAGGCATTCGTAGAAATATTCAATAAACATATAGAAAACAACACAACAGTAAATAGGAAAGAAAAAAAATAGGAAGAAAAAAATGGGTAACTCCAGGTCTTCTCAAATGCATAAATGAAAAGAATTACCTCTATTCCAAATTGTGTAAAAATCCTGGTGACTTAAACCTGAAAAAAGAATACATTAAATATAAAAAACATCTAACAAAAAAATTTGAAAGTGCTAAACAGAAATACTTACAAAATGAAATAAAGAATAACCAGTCAGAATCAAGAGCAATTTGTAACTTCGTGAAGAATATCTGCGGGGAAAAAAAGTCTGAAACAAATATTGAATCAATTGAAACTGAAAATGGCGACAAAATCGTGAATCCACAAAGAATTGTAGATATCTTTAATGAATACTATTCAAACTTGGGTCAAAACTACACAAAAAAAATTAGTATACCTGAAAACTTCAAGGACGTAAATGATTCACAAAGGGACTCAATTTTTTTAAAACCCACAACAACTGAGGAAGTTGAGAAAATAGTAGATACTCTTAAAATGGAAAAAGCTCCAGGGCATGACAATATTAGAGCTGAATGTTTAAGAGAGTTGAAGAGAGAAATTTCTAAGCAGATTACGTATATTGTAAATTACTGCTTTGAAAATGGATGTTTTCCGGATATCTTGAAATTAGGGGTCATTAAACCTCTATACAGAGGAGGTGAAAAAACGAACGTAGCCAATTACAGGCCCATATCACTCGTATCGAACTTAGCGAAAATTATAGAAAAAATACTTAAGTCACGAATGTTGGAATTTTTAGACAAATATGATATATTGTCAAAAATTCAATTTGGTTTTAGAACTGGGAAATCCACAGAAGATGCCATTAGGGAGTTGACTGAGGACGTTTATAGTTGCCTTGATAAAAAAATTCCAACACTAGCGATATTCATAGATTTAGCTGAGGCTTTCGATACTATATCTCATGAAAAAGTATTGAAGAAACTGAGTAATTATGGATTTCGCGGACCAGCCTATAGATTATTAGCCGATTATTTGACTAATCGTAAGCAGATTGTAAACATCAATGGATATAAAAGTACAGAAAGATTGGTTACACATGGAGTACCTCAGGGTACAGTCCTTGGCCCTCTATTGTTTTCGATTTACGTTAATACTCTTTTCAAAATTAAAACAAATGGTAAAATAATCAGTTTTGCGGACGATACAGTCATACTCTATAATTCCTATTCATGGGACAGTCTAAAAATAAAAGCAGAAACTGACTTTATGGAAATAAAGGAATATTTTGAATTCAACGAACTTACTATCAACGAAAAAAAACAAAATACTTACCATTCACGTCTTACAAGAGTGGACTTCCTCAATTGGGTTGCTTGAGAGTTGGAAAAGAGTTGAATATTTTGGAGGCGAACACTATAAGGTACCTTGGAATAACTGTCGATAGACACCTGAAATGGAATGAACATGTTAACAATGTTGTGAATAAAATGAGGGGAATGTTACAGAAATTCAAATATTTGAAAACTGCCATAAAGAATGTAAAATACCTAAATATTCTGTACAATTCCCTCGTGCAATCACAGATATCATATGGCATAGTAGGGTGGGGTGGAGTATAAAGTGCGCACCTAGAAAAGTTAAATATAATTCAAAAATGGTTTCTGAGAATAATACATGGAAAGGATATGGATAATACATCTTCATTCGCTGTCCTAGTGACCTGCTATATCAGATATCTGGTATCCTCAATAGCCGTCAAATATTTGCTTTCAGGTTGATATGCAGTACTTACCTCAGGAAAATACCCATATCGCCTCTAGATCATCAATATGGAACAAGACAAAAGGATAAACAGCTACAAACATCAAGATGCGAGAAAAGAATTGGCCAACGTTCTTCATCTTATTCTTCATCAGCCCCTCGACTGTTTTCCTTATTGCCAGTAGAACGTAGAACTGAAAGAAATAAAAAATTATAAGACGTTTAAAAAAAAATTGAAGTGTGGGTGAAATATGAGAGTGATACCTTTAAGAATATTCTAAATTGAACCTTTTGCAAACCTTTTAAAAGTGACTTTTGATGTGATGAAACGTACTAAATTAATTCAAATGGAATTGTTACTTACCTGATGTGACGAAAACTACCCGATGTGACATTTCTCAAACGGACGATATTACCGGCTATGACTATATAATAACCCGATTGTGTCTTTCAAATATATTATCTGTAGAAGAATATATGTTAGTGTACTGTAAACCACACACAGAAAACAATTCTCTATAAGGAATTGATTTTCTCAGTGGATTTGAGAGTTTATTGTACTGCTTTGGAAATAATTCAATGAATAAACTCAATATTATTATTATTATTATATATATATATATATATATATAAATATATATATATATATATATATATATATATATATATATATATATATATATATATATATATATATATATATATATATATATATATATATATATATATATATATATATATATATATAATATATATATATATATATATATATATATATATATAAATATATATATATATATATATATATATATATATAATATATATATATATATATATATATATATATATATATATATATATATATATATATATATATATATATATATATATATATATATATATAGAGAATGAAGAATTTTCTTGCGGTGAAAAGTACAAATGACAAAAACACATTATCGGTATAGCCCGCAACTCAATTGGAAGCAGCCGTAGACACGTGTTTCGAGCTTATTGGCTCCCCTCAGAACGGCGTAGCCAAGTTCAAGGTGTACGAACCTGGAGATGGAATCCACAACGAAAGAACACACCTGCAAAGGAAGTCTCCAGTGCTAGGCTTCCACGTGAACTCTCCGGGTTTGGAGATTTGGTCAACGTATCGCCAATGTGGCGACTATTTATCCTTTACGGAGTCTTCAACCGACTAAGTAAATAAGGAATGAAGAATTTTCTTGCGGTGAAAACGTACAAATGATAAAAACGTGGAAGAATACACTTTGTATTCTGGTGTAGATATGTAGATGATATAATCACTTGTTTTACTGGCACAGATCGTTCATTAGAAAATTTTGAGAATTTCATTAATGCGGTTCATCCTAATATAAAATTTACAACCGAAATAGAATGTGATAACTCCATTAATTTTTTAGACTTGACAATCACAAGATTAAATAATAAATTTGATTTTTCCATATTTCATAAGCCTTCCCATACGGATACCATAATCAATAACTCCTCATGCCACCCATATCCACATAAAATGGCAGCGTTTCAAAGTATGATACACAGATTAACCAATATACCTTTATCGGAAGAAAATTTCAATAAAGAATTGAATATCATTAAACAGATTGCGGTTAATAATAATTATGAGAACGAACTAGTGTCAAAAATTCTGGACAAAAAACTCTATCGGAAAGCTCTACGATTAGTATTTCCTTATCAGTCGAATAGAAATCGTAAATATAACAGTTTAACATACTTTGGAAACGTCAGTCAAAAAGTCAAAACCTTTTTGAGTAAACATAATTTTAATATTTCATTTAAAACGAACAACAATTTATCGAGACACATTAAGAACAATAAAAACAAAATTAAAAGAGAAGACAAATCAGGTGTTTACCAATTGAATTGTGGAACATGTCCCGGTATATATATATATATATATATATATATATATATATATATATATATATATATATATATATATAGGTAAAACTAGTAGAAATTCCAGTACTAGAATACAGGAACATAAATATAGCTTCGCCCATAATAAAAGTAATTCGAATTATGCTAACCATTTATTGACAGAAAACCATACTTTTGATACGAATTTCAAAATTCTACACAATATAGAGAGAAGTAGTCAATTAGATTATTGGGAAGTAGTGGAAATAAATCGGCTTAAAAATTCTGGAAACTTGCTCAATGAACAGATAGAATTAAACAATTCATCCTTGTTAAACCTTTTCAGGTAATAAAATTTATTTCTCAGAATGGAATATCTTAGGTAAAACCAAAACCGTATAACACCAAAATTCCTTGATATATATACCTGTATTTTTGAAAATGCTGTTATTATTCTGTAAGCATCTGAAGAAGTCGTTTGTAACGACGAAACGCGTCATGAAATGTAGTCAATGAAGTGTAAATCATAAGTTCAAGTGTTTGAATTTAAGTTTATATTCAATTATAATGGATTTACATCAAGTAAACGCCAACACTATTAAATGGATATTAGTTAACAAATTTATTTTCCATCATTTCTGGTATGTTTATATTTTCTCCGGAAATATTGGCAAATATTTCGTGATGACGATTTTTGCTCTTCACTTTCTTGAATACATATAATATATATATATATATATATATATATATATATATATATATATATATATATAAATATATATATCTATATATATATATATATATATATATATATATATATATATATATATATATATATATATATATATATATATATATATATATATATATATATATATATGTAAGTCTGTATTCAAGACTTGCTTGTTGGTTTATTCAATACCGCTGTTGATGCAAGTAATAACTGAAATTTTATTAAACATTATAACATACATGACAATACATATACAATGACATTACACTACCTGAATCAACAACAAGTACACTTTAAACAATTATGGTTTACTATACTATGTATCACAAATATTAATAACAATATTGACAATCATTGAACTCAGCTTCTCGTACCGCTGGTCTCATTGTTCTGCCGTGCCTTATTATCACAGCCGCTCTCCCCTCCAGGCATGATGCCGCACGCATCCTTAGTTTGGATGAAACCCCAAACTTACATCCCCCTCCCCCACCCAACAGGTGAGTATTGGATTCAGGAACAGGACAGTAAGGGATCATTTTACTTGCGTGAAAAATATTGCATTGACTCCTTTTGGAACCCGTGTCTATCATGTATAACAAATTTGAAATTTTTTTTTGTATTTTATAAGGACCCACTCTGATTGGATCCAGCTTGTTTCGGTTAAGGCGACTAGAGTTTTGGATATATACAAGATCTCCTCTTTATATGTTATTGGTTTTTTATTTTTGTCATAATATATTTTATTTTGATCATGAACTTTTTTGGAATTTAAGAATGCTATTTCTCTGTTTTCTTTTAAATTTTCTAAGTTATTTTTATTCAATTCAGGTGGTGAGAAAGAATTATCGATTCCGTTTAAAAGATAACTAGGGGTGAATTTTGTTGTGCTATGTACAGTGTTATTATAGTTTTCAATGCATTGCTCGGCTATCACACTCCACGGTCGGTGTCTATTCTCCGAAATTTTACATCTAATTGCATTTACTAAAGTTTGATTTGTGCGTTCGTTAAGCCCATTTGAGAAGGGACAATCAACTGCTGTAAATACGTATTTTATTTTTTCTGATTTCAAGAATTTCTTGAATTGGTTGGAATTTATCCCGGCATATTGGTCGGTTAAAAGTAACTTGATCTTATCCTTTTTTTGAATTTTTTAACTAAATTAATGAAGTCTTTTGCCGTTTGGGTTTTTGATGTTATTGCAAAAGCATATTTTGTGAAATGTCTATTATTAAATGCAAATATCTTTTCGGTGACTTATTACTTCCAAATCCTCCTATTGTATCCAGAGATACAATCTGAAATGGCTCCGAAGCTGGGCCTATTTGGGATAAGGGCTGTGTAAAATTTCCAAACCTAGTTTTATTTTTTATGCATGTGTCGCATGTTCGACAAATAAGTTTTATGTGTTTGTGCATGTTTTTAAAATAGTATGTTGGTGTCAAAGTTAGAGTTAATTGTTTTACACCTATGTGACTATCACTATGCAGCTTTTTTATTAGTTTAATGCCGAAATCCTCTGTAATCCATATTTTCTTTCGGTTATTTAAAATTTTATAATATATATTGTTTTTAGTTTCGAATTTTTCATTTTCTGTGTTCAATTGTTTCTGATTATTTACTATATCTTCTAACGAGATATGGTTCACTATTTTAACAGTGGGTTCATTATTAATGTTACTTTCTAACACCGGATTACGTGAAAGAGCATCGGCTTCTGCGTTGTTTTTTCCAGGGTTGTATATTATGTTAAAATCAAAGTTTGATATATAGTTTAGTATTGTTAATAGTTCAGGGTCCTGACTTTTTTTATATTGAAATTTTCTAGAGGTTTGTGATCTGAAAAAATGGTAAATTTATGGCCCATTAAGTAGTACTGCCAATATAATATGGATTCTTTTATCGCTAGACACTCCAGGAATATTGCACGTTTATTCTTTTGCGATGGAGTTAATTTTTTTGAAAAGAAAAATACTGGTTTTAGAGAATTATCTTTTTGAGGTTGTTTCAAGATTGCTCCTACTCCTTCTTTTGATGCGTCTGTAAAAATGTATATTGGAAGATTTGGGTCGAAAATATTGAGTATAGGTTCGGTGCTCAGATATTTTTTTATTGTATTGAAACTTTCTACACATTTCCGTGACCATTCAAATTTTACATTCTTTCTAAGTAGATTATGAAAAGGCTCTAGAATTATCGATGCATTTGGAATATATTTTAAATAAAAGTTGATTTTCCCTAAAAGCTGTCTTACATTTTTTTGATTTTGAGGTACTGGATAATTTTTTATCGCAATTAAATTGTCATTTAGGGGACTTATTGTGTTTCCTTTTATTTCATGTCCCAAATATACTACTGAACTCTTAGCGAAAGAACATTTTTTGAAATTTAATTTGAAACCCGCATTTTGAATGGCAGTGAGAGTTTTATCAATGTGACTCAGGTGTTCTGGTAAGTTTTGTGAAAAAATTAGGATGTCATCTATATAGTTTATGGCGAATGCATTAAGTTCATTTCTAGAGATTACGTCACTCAGTATTCTTTGAAAAATTGACGATGCTGATTTCAGTCCAAAAGGTAAACGTGACCATTGCCAGTGACCGTTATGTGTGATGAATGCCGTTTTTTGTTTATCTTTTTCTCTGATTGGAACTGACCAAAAGGCAGAATTTATATCAAGTTTCGTGAAAAACAAACAATCGCGCGCTAAAAGTAATAGGTCATCTATTATGGGAAATGGATGGCATTCAGGAACAATTATTTTATTTAGCTCACTATAATCAATACACAAACGTGACTTTTTTCCTTCGTCCTTCTTAAAAACAAGAGTTACTGGAGACGCATATGGACTGGAAGAATGTTCGATGATACCTGATTTTAGAAGAGACTTTACTTGTGTATTTATTTCATCTTTGTCCTTTAATGAACATTTATAGGGTTTTCTAGCAATGTATTTGTTTTTTGTTAGTTTTATAGTGGCTTCGTAATCCGTCACAATGCCTACATCGTACTTGTTTTCCGCAAAAATTTTTTTGTGCTTATCCAATATACATTCCAGAGACGCTTCGTTCTTATTGTTACTGTTTACATTCGTAATAACGGTATTTATATTCATTTCATTACCTAAATTATTTTCATTTTCTTCACATTTTTGAGTAATTTTCAAGTTTTCATTCTGACATAGCCTGAATTCTTTGATAACATCTAATCCCAGGAGGATATCATCCTGAAATGACTCACTTTTTATCACAAAAAGGCGCCAATTTTTTGAAATATTGAAAATTTTCAAAGTTACTTCAATTGAACCTAACGTTTCAGTAAAACCTGAAACCGTATTTATCTTTTTTGCCCCACTTATATTTTTCTTTAGATTTAATTTCTTTAAAATATTATAATTTATTACCGATATATTGGCTCCGGAATCATAAAGCGCAATAACCGGGCAGTTGTCTACTAGAACTCTTAATTTAATAAGTGGGGTAGTTATTCGTTTTTTTGATTCATCAGATGATGAAATGCTGTCTTGGACTTCCAAGTTGTTAACCATTTTGATTTTATCATTTTTGAATTTTTGTTTAGAATTTGTGCGATTACGGCATAAGTGTTCTGAATGAAATCTATTTGGAAAACCTATTTTTTCGCAATGCGGACAAGGTTCCGAAACAGATCTATTCGAGAATTGAAGTTGTCTTTTATGTTCAATTGCTGAAGTATTTTTATTATTAATCAAGCCTTCTAGTTGTCTAACATGCGACATCAGTATATCGATTGAGTTTAAATCCCTCTTACTAAGTCGTGACCTAATTTGGGCTGGAAGACCCAATACAATGAAATTGATTTGGCTATTCAAGGTTAATTCAGGATCAGCATCTATGAGTAAATTTCTTTTTTTTAATGCATAATCTAACATTGGCCCGCTAATATAGCGGAAAGTATATGCATAGTTTATTTCATCCCAACCTATCTCGGAAAAAGTGTCAAGAAACGAGTTTTGCCAAAATTCCCACGGATATGAGAGTGTGTGCGTTTTTAGAAAAGCAAGAAACCAGTCAAGAGCCGGTCCTTCTAAAAAAACTTTCAATACTTGTGGAAAATGCGGATTACCTATCCTTAAACGATTGCATTCCTGCACAAAAAGTTCTAAAAATATTTTCGCGTTCTGATTTTTTCCTGAAAATTTATCTAGAATCATATCTTTTACCATTGAATGCAGAGATTTATTTTCAAAAGTTTCAGATTTGGGAATATAAGGAGCGGTGGGGTTGGGATCGACGCAAGCCTGTGCCCCATCCAAATAAAGACCCTTAAAGCATACATTACCCTCCTCATCCAAGTAATTGTCCTTGAGTTCATTAATCAGTGTAATCCATACGTTGCGGAAATTTCCACGTGTCTTCATGCTCTTCGTTACATTTCTCACTACGCTCGTGTCGAATAATTTACGGTGATGTTCTTTAAGCTGATATTCCGTTGGAAATTGAAAAATTGTATCCTCTTTTTCTAACTGCACAGTGAGTACCTTCACAATCGTGGTTTTTGCGTCCAGACAATCAGATATAAAATGAAATCTTGCACGTGGTGCCGTCATGTTTGAAAGAAAATGTTGTTGATTTGTAAGTCTGTATTCAAGACTTGCTTGTTGGTTTATTCAATACCGCTGTTGATGCAAGTAATAACTGAAATTTTATTAAACATTATAACATACATGACAATACATATACAATGACATTACACTACCTGAATCAACAACAAGTACACTTTAAACAATTATGGTTTACTATACTATGTATCACAAATATTAATAACAATATTGACAATCATTGAACTCAGCTTCTCGTACCGCTGGTCTCATTGTTCTGCCGTGCCTTATTATCACAGCCGCTCTCCCTCCAGGCATGATGCCGCACGCATCCTTAGTTTGGATGAAACCCCAAACTTACATATATATATATATATATATATATATATATATATATATATATATATATATATATATATATATATATATATATATATATATATATATATATATATATATATATATCCAATCAACATTTTCCAGAAGCAAAACAACGAACTTGTAAAAAATGGGAAACGAAACACAATATTTCTGCAAACACTGCCAAAAATTTGAAAATAACAAACGCTCAACCGCCAAAAATATATGGACTGCCAAAGCTACACAAAGAGGGCAAACCTATGAGACCAATTGTATCATGCCTGCAATCTCCATCAAGTAAACTTTCAAAATTTTTGAAAAATATACTTCAAAGTGTAACCAACAAAACAAATTCCTATATAAAAGACTCATGAGATTTAAAGAACAAAATTATAGGTTAACAACTTCCGAATAACTACAGATATCACTGTACACAAATGTACTTATACAATTGGCTCTAAATATCATACAAAAAAAAGGGGGAAATTGAAAATTATACCGACATACCCCTCAACGAATTTGTGAAAGGAGTAGAGTTATCATTCTTTTTTCGGTTGAAGCCGAATAAAACTTCTTGGATATGACACTTCACCATGACAACAATAACATCATGACAGAATGGTATACAAAAAAGAAATGGTCGGAATATACTTGAACCTTTATTCCCAACACCCCCTATCACAGAAAAAATCGGTAATAGTCGGACTGACAGAGCATTAATCCTCAGCGACCAACCTTACAAAATAAGAGCAATTAAAAACGTTAAGGAAATTTTAGTCAAAAATAGCTACCCAGAGAAATTAATAATGTCAATAATAAACTTTAGGTAACATAAATTGAACGAAGATAAAAATCAATCCAGCATCATGTTCATTGAAAATAATCAAAAAAAAAACCATTACATGCCAATACCATACATTAAAGAACTATCGGAAGATTTTGAATCATTATTCAAGAAGCACAAAATTACGGTATGTCATAAAGGGTATAACACAATTCATAAAATTTTTAGCCGACTAAAAAGCAACACCAAAGAGCAAAACAATCAATACCGCATATGAAATACCATGTCTGAATTGCCCCATTTTATATATTGGACAAACATCACAATACGTTCATAACCGCCTAAATGGCCACCGATATGCAAAAGAAACAGAGCTGTTTTGACAAATCATGAAGAGGAAAAAAACACAAATTCAATTTCAATGAAACGAAAATCCGTACAAGCGAAAGCAATAAAAATAGAAGAGAATTTCTCGAAATGGTCCATATAAAGAAAAACCCAAACTGTGTAAATGAGAAAACGGACATCAAAAATCTGATCCATGTATATTTCAACTTACTTTCAAATTTGTGGAAGAGAAAGGAAAAAAAAATCCTCGAATGTTTTGATTGAACACATGATAATTTATGAATAACTGAGATCGCCAAAAGAAAACCCGAAAATATGCATACCTTATACGTTTCCGAATAATTAAATCCAGTCGAAGCAAACCCGCAATCAATGAACCATATAAACGAGCCTTGTAGTTTGACGTCTAATTTTAGTGTCTGTGAAAGTTATCTTATTTTAATTAAGAGGTCCAATAAATGTAAATCGTCGAAGTGGAGATTTCCTTTCCTGGTGAGTTCTTGAAAAACAATATTGTTACATTTTATTGTGAAAGGTGTAAGTTTTCTCACTTCCTTTTCTGATGAGCTTTCAAATACATTGATGATCGAAAATATAATCCAATAACAAGAAATGCATATAAAAAAAATTGGTAGACTTCACTTCCGATTCGTTGAGCCATATTCACTTCAATTTGGCAGTACATACTTATAAAAAATGAAACTCTATTAATGAATCTCCAAATTTGTATTTCAGATCTACGAGAGCAGAAACATCGTTAAGCGTTACCGCCCTCTACCTACCAACGACAGATTGAGCCAATCAAATAAAAAGAAGCCTCGAATTGATCATACAATTGAAAATGGTGAGTTATGGCTTTTGTTCAGTTATATTTTCAAGACTGATGTGACCTTTTGAACATCAATTAATTTGAAAATATCATATTAAAAGAGCCAAAAAATAAATTTGACTTGGTTATTGAAAACTAAAATGCAGAAGTGCATATCAGAGATATAACTTTATCTATTTCATGATAGTATCAAGAAGAATTTTGGTTGCATTTTGTTGTGAAGGTATTTCCATACATTCCGTTTATGAGATTATTAATGCATTATTGCAGTTCATTTTGAACCCGAAAATATATCAGCTTTCTTTCGAAAGCACTGTGTTTCAGGAATAATAAATCGATAAATAATTAAATTCATTGGATATATTATTTATATTGAAAACTTTTCCAGGTTACGTTTCGAATGGTGCAGAAAATATGCAGATGACTACGACGTTCTCGTCCACAACTAATTCTTCTATTAACAGAATGACCACAGAAGTGAACGAGAGATTAAAAAATTCGAGGTTAGATGAAACACGGGTTCAATTACGTTTACTCTGAGGACCACTTTCTGGTTTCCTTGATATCCTTAAACGAAAGCATAATATCTGTTAAAATAAAGGGGTCCTCGATTCGAAGCTTGAGAAACTTCGGTTGATATTAAAATGATGATTTGCTCGAATCATTTTAGACACATTGTGAGGAACCTATAAAACTACTTGGTGATATTCTTTGTCAAGAACAAAAAGATCTTAGCAGTAGATATTGCAACTGAAATATAGATTAGTCTTCAATGTATAAATATATATATATATATATATATATATATATATATATATATATATAAATATATATATATATATATATATATATATATATATATATATATATATATAAATATATATATATAAATATATATATATATATATATATATATATATATATATATATATATATATATATATATATGTATATATAATGAAATCCAATACTTCAGGTAGCAGAGCGATTGTGATTAGTGCGAGACATAGTGACAAAGTGATTAGTGCGTAAGTGCAGTGATTTCAAGACTAACCCGAAAGTAGTCGAGTGAATACGAAACGGGCGAACCTAAAACCGCGAGTGTTAGTGCCGCGACGCATCTACACTCGCGCAGTGCCGCGAAAATTAAGACACCGTGTGACAAAGTGAGCATCGTGTTAGCGAATATAGGGAAGATATGGATAGTGACGAGAAAAAGAAGGAAGAAGTTAGAATAAGGGCGGAGCAAATCAAGGAGCACCTCGGTTTCTTGGCCACAGAAGGTCACAATATGCGACAATTCCTAGACCAATGGAGGGAAACGTGCATTCATACACCGGCCACGATAGGCACGAAAACGTGCCAAAACAAATCAAATAACACGAAAAGGAGTCTGGAAGCCGAGGAGTTCCAGACTCCGAAGAAAACAGTGAAATTGACCAACCAAAACAATGAAGACACGGCAACAATAACAACTCAAAACAAATATGAATCCCTAACGAATGAAGAAGAAATGGAGACCCAAACCATCAAAGACAACAGAAAAGAAGAACCGGACACACCGAAACAGAAAAAGAAGACGACAACCAAACCGCCAAGAAAGGAGAAGATGGTCCCACTCATCATTCGTGAAAAAGAGAAGTGGAACGACATCTCGAGAATTTCCAAGCAGACCAACATCAATTACACAAAAGCGAAATTAGTCCATCAAGGAATACAAGTCGAACCGGCCACAGAAGAAGACTACAGACGAATGTTCCGTCTACTCAAAGAACGGAACACGCAATTCTACACTTACCAACTGAAAAGTGAGAAACAATTGAAAGTCGTTATAAGAGGAATAATGACCGAAATTACTGAAAACGAAATAATAGAAGACTTGAAAGAACAGGGCTATCCAGTCACTAAAGTTGTGAGAATGAAAGGAAAGAAAGGATTACCCGCCCCTTTGGTACTAGTGGAGATTCCAAAAGAATTTAAGTCTATCTACAATGAATTGAGGTTCTGCTGCGGACTCTCTGTCCAAGTAGAGAGTCTGAAGTTGAAAAACGAAGTAGTCCAATGCTACAAATGCCAGCTTTTTGGACATGTTCAGAGGAATTGCCACGCCGATCCCAAGTGTCTGAAATGCGGTGAAGCACACAATTCCTTTGAATGCAAAAAAGCGAAGACGTCCACACCAAAATGCGCCAACTGTGGCGGCGAGCACTTGTCGACAAATGTGAAGTGCCCGAAAAATCCGAACAATCCCTATACAAAACCAATGACGACTGGAAAGTTCAAGCCAGCCCCACTGCCGACAGAAAACGTCTGGCAAAAGAGGACCGCTGAAATAACGCCCCAACCTAGCCAGAAACCGAAACCAATCCCTCAAGAAACAAATAAAACGAACAAAACAGAAGCGACCATTCTAGGCAGAATGCTGATCGCCTTCAGCAACACAAATGCAACAACAAAGCAAAAACTCGAGTTCATCAGCGAGCAAAAGAAGTTGATAAAACTGTTTACGAACAAAGCTTAAGCAATTTTATCGCGAAGCATAAGAGTCGGATTCTGGAATGCGAACTCAGTTATTCCCAAAAAGGGAAGAACTGAGACAATTTCTGGAACAACAAAAAATCGACGTCATGCTTATCAACGAAACTTTCCTCAAACCAAGCAGAACATTCAGAATCCAAAATTACCAAATTTACCGAACAGACAGAACAACAGGAAGAGGTGGAGGAATCGCCATCCTCATCAAACAGGGAATCACTCATGAAGAAATAGAGACAGAATCACTACAATCCATAGAAAACACAGGAATCAGAATAAAAACCAGAAATGGAGACTTAATATGCTACGCCGTATACAACCCACCGGGCACCACAATTACGGACGTAGACATTAAGAAGCTATTCAGGCACAACATTGCAACAATTGCAGCAGGAGACCTGAATGCTAAGCACAGAGCCTGGAACAGCAGAGTAACAAACGCAGCTGGAAAACAGTTACTGGAAATTGCCAACGAGAACGACCTGATTATTGCTGCTCCCAGCGAACATACCCACCTATGCACTGGATCAAATACAACAGACCTTCTGGACATAGCGGTAATACAAAACGTTCGCTGGGCGTACCGATTAGAAACAATAATGGACTTATCCTCAGACCATCTCCCGGTAATTTTAGAACTGGAAACAGGCGTGGAAAAAAACGAGATATTCAGAACACCGAACAATTAGAAGAAGCAATCGAAGACATAGAAAACCGAATTAAAAATGCTGTAAAAGAAGCAACAACAACAACAGAAGTTACAAGCAGAGAGCCGATACTTAAAAATCTGAAAATCCTACTGATCCAGAAGAGGAGCGCACTAAGAAAATACCGAAGAACACTTCACCCAGAAGACAAGAAAATCCTGAACAAAAGGACTCAGGAAGTGAAAGAACAACTAAGAGAACACAGAACAAAAGAATGGGACAAAAAGTTAGAGTCACTAGAAAGTGAAAACACCTCACTTTGGCAGATGGCTCAGCAGGTTATGGGCAAGAAGACCCGAAGAAGAATGCCGAGAATAGCCCACACAGGCGGAGTTGCACTGACAGATGCTGACAAAGCTGAAGTCTTCGCAACCCACCTAGAATCTCAGTTTACTAACAATCCGGAAAACCAAGATGTCGATGTCAACTTCAACATGAACGTCAACAGAATAGGTACAAGAATAGAAACACCTAACGAGAACAAAGAAGACGACGAAATAGAAGAAATTTCAGAAAGTGAGATCCAAGACATTCTGAAAAACCTGAAAACCAGAAAAGCCCCAGGGCCAGATGGAATAAAAAATCAGGCGTTGAAGTACTTACCCGAAGAAGCGATACAAGAAATTACCGAAATCGCACGTGGAGTGTTCCGTACTGAACAGTTCCCAAAAATCTGGAAGGAAGCAATAACCATAATGCTGCATAAATATGGCAAACCGACCAACGAGGCGAACAGTTACAGGCCGATAAGCTTATTGCCTGCATTAAGCAAAGTCATAGAAAGAACCCTGTACAAGAGATTGAAACCATTCGCAGACAGTAGGAACATCCTTCCAGATCATCAGTTCGGTTTCAGAACGGAACACTCGACAATATATCAACTGGCAAGAATGACAGAAGACATCAAGGATAAACTAAATATATCAATTCCAACTGGAGCCATATTTTTGGATATGGCTCCAGACAAAGCCTTCGACAAAGTGTGGCACCATGGTTTGATATACAAATTGAAAAGAGACAAATTTCCGAGGAAGTTAGTGAACATAGTTCAAGCTTACTTAAGTGGACGAACATTCAGAGTCAGAATAGGAGATCAACTATCAAGTATCAAGGAAGTTCATGCAGGAGTGCCTCAAGGATCAGTAATCGGCCCTCTGCTCTATAACATCTACACGGCAGATATAAAAACACCCGAAAAATGCAAAATAGCCCAGTTCGCCGACGACACCGCTCTCTACATATCAAGCTGAAGAAAAGAGGGCGTTCAAAAGGGACTACAGGAAGACCTGCTAAAAATACACAAGTACTTTGAAAAGTGGAAAATCAAAGTGAACCCCAACAAAACAGTAGGAGTTTACTTTGATCACAAATGGAGAGAGAAAAAACCAAAGCACATCATTTTCAACGGTCATTCCATCCAATGGGAAAAGAAAACAAAGTACCTAGGACTATATCTGCACCACGATTTGAAATTCAAAACTCAAATCGCGGAAAACATCAAGAAAGCCAGACAACTGCATGCCCACCTGTATCCCCTTTTGAACGAAGAGAGCAGGATGTCAATTGAGAACAATATGAAGATAATTAAAACAATCATCATCCCAGGACTCATCTACGGAGGCGAAATCTGGGAAATTGACGCAAAAATCGACAGACTACAAAGCACTCTGAACCGGATAGTACGCTCAGCAGTAGAGGCACCAAGATACATGCCCAACCAGAGCCTGTACCAAGAACTAAAGTACAAACCACTGACAGCGACAATACAAGAAAGAAGACAGAAGATGATCGAACGAATGGAGACACACAATAACAGTCTCGTACGGAGAACGACCGAAATCACCCCCAGAACATCAGAAGGTAGAAAATCTCTGAAGCAATGGAAGAGAACGAGAGACGAAGAAGATTCTCAACAACACATGAGAAGAAAGTGCTAATAACGCACTAAGTATCGAGATGTGAACACTCACATACTCCATTGCAGAAGAAAGGCCAAACGAAGACAAAGAGGCAAAGGATTTTGGTCCAGTCCTCAAAAAAAACGAGTGAAGACCTCAGCAGCAATATTTCCCGATCCAGTGCAATGGGAAAATTATTGATGCAATGCAAGCTCATTGTTTGGGATGAGTGCACAATGGCACATAAGAAATCACTTGAAGCACTTAACTTCACGCTGAAGGATCTTCGGCGAAATAATAACATCTTTGGCGGCTTGATGATATTGTTGGCAGACATCATAACTGGAACTGCAGGTACACAAATTCATCAGGTACAAAGATTAATAATTTTTTAAGGAATCATATGAATATAACTGTACACTACCCAGAAAATTCACATACACACTATTCATATAATTATGCTTGCGTACCATCAACCATTGATTTTTCAATTGCCAAAAATACCAATATAATTAAAATTTCAACAATTAATGAACTTGATTCAGATCACTAACCTATACAAATCAAAATTCCGTTTAATCATATACAACAAAAAAAAAAACACATCAAAAATTAAAATACAAAACAAATTGGCAAAAATTTCAGAAATCAATTACCAACTTGAAAATAGAAATACAAATTTAACTTTAGTCGAAAAAATTGAGAATGAAATAAAGTTATACACAAAAATTATACAAAACACTCACAATACCCACACTGAAAAAATTACAACAAAATCCGAATTCAGTATTCCAGAAAATCTTAAAACCCTCATTAAAATGAAGAACAAGCTTAGAAAAAAACTGAGAAATCAATATAATATTAACTTGAAAAACAATATCTCAGAATTATCAAACTTTATAAATCAAAGTATAAGTTCGCTAAAAAGTAAGCGTTGGGAGGAAACCTTAAGAGAATCTTCCAATAACACAAATAAAATGTGACATTTAGCAAAATCCTTAAGAAAAAAATCGAACGACAATTTAATTCCTCCTATTCATGACGTTGATGGTATAAAAACTACACAAAATGATAAAGCAAATGCAATTGCTGACTCATTTGAAAAAACACACACACTCACACAAAATATGTCTAATCATAACACAGAAAACACAATTAAAAAATTTGTCAAACATACACTACAAAAAAAATCAAACATTTCACATTCAGAACACACAAATTCATATGAACTTCATAAAATAATTAAGAGCCTACCTAATAATAAAGCACCTGGTCCAGATAGAATCAGCAATGAAACTCTCAAAAAAATACCAAAATCAGCAATTATACATTTATCAAAAATGTACAATGCATGTTTAGATCTCCAATATTTTCCAACTCAATGGAAAAACGCTATCATACTGCCATTCAAAAAACCGGGAAAAAATGCAACTTTCCCTCAAAATTATGGACCTATAAGCTTGTTAAATACAATGTCGAAAGTCTTTGAAAAATAATACAAAATAGATTTAAAAAATTTGAGAAACAAAGTTAATACCAAATTATCCCAGAACAATTTGGCTTTCAAAACTCAGAAAGCACTAACCTTCAGTTAGCAGAAATAATAATGGACAAAATTACTGTAAACTTCAATCTATATAAAGTCACATCAGTATTAACTTTAAATAGAGAAAAGGCTTTCGACACAGTGTGGCACAAGGCACTTATTTATAAAATGATAATCGCAGGATTTCCATTATACCTTGTTAATATAATTTCAAAATTCTTAAAAAATAGAACCTTTCAAGTGAAAGTAAAATCCTCGTACTCTAAAGAAAAAATAATATTAGCAGGAGTACCACAAGGAGCAATATTGTCACCACTTCTATTCAATTATTATATTAATGACATTCCGAAATTCGAAAAAACAAATTTAGCACTTTTCGCAGATGATACAGCAGTTTTATCAGAGAGCTGGAAAATAGATCAAAATATCAAAAATATACAAAAACATATATATATATATATATATATATATATATATATATATATATATATATATATATATATATATATATATATATATATCATATTCTAGAAAAATTCTTCGATAAATGAAAAATCAAAATTAATGCAGAAAAAACTAACATAACACATTTCACCACAAAAATCAAAGAAAAACCTAGCATGATATTGAAACTATTTAATGAAAATATAAGTAACACTAATGAAACCAAATACCTAGGAGTCCTCTCAGACAAAAAGCTCACATTCACATCACATATAAATAATCAGCAAAATAAAGCTTTCATAGCAGTAAAATCACTATATCCACTAATAAAAAGAACATCAGCACTTTCAACGAAATCAAAAATTCTAATATACAAATCAGCAATCAGACCAATTATATTATATGCGTATCCTACATGGAACAGAACATTTAAATATAATTACGAAAAAATTCAAAATAGAATACTAAGAATGATACTAAGAGCTCCTAGAAACACATCAATAATATCACTACACAAATCATTGAACATAGCAACAATCAAAACTGAAATTAGAAAACAAACGCTATACTTTTTCAAAAACCAAGCTCCAAATTCACAATACACAAAACATATAATAAAACAAAACAAAACTTCAATTCCATTTAGAATCGAACACAAATTAATACACAATATAATCATTGACGAATATTAATTAGATTGACAATATTCTATATGAACTAGATTCAAGCGTATACATAGGCACCGGTGCATAATCGTGCACAATATTACCCGAAAGTGTAAACTAGTGCTCGATATGTGTCGGTGACTATCTATACTATAGAAGAAATCAAAAAACAAATACTGATTAACTGTTGAGTTTCACTGTGTGTTTTATTCACTAATCGTTTCAAGGTCCCTCAACAATAAAATAAAATAAAGCTCACACCTTGTAAAACATATAATAATTCCATAAAAACTTTATTAAAACTTCAGTAAAAATTATGTAATTAGGCTGAAATAATGAATAAAATATTACATGTGAAAATTTTGTACCCTTCTGTATATAATTGTTATAAAGTAAAATATATATATATATATATATATATATATATATATATACGTTGAAAAAAAAACTGTGTATTTTATTCACTAATCCTATTGTTGGCAGAGCTCTCGCGCGAGCCTTCGCAGTAGCAAGACGTGCTTTGTAAAGCTCATCTTGCGCATATTCAAAGTGATAGTAATAAGTTGTGAAACGAAAATAGTGCCGCCATTTTATTGGTCGCCATCTTCGAAATAGATATTTATAGGAATATAACCTATAAATATTCATTATTTTCAAGAGTTAACACAAAAATACGTACTAGATCACGAAATAAAAAAATTTTGTGATCTATAAAAGCCGAAAAATCCGAACGATGACTAAAACCCGAAAAAAAAGGAGATCTCCAGAAGAAACTGAAAACGGTGATCGAGCCAGATCGACGAACTCTCCTAGAGACTCAGAGTCTGAATACTCAACAGACTCCGAAAATTCAACAGAGAGTCTAAATAGAAAGATAAGAACAGAAAACAAACAGATGGAAACAGATGACTTCACGCTACTACAGAACAAAAGGAAACAGAACTCACGGAGAAACTCAACAAACTCTGATACACAAGAAACACCAATTTTCAACCGATTTGGGATTTTACAGGAATCAACAAACACTGTAGAAAAGAAAAAATTAGAGTTGGCCGAAAAAATCCAAAAAAATTAAGAAAAAAAAAGAAACACAGAAGAGACTTCCTCCAATAATTATCAAAACAAATATAAACGAAATCAACACTTTCCACCAACAAGTGAAAAAAATAATGAATAAAGAGTTCACCGCCAAATACATGAACAACGGCGAATGCACAATATACCCAATCACCCTAGAGGCAAGTAAAAATTTAATTGCTGAACTGACGAAAGACAAAATACAATTCTTCACTTACTCATTACGTGAAGAGAAAGAGAAGAAGATCGTTTTAAAAGCAGCCCCTGGACTGAGCAGAACCTCTCTTCTGAAAAACTTACAAGAAATGAACCCAAGTGTTAACAACATAATCAGAATGAAAGGTAAAGCCAAACAATCCTCCTCGTATCTCATAAAATATGACAGAAAATCAAGTGTGAGGGACTTCAAGGCCATCGAGGAAATTGATAACATCAAACTTTCATGGGAGCCCTATTTAAGAAAGAAAACAGTCACACAGTGCTACCGATGCCAGAGATTCGGACACGGAGGTTCGAATTGCAACCTTCAACCTAGATGCGTGAAATGCACCGGAAGCCACTGGACAAAGGACTGAAAGAATATAAAAGGAGAATGCCCACCACAATGTGTGAACTGCCACGGCCCCCACACAGCCAACTACTCGAGATGCCCAGTGTATATTCAATACATTGAAAAAAATCAGACAAAGATAAGTGTAAGTACACAGGGTGAAACCAACATTAAAAGTAAAAATATGCCAATCCAAAAAAATATCCATATAAATTATCAAAGTTCACACTCAAACTCACATCGAATTAATAACAATAACAAACAATTTCCAAAACTTAAACACTCTTCATATGTAGATGCCTTAAAAAAAGTACTCAAACACCTGAGTTAGAACCACAAAATAAAAAACCAGAACTGAGTACAAACGATTTCAATACACTTTTATCAGAACTCAACAATCTAAATAAAATTTGTGATCTGAAACAAATGCTCTTAATAGTCAGAGAACTGAAATTTAGATTAGCTACAGCTTCGTCTCCTCTAGACAAGTTGATTATTTTGCAACAAGTAAGTACAAAATTTAGTTTCTAATGGACTATCAAAGCCACAAAAAATTTTTAAATATTATTTCATGGAACGCCAACAGCTTCCGAAACAGATTCAATGAATTAGAAAATTTTACGGAAGATCACGATGTAGATTTAATAGTAATACAAAAAACAAAATTAAATAACAGTCAATCTCCGAACTAAAGAATTTCAACTATTTCAATAAGCCAAATGGCAAATATTATGGGTTGATAGCATATTATAAATCAGATTTGAACATTTCCGAAATAAACGAATCTATAAATAATGTGGAAACTCAAATTTTACAAGTCAATGATTATATTATCTGCAACACATACATACGCCCAAACGCAAAAATAAATACAATAAATTTTACAAATATTTTAAATAAACTTAATAAATTGGTTTTTTTTTTGTATATTTTTGACCTTGGCTTATTAGTCATTTAGTCATCATCGTTATTTATTGAATATGTTCACTTATTTACGAATATGCTGCCGAAATTTTCATCGATTGAGACTTTCCAGACTTTTTATTATTAAATAATTTTGTTACAATTTGTCATAAACCTAAATAGAGCTTCGTAAACTTCAATAGTTCCAACACTCATTATTCCCAAAAAATTTATAGGACCTTCTCTAAATTTTGAGTATAATTTATCCAACATGATTTCTCTCTCATTTGTATAAATCGGACATATTAAGAAAATATGTTCTAGTGTTTCAATTTCTCCACATTGGCACAACGGTGACAATTTTATACCTATTTTATGCATTTGCTCCGCATATAAACCGTGTGCAGATCGTAGTCTTCCTATCGACACAATGAATTGACGATGTTTATTGATATCATGAAGCCATGGTTTCTGCAGTGGTTTGTATCCTACTATGACTTTATATTTAATTCCCTTCCTATCATTGCGAAAATTTTCACACCACTCTTTGAAAATTTGATTTCTGATTGTTTTCGAAAACTCGTATTTGGGACATTTAATCTCAGTTATATCTGTTATTGTTGTGCTTTTTTTGCTATAAAATCTGCAATTGTGTTGCCAGGAATGCCTTTATGTGATCGAGCCCAAAGAAAATGAATTTTCTTTCCCGCTAGTTGTAGATGATACAGTTCTGTTCTCAGTTCTGTAATAAAGTGTGTATTTTTTGATGAAAATCTGAATTTTGTGATGTGTTGTAGTACACTTTGCGAATCTGTTATAATGATGATGTTATTTTCGTCTATCTTGCTGCAATATTTTAGAGCTTCGATAATTGCTATTAATTCGCAGGAAAATATAGAGAAAATAGAAGATATACGTATCATTGGTTCATAATTACCATGTGGATCGTATACTGCGCAGGCCGATTTATCTGTTTTAACTGACCCATCAGTGTAAATTTTCCGATAATATCGATAGTTTTGCGATATGTATCTTATGAATTCTGATCTAATAGAGCTGTCATCGCAATCGTTGAATGATGCATTTAATTGGACTTCAATTTTAGGAAAAAGTGACATATATTCAGGTTGGAAGTTCGGATGGATGTGATGTGTATATATTCCCAATAATTTGAATTGACGGTGATATCCTCGATAATTGGAAGACACTTCTTGTTTCTCCAGTATGGTTGTGTTAGATTCAGAATTCCTAAATTAAATATATCGTTATAGATCGGACTTTTTTTACTTTTCAGATGAATTGGAAATTTACTTGATAGTATTTTTGAACGAAGGTATAAAGGCATTTCGCCTGCTTCTGATAGGATTACTGATATTGGTGTTGAACGTAATGTACCCAAACATTGCCTTAGGCATTTGTTATGGAATACATCGAAATTTTTCAGCGTAGATTTATTGGCTTTTCTATAGAAGTATGAACCATAATCTATAATAGACCTTATAAACCCTCTGTAGAATGTAAGGCATATGGTAGGGTGAGCACCCCATTTTGTTCTTCCAATTGCTCTAATTATGTTGAGCCCTTTTTCGGTTTTTTTCAGAACCTGTGTAATGTGGTTTTTAAAGGTCATTTTTGTATCCAGATGTAGTCCTAATAATTTTGATTCGGTTTTGTGGGGAATTTCTAGGCCCCCTAAATTCATTATATGAGGTACATTAATTCTATGTCGATTGAAAACCATTACTGAAGATTTTGATGCAGATATTTCCAGATTTTTTGATTTCAGAAATGATGTTATTGAATTCATGGCTCTTGATATATTGGATGCTGCTGCCGAATATGATTTTCCCCTAGTATACACACAAATATCATCTGAATATTGAATCAGTTGTACTGAATCTGTTATGTGTTTTTCTATTTCTGCAGTATATAGTAAGTACAAAATGGGTGAGAGGATATCTCCTTGTGGCAGTCCACACGACGTAACATAGGCTTTAGAACACTGACCATTAATTCTCAATGATATGTTTCTATTAATGATCAATTTCAGGATATTTGATGCTATGATGGGAGGAACCTCCAATGCAATCAGGTCTTGATACGGCATATCAATGTTTACACTGTCGTACGCCCCACTAATGTCAAGAAAACAGGATATTATTGTCTGGTCTTCTGCTAAACCAAGATTGATTCCAGTTAATAATTTCGCTATAGCTTCCTGAGTTGAAAAACCCCTCCTGAATCCAAACTGAGTCTTACGCATTTTCTGATGGTGTTCTAGCCACCATTTCAATCTTCCTTTTATCATTCGTTCATATGTTTTCAGCATACATGAACGTAGAGATATAGGCCTGTAAGAGGTTGCAACTGCGGGAGGTTTATTTGGTTTCAAGATGGTTCTCCACTCCTTTGGTATTTTTTGTCCATTCCAGAACCTGTTGAGTATTTTTAGAGAAATATTTTTTCCTCTCTTTGGAAGATGATAAGTCATAGAATAATGTATATTGTCGCTTCCAGAAGATGAATTGTTATGAGATGACAATGCTGTGATCATTTCTTCCAGCGTAAACGGATCTACAGAGAAATTTGTTGGATTAGACCTATCCGTGTACTCAGGTAGAGGCTTATTCACCGAAGGAGGTGCCAGAATACTTAGAAAATCTTCCGCCCAATTCTCAGAATTTGTTGTTACGATATTATCTGGTACGTTGTTGATTCTTTTAAGATGTTTTACTTGGTTCCATATATCTTTTATTGGAGTAGATTTATTTATTTTATTGCAGAATGTTTTCCATCCCTCCCTGCGTGCTGAATTAGTTGTCCTTTTGACCAGAGCATCCGATTTTTTGTATGCTATATAATTTTCTAATATTGGGTATTTTTTTAATAGATGTAATGCTGTTTTACGGCTTTCAACTGCTTGTGTGCATTCCTCATTCCACCAACTTTGCGATTTTTTGTTAAACGTGATTACTTCCCCAAAAGATTTGTTTTGCTCGGTACATTGTTGTATTGCACAATTCATTTTTGAAATGAACTGTTCGTATGAGATGGTGTCTCCACAATTCTCCAGTATTAGGTCCATGGTTTCAGTATAATTTTTCCATTTGATTTTTCTCAAATTCCACTTTTTACATCCTATTCGCTGACAAGTTTCCACGTTGATATTATTAATTTTTACAACAAGTGGGTAATGGTTTGAACCCATTAGGTCGTCCATCACACCCCACTCAACTTTTGCTGCTATGTCTGCAGATGTTAGTGTAATATCTATTGCGGTATCTCTTCTATTCCATCCATTAAAAGTCGTTTTTCGTCCATCATTGTGTACAATCACATTACATTATTTTCTATTGATTTTAATAATTCATTTCCTTTTAGATCATTAAAGTCATTCCCCCAGCTAATATGATGAGCGTTAAAATCTCCACCAATTAGGAAAGGTTTTGGAATATTTGATAGAAATTTGTCCCAATGATAGGAATGGATAGACAAGGTTGGTTTAACATAAAGTGATACGAAGTGTATATTTCCATTATTTGTCGTTTTTAGTTTAATAGCCACTGCCATCACATCATTAGGTATATACCTCAATTGGATTTTTTCGAAAACTATATGATTTTTTACCAGAATAGCAACTCCTCCTTTACCGTCTATTCTGTCCTCTCTTATTATATTAAAATTTTTAAAATTATAAATGGAATCGTTTTTAAACCAGGTTTCCGATATCAAAGCTATTTCTATATTGTCTTGATTTATAAAATTTGTGAAAATTGTCTTATTTGATACTAATGATCTAGCGTTCCATTGTAAAATGTGGAAATTTTGAAAGCTGTTGTTATTCATTTTGAATTGAGTGATGGAATTATTGAATGGGACTATATTCTGTATTGGTACCAGACAAGTTCACGTTTGTTCCGTTATTAATTTTATTTTGAATATATTCTTTTAATTCTGTCTCATTTCCAATACTAATTTTATTACACGCTATTTCATTAATAGAATCCACTATAATATTTACTATATTTTGTAAATTGAAATTAAAAAGTTTACTAGAATCTATCACTGAATTATTATTACTAATACATACACCATTGGTACTAGGTGTGTTTGGAGTTGATATTATCTCGTTATGCGCTCGTCTTAATTCTTCGCTAATATTAGGTTCGTAATGCGTAATTCTGCGTTTTCTTGGAGTAAAAGTGCGTGAAAGGCTATTTGTTTTTGTAAATTCAGGACAATTAAGCTTGTCCGTGCTCAAATGATTACCACTACAATGTACGCATTTAGGATTGGACAATTTACAATCATTTAAGTCGTGGTTTTTACCGCATTTTTTGCATCTCAATTTTCCTCTACATTGTTCTGCTATATGTCCAAATCTAAGGCATTTATAGCATTGAATAACTCTTTGGATGTAAGTTTCTACCAGACAACTAACATTATAAATGAATATTTTATCAGGTAATTCCTGTCCTTTAAAGGTCACTAATATCACAGGTAAAGGAGTTTTATTTGTTATTTCGTTTATTTCATTTCTTGTACGTTTAACCATACGTTTAACTTTTAGAACCCTAAAATTTCCTGCATTAAAATTATTCAATTGATGTAGAATTTCCTGTTCAGTTAAATCTACTGCGACATTACTAATTACTCCAACTCTTTTTGTAAGAAAGTTAGGTATGTACGCATTCAATTTCATCGATTTTATTAATTCATTTTTAATAATTTTATTTGCACTAAGTGCTGAGCGAGTTTCTACGACAATACGATTCCTACCTAATTTAGCAATTCTAACTACGGTATTATTTTAACTCTTATCAGAATGTAATATACGACCCAAACTCATAGGATGTAAAGATCCGATATTGCCATCGTTACTTTCAATATACACTTTAAAGGGACCTGTGTCTGTTAATTCGTATAACGTAACACGAGTTTCATTTGATTTTTTTCGTGATTCTAAAGCATTTTTATTCTGAGAATATGTACTATTCATTGAATTTTGAACAGTGTTTAATTGCGTATTATTTTCTACCTGTTGAGAACAAATATTGTACATTTCGGCGTTAAATTCGTTATTGTCAATATTCTTGTCTATGAGTAAATTCATTGACTGTGATAACAGATTAGGTGTTATACTTATTTGTGAATTTGAATCTTGATACTTAATCTGTGAATATTCCTCCAGGATCTGGCGGATCATTACTGTTAGAAACATTCCAATCCATTTCTTTATCGGTCATTCGACTACAATATCGTGTACCTTGTAAATAAACTAATAAACAACAGGTGTTCGACACAACCACTTGCTTACAGATATTCGCGAGTACTGATAAATTGGTTTTAGTTGGAGATTTCAATGCCAAACATCCTAACTGGAACTGCAGGTACACAAATTCATCAGGTACAACGATTAATAATTTTTTAAGGAATCATATGAATATCACTATACACTACCCAGAAAATTCACTTTGCAATTGCCAAAAATACCAATATAATAAAAATTTCAACAATTATTGAACATGATTCAGATCACTTACCGATAAAAATCAAAATTCCGTTTAATCACACACAACAGAAGAATGCACATCAAAAATTAAAATACGAAACAAATTGGCAAAAATTTCAAAAATCAATCAATCACCAACTTAAAAATAGAAATACAAATTTAACTTCAGTCGAAAACATTAAGAATGAAATAATGTTATACACAAAAATTATACAAAACACTCACAATAGCCACACTGAAAAAATTACAACAAAATCAGAATTCAATATTCCAGAAAATCTTAAAACCCTCATTAAAATAAAGAACAAGCTTAGAAAAAACTGAGAAATCAATATAATATTGAATTGAAAAACAAAATCACAGAATTATCAAACTTTATAAATCAAAGTATAAGTTCGCTAAAAATAAAGCGTTGGGAGGGAACCTCAAGAGAATCCTCCAATAACACAAACAAAATGTGGCATTTAGAAAAATCCTTAAAAAAAAATCGAACGACAATTTAATTCATGATGTTGATGGTATAAAACCTACAAAAAATGATAAAGCAAGTGCAATTGCTGACTCAATACAAGAACAAATATTTGAAAAACAACATTTACAATATTAGAATATTGTAAATGTTGGATGAATTTGGCAAATTACGCTTATGTTATTGCTGTTGAATAGTTTAATAATTGTAACCTCAACTCTCATGTAAGCAAACAGTGTATATTGTGTTGTATATGTTTGTTGAGGTTGTTATATATATTGTAGAACCATGAAGAAACAATAAAGTAGATTACGAAAGTTTGGTAAAGAGAAAAGAGTACCACTGCAAATACTGAGTCAATAAACCCTTATAAATTATTATAAATAGTATCCTACAGACTCTTAAATAATTCACACATATATATATATATATATATATATATATATATATATATATATATATATATATATATATATAAATATATATATATATATATTTCTTGAAATTGATTTATTGACTGTTTAAGATATTTCATTTTGAAAGTTTTTAGCAATAACAGGCTTTTTATATGAAAAAGTTTATTTTTGTTGACGTTTCGTTGTTATATGTTAGTTTTGACAAAGTAGTTATATAACAACGAAACGTCAACAAAAATAAACTTTTTCATATAAAAAAAGCCAGTTATTGCTAAAAACTTTCAGAATAATATATATATATATATATATATATATATATATATATATATATATATATATATATATATATATATATATATATATATATGATATATATATAAATATAAGGAAATGAAATTTTTTGTGCTTATTGCACTGAATGAAATATTTAAGAAAATGAACACTTGAATATTCATTCGAAAAAATTTAATTAATCAAGAGAATATTATAGTAGAGCTAGATATGTGAACGTGTACGATGTGATGTCTCCATTATCCTTCAAGGGATAAATGTTAGAGAAATATTGAAATCGATGCCACACCTGATGGAACTGCGAGACATATATATTTCGTTCTGCAAGGAACTCGTCAGTCGCACCACGTCCATCGAAGTGAGGCAACGATTTCAACCCACAAACATCTTCTTGTGACTCCAAGTGGAAGACCGTAGAGTTATTCCATCTATGGAAATCAGTAGAAATCACCTCTCAGTTTATAGACACACCAAGCATCGAAATTTCACATATCTTCTATACCCGTAGGTATCTACTGAATTGCAATGTCTATTTGACAAATATAAAATAATAGTTTTTATATATATATATATATATATATATATATATATATATATATATATATATATATATATATATATATATATATATATATATATTATATATATATATATATATATATATATATATATATATATATATATATATATATATATATATATATATATATATTGCAAAAATTTGAATCTTGGGTTTTTGGTTCAATTGAAACAAAATTATATTAATTCATTTCCAAATTACGTTTCGGTTATTATTTTAACCTTTACCAAACTGATATATGGCATATGCTCTATATATCATATATCAATTTGATAAAGAATAAAATAATAACCGAAACGTAATTTGGAGATAAATTAACATCATTTTGTTTTAATTGAAACAAAAAACACAAAATTCTAATTTTTACAATATAAATAAAATGGTTCACGAATGCTGGTTCAAAGTAGTAGTTAAAACTCCATTAAAAAACTTTTTATTTCAAAGCGTTTCGACCAACACACATAGTCTTCTTCAGTTACTATAAATATTACAATCTACCGAAAAACAGAAAACTTACAGCTTTCACAATAAAATGTGACAATATTGTTTTTCAAGAACTCACCAGAAAATGAAATCTCCACTTCGACGATTTACATTTATTGGACCTCTCGAAACATTTAAACAAGATAACTTTCACAGACACTACAATTAGACGTCAAACTACAAGGCTCGTTTATATGGTTCATTGATTGCGGGTTTGCTTCAACTGGATTTGATTATTCGGAAACGTATAAGGTATGCATATTTTCGGGTTTTTTTTTGGCGATCTCAGTTATTCATAAATTATCATGTGTTCTATCAAAACATTCGGGGACTTTTTTTCCTTTCCCTTTCACAAATTTTAAGGTAAGTTGAAATATACTTGGTTCAGATTTTTGATGTCCGTTTTTTCATTCACACAGTTTGGGTTTTTCTTTATATGGACCATTTCGAGGAATTCTCTTTTCATTTCATTGAAATAGAATTTGTGTTTTTTTTCCTCTTCATGATTTGTCAAAGCAGTTCTGTTTCTTTCTGTGTCATATCGGTGGCCATTTAGGCGGTTATGAAGGTATTGTCATATACGGTATTGATTGTTTTGTTCTTTGGTGTTTTGCTTTTTAGTCGGCTAAAAAGTTTATGAATTGTATTATAACCTTTATGACTTACCGTAATTTTGTGCTCCTTAAATAATGATTCAAAACCTTCCGATACTTCCTTAATGTATGGTAATGGCATGTAATGGTCGTTTTTTTTTTCGATTATTTACAATGGCTATTATTTTCGTTCAATTTATGTTTCCTAGATTTAATTATTGACATTATTAATTTCTATGGGTAGCTTTTTTTGACAAAAGTTTCCTTAACTTTTTTAATTGCTTTTATTTTGTAAGGAGGGTCACTGAGGATTACTGCTCTGCCGGTTGGTTCGACTATTACCGATTTTTTCTGTGATAGGGGGTGTTGTGAATGAAAGTTCAAGTATCTTCCCGACCAAGTCTTTTTTGTATACCATTCTGTCATGGTGAAGTGTCATATTCAAGAAGTTTATTCTTTTTTCGGCTTCAACCTCTAGAGTAAATTGTAATTTGTCATTGAAACTGTTGAATGAATTCAGAATTTGTCCGCATTTATTGGCTGGTACTGCGGTAATGATATCGTCCACATATCTATTAAAAAAATGGTAGATTAATATCCAATGTGGAAAAAAGAACCCATAGCGCAACCTTCAATTTGCTTGTGAAAGTGATCTTTATACATAAAATAGGTAAAAGTGAGAGATAACTCTACTCCTTTCACAAATTCGTTGAGGGGTATGTCGGTATAATTTTTTATTTCTCCCCTTTTTTTGTATGATATTTAGAGCCCAATTATATAAGTACATTTAGGTACAGTGATATCACATCACGAGACACTAATTTGTAGTTATTCGGAAGTTTATTACCTTTAATCTTGTTCTTTATATTCCATGAGTCTTTTATATATGAATTTGTTTTGTTGGTTACATTTTGAAGTATATTTTTCAAAAATTTCGAAAGTTTACTTGATGGAGATTGCAGGCATGATACAATTGGTCTCATAGGTTTGCCCTCTTTGTGTAGCTTTGGCAGTCCATATATTTTTGGCGGTTGAGCATTTGTTATTTTCAAATTTTTGGCATAATTTGGAGAAATAAAGTTTTTCGTTTCCCATTTTTTACAAGTTCGTTGTTTTGCTTCTGGAAAGTGTGCCCTTCGTTTAGTAGTGATTCCATTTTCCTATCATATTCCTTGGATGTCATTATAACCGTTTTATTAGATTTGTTAGGTCTTTTTTCAATTTTGTTTTTAATTTCTGTATTAAGGTTGTTGGTTTATTTTCCCTTTTCATTGATTTGGTTTGAGTTGAGCTTTCTCTTGTAATTTGTCAACATTTCACAGAAAGAAGCTCTGATCTGGTTTTTTCCATCATTTATCCGCTTCGTTGTGGAGATTCCAATAGTAGAAATTATTTCTGGAATTGGTATGTCGCGATCTGTTTGAATCGCATAAGCGAAATTCGATCCTAAACTCAAAGTTTCGGTAACATAATCAGGAATGTTTACGTCTATCAAATTACCTAATCATTCAATTTCTGCATTGATTTTGTTTGGGTTGCAATTTTTTGTTTTTAAGTTAATTATTAGTTTTTTGATGTTTTTTTGTTTAACTTTATCAAATGTCATGTTATATTTGTCTTGTTCATGATTCGGAAACGCCTTATATAGGTGTGGTGGTAAAATACCATGTAATTTACTTTTATTTATGCATATATTCCTCTCTAAAATTTTAATATGGTTTAATATGTCAGCTATCAATAATTTCAGTATACCTGTTTCGAAACTTCTCAAAATATTGTCGTGATTACCTCTTCAGGTTTACAGAGACAAATTGAAATTCTTTTACACTAAGATCCAAGAAAACAGGATTTAAGTCATCACTTTTGCATCTTAGAAGGAATATTCGTCGATTCTTCTGGTTGGCCAGTTTATAGTTAGCCTTAGTGAGATCTTTCATTGAAGTTTTTGTGCTTTAGTCATTGATAGTTTTTACATGTGTTGGTCGAAACGTTTTGGAATAAAAAGTTTTTTAATGGAGTATTAACTACTACTTTGAACCAGCATTCCCAAGAAATCCTAAATTCTAGAATATAGTTGAAACGGTTCAAGAATTAAAAATCTTTCAAGTATATATATATATATATATATATATATATATATATATATATATATATATATATATATATATATATATATATATATATATATATATATATATATATAGACATAGATATAGATATATATATATATATATATATATATATATATATATATATATATATATATATATATATATATATATATATATATATATATATATATATATATATAAAAAATGAATTGCTGTGCGTTAGTCTCGCTAAAACTCGAAAACGGCTGAACGGATTTATCTTATCTTAGTCTTGAAATGTTCGTGGAGTTCCAGGGAAGGTTTAAAAGGCGAGAAAAAATCGAATAATTGCCGGGAAAACTCTAAAAACAGCACTTTTCTATTTCCCATACAAACGTTTCTAAATAAAATGTGGAGTCAATTTGAACTTCACTACTATCCGATAAAGTTCATATTAAATTATTCGCGTGCGCTTTGGAGGATTTGATGTCGCGTTCCGAAACTAAACAAGAGTAAATAGCGAACGTGACAGAATCGGATAGTCACAAAATGTAATAAATCATCAGTAGTACTGATTTTCAATCAATTTTCAAATTTACGTAACTTTATTTTATCTAACTTCAGTTGTTACCGTATCAGACAATTTTTTTAAGTTTGATAAATCTTTAAGTTTGGTCACAACTTGAGTTTCAGAACGCAACCATAATATTTGACAACCACGGAGCTAACCTCAAAACACGGAAAAAAGTTTTCCTATTAACAAAATTGTGTTACTATCATGGTTGCGATATTTTATGAAAACATCTATGTTTGTAAGTTACGATTACCGCTACGTGCGCGAGAATTTTTTTGCTTTTGTGATGCTTTGTGGTAGTGACATTCCAAGTAGTGTGCTCTTTTTTTGTTGATATTTTGGTGATAGTGACACTTTACTGTTAAGTGAGCGCGAATTTTCTTCACTTTAATTTATTATATTACGTTACGATGCCGAGGAGAAGACGACCTGACTTAGGTCGTCGCAGTCAGTCAAATGTACGAAGAGCTACCTCACGTGTTAACCGCACTGATGACCAGAGAGAGACAGATCAAGAAAATAGTCGTATTGCTATGTCAGAATTGCGTTCTTTAGTGAGTGGCAATGAAGTAAATAGGCTCATAATGCAACAAGTTCGTGCACATCAATCACAACAACAGCAAGCACGACATAATGAAATTGAGCGAATCCGCAGACGCAGTGCTTCTGTGATTCTTGAACGAGCTGCATTCCACTATGATCCGGCAATTGATTATTGTGCCGACAAATCGGTAACAATTCACCTCGGAATTAAATATGTGTCCGCCGTCGTTCAGAAATAAAATTGAGAGAATAGTTTAAAATGAATAACCAGTTAGAATTTTTATATCTTTGTTACTACATATTTATACTTAGGGGGTAAAAAATGAACTAAATTTTAGCTAACTACAGTTGTTTAATATCTATCAGATTATTTTCATATAGATTGATAAATCCTAAGGTTGTTCACAAATTTAAATTCTGAAAGCTACCATAATATTTGACATTTGACAACCAACTAATGTATCGATCTATCCTCTATGACATAGAGTCTATGTCGATCGATACCTCATACAAAGAGTGCATCCTTCTATATTCGTGAGTGGCGATTACCGCTACGTGCGCGGGAACTTTCTTTACTTTGGTGATCTTTTGTGATAGTGACATTTCAAATTATGTGCTCTTTTTTTTGACCTTTTGTGATAGTGACAATTTACCTCTAAGTGCGCGATATCTTTTCTCACCAAACGAAATATCAAAATGCATCATTTCTATTTGGAAATTTCTGACTTCAAGTAGAAATTATGCCTTCTGACATTTCAAAATTATTTCAGAAATTGCGGAAGTTCTGATTTAATTTTTAAATAAATTGAAATCAGGAATTTACAATTAGAAATAATTCATATTGATTTTACGTTAATTCAAAAATTAAATCAGAAATTTAGGTATTATTCATCATAAGGGACTAGCCACCTGAAACTTACGTAGAGTTAATAGTATTTCAATTTCAATTTATTATTATATACTGCAACTCAACGGCTGGATCGACTTGAGTGAATTTTTGTATATGCATTAATTCGTTTATCCTGATAGCTTGGAATGTCATGGCAGGACAACGTCTGTCGGGTCCGCTAGTTTATATATATATATATATATATATATATATATATATATATATATATATATATATATATATATTTATATATATATATATATATATATATATATATATATATATATATATATATATATATAGCAGTAGTAAATACTGACACTCTTAATCGAAATATAACTCTCAGGGACCTCAAATGATGTTAACGCGTACGAACCTTTCACTTTCGAGAGTGAATATTAAGTGCGCTTCGAAAAATCATCGAACTTGTTAAATGATAATAAGACATAAGTGAGAATGAATCAAAAATCGATTACTTTCAAAACGTCCAAAGGTTCTACATCCGAATGAGAACCTTATATCATGAAAAGTCATGTGAGCTCCCTCTATCGAAGAAAAGACGTATAAACTATCCTCAGCATTCTAGATTACTAGTAATGAGAACGTTAGTAAGAGTTCGTAGAACCTTTGTAGACATTTCATTCGAATGCATATATGAGACATTGAATACTATACACCTAAATCTCAAGACTCAATAGATTGTTAGAACGTATTCATGTTTTCGTACTCTATTCCGATTTCAAATTTCTCTAACATTTATCCCTTGTAGGCTAATGCAGACATCGCATGTTTCACATAGAAGATGTCCGTTTCACGTGAAGAGGACAGGAAAAAAAGTGAGGTTCTGAAAATCGATCATATTCGGCTCATTTATACTTCTAATACGTATGAATGAGAACACAACATATTTTTTATGTATAATGTAGGTATATTTCACAAATTATGGGTTTCTAAAGAATTGACTTAATTGTAATTTCAATTTTTTGAAAGTAGTTTTTCCAATTTAACAAATTTACAATAAAACATTCAACATAGCGATACATTATTGGTAAAATACTGTTCTTTTCAACAATGAAATGAAATTTGAAAACAAGAATGTTTTTCATGTCCAAAACCGGTAAACTTTTCAAACTTGAATTTCAATCACTCCAACCATTTGTTTTTCAATTTTTTTCTCAAAATATAGACTAAAGTATACCTACTTGAAATACCATAAAAAATTCAGAATGGGTTCTTCATTAGTTTAGGAGATAAATTGATTAATATAGGTACATACGTGTCGCAATGGCCGTGATATCTGGCGCTAGCTTAGATCGGTTGATGTACGCGAAACAACATGTCCTGTATAATTGCAGTAATATAATAATTATAACATGATAAAACAATATTGTAACAACACAAGAACTAGTTTATTTTGTAATTTTTACAACTTTACATTGGGAATATATGCTAGAACTAGTCCTTTTCGCAAGAAGGCCACTGGTTGTTAAAACAAAGCTGTGAAATTTGCAACAAAATTCTCTCCTAGACCATCGCATGGCCCCTTTTCGTGAGACGTTGCATGAAAATTCAACTCTGCATCTACATTTAAACTGTCTTTGTCATAAAACAGATTCACAAAGTGTAATCTGCTTTTGAAATGTTGGGAAGCTCCGTCGGTTGTGAATGTAATTTCAAATCCAACTTTTGATTTTTCTAAGAAATGCTTATGTAGTACCTTTTTGGAAGGTACTACATAAGCATGAAGGTACTACATGTGTCATGCTTCAAGTCGTCAGAAACCATAACAATGCTACCGTGCTTTACTTCACTACCGTCTATGTAGTTCTAACCGACGGCGACGTTAGAATGGTTGCCTGTTCGTCAGTTATTCTAATGAAAAGATTGAGCAGCATCTTGGATTACAAAACTATAATTTTCTGCAAAATCACTCTGTACGAGAATTCAACCTTCATCGATAGTCTCCTTCAGAGTTTTAAAATAAAGCGCCTGTTCTTCTGCAATGTAAGCATGAGGTTTCAAATGATCCAAAGTGTCGCATAACTCATCTACAAAATTATCAGAAGATAAAACTCATCTTGAATATTTTGCGAGGTTTCACTAGAGGTTTGACTGCATTGCATAATGTCTTCATTAGCTAGTAGAGGTGTTTCGTTTGAAAGTCGTTTTCTATAGGAGGCACATACGTAAATTTCTCGTGAAAAGCCCCAGTTTTGAGCTAAACAATCAGATATTTTCCTTAAATTTTTATATTTTCGATGAAGTACCAATGGAAATGGGTCAAAAAATCGATCACCATACGGCGCCATTATAACGACAAGAATTATTATAATTAATTATTATAATTATTTCTATGAAACCTTGCAGTAATATAGCTAAGACATCAGAATAAAACATAGGTTATAATTTATAAAGATTGGACATACCGGGCGTGCGAAAGCTAGAATATTATATTAATAATATTTATTCCACATCCTTGTAAGAGGTTAAATACGCTAAAACGAGATAAAATATTTATAAAGTTGCGATTTTTGATACAATATCGCGAAAACTTACTCGACTTATGCAAGCGTCAGATATAACGCCCATTGCGACGAGTTCACAGCTTTATTCCAACAACCAGTAGCCTTCTTGTGGAAAGGACTAGTTCTAGCATATATTCCCATTGTGAAGTTGCAAAAATTACAAAATAAACTAGTTTTTACGTTGTTACGATGTTGTTTTATCATGCTTTAATTATTATATCATAGCAATTATACAAGACATGTTGTTTCGCGCACACCAACCGATTTAAGCTAGCGCCAGATATCACGGCCATTGTGACGCGTATGTATATTAATCAATCTAACTCCTAAACTAATAGAGAACCCATCTTGAATTTTCTACGGTATTTTAAGTATACTTTAGGCTTTATTTTGAGAGAGAAAGATTGGTTGAAGGGACTGAAAATCAAGTTTGAAAAGTTTACTTCCGATTTTGGACATAAACATTTTTTTTTAATTTCATTTCATTGTTTAAAAGAACATTATTTCTTCAATATGTATCGCTATGTTGAATGTTTTATTGTAAATTTGTTAAATTGGAAAAACTACTTTCAAAAAATTGATATTACAATTACGTCAATCCATCAGAAACCCTTAATTTGTGAAATATACATTATACATAAAAAATATTTTGTGTTCACATTCATACGTATTAGAAGTATAAATGATGCGAATATGATCGATTTTCGGAACCTCACTTTTTTTTCCTGTCCGCTTCACGCCTTTAAATGCCCCATAGTCATATCTGCTGTAGGTAATATTCTTTCGTATAAGTCAAATTTTAGTTAGATGAATCATTCGTATTACGTTGGACTTTGAAGTTATGAATATATTAAATTACAATCATCTACACTGAATTCAGTTTAGAACCTTTACAGTAACTTTCGTATATCATCGAAATTGGCAGTTAAAATGTGCCTTCAACCATAATATAATAAAATTCAATGAAATACAATGAAATGTCGAATTACCAAGTGAACTTATTTCTGATAAGCTTTCATTCCTCGTATTACTTACGACACTCACTTCGTTGAAAATATGGGAATACATTGATAATAGAAAATATAATCCAATAACGAGAAATGCATATTAAAAAAGTGGTAGAATTCATTTCCGATTTGTTGAGCCATATTCACTTCTATTTGGCAGTACATACTTATTAAAAATGCAACTGTATTAATGAATCTCCAAATTTGTATTTCAGATCTACGAGAGCAGAAACATCGCTAAGCGTTATCGCCCTCTACCTACCAACGACAGATTGAGTCAATCAAATAAAAAAAAGCCAAGATTTGATCATACAATTGAAAATGGTGAGTTATTACTTTTGTTTAATTAAATTTTTAAGACTGATGTGGCCTTTTGAACATCAAGTAATTTGAAAGTATCATATTAAAAGAGCAAAAAACGAAATTTGACTTGGTTATTGAATACTAAAATGCAGAAGTGCATATCACAATTATAACTTCATCTATTTCATGATAGTATCAAGAAGAATTTTGGTTGCTTTTTGTTGTGAAGGTATTTCCATACATTCAGTTTATGAGATTAAGGATCTTCAAAAACCCAACAAATGCATTATTGCAGTTCATTTTGAACCCAAAAATATATCACCTTTCGTTCGCAAGCAGTGTGTTTCAGAAATAATAAATCGATTAATAAATAAATTCTGTTGATGTATTATTTATATTGAAAACTTTTCCAGGTTATGTTTCGAATGGTGCAGAAAATATGCAGATGACTACGACTTTCTCTTCCACAACTTATTCTCCCATTAACAGAATGATCTCAGAATTGAACGAGAGATTGAAAAATTTGATTTTAGCTGTAACATGAGAACTATTACGTTTACTCTGGAGACCACTTGCTGGTCTCCTTGATATCCTTAAACGAAAGCATAATATCTGTTAAAATAAAGGGGTCCTCGATTCGAAACTTGAGAAACTTCGGTTGATATTAAAATGATGATTTGCCTGAATCATTTTAGACACATTGGGAGGAACCTATAAAACTGCTTGGTGATATTCTCTGTCAAGAACAAAAAGATCTTAGCAGTAGATATTGCAATTGAAATATAGATTAGTTTTTAATGTGTATATATATATATGTACATATAATGAAAACCAATAAATTTCCTCACTTTATGTTTTCCGCTATTATGTAAGTCTTGCTTTGGGCAACACTAGGTGGCCAAAAGCAAGACAAAACAGGACTCGGACGGTCTCGGTCTTATTCTTGCACACTGAGTCTTGGTCTTGCTGCGAGAGTTTTGTAAGTATTACAAGTCTTGCTAACTTTGAGTTTGATTCGATTTATTCCACACTTCGGTTGCGAGTTTATATCAACCTTACAAGATTGATACACGAACCTATATTGATAGAGATAGATAATGTTTTCGGCTTCGTTATTATCATCATTATATCATCAAATTCGTAGAACAAATTTTACAGGGTTAAATCTAGCTTATGCTACCCTTACTTGATATTTATGTAATAAAATGAAATTGATTACAAATTTTTAAGTACATGCAATAGTCTGAGAATATAATTATTCATAAATGCAAAGATATCAGTCTCACATTGTAGTAATTGGTTTAAGTGTTTTAAGCTATACCTATACCGTTATTTTCAATATTTCGTCAAATTATTGTAATAAATATATGTACTCAAATATAAGTTATCAATTTCATTTTATTACATAACAATATCCGCTCCGAGTATGGAGCAATCACGCCTTTTCGAAACCTAGATACTACATTAATGTATGTATAATAGAAACGTTTTTAAATTAACACCTGTACACTTTTCATCATCTAAAAAAACATTGAATTGAATTTCATTGGTCTCACCGAAAAATGGACTAAATATTAATGAATTAAAACAATAATGCAGATTGAGGCCTTCTCCATATGAAATATCATCATTCTATTGAAAAAAATAGCCATAATATCAACAGAAGTAATATCAATGAAAATAGAGTACGAATAAACGTCAATAATTTTGGTAACATTATCCAGGGAATCAATATTCTCTCGACCAACATTCGATATAAACTGAACAAAACAATTTTTCATTTCTTTTTGATATTCTCACTGTCGCTTCACAAACATCCGTTGATTTCTCAAGGTGAGTATCGTTTTTTCAGAACGAAATATATGCGGCAAATCCTGCATAAATTCGTATATCCTGTCGAACTGTTATGAATATATACTCGTATATATTCATATATACGAATGATATATATATATATATATATATATATATATATATATATATATATATATATATATATATAAATATTTTTTTTCAAAGTTTAATTGGTATTGCAGTCTAAGACAGGAAAATCAGTTACCTCTTCAGTATTTGGGAAACTTGTACTTATTTTCAAAATGCAAAATATTAATGTACTTTTGGACATTTTTCCGACAAAATTTTTCTTACCGTTACTGTGAAGTTATCGCAGTAATGGTAAGAAAAATTTTCTATAGTGCCTTGCTATATAAACTGTTAATTTTTGTACTGTTTTAGCACTGAAGAAGAAAATAACATTTTCGAAAGCTTATACTAAAGAGTTAACTGATTTCCTGTCCTAGACTGCAACCCCAATTAAACACTGAAAATACATATCTACAGTCGTGAAACATTCAATTATATATATATATATATATATATATATATATATATATATATATATATATATATATATATATATATATATATATATATATATATATATATATATATATATATATATATATATATATATATATTAGTTGACCCGGCGAACTTTGTACGCCCATTTATTTTTCTCTGGATAGTTTTCAAAAAGCCGGAAATGTTTGTTCCAATATTTGTGTCACCCTATCTTGGTTTCAATATTTATCCCGTGTGGAGCCAGGGACTTACTCACTTATGAGGGAACTGCAATACCTCCTGTTACTTCAAATCAGTCGAATTATCAAAAAATTCTTATATTAACACGTTCGATGTATTGAAAGTTATTAGACGGTCCGTTCTATAGTTGAACGGTATATTCCTAATTTAGTATCAAGTACTAGTCCCATATATCTCACCATTAATTATATGAGATATTTGCTGGATATAAGTCAAAAATATTCAGAATTTAGTCCATTCCCGGAAAGCAATGAATATAGTGGCTCTAGTGGCTCTACAATATTATCTCTTTTAATTGACTCTTCACGCAATATTTTGTCGCATCCTTGGTAGTATTTTCTTATCAATAACATTGCCTTGCAATATTGACACACAACGTTCATTGGTCCAATAGCAACGATTTCCTATAAACTGTAAATCTATTTCGACATTATAATTGAATGCAGGTGAAAGTTTTGAATATTTTGGCTCCTTACATATTAGAACATCATGCATTTTTGATTATTGTTTCGGTCTCTACAGGCAGATTTCCCTCCTCACTCAAGGCAGCTGTAGTCATACCCGCCCATAAGAAAAATGCTGTAGATTACGTTAATATTTATAGACCAATTTCATTATTGAGTTCTTTATCTAAAGTTATGGAGAAATTGGTTTTTGACAGAATGTTGAAATATTTGGACAAGTTTCCATTTATAACAAGTTGTCAGCACGGCTTTCGGTTTCGTAGATCTACGAAGTTTGCGGCAACTGAAACGGTGAGCTTTGTGTATAGTTGTTAAGATGATGGAACTTTTGTGAACGGGTTTTTTTCTGACTTATCTCGTGCATTCGAATGCTTAAGCTTCAACTTCATAGTGAATGAATTGTTCAATCTTGGTTTCAGGGGCGTTTTCCTTCAATGGATTGAAAGTTTTTTGACCAGCAGATGGTTGATTGTGCGGGTGAAGCAACATAGCACAGAAAGGTACCCTGCAGAAATGAGGGTGCTCAAGGGTTCAGTCCTGGGACCAATATTGTTCATTATTTTCATTAATGACTTACCTGACTATGTCGGCAGCCATGTTTTTGATTTTCTGGGTGTTGAGATTGTATTTTTTGCCGATTATACTTCATTTATAGTTTCTACACAAACCTTAAGCGAACTAAGGACAGGTTGTGAAATACTAGTCGGATACTTCACCGACTGGCGTTCCAGTAACTCCCTTATATTGAACTCAAACAAGACTGAGCTATAGTCTCCTAGATATAGGAGGCACTGATACTGATGAAATTTTTCTAAAGAAAGTTATAGTGTACTTTAATATATATAAATATATGTATATATATATATATATATATATATATATATATATATATATATATATATATATATATATATATATATATATATATATATATATATATATATATATATATATATATATATTTATCGTTGTGGGGTTGTTAGTACACCCATCGGAAGCCTCCCCGGGTGGCGGATAGGGGCAAGTCTCCTAGATATAGGAGGCACTGATACACAGGGCGAACCAAAAACTAACTACACAAATCCATTGGCGTCTGTTCAGTATCTGACGGCTAATGGTCAGCGTCTGTTTCTCTAGTTGAGGCGGCTGTATTTCAATCTTCTCGAAATCGAGTCGTACACCCTGCGGTCACAACTGAGACCACCACTAAGCTGTATTCAGCTTGAACGCATGATGGAAAAGAAGATCAAAGTATCACTACCCTAGGCACCAGTCGAAAGACTGGCTTCACCTGATCATCGGATTCTGGGGGATCAGGGACACCATGCGGAGAAGAATCGGAGCTTCTCAAAAACCATCCATAATCTCAAAATCAAACGAAAACATAACATCGGTACAATTAACGTTAATACACTCGCTAAAACAGGTAAACTAAAGCAACACAACAACACCATGAAAAAATTCAATCTGAAAAACCGCTCCCCAAGAATCACGATTCATGGACGAGAATCATTTCGACACCGACAGTTTCAGAATCTACAAGGGGAAACCTGCCGTGACAGTAATGGGCAAATTACCGCTTTTAGGTACCGGATTCGCGATACACAATTCCATACTCGACTCGGATATTCATGTCACATCGACCAACGAGAAAGTCTCGTTGCTTTCTATCAAATCAGCTAATAAAGATTACACTCTAATCAACGTGCACGCTCCCATTAATCACCACAACGAAACCGTTCCGGAAAGCGTACAAGATTTTTGAGAAACATTGGAAGAAACAACCAATAAAATACCTAAACTCCACGTGAAAATCTTGCTAGGAGATTTTAACGCACAGCTAGGTAAGGAAAAGAAATTCAGAGATACTACGGGTCCCCATACCAAACACAAACGTACCAACAAGAACGGTGAAAGGTTAATCGCGTTCTGTAGGAACTTTGAACTCAAAATCATGAGTACTCAATTTCAAAAACCTGCACATAAGCTTACTACTTGGAGATCGCCCAGTCTCAAGCAGGGTGAATATGAAATTGATCATGTCGCAATTTCCAAGAACAACGTAAAGGAAATTTTAAATGTCAGAACTCGCAAATGCGTCTTTGATTAGGATCACTTTCTCCTTCAAATAAAAACAAAATTTCAACCCAATAGAAATAAAAACTCTGCACCCAGAAAAGTAAGGTCGGATCCCGAATAACCGAAATTTCACAAGAATACAATCATTGCACAAATCAATCAGGAAGAATCGACGAACTGGGAAATCCTTACAAAGAATATTCAGAAAGCCATTATACTAGGGCAACCCCCTCGCACCAGGAAACACCGCTGGTGGAAATTAATCTGCGACCAAGCAGTCGACAAGAGAATAACTGCATGGAAAAAATTTAACGGCCATAAAAATGAGGAAAACTGGAAGAAATTTCTTATAACTCAAAAACAGGTTTCCAAAATAATCAATAAATACAGAATGTATTCACGAATACGTCACGAAATACAGAATGATTTCACCAATAATAATACTAGAGATTTCTACAAAACTTTCTCAAAAAGAGAAAAGTTGCGAGGATACCAAGCGCCCAGTCTTTGCTTCATAAAATCCGATGGCGCGTTGGAAACTAACACAAAAAATAACTGCAAAATGTTAGTCGAATATTTCAGCACCCTTCTCAACTGCAATCCACCCCAAGAAAAACTTAAGTAAAACAGAACTTTTTCGTATGTAGTTTTTCGTATGAAAAACTACATACGAAAAACATAAGAAAAACGCCGTAGAAAACCGGCTTACAAATTTCTTATCATAAAACTAAATACATGGAAAGAAAACTAAAAAATCATTCGACAGAGAGTATCGGTGCTGAACAGTGTTCTGAATTCTCAATTTTCGTGCAAGATTTGAATATAGCTTTCAAGTTCTAATCAATAAATCGGACATATTATTGAAGTAACCGTGAGTACAATTAACAATATACATTTGTGTATATATGTGTATATAAATCACAGAAAAAATCGTCTTGATTAATTACTAAACATAAACAATCGAGGTGTGTATACAAATAATCTTTGCGCTAACTACGTCAACGTGCGGATCATCTGTTCATTGAAGTAATCACAGGACCTGCATCTGCAACAACCTAATTAAGAAAGAACTAAAAATGCCGGATAACGAAGAAACACGGAATACTCCTGTGTACAGGAGTTCCGTGGATTGCACCACTTCAAATCCTACTCCTAATCCACAGAAAAGTTACTCAAATGTCGTTTCGCAAAAAAAATACCCAGATAAGGATCAAGCAATTATTTTCAGTGCATTGGAACGAGCACTATTACAAGATTATACAATCGCTCTCGGATCGACAATACCACCAAAAAACTTCACTCACCTATCTAAAATGACAAATAATAGAATTTGCGTCTACTTACAGAACAAAGTGATGGTAAATAATTTCATGGAAAATATTGGAGAAATAACAGTAAACGGCATTGAAATCAAGGCCAGAAAATTGGTTACACCTGCTAAAAGGCTTGTGTTTTCTAATGTCTGTCCCACTGTAACAGATGAAATTATTATCAACGAAATAGTTAAATTAGGATTGACTCCAATATCTCTGATGACATCTCTGAGAATAAGTACCTCGCTTCCAGAATTCAATCGCATATTAAGCTTCAGACAACAAATTTATATCAAACCCGGTAATTCAGACATTCCGGACTCTCTGGTTAATAACTACGAAAATTTATCGTATAGGATATTCTTATCAAGAGATGACCTAACCTGCTTCAGATGCCGAAGCACTGTCCAACAGTATCCTAAGAATGTTCCCAGGACAACAATCAGAAACAAAACGCAATTACTGAAACAGCCATCAACACCACTGAATATATAGGCGATTTTGAGGAACCTCATACTGAGACAATTGAGGATACGACTACTACTCAAAGTATATCAACAAACCAAACCCTCAAGAGACCAATTGAAAGTACCCCTTCACCATTAACAACTCCAGAAAACTCCAATAATTCTTGTCCTGTATTTACTAAACCAATACAATATAATATCAAAGCACCCAAAAAGAAACAGAAGAAAAACACAACGCATACACCTCCAAAAACCGAAAATTCAGAAAATCTCTTTCTATTAGTTGAAAAATACATAAATGAAAACTCCAGCAGTCTGCCCCTAAATTACAAGCAATTAAACGACATGTTCCACAATATATATATGGCGTACATAACCCTCTAGACATAATCATGGACTACACACAGGATTTTCCTGCTTTAGATAACATGCTCACCAAGATAAATAACCTCCTAACTGAAAGAAGCACCAAAGCTAGAGTAACCAAACTCAAACAAAAAATACAGAAATTTATGCATTACAACACCATGGACTCCGAAAGTGATTCTTTTCAAACTAGTTCCAAAAACTAAAAACGCAAATTTCCAAACTTTAAACATTTGCTACAATTTTGCAATGGAATATAAATGGTCTCTACTGTCACTTAGCGATGCTACAAGTTATCATAGCCGAACAATCGCCGGATGTCATATGCCTTCAAGAAACTCATTTCAAATATGAATTTTACCACAAAATGAATAATTATCACTGCATATGTAAAAATAGACACGACAGAATAAGCAGCAGCGGAGGAGTGGCCATATATTTGTCAAAAAATTTGCACATAAGAGAAATTCCCATCACTACTACCATTGAAGCTGTTGCAGTAGCTATAGAAGGAAGGAAAACATACCACATTTGTAACATATATTTACCGGAAGGACCTTGTAGTTTCTATGAATTATGTTCTTCAATAAATCAAATTCCAAAGCCCCGTCTAATCTTAGGAGATTTTAATAGACACAATTTAATCTGGGGTTCCACATATATTAATAACAGAGGTAGAATAACAGCTGACGTCCTGAACCACTATAATTTTTGTCTTCTAAATGATAGTTCCAGCACACGCTTCAATGGTGCGACGAGTGACTCGTCTGTCCTTGACTTATCTTTTTGCGATAGTGGCCTACATGCAGATCTATCTTGGCAGGCTCTTTCTGACTTATATGGTAGTGACCACCATCCTATACTAATCGAAAATGCTCTCTATACAGCAAACAATGTACCAACTCAGCCCAAATGGAGAATCAATTCAGCTAACTGGAATAATTTTTCAGAATGCATTCAAGCTACTATACCTACATACAGCGCAGATCAAAATATCGATAATGAACTGACTAAATTCGAAAATATTATTCTGAATGCTGCTAATACAATTTCTGGTAAAACAACTCATATCTACAAAAATACGGTAGTGCCCTGGTGGAACACAGAATGCGAAGTAGCTCTCCGAAACTCAAAACAGGCCTTCAACAGATATAAAAGACATAAAACTATGGAAAACTCAATATAATTCAAGCGCCTCAGAGCTATATCCAGATATAAAATCAAATCCGCAAAAAAAGCATCTTGGATACAATTTGTAACATCAATAAAGAGCTCAACACCAATGTCTGAAGTATGGAAAAAAGTCAGAAAAATAAGTGGAAGAAGTACCTGCCACATAGTTTCCCCCTGGAGCATAATGGTGCATTTCTCACAGAAAATCAAAATATAGCCGAATTATTGGCTAATACTTATGGAAGTTTCTCCAGCTCTAATAATTTTAATCATGAATTCCGAACCTTTGAAGCTGAAGTAGAGGAAATAGAGATTGAAATATTAAATAATAATGACCCAATCAATGCTCCGATAACAGAATTTGAACTTAATGAAGCATTAAGTACCATGAGTAATACATGCGAAGGACCAGATCACATCCACACAATAATGATAAAGCATTTGCCCTCTAAATCTAAAGCCTTTCTCCTTAGTCTATTCAACACAATTTGGACAGCACATGTTTTTCCAAAAAAAATGGAGCCAAGCAATCAATAAAAATCAGCTGAGTCATATAGACCGATATCGCTTACGTGCTCAATGTGCAAATTACTTGAAAAAATAATTAATAAACGCCTTTTATGGACACTCGAACAAAATAGCTATATTATACCGGAACAAAGCGGTTTTAGACAAAACCGATCAACTAAAGATAACATTGTTGAACTTGAAAGTTTGATTCATGAAGGACTTGCGTTGAAGCAAGCAATCATTGCTATATTCTTTGACATATGCAAAGCGTTCGATCAGCATGGAGATATCGTATCATAAAAATCCTTAGTGACGCAGATATTCAAGGAAATTGTTTGGCATTCGTTAAAAACTTTCTCCATAATAAAACGTTTAGAGTGAGAGTTAATGGTTGCTTATCAAATACAAAAATTCAAGAAAACGGTACTCCTCAAGGTTCAGTAATTAGTCCCACTGTCTTCCTTATCGCAAATAATAGCATACTAGCAAGTATGAAAACTCCATTAAGAGCTCGAATTTATGCAGATGACCTTGTGGTATTTACGGAGAGCAAAAACATAAATTCAATGACAAAATTGCTTCAAACTTTCTTACACATACTGACCAAATGGAGTTCCGAAACAGGTTTTTGTTTTTCACCTCAAAAAACGCAATGCATGCAGTTTTGTAATAAAAAGGAAATCGTCTTACCACAACTGACACTATGCGAACAAACCTTAGAATTCAAAGAAAGTGTGAAATTTCTTGGTATGAACCTAGACAAGAAATTGAATTGGAAACTTCACATTACCAAACTGATACAGAAATGTCATAAACGGCTAAATGTCATGAAAGTTGAGTCTAATAAAAATGGGAATGCCGATGGACCTACTTTACTACTGCTATACAAATCTCTGATAAGGTCGCTAATCGATTACGGATCCATCGCATACAATTCCAGTAGTAATTAAACTTTAATCACCTAGAAGTGATACAAAATAATGCATTTATTATTATTCTGGGTGCTTTTACTAGTACACCAGTCAAAATTTTGCAATGGGAACTTGGCGAACTCCCCTTAAATAAACGTCGAATACTACTGTCCATGAACTGTGCAACAAAAATCCTAACAAATCAATCAAATCCGACATTCCACTACACCCATTCAAATAAGTTAGAGCATGTATTCAAGAATAAAAATAGAACTACTAAACCATTCTGTGAGAGGATTCGAACATACTCGCAACAACTGATGATAACTACACCTCAAGTATATCCTTTCAAACATAACTTTTCTCCCTGGCAATTGAAAGCATCTAATATTGTAACAACATTAGAAGACTACAGCAAACACGAAAATAACACAACATTAATAAAACCAAAGCTCAGAGAAATATTACTGAAATATCCTGAATACCAACATATTTACACGGACGCATCGAAAACATCAGCAGGGGTTGGAGCTGCCGTGATCACTGAATCTTCAAACTTCACATACCCCCTTCCAATTTCTACAAGCATATTATCGGCCGAACTGTATGCAATTCACAAGGCCTTCAAATTCATAAACTTAAATCAGAATCAATGCAACTTCATCATATTTACCGATTCCCTAAATTCTATTCATACAATAAAATATATATATATATATATATATAAATATATATATATATATATATATATATATATAAAGCACATGCTATTGCCTCAGACATCCAAGTAGAAATGAATATAGCAGACGATTCACATAGAAAAGTTGTAATCATAAACTATACAGCTGTATTTAAAACACTGTACCGTCGCTAATAACCCTTATGGTTGATGCCACAATAAACTATGAAATAAAAAAAAAACTAAAAAATAAATCTTCTCTTATGACAAAACATGGTGAAATTCTGCAATCAGGCCATTTTAAATACCTCGGAGAAGTTATACAGTCCTCAGGTTTAAACCGAATCGCTAATAAACAGAGAATTACCAAGATCCAAAGAGCCTACAAACTAACATGGGCTCGATATAACAAAAAGTGCATTTCGAGAGGAGCCAAATTGAGGCATTATAACACAACGATTCTTCCAGAAGCAATCTAGCAGCTGAAACAATGGTTATTGGCGGCCATTCAAGAATTAGAGAAATAAAAAAACAAGAACCAAAATTCTCAGAAAGATTTATAGGCCAATCAATAAAAACGGCATTTGGATGAAAAGACCTCAGATTGAACTGTATCAAAAGACAAATACGATAACGGAAGAAATCAGAAAACGACGGGCAAAGTTCTATGCACATGTTCACAGAATGAAACAGTCCAGAATACCGAAGAAACTACTCGATATAATTAGGAATAGTAAATGCGGAGCAGAGAGGCTCAAAGAGGTCCAAAAGGATTTACAACAGATCAACTCTGAACAGATCGACTCTCAAAGATCGCACTGAATGTCATATATTTATATATATATATATATATATATATATATATATATATATATATATATATATATATATATATATATATATATATATATATATATATATATATATATATATATATATAGTAATGGGTGATTTTTCAAGAGTTTCTCAGGTTGGCGGCACTGGTTGGTAATGGCATCCAAACGTAATCTGTCAAACTCAAAAGTTCTCAGTACACTCTGGCATTTCATCACGGAAAGACTTAAAACGAGCAACGATTACGAATTTGAAATTTACTATCAAAATTCGTGATCTAAGAAAAATGTGTATCGTTTGTTGTCATAATATGGTCGTCATAATCGACCTAGTGAATCAATTCATATGTACAGCTTGTGAAGACATAAATGCAACATGGAAAATATATTTTAATATTTGATTATATCATTCAAATTTCTTATATTCGAATCGGCAAGAACCCGAGCAAAAAAGAACATTTTAATCGTCAATGTGTAGGAACAACCTTGTGATACAGTCAAAAGTCTATGTGTTTATATTTATAATATTATCATTATTATATTAATACTTATTTTATATTCACAACTCAGGTTATTTGCGTGGTATGAATCTAATTCTACTCATCAAAAAATCTTCACCATAGCAAAACATTCATTACTCTGTCCTTAAAAAAGAGATTTCGTGAGTCATTAGTGCTAAGTCATGCGAATTACACATTCTGCCTCCTCAGCAAGAAATTAAAAATTCAAACCTTTTGTATATGACTTATTTTCTCTGGTAAGAGTAGTGATTATATCATATAGGATATTGGTTCCCAACTGAGGGAATTGATTTGGCTATGTTCAACAGACGAAAATTCCATATCGCTTGTATGGTACAGAAAATTTTGACCCGGAATCGAACCGAAAGCCCTACTATTATATTCCATAAGATTAAGTTTTTTTCAGTTTCATAATCGAATGACCATAAACACAAATCCGTTGTTTATACTTAAGGATGAACGCATATCATTTAAAAGATGCTTATCGTATAGCTCAGCAAAACTTTATAATTTTGTTCTGCCTGATATCTGATATGATGCCTGGCTACATTAGCGAGTGTTTTTGTCATTTGATTCCTTTGTATATATTGTAATTATTAGTAAAGCATCAGGTTCATTATTGTAATTCTCATACTCTAAATTTATCGATATCCTGTTTCAATTCGCTTTTTGTAATATCGATATTTAATTTCTGCTAAAAATGGTGTGATTTTTAATTCCTAGCCCTAACATCAATTGACAGGCTTGTACTACTATTTGTATAGATTGCTAAGTTTTGCGTAAGAATTTCCGTTATTGTATTTGGAAGTCCTAAAGGTTGATCAGTAATGCTAGACTTCGCCGAGGATTTTATTATTATACGCATACTGCATTCCTATTCATTTATATCTTCTAGAGGCCCAAAAAAGTGTTTGTGAATTGAATTCAATGCCTTTGGTTTGTTTCACAACGGTTCAACTGATCACTCCTTATAGAACACAAAAGTAAACTTTCTTGTACTTTCCATCAAATGTATCTACCGATTTCAATATTCTCTGAAAGTTATGATATTCGACTACGTTTATTAATGCCCAAGATAGCTCTGAATGATTCGGAGGTCATATATATGCTGTGGCACAGCCACTTACAATACAGGCCATAAAATTAACATCTGTTGAAAGAAGATAGTGGTCTAACACCCCGCCATTAGTTGACCTAGGATACTAATGCAAATAGGACGCTTCCCAAAACTTACGCAGTTTGAAGTTAAATAATTTGAGCTTTTGGTATGAGTTCTATATTTTTCAATTGTGTACAGTGTAATACAAGTGTTGATGTTGATAATTTGTTGAAATCTCAACATCAAACTATAAAAAACAAAGTGTTTAGTTTTTTTACAAATTTCAGTGAAACGAAATCAATTTTGTGTTGTTTAAGACTTTCGTAGTTTGAAGTTGAATATTTTACGATTTCAGTTCTAATCCTTCATCAATTTTCTATAGTGTTATTTAGGTGATAGTGTTGATGATTTGATGTAACATCAAATTATAAAAACGAAGTGTTTTGTGTGAACCGATTTAATCGAATCGAATTTGTGTTGTGTTTTGAGTACGGATTACTTAAATAATTTTTTTGTGAAATATAGTGTAGAGGATAAGTATTCCGTAGATGATTCAGTAAGTGTCAAGCTTGGAATAGGTGAGTTTCTAGTAAGAATATTTTCTTAATATGACAAAAACTTGTTGCATTCCTGGTTGGAAATCAAATTATAACAGCACCCTGCGAGCTGGTGGGCAACTAGTATCGACTTTCAGTTTCCCTAAAAATGAATTTTTAAAGAGTAAATTAATGAAATCTATACCACGAGATAACTGAGATCCAAAAAAATATTCAGTTGTTTGTGCCTTGCATTTTCCTGAAAATGATATCATCAGAGAAAATAAATTCGTTTCAGCTAGTGGGTTAGTAAGCATACCTACAAAAACAAGTTTAGTCTCTCACGCGATTTCTTCAATTTTTCCAAATTTACCGCATTATTAGTCAAAAATTATGCCCTTACCTAGGAAAAACCCAGAGGAAAGGCGGACAAATTATTGAGCTCGAAATGAGTATTTGAATTGCATGTTTGAAGAGTCAGATTTAATTGTCAATTTTCAAGATTTAATTCTTCATTACTCCAGTAAAATGAATATTCCTGATTGTTGGAATGTTAGAATGCGTTCAGTTAACGAGAAAATTCATTTTTATTTTCTTAGTAAGTGAATAAATTATAACCATAATATCAAATTACAGTGAATGAAGACATGTTAGTAACAGTATTTTTGAAAGGAAAAAAGTTGATGTTCACTAATTTAAGATAGATTTTGCCTATTGACTTCAAATTGGAAAGGTAATCTCAAATAGAAAATTTGTTGATAAGATACAAACATATTCTAGTCAGTGTGGATCAATCTTTCACTTATTTAATCGAGAAAAGTTTGTATGATTTAAATGAGGCATCGATTGAAATTAGTTGTGATTTAGTTGAAGATTTTTCAGAAAACAGGGCTACTTCTTTAAATAACCCTCGAATTTCGATTGATCAAATAAAAATTACCTCCAAGGAAGAAACGATACTCGTCTGATACAATAATTATGTCGTTCATGTTATACACTCTTTCTCCTTGTGCTCATGATTTAATGCGGAATGACTCCAATTTTTCGACAAAAAGATATCTTCAATATTTGTCTGCAAATCTAAATGTTACCCCAAGTGCTTCAGCTCGCGACAAAAATACAAAAAAATATTCACATTATGTGTCTGAGTGAAACCTCATGAAAAAGTTGCTGTTTTAAAAGGCCTTTATTAAAAGTGGCCGTGGCTGTGGTTAACTCTTCAATACTAACAACAAACTCAATATGAAGAAATTTACTGGTTTTTCTGATATGTTTGTACATAAAAAAGTTATATAAATTTTAATTGTAATATCTCCAGTCAACAACATTTTGTTCCTGCCAAAGCGTTTCACTTGCTCCTAGCAAGTTGTTTTATTGGCTCCAGACGAAGTGGCTGAAAAGATTCAGGCAAATCAACATCTTATCATCAGCGGAAGTTTCTCAAGCGTCTCTGTGGGACATCGAAGGTCAACATAATTAACAGATATTATGTTTTCGTTCATGGATATTTAGGAAGACAGAAAGTGTTCCATCATTAGGGTTTACTCGTGAAATAGCTATCGCTATTATTAATACTGTTTCTCACACGGTCATTCCATTCTTCAGTAGTCCAGTTGTATCAGGACGTGGATCAAAACACAAATTAACTCATTTTCGTTCTATTAAATCTTTCAACTTCAAAGTTGGGATTCAGAGCTGTCTTTGGGAATTCATTCATTTACATTTTTTTTTGCTCATGCGTTTTTTATTTCTTTTTTATAGCCATTTGCTCAATTTTTCATAGAGAATCTTACAATTGCACAGCATACACAAGCTATGTGCTTACATACTGCCTTTTCAGGTTTTATAGCTCTTTTTTTTATTTTCGCTTTTGAAGAATTGACATTCATTGATGCATATCTTTTATCTTCCATTTCAAACCATTTTTAAAATCAAATAAAAAAAACTGATAACTGAAAAAACTAATAGAGTTGCGATACAAGCCAGTGTCAGTGAACATTCAGAGTATATAGTAATATTTCATTAAATCATGCGCAGTAGCCCCGATTATTACAAAAATTGTCCTTCTATGCCTGAACATTGAACGCGAAGAAAATGATTGGCCCTTAGCACTATCCCTACCCTCTATACTATCCTACCCCTATTCTACACTACCTACCTACCTAAACTACCCTTATATCTATCTCATTTTCAACAATTCTCTATTAGTATTGCCTAAACATTTCTCAAGTGTGTTTGTGAATTTCAGTTGTAATATACTATTTAATTGTCGTGAAATTTTCAGTTAGTGATTATGTAAGTATTTTTTGCATATATATTTTTCATTGTGTCCTATGTTTTTCATTCTAATTTATCTTAGACAAGAGATGATGATTGATAAGGCCGACACTTGGAGAAAAATAATATCCATAATGATAAACAAATTTCAATTCTCTCATTTATGAAATAATGCGCGTTTCGAAGTACAACTTCCTCTTTAGATGCGAAATTAACAGTTATTATAGCATCTGAAGAGGAAGTTGTACTCCGAAACGTGCCTCATACAAATTATTTAATATATGAGAAAATTCACATTCGTGTTTCATAAGGAAGAGTTTTTAACTCAATGAACTTTCGAGAAAAATTATTCAGATAAACTCTCAATTCTGGCTTCAACTTGTCAGTTTAAAGATTACATTTCTTTAAAGTCAATACCAACTTATTCACATATTTTCCAGATATAATTTCAAATCGAATGTTGGTTTTAATATTGATGTTCGAATTGATATTGAATTTGAATAACTCGATGTAATTTCGATTCCCAATTTACATATAAATATTTTTCATATACTATATATATATATATATATATATATATATATATATATATATATATATATATATATATATATATATATATATATATATATATATATATATATATATATATATATATATATATTTAATGTGTTAGTTTGTTACCCAGTTGTATATATAGAAATTCAAATTGGTTTTTGGTTATACTGAGTATGATTATGACTGTTATGAATATTATTTTTTCTGAATGATTCAAAGGTTTTTCCCTTTTTATTCAGCAATACAAATCTATAAATTTTAGAAATGAAATTACATTTTTCAAAAGTTTTCGAACTCGACTGGGATTCGGACCCAGGTCTTCAGGTTTACGCCCCACTGCTTTGGACCGCAGTCCAAATATATATATATATATATATATATATATATATATATATATATATATATATATATATATATATATATATATAGAAATTCAAATTAGTTTTTGGTTATACTGAGTATGATTATGACTGTTATAAATATTATGAAATTTTCTGAATGATTCAGAGGTTTTTTCCTTCTTATTCAGCAATACAAATCTATAAATATTAGAATTGAAATTACATTTTTCAAAAGTTTTCGAACTCGACTGGGATTCGAACCCAGGTCTTCAGGCTTACGCCCCACTGCTTTGGACCGCAGTCTCTTTTTTGTCTCTTTCAGTTGCCAAAATTTTCGTATTTTTGTAATCAAAATCAAGTTTTTCTGTTATTTTATGTTTATGTAAAGCTGTGATTTGAGTTTTTGCGTATTTATGGGCTTTGATTCTTTCTTCGAGATTTTGTGCTGTTTGTCCGATATAGCATTTATTGCAATTGTTACACGGAATATTATAAACTGTATGAGATTTTCTCTGAGTTACAGTTTTACTTTTTAATTTTGTATATATTTCTTCGATTTGATTTTTGGCAGTATGTGCTATTCTTAAATTATAAGTAAAATCAATGGACGATGAATCTACTCTGTGATAGTTCATATTTAAATGAGAGGTTATTACCTCCCAATTTCTTATTAGAAAAACTTGTCTAAAAATCACTGACTGAACAATTCTTTATTCGACTAGTTTCACCTTTTACAGCATTATCAAGAATGATAATGCTGTAAAAGGTGAAACTAGTCGAATAAAGAATTGTTCAGTCAGTGATTTTTAGACAAGTTTTTATTATTACCTCTCATTTAAATTATAAGGTTTTAATATTTTAGCAATGTTTGTACTTAATTTTGGAATATATGGTAATGGAATGTAATTATTTTCGTTAGATTTACTTCTTTTTGGGTGTAAAGTATGTAAAGTGTTTCACGTCGTAAACATGATGATGTTAATTTTAGTGATCTATCTATAAAATTAATTATTATACCTTTTTTCTGGGAATAGTGATGATTACTTATATAAATTTATGGTTCCTTGCGAATTTATTTCTTTTCTGTACCATCTTATAAAATTTTGTTATCTTTCCTTATAATTGTTATGACAAGAAAATTTAATTTTTCATCTTTTTCTTCTTCAAGTGTGAATTGTGATTTATTATGAAAACTATTGGAACGTTCCAGTATATTATTAATTTGAGTTTTATCTGCTATTATCAAACAATCATCAACATATCTTTTATATAATAAAATATTTTCTTCCAAATCTTTTATTACATCTTCTAAAAATTCCATTACTAATTGTGCAATAACACTTGATATTGGACTGCCCATTGCGACACCATCTAGTTGTTGATAAAATTCATTTTTATATTGAAAAAAATTTGTTCTTGATATAAAATTGATTTTTATTAAATTTTTTCAAATTGAAGAAAGAAATTCAGATAGATTATATAGAGGAGATTGAATATATGAAAGAATTGGACTTAATGGAATATTATTTTTATGTATTTTAGGTAAACCATAAAATTTGGGTGGTAAACTATTATGTTGTATTAACTCTTTAGATGTTTTTGGTGATATGAAATTATTTGTTTCCCATTTTTTTTTTTAGTTTGTTAGTTTCATTCTGTAAAGTTTTTGTTAGATCTCTCTTAATTTTTTTATACGTAATTGTATCATTAAGCATTTCGTGAATTTTTTGTTCATATTCAATAGTTTCTAGAAACTTGAAATAGTTTCAAGAATATAGAAGAACAACATGGATATCAAGCCAAAATCAAACTTAAACGCCTCTCCAATTTGAATAAAAAACAAACAATCCTACAATCAAGAAGAATATTCTTACTTAGAAGCAAGCATAATGAAATATGCCCCACATTCCTGAAATTAAACAGAAACCATATCAACTTAAATTGTGAGAACTTATCCAGAAAATTTGAAGATCTTAACAAAAAATTTATACAAAAAACTATTAACCTTATTATCACAGATACAACAGAAGAAATAAAAACACTCACAAAAATAATACAAAATCTGACACAATCATTAAAAAATACTCTCCCAACTCATATATTCGAAAATTTTCAACAAAATGAAACTAGAAAAATTAATATTCTTAATGAAAAAAATAAACTCAAGAAAATAAGAAAATTCAACAAACTTTACGCTGAACAAAAAAATACAGAATTTTCAACATCATCATATTATGATAATGTTCTAAATACAACAAAAACATAAATACCAGAATATGTCAAAATATACTCAATTTAGATCCAAAACACGCGATACAAATAAAAAGCGTAGATCAAATTCCAATTTTCAATATTATTACAAAAATAGAAAAGGGAATTTCCAAATTACCTACTGAAAATCAAAACTCAATTCGACTGAAGGTAACTAATACAATTGAATCATACCATAATAATTTTCAATATATAAAAAATACATCTGAAAATAAAATTCTCAAATCATCAAATCACATAAAATCACCAAAGACATCTAAAGCGTTAATACAACATAATAGTTTACCACCCAAATTTTATGGTTTACCTAAAATACATAAAAATAATATTCCATTAAGTCCAATTTTTTCATATATTAAATCTCCTCTATATAATCTTTCTAAATTTCCCTCTTCAATATTAAAAAATATAATAAATCAAAATCAATTTTATATCAAGAACTCTTATCATTTAGTTGATAATTTAAAAAATTTACAACTAAATGAAAATCATAAATTATATTCTTTAGATGTTATCTCACTATATACTAATATACCTTATGCAATCGTTCCAAACATAATAGATCTAAAATGGAATATTTTTAAAAAATTTCACTTGTATTCCAAAAAATGAATTCATTGAAGCAGTAAAATTCACTTTAGGAACAAATTATTTTCAATATGAAAATGAATTTTATCAACAACTAGATGGTGTCGCAATGGGCAGTCCAATATCAAGTGTTATTGCAAAATTAGTAATGGAATTTTCAGAAGAAGATGTAATAATAGATTTGGAAGAAAATATTTTATTATATAACAGATATGTTGATGATTGTTTGATAATAGCAGATAAAGATCAAATTAATAATATACTGGAACGATTCAATAGTTTTCAAAATAAATTACAATTCACACTTGAAGAAGAAAAAGATGAAAAATTAAATTTTCTTGATATAACAATTATAAGGAAAGAACACAAAATTTTTACAAGATTGTACAGAAAAAAAATAAATTCGCAACGAACCATAAATTTATATATGTAAGTAATCATCACTATTTCCAGAAAAAAGGTATAATAATTAATTTTATAGATAGATCACTAAAATTAACATCATCATGTTTACGACATGAAACACTTACTGCAATTCTGTTCTCATGAAAAATAATTACCCATTAAATTCAATCAACAAAATCATGAAAAACAGAATTCATGAATTATATAATACTTTACATCCAAAAAGAAGTAAATCTAACGAAAATAATTACATTCCATTACCATATATTCCAAAATTAAGTACAAACATTGCTAAAATATTGAAACCTTATAACTTAAGAATAGCACATACTGCCAAAAATCAAATCGAAGAAATATATACGAAATTAAAAAGTAAAACTGTAACTCAGAGAAAAACTCATACAGTTTATAATATTTCGTGTAACAATTGCAATAAATGCTATATCGGACAAACAGCACAAAATCTCGAAGAAAGAATCTCAGCCTTAATCTCAGAACTCAAATCACAGCCTTACATAAACATAAAATAACAGAAAAAAAATTATTTTGATTACAAAAATACGAAAATTTTGGCAACTGAAAGGGACAAAAAAAGTAGAGAAATTTTAGAAATGTTACACATTCGTAAAAATTTAGAAAACACATTAAATGAAAGAACAGACATTAAACATCTTAATTCTATTTACAACAACTTAATGAACCTCACAAATAACACTCGTTAAATAAACACACAACAATCACCAAACATCACATCTCAAAACTCATTTTTTCCAGATCTACCTTCAGTTTCACACACATAAACCAACAATATACATATTCTGGATAAGTACATAAAAAACTATATGTTATTATATATATGTAAATATGTATATGAGTTTTTCAGAGGTTTTCTCATGGTGAAGAAGACTAAAACTTCCGAATCGAATGAAAATCAACGAGTGAAGATACAAAAAAACTAATTTGATTTTTCTAAAAAATAAGTTTGACGTTTGATATCTATGGTAACTCATAAATTCAATTATGCATTAGTTTTGACAAAGTTGTAATATAACAACGAAACGTCAACAAAAATAAATATTTTCGTATCAAAAAAAGCATGTTATTGCTAAAAACTTTCAGAATAAAATATCTTAAACAGGCAATGAATCAATTTCAAGATATATATATATATATATATATATATATATATATATATATATATATATATATATATATATATATATATTCGAAATAGGTTTTATTGCCTGTTTCGGATAATTATATTTGTAATATTTTTGGCATTAACATGCTATTTTCAATGTAAGAAGCTTAATTTTTGGGAAGTTTGGTTGTATAATAGTCATCAAGAATGAAGCTTCTGCATTGAAAATAGCCTGTTATGTATATCATATTATGAATTGGTCACCTAAAGCTACCTAACCTGAATTCATTATTCAAACTCTCTTTTACCTGTATTCTCGGTTAATTCTGGAATTAATTTTCAAGGAAGGTAAGTTTTCAGGATGAAAGTTAATAGCTTTTTCAATCAACAATCTCTTAATCTCAATAATCAAATCTTAGAATCAAATTTTATACTTACCCCTGTTCTGTGTTTCTCTATAAATTTGAACCATTTGCCAAAGCACTAGTAGTCTTTCGAAATCATCACTCAAGTGTGTTTGTGAAGTTCGTTGAAAATCTACTATTAATCTGAAGTAATTCTTTCACTTTGTGATCATGTGAGTATTTCCTTGAATTTATTTCAAACAAAAAAATATGAATTTAATTAATTTTCAACAACCATCAATTTCTTCTATGAATTGAGACAATTTTCCTAATATCTGAAAATTTTAAAAATCAAATAGATATCTCTGTTACTGCGTGATAATGCAAAAACTAATGCGTCCGTTATAATGTCAATAGAGAATTTGATAAAAGTATTTTCTCAAAAATAGTAATAATGTTATAGGGAAAATACACTCCGTTTTTTCATCTCATTTAAGTCATTTTGCGAATACAGAATAACTTTATTAAATTCAATAATTATACCTCATTTCCAATCACATGAATAAAGAAATAGGTAAAAATCAAAAAAAAAAGTACCAATTTGCCAGAAATAATTCGCATTCAACTTCTTCTAAGTATTTCCTAGGCCTAACTTCATTCTTCTGCTTTAGGAATCTTCATAAAATGAATTTCTTATATCTACGAGTATTCCGTCGTTCAGAAAATTGACCGTGGTATTTTTATTATGTTCATAGATTTCAATGAATTCTGAAAGATCTTATTTCTTTTCTTTTGAAGCTACATGCAACATCTCTGAATTATCTGCATCTGAAAAAGTATGTTATTAGTATAGAAAGAGTTAGGTAAAATTGGAGTTATCTCGAGCATGAAGAAATGTTGATATACAGATAATTTCAAGATAATTCATGTAGCTTAGAAAAACAAAAAACTAGATATTTTAGAATCCAATGAAATCAACATGAAAAAATACCACCATCAATTTGTAAAATGATGAAATATATATTTCACCACTCTTTAAAGCTTTAAAAGAAAAAGAATACTACGCGTAGGCATACTTTGAAGAAGCAGATAGCGAACTCTATTGACGGCACTTTCATACTTACGCCTATTCAAAATTCAATGTATTTATTAATGTGTTAGAAAATATATGCTTTAATCCGAAAATTATTTATATTAAGTACAATAACTATATATTTATGCATTCACATAAATTATATATATATATATATATATATATATATATATATATATATATATATATATATATATATATATATATATATATATATATATATATATATATATATATATATATATATATATATATATATATATATATATAAACTCGTTTTAAATTTCCTGACACTTTTATATTTAGGTTTATTTTTTACTAGGTTAATGTCATCAAATAACTTTCACAATTAATAACTATCTTCAATAATACAAAAACTTATATTTACGCGTTTCGATTATACATCGTTTTCAAAATATCTAATATCAATTCAATCTATAAATCAACTGGAACTAATTGTGAAAGTTATTTGATGACATTAACCTAGTAAAAAATAAACCTATATACATATATATATATATATATATATATATATATATATATATATATATATATATATATATATATATATATATATATATATATATATATAGTTAAGAGTCTCAGTATTTACTAGTATTGAATTACCTGTGAATCTTTGAACTAGCTACACTTTTGCCCGCCTGGGCGTGATCTGGAGCGATTAGGCATGGGATCATTCGTACACATTTCAGACAATTTTCTGTTGTGTTCGATTGAAATATCTACAAAGCCTTCCACTCGCACTCTTGTTGTCATGAGTAGGAATCTTGAACGCTAGGGAGTGTTTATACGTCCTTTCGCCGATAGAGGGAGCCTACGTGAGTATTTCACTCTCTAGAACTTCTCTTAATTTGGTATGGGACCTATGTTCGTTTTGAAAGTCATCGATTCTTGATTGATAGATTAAATATGGACTGATGATTCATAATAATGATGAAACAATTGTATCCTATTATCATTCAACAAGATCGATGAACTTTTCGAAACGCTCTTAATATTCACTCTCGAAAGTGATGGGTTCGTTCTCGTTGACAACATTTGTGTAGACAGCTCCCTGAGAGTTTTATTTGAAATATTTCGATATTTCGATTAAGAGTCTCAGTATTTACTACTATATATATATATATATATATATATATATATATATATATATATATATATATATATATATATATATATATATATATATATATATATATATATATATATATATATATATATATATGGGTTTTTCAATATTTTTCAGCATTAACATATCTTTTATATATAAAAATCTTCATTGTAGTTGACGTTACGTTAGGAATTTCTATTTTGTCGAAACTTATCAATAATTATTAATTAGTTTTGGCATAATTGCAATTCGCAACGAAACGTCAACTAAAATATGTTATTGCTGAAAAATAGTTAATATTTTTACTATACTAAATCAAAATTTCATAACACCATATAGAAAAATTAGTTATACATTTGTATGAATATTTAGTCAAATTTTATCGTTCCGTTGTGTTACTTAAGTTATAAAAATTGATAAAAGAATTCAGCCAACAGGTCCAAACTAAAAATAATCGAAAAAAATATATTATGCTGAATAAGTAATCAGAAATTCTTCCAATTTATTTCGTTCCATTCTTCCTCGTCTATAAATCGGCCTCTTTTTCATTTCGATCATTTTTTAATTCCCATTTGAAAACTCAAATTTAGGGGCATTAATTTCATGTAATTGTTTTGAAACCAAATAATTCAAATTCGTAAAATATTTTTCAGTGAAATCGCATTCGAATGAAAAATGAAACTTATTCAACATTAAGAAAAAAGTTTCAGTTCGAAAATTCTTAGCCGTAATTAAAAATATTGTTACGTTAGAATTCTCCTCTACTGATCTAAGAATGTGTTTACAAATTCTTTCTCTTTCATCATTTCCATTCTCATTTTCAGAATCTTCAAATATAGAAATGGACAAAGCAGTTAAGCAATTCGGTGCTACTTTGCAGGAGCTTGCTAGCGAGAAAAACGCCCTCATTTTTATATTAACATCACTTGCAAAGGACCATGTCTCATTTGCTGCCGAAATTGTGACAGTGGTGGAGGATCATATAACTAAGGTTTGTATATCCATATAATACTCAGGGTGAATACTATCTTCTCCTCAACATTAATTCAAAAATCTAGCACTGTTTTGTTTAAGTCTTGAAATTTTGTCACGAATCGTGAATATCATCATTTCATGAAACATATTAAAAGAAAGCTCCGCACATTAGTTTATAAACATTATTCAAACAGGAGTAACTTATTGTCTGAATTAGATTTTGAGATAAAATTCCTCCATTGCTTTCATATCTAGAGTCGTTTTTAAATAAACTACACTTTTCTTCATTATCTTACAAATAGATATGGTTTATATATGGTTCAATCCGAATTGAACATACAAAGTGTGTTATTTCAAATTTGAAAATGAAATTTCTGTTTCAGGTTGAACCCTTCAGCAAAGTTCTCACTATTCAACTCATTGATTCAATAGTGAAGAATGTTGGAGGAACGTACATTAACCTATTTGGGCGCAATATTGGACCTACATTTTGTAGAGTATATTATGAGGTAACGATATTTTATTTCACCTTTCAATTTGGTTAAACTCAAATCTGAAGAAACATCTGATTGTATAGTATAAACCTTCAGTAACATACGTTTAAATATAACTAAGAGTACTAAGAGGTATACTACTTGTCTATAGTAACATTTTTCATCAATAATATAATCAATCTTCAGAATCGAGATAACTTCATTCAAATTGTTATAAATGGCGATTGTTGGTTATATATATATAAATCCCTAACTTAAGACAACAATTAATTATTTTCGAGAATTTGTAGCGTACTATTGTTCGATGAAACTGTAAATATTTCGTAAAAATTCGTACAATAACACGAATACATATTTAAAGGATTTGAAATTTGAAATTCTGAAAAAGAAATTAATCATTGTATTGTATCCATTTTTTCGTTGTTAGCATAAAAATTATTCCTCATTATAGGCAGACACAGAATGCCAATTTTCGATGATTCGCCTCCGGAAGACCTGGAACGGCATATTCTCCTCAGAAGTGCTCAGATATATTGACAGGCGCGTCAGGGAGCCAGAGCTGATACTCATACCAATACGTCTATCAACCAAAAGACGTCGTGCAGATGAACCGATGGAATGCGGCGATGATTCGAAGTATGATAAGGTAACTACGAATCTATTGCTCAATAACTAATCGCTCAGTGAGTAGTTGCAACTTTGAATTTTTTCTATTCAATGCCGCATTCTCTGAATTATATTGAAAATTATTGCTGTAACACACATACATAATTGAAATATATATATATATATATATATATATATATATATATATATATATATATATATATATATATATATATATATATATATATATATATATATATATATATGACAAAAACACAATTATCGGTATAGCCCGCAGCTCGAATGGAAGCAGCCGTGTTTCGAGCTTATTGGCTCTTCTAAGAACGGCGTAGCCAAGTTCAAGGTGTACGAACCTGGACATGGAATCCACAACAAAATAACACACCTGCAAAGTAGGTCTCCACTGCTAGGCTTCCACGTGAAAAATCTCGTGGCTTCCACGTTGACCAAATCTCTAAACCCGGAGAGTTCACGTGGAAGCCTAGCAGTGGAGACCTCCTTTGCAGGTGTGTTCTTTTATTGTGGATTCCATCTCCAGGTTCGTACACCTTGAACTTGGCTACACCGTTCTTAGGAGAGCCAATAACCTCGAAACACGTGACAACGGCTGCTTCCAATTGAGTTGCGGGCTATACCGGTAATTGTGTTTTTGTCATTTGTACTTTTCACCGCAAGAAAATTTTTCATTCCTTATATATATATATATATATATATATATATATATATATATATATATATATATATATATATCAAATTTTAGTTAGATATATCATACGTATTACGTTGGTCTTTTATTTATGAAAATATCAAATTACACTCATCTACACTGATTTCAGCGTGGAACCAAGCAGTAACTTGCGTATATCATCGACATTGACAGTAAAAGTCTGCCTTCAACGATAATATAATAAAATTCAATGAAATATAATAAAATACCGAATTAACAAGTGAACCCATTTCTGATGAGCTTTCATTCCTCGCATTACTAACAACACTCACTTCATTGAAAATATGAAAATACATTGATAATCAAAAATATAATGCAATAACAAAAAAAGCATATAAAAAATTTGGTAGAATTCACTTCCAATTCGTTGAGCCATATTCACTTCAACTTGGCAGTACATACTTATAAAATATGAAACTATATTAATGAATATCCAAACTTGTATTTCAGATCTACGAGAGCAGAAACATCGTTAAGCGTTATCGCCCTCTACCTACCGACGATATATTGAGCCAATCGAATGAAAAGAAGCCTCGAATCGATCATACAATTGAAAATGGTGAGTTATTGCTTTTGTTCAATTATATTTTCAAGGCTAATGTGACCTTTTGAACATCAAATAATTTGAAAATATCATATTAAAAGACCCAAAAAATAAATTTGACTTGGTTATTGAATACTAAAATGCAGAAGTGCATATGAGAGATATAAGTTTATCTCTTTCATGATAGTATCAAGAAAAATTTTGGTTGCTTTTTGTTGTGAAGGTATTTCCATGCATTCAGTTTATGAGATTAAGAATCTTCAAAAACGCAATAAATACATTATTGCAGTTCATTTTGAACCCTAAAATATCTCACCTTTCATGACTGAGATTGAATTCTCGCTTAACTCTTATTGAAACATAATTAAATATTGAATTAAATTAAACTCTTGGCTTAATGTTTCACGATTTATTTAACAATATGAATAGTCAAAATATTTCGAGCGTTAGTTCATTTTCAAGCCTGAAATGTCTTGAAAAAATCACCTTTCTTTCGAAAGCACTGTGTTTCAGGAATAATAAATCGATAAATAAATAAATTCTTTGGATATATTATTTATATTGAAAACTTTTCCAGGTTACGTTTCGAATGGTGCAGAAAATACGACGTTCTGTTCCACAGCTAATTCTTCTTTTAACAGAATAACCTCAGAAGTGAACGAGAGATTAAAAAATTTGAGGTTAGATGAAGGATACGTTTAATTACGTTCACTCTGGGGACCACTGGTTAAACCTGTAAAACTGCTCGGTGATATTCTTTGCCAAGACAAAAAGGGCTTAGCTGCAAACATCGCCATTGAAATATAGATTAGTTTTCGATGTATATATATGTATATATAAAATAAAATTTGAGGTTAGATGAAACATGTGTTTAATTACGATTTCTCTGGGGACCACTTGCTGGTTTCCTTGATATCCTTGAACGAAAACATAATAACTGTTGAAATAAAAGGGCCTTCGATTCGACACTTGAGAAACTTCGGTTGATGTTTAAAATGATGATTTGCATGAATCATTTTAGACACATTGTGAGGAATCAGTACAAAACACGTCTCAGATTATAGACTTGGTGTCAAGCATCGAAATTTCACATATCTTCTATACCCGTAGGTATCTACTAAATTGCAATGTCTATTTGACAAATATCATCGAACGATGTTTTTAAATGTCAATAGGTTGCGCTAGTAGTACGCTCGCGTTTATTTCCGTATTGCTGGGGCCTATTCGGCGATATTTTTAAGGAAATGAAATTTTTTTGTGCTTATGGCACTGAATGAAATATTTAAGAAAATGAACACTAGAACATTCATTCGAAAAATTCAAATTAATCAAGAGAATGTTATAGTAGAGCTAGATATATGTGAACGTGTACGATGTGATGTCTCCATTATCCTTCAAGGGATAAATGTTAGAGAAATATTGAAATCGATGCCACACCTGATGGAAGTGCGAGACATATATGTTTCGTTCTGCAAGGAACTCATCAGTCGCACCACGTCCATCGAAGTGAGGCAACGATTTCAACCCCCAAGCATTCTCCCCCCTCCTTGTGACTCCAAGTGGAAGACCGTAGAGTTATGAATACTCTACAATACCATCTATAGCAGCGTTTCCCAACCTGGGGTACGCGTACCCCTTGGGGGTACGCAACGACCTGTTTGGGGTACGCCGAAAATATTTGATAATGGCGTACTTTTTTTGCCATACGTTACGTACGTGGTGGTTGAAAAGTACAGTACAGTACTGGCGCGCCTAGTCGTCCGATGGTCTGACTCACGCTCGCTCGTCAATTTCAGTTCGCCCTCTGCCGCTCAACCCCCCCCCTCTCTTAGCCTCTATCACATTGTACTGCTACCGTCACGTCGTCAGTCAGTGCTCGCATGGTTCACTTGAGTAAAAATCAGTTAAAACAAATCAGACTGATACGGCCAGTCAGATGCTTAGCAAGCCTAGTACGCCCCGGGACTCAGCAGCAGAAAATTCTTCTTGTGTGCGTACCAGTGATAGTAAACCTCAGAAATCTAGTACTAGTACTGGAACTTCCTCAAAGAAACGAAAATATTCATCTGAGTACTTGAAATATGGCTTTTCGTTTACTGGAAAGGAGGAAAGACCAAACCCAATATGTGTTGTTTGTGGTGAAGTTTTAAGTAATGGTAGAATGAAACCTTCCTTACTTTTGCGCCACCTTGAATCCAAACATTTTACACAGTAACAGAAATTACCTATTTTGAACGACTTTCAAAAAATTATGGGAAAGATGGCGTAGTTTCTTCTTATTTCGCATCAATTAATAGAGATAATGTAAATGCTTTGGAAGCATCTTTCAAAATTAGCTACCATATTGCAAAAAGTGGTAAAAACCACACAATCGGTGAGGATTTGATAGCCCCTTGTATGAAAGATGCTGTTCAGTGTATGTTTGGTCAGGACTTTGTTCGTAAGGTGAACTCCATCCCGCTGTCAAACAACACAGTTTCACGGCGAATTCGAGACATTTCTGAGTACATTGAAGAAAAAGTAGTTGAGCAATTAAAAGACAGTGATTCGTTTTCCATCCAAGTTGATGAAAGCACGGACATTGCTGCCCTGGCAATCTTACTTGTTACTGCAAGGTATGTAAATCCCAACAAGGAGTTTGAAGAAAATCTGTTGCTGTGCCATGCATTAACTGAGCGTACTACAGGGGAAGATGTGTTCAATGTGATTCACAGCTACTTCTGTGAAAAAGGAATAGACTGGGGTAAATTATGTGGTATATGCACTGACGGAGGAAAATCAATGTCCGGCATATATGTTGGTCTTCGGGGGCGCGTAAAAGAAGTGGCCCCCCACGTAGCATGGAGCCATTGTTGCATCCACAGACAGAGTCTTGCAGCCAAAAAGTTGCCGTCTTCTTTGAATGATGTTCTCAATGAAGCAGTTGAAGTAGTCAACTTTGTTAAAGCCAATGCAACAAACTCCAGGCTGTTCAAAGTTCTTTGTGGAGATATGGGTGGCATTCACTCCACGTTGCTTTTGCACACGGAAGTAAGGTGGCTATCTCGCGGGAAGGTTCTTACAAGACTTTTTGAGTTCAGACATGAATTGCAAGTATTTTTTGAGGAGCATCTCTTTTATTTAGCCTCCAAGTTTCATGATAGTGACTGGCTTCAAAAGCTTGCTTATTTAGCTGGCATTTTTTCTCAAATCAATAAACTCAACTTAAAATTACAGAACAGCTCAATTACAGTAATCAAAGTTGCTGACAAAAGAGAACCCATGCTGAAGAAAATTGATTTTTGGAAAACCTGTATTCAAAACAATCAAGCTGAAGTTTTTGGTACGCTTCATGATTTCTTGAGTGACAATAATCTGCCCATATCTAGCGTAGTGAAACATCAAATAGTGACACATTTGACAAACCTGAAGGACTCTTTTACAAAGTGTTTTCCTAAACGAGGTGACGGAGAGAACTGGATTGCAGATCCTTTCAATGAGGAAAACGTCAAGACGGCTACATTGCCCGTTCATGAGATGGAAAAGCTCCTAGAACTTTCAAGTGATTCCTCCTTGAAGTCCAAGTTTGAGAAAAAACCCCTTGGACAATTCTGAGTGAGCATTAGGGATGAATATGGACCCTTAACCACAAAAGCCCTTCTGGATTTAGTTCCTTTTACAAACACAGAACTAGTTGAGAGATCGTTCTCTTCCTATGCTTTTATTAAGAATAAGTATAGGAATAAGCTAACTGCAAGTCCTGATTTGAGAGTGTATTTATCAAACTTTGATATTGATTTCAAAATATTATGTGCAACAAAACAGGCCCAAGGGTCACACTAAAACAGTTTTTACTTGTTTTAAGAGTAATTTTGAATTTTTTCGATAAACTTATTTGCTACCGGTAATTGTAGTATGATTTCGTGATAAGAAACGTTGTATTTACTTTGTTATTATTTGTTTACAGTTGGTATTTAGATTTAATAAGTTTACTAGAAACATATATAGGCCTAATTTTGAACAATATCTTTATTGTCAAATAAAAAATTAAAAAACTCTTGCGTAAATATTTACTTTCCATGATTAATATTCTTGCAACTTTTTTCCTTGGGGGTACAATTTGAAATAAATTTATCACAAGGGGTACGACATTAAAAAAAGGTTGGGAACCGCTGATCTATAGGAATCAGTAGAAAACACCCCTCAGAGTATAGACACACCAAGCATCGAAATTTCACATATCTTCTATACCCGTAGAAATATGTGAAATTTCGATGCTTGGTGTGTCTAAAATCTGAGAGGTGTTTTCTACTGATTCCTATAGATGGTATTGTAGAGTATTCATAACTCTACGGTTTTCCACTTGGAGTCACAAGAAGATGCTTGGGGTTGAAATCGTTGCCTCACTTCGATGGACGTGGTGCGACTGACGAGTTCCTTGCAGAACGAAACATATATATCTCGCACTTCCATCAGGTGTGGCATCGATTTCAATATTTCTCTAACATTTATCCCTTGAAGGATAATGGAGACATCACATCGTACACGTTCACATATCTACTAGCTCTACTATAATATTCTCTTGATTAATTTGAATTTTTCAAATCAATATTCTAGTGTTCTTAAAATAAATTAAACTCTTGGCTTAATGTTTCACGATTTATTTAACAATATGTATAGTCAACATGTTTCGAGCGTTAGCTCATTTTCAAGACTGAGCAGTCTTTTTATCCATATCTCTTAAACTATACATCTCACCAAAAATTTGTAGAGACATAATTTGTATCAAATCGCTTTGTCTACAATTTTGTCTATCTAACTTTTTCCGATAATATTGAAAATAAAAAAGTTATTAACAAAAATATGTGAAATTTTTTCCAAAAATTTCCTTTTTTGTGTTATAACTTTTTTTTTTCAATTTTATCGGAAAATTACCTCAAACCAATATTGTAGGCAATTCGATAACAAACAATTTGACCTATAATTTTTTTTTATTTACATGCATTTGCGAGGGTTTTGGAGCGCTCCATAGCCGACTACTCGCAACAATCTGGTCACAATGGAACGTCAGATTTACTTATACATTGTTCTTTTATTTTAGATATCGTTCTTAATATTATTTGCAACATTATTATATTATTATTTAATTCTAACTGACCTTTTTTCTTACCATAATACTTACAATATTATTCTTTTTTACAATAATTTCTAATGCGACTGTACATTTACAAGAACTAGAAGCAGGTAGAAAAGGTCCAAGTTACCGTTTGGGGACAAGTTAACATCTGCCTGCTATTTTTTTATTATTTGCCTTTCAAGGTTCAGCTGTTTTCTCCTCCTCTATTTCTTTTTTCAGTTGTGCTACGTATCTCGCCACGTATAGACGTATTAAAAATTGTGAACACTATTTTCAATTAAGTAGATATAATTCAGAGTTTTGCGTGCAGAATTTTTCATTTAGTGATAAGCTTGTGGCTTTCTTTAAAAGTTCATCATGAGTGATTGTTTTGATTATTTGTAAAAAGCCTCTCGGGGATGACAAAATAAGAACTGTGAAAGCTAGAGGAGTAAAAACGTTGCTTGATCGAGCAAAAGCTAAAAACGATGTAGAAAATGAACAATTTTTACAAACTGTTTCGGAAGTAACTGTGCATACGCCTTTGCCTCGTCGTCAGATCGTCTGAGAACAAGGTCCAGAATGCTTTTTTTTGTACCTTCATTTCGTACCTGACAGATTGTCCTCTGCCGGCTTTGACGCAAATGACTCTGATCTGCAAATGTTTCTGCACAAATGAAGCAATTAAGCGAAAAATCAAAATCTGTCTCTACAATTTCTGAAACTGAAGATAATTTTTGCGTATGCACAGTTACTTCCGAAACAGTTTGTAAAAATTGTTCATTTTCTACATCGTTTTGGGCTTTTGCTCGATCAAGCAACGTTTTTACTCCTCTAGCTTTCACAGTTCTTATTTTGTCATCCCCGAGAGGCTTTTTACAAATAAAACAATCACTCACGATGAACTATTAAAGAAAGCCACAAGCTTATCACTACATGAAAAATTCTGCACGCAAAACTCTGAATTATATCTGCTTGATTGAAAATAGTGTTCACAATTTTTAATACGTCTATACGTGGCGAGAAACGTAGCACAACTGAAAAAAGAAATAGAGGAGAAAACAGCTGAACCTTGAAACGCAAATAATAAAAAAATAGCAGGCAAATGTTAACTTGTCCCCAAACGGTAACTTGGACCTTTTCTACCTGCTTCTAGTTCTTGTAAATGTACAGTCGCATTAGAAATTATTGTAAAAAAGAATATTGTAAGTATTATGGTAAGAAAAAAGGTCAGTTAGAATTAAATAATAATATAATAATGTTGCAAATAATATTAAGAACGATATCTAAAATAAAAGAATAATGTATAAGTAAATCTGACGTTCCATTGTGACCAGATTGTGGCGAGTAGTCGGCTTTGGAGCGCTCCAAAACCCTCGCAAATGCATGTGAATAAAAAAATTATAGGTCAAATTGTTTGTTATCGAATTGCCTACAATATTGGTTTGAGGTAATTTTCCGATAAAATTGAAAAAAAAAAGTTATAACACAAAAAAGGAAATTTTTGGAAGAAATTTCACATATTTTTGTTAATAACTTTTTTATTTTCAATATTATCGGAAAAAATTAGATAGACAAAATTGTAGACAAAGCGATTTACTACAAATTATGTCTCCAAAAATTTTTGGTGAGATGTATAGTTTAAGAGATATGGATAAAAAGGCGTTTACACCCCTTTTCCAATATGGCGGCCGCGGGACAAAGGTTGCAACCCCACAAACTCAGAGATAAGCTTCTAGCAACCCCCTCCACATGTCCCAACAATAAAATTGCGTCCTCTGATAAATGCAAGGTTCGGCCTAAAAATTGTAACATTTCAATGGACTATTACCTATATCACATCTGAAATAGTTCGGAATTTGGATTCCTCTTTTGATTTTATCTTTATGATAATGTTTAACTTGTTATTAGTTTTGTGAGATCTTAATAACAACGATAAGGCAGTGTACTGACCTTTACCACGAACTATGCGTAATTCAATCTATTTCACCTGGATGTATGAATAAGCAACGTATCCCATGAATATACGTGTTCGCCCAACGATTTTAAAGCACGAGAATGAGTATTATACCTTTAAATTTTCTAAATTCCCTTCCCGGTTCTTCGACAATTTCGGCAACTCCGAAAGCATTATCACGTTAATGTGTACTGATTCTTTTATTATGAAAGGGATTTTTCAAAGATCAAGCGGTAATTTTTCTCGAAAGCTTCTTAATATCGAAAAAACTTCACCTTTCAATAAAGATTTCAAGTACCTACATAATGCATTTTATGTGTATCAGAAATCTGTTCATTACTGTTCATTACTCCTGAAGGAATGATAGAAATCAAGGCAATTGCCGTATCAACTCTCGAATGTGACTTAGTGTCTTTTAGGCAACCTTATATTAATTTCTTGATTATTCTGATTTTTCAGATGAATCACATCTGTTTTACTGCATGGATTGAGTGCTTCTATGTGAATTTAAATAATGCACTCGCTCAATGTCTCCTCATTCGATATGTCACAATCAACATTCACAATCCTTTAATGGATATTTTCAAATGTATCTAACAGAAGTTCAATATTGTTTAACCGTAATTTAATTTTTTCAACTCTGTGATTTCGTTGGGCGTTTAACGCCCAATTTAACGCCGCTTGGGACATTTTGTAATTCAAGTGTAATAGTTACTGTTTAAAAACGATATACGACAGAGATATACATAAGAATATAGAGAAATGGAAATGAAATTGCCCCTTAGCTTTGTGTTTTGTCGAATTTTGATTTGATTCACTTCATTTTCTCACACAAGTATTTCCGATAACTGTGACCACCGCTTAAGATTTTTGTATATTTCAAAACTACACACAAATTGTTGTGTATAATTACAATTTTATTGAAACACCACTCATTTTTTTTTCAAAATATATTTTCATAATATTTTTCATAAGATATTTGTTCACTTGCATAAATATTTCACACATTCGAAGTGGTTTTTTGGTTACATTTGTTTTTTGTCATTCCGCACATTTCATCACGGGTTGAAGAAGGTTGCAAAACCTTATAGACTCCCGCCCTTTGAATATATATTTACTAAACAATGTATCCCAAACCAAAGAACTAAATAAACGTATTTGATTTGATTTGACATTTCATTAGTTCCTCATAGGTACTAGGCTCATCTCTTGGAAAGACCGAAGCCTCATTCTGAGGGACTTTGAGCCCTCGACTCAATATGGAATACTGATTTCAAGTAGCACTCGAATTCTTTAAAGTGAACATGTATTCACTTCATGTATAAAAATATTCAATTTGCTGGTGGAGTTAATTGTAATGATTCTGTTTACGAAAGAAGATGAAACATCATTCAAGTTATTTATATTATTGAGGTTTTGATTTAATTCAAATTTTGTTTGTGAAATCATTGAAAAAAATTTACATAAACTGATATCTAAAAGCAAATTCCACCAATATATTATACTAATATCGCAAATTACACTGCTTACTACATATTAACGAATTTAAATAGATTTGGCAACAACCATGACGTACAATACATACAGATATTGAAAAATATATATTTTCGGAAGCAAAATCAAGCTACAGATGGTTTTTATATACATTGGGCGCAATTTAATGACGAAAGTGTAATGACGCAAAATACAACTCTAAATGGAAAAAAAGTATACACGAAAAAAAAAATTGGAAAATTGGAGATAAAAACGCCAATTCAGATTCGTCATGTCTAAAAGAACCAGTATACACAATCATAATAATATAATTCGGGGTATTTCTCGGGGACGCATAATACACCCGTTTTTGGAAGGACGCAAAATAAATACAAGGATGTATATATATATATATATATATATATATATATATATATATATATATATATATATAGGAATCGATATACGAGTTATTCGAATTCAATATGAATTCGAACATCAATATTAAAACCAACATTGGATTTGAAATTATAACAGGAAAATATGTAAATAAGTTGGTATTCACTTTTAAGAAATGTAATCTTTTAATTGACAATTTGAGGCTAAAATTGCGAGTTTATCTAAAAAATTTTTCTCGAAAGTTGAGCTAAAAACTCTTCCTAATGAAACACGAATGTAAATTTTCTCATATATTAAATAATTTGTATGAGGCACGTTTCGGAGTACAATTTCCTCTTCAGATGCTATAATAACTGTTAATTTCGCATCGAAAGAGGAAACTGTACTTCGAAACGCGCATTATTTAATAAATAAGAAAATTGAAATTTGATTATCATTATGGATATTATTTTTCTCAAAGTGTCGGCCTTATCAATCATCATCTCTTGTCTAAGATAAATTTGAATGAAAAACATAGGACACAATGAAAAATATATATGCAAAAAATACTTACATAATCACTAACTGAAAATTTCACAACAATTAAATAGTATATTATAACTGAAATTCACAAACACACTTGAGAAATGTTTCGGAAATACTAATAGAGAATTGTTGAAAATGAGATAGATATAGGGGTTGTGAGGTAGGTAGGTAGTGTAGAATAGGGGTAGGATAGTATAGAGGGTAGGGATAGTGCTAAGGGCCAATCATTTGCTTCTTTTTGGATGTTCAGTCAAGGAAGGACAATTTTTGTAATAATCGGGGCTACTGCGCATGATTTAATCAAATATTATTAAATACATTGAATGTTCACTGAAAGCTTGTATCGCAACTCTATTAGTTTTTTCTGTTATCAGTTTTTTTTTATTCGATTTTAAAAATGGTTTGAAATGGAAGATGAAAGATACGCATCAATGAATGTCAATTCTTCAAAAGCGAAAATAAAAAAAAGAGGAGCTATAAAAGCTGAGAATTAGCATGTAAGCACATAGCTTGTGTATAATGTGCAATTGTAAGATTTTCTATGAAAAATTGAGCAAATGACTATAAAAAAGAAATAAAAAATGCATGATCAAAAAAATGTAACTGAATTAATTCCCAAAGACAGCTGTGAATCCCAACTTTGAAGTTGAAAGATTTAATAGAACGAAAATGAGTTAATACGTGTTTTGATCCACGTCCTGATACAACTGGACTACTGACCAATGGAATGACCGTGAGAGAAACAGTATTGATATTAGCGATGGCTATTTCACGAGTTAACCCTAATGATGGAACACTTACTGTCTTCCTAAATATCCTGGAACGAAAACATAATATCTGTTAATTATGTTGATCTTCGATGTCCCACAGAGACGCTTGAGAAACTTCCGCTGATGATAAGATGTTGATTTGCCTGAATCTTTTTAGCCACTTCGTCTGGGGCCAATAAAACAACTTGCTAGGAGCAAGTGAAACTCTTTGGCAGGAACAAAATGTTGGCTGGAGATATTACAATTAAAATTCATATATTTTTTTAATGTACAAACAAATTAGAAAATCCAGTAAATTTCTTCATATTGAGTTTGTTGTTAGTATTGAAGAGTTAACCACAGCCACGGCCACCTTTAATACTGGCCATGAAGAGCGTAGTCCCTCGGTGTTCCGAAGTTTCAAGCATTATTTCAACTCTTTTTGTATATTGCGAACGAATGAGAAAAATATTTTTCGTATTTATAACATATATAGAATATTATATTGGGTATTGTGAGCACTTATTTCTGTAACAGACAAATGTAGAACATTTATTATTTCAAGAAAACAACGATGTTTTCGATAAAGCCCGTCTGCGTAAAAAATACTTCTATTAGTCAGTGGGATTTATTTACATGAAAAGTTGTCTAACCAAATTTATTGAATTATTTGAGAGAATAGGAATAGAAGCTTGAAAGAAACGCTGTAGGAATTGCTCCAACTGAATAATTTAACTAAGTATAAATAAATATTATATTTGAAAAGTATTATTTGAATTCTTTAAATATCTCCAATTATTAATAATAGTTTTGAATAAATGTACAAAATCATAGCTTACAAATATCCTGTTTTGAGGAAAATTTGGGTTTTGAAAGAATGTGTTATTGTTAGTTTCTTTTGTGAATAGCGATCTGTTTATTCGATTATATCAGTTATCAGTTAAAATATCCAAAACAATGAAACCAGCATTTTGTACCGAAGTAATAATATTTTTTGTGATTGGTGTCATTTCTGAACCTTTTATATTATGAACTGGTAATAATTTTACCACTTTTGAAAAATTACCAAAATCTGAAGAAATCATGAACCCCAAAATTGTTGTGGCTAACGAATTGTCATTACAAGCGACACCAATCAAACTATTTCCTCTATAATCTAGCCTTTTATTAATGTATATTTCATCTAATAATAAAACAACAATTTTTTCATGAGGTTTCAAAGACTCAGACACTATGTAAATAGTTTTTTGTATTTTTGTCGCCAGCTGAAGCACTTGGGGCAACATTTAGATTTGCAGACAAATATTGAAGATATATTTCTGTCGGAAAATTGGAGTCATTCCGCATTGAATATAAGCACAAGGATAAAGAGTGTATAACATGAATGACATAATTATTATATCTATCTATATATCTATCTTTGACCTTGATTTAAAAATCATTCAGTCATCATCTTTTTTATTATATACCGATACTATTTAATTCTTTCTAAAATTTCAATCAACTAAAACAATGAGATAACGTCCAGCAAATTTTTTACATTATTAAATTGTTTTCCTACAGTTTTACAGAAATCGAAATAGAGCCTCATAAACTTCAATATTACCAATCCGCATTATTTCGAGAAAATTAATAGGACCTCCCTTTATTATTTCATGTATCTGTTGTAACATGACTTGTCTTTCTTTAACATGAGCTTGACAACTTAGCAATATATGTTCCAATGTTTTAACATCCCCACATTCGCATTCTGGACTCCATTTCAGACCTATTCTATGCATATGTTTCGCATATAAACCGTGTGAAGATCTCAGCCTTCCTAGCGTAACAATAAATTGACGTTGCTTATCAATATCGTGAAACCATGGTTTGTTCAATGGCTTATCTCCGACTATAACTTTATAAGACAAGCCTTTCTTGTCATTTCGAAATATCTCAGCACATTCATCAAAATATTTATTTTTATTTATCTTTGAATATTCGTATTTGGGACTTTTAATGTCGAGGTTTGTATCAGTCAAATACGGTGCTTTCTTAGCAAGTAAATCTACTACTGTATTTCCTGGAATACCTTTATGAGAACGAATCCAAAGGAAATCTACATGTTTTACAGATTGCTGAAGATGGTAAAGATCACTTCTCAATTTCATAATTAAATGTGTATAATTTGACGAGAAGCTGAATCTTTTGATATTTTGTAAAACACTTTTCGAATCTGAAATAATAATAATTTTCTTTTCTCTTATAGTGCTACAGTACTTTAAAGCTTCTATTATAGCTATCAATTCACAAGAAAATATGGAACAAGTAGAAGAGACGCGCAATTGCTTTTTATAATTATATTCTGGGTCATATACCGCACAAGCTGATTTTCCTTCAATGACGGATCCATCTGTATAGATTTTTCGACTACCTTGATAATTTTCTGATAGAAATTTCATGAATTCTGTTCTTATCAAAACATCGTCGCATTTATTGAATGATGTATCTAATATAACCTTTACTCTTGGGAATAATGATGTACATATATTCATACTGAAAATTAGGGTGGATGGGATGCGTATAAACATCATCCCAAGAGTTGGAACCACTTATAATAGTCTCAACTAACGGAAGACATTTCCTTTTTCTCCAATATGGATGTAATAAATTGAGAATTCCTAGATTGAATATATCACCGAAAATCTTGCTTTTTTTACTTTCAAGGTGAATAAGGAATTTATTGGATAATATTCTGGATCGCAGGAATAGAGGCATTTCTCCGGTTTCTGATAACAGGGTCGATATTGGCGTTGAACGTATTGCACCCAAACACTGTCTGAGACACTTATACTGGAATATATCCAAGTTTCTCAAGTTCGATTTAGCTGCAATTCTGTAGAAGAATGACCCATAGTCCATGACTGATCTAATGAATGCTCTGTAGAATACAAGGCAGATAGCTGGATTAGCTCCCCATCCCGTTCTTCCAATAGCTCTAATTATGTTAAGTCCCCTTTCAGTTTTTTTTAGAATATGTGTGATATGATTTTTGAAGGTCAGTTTCGAGTCCAAAAGAATGCCAAGGAATTTATTCTCAATTTTGTAAGGAATCTCTATTCCTCCGAGATTGAAACTATGTGGAATATTTAATTTATGTCGATGAAAAACCATTACTGAGAATTTTTGTGGAGCGATATTCAAATTTTTCGACTCTAGGTATGATAGTATTGATTTTAGGTCTTTAGTTATATTTGCGAATGCTTCAGAAAATGTTTTACCTCTTGAATATAGACAAATATCATCAGCATATTGTATTATGTCTGTTGAAATTGTTACTTATTTTTTTATGTTTGCCGTATACAATAAATACAAAATTGGGGCTAGTATATCTCCTTGAGGGAAACCACGTGAAGTGGTATAGGTTTCTGAATGATGCCCATGAATTATCAGTGAAATATTCCTATTGATGAACAATTTCAGCTTGTTCGATACTACAATAGAAGGAATCTCCAATTTAATGAGGTCATTATAAAGGATGTCAATAAGAATATTATCATAAGCTCCGACAATATCCAGAAAGCAGACTATTATGACTTGATCCTCTGCCAAACCAAGGTTTATTCCAGAGATCAATTTTGCAATACCTTCCTGAGTTGAAAATCCCTTTCTGAATCCATACTGTGTTATGGGCATTAGTTGTTTATGTTCTAACCACCATTCTAACCTTGCTTTGATCATACGTTCATAAGTCTTCAGCATGCATGAACGAAGAGATATGGGACTGTAAGAGCATGCTTTTTCTGGCGGCTTATTTGATTTCAATATTGGAATGACCAATGTATTCAGCCATACCGTAGGTAGATTTTCACCATTCCAAAACCTATTGAATATTCCTAGAAGTATATGTTTACCCTTTGTTGGGAGATAGTCAATCATGGAATAATGTATGTGGTCTTCACCTGGAGCTGTATTATTATATGATAGTAATGCAGCACATATTTCGTCCTAAGAAAATGGTTCTATGGGAAAGTTCTTTGGGTTATTTTTATTCGAATAATTGGGTAGAGGCTTGTTAACGGATGGTGGTGCTAAATTGTTCAAAAACTCTTCGGACCAAACTTCGAACTTAGTTGTGAAGGTATTTGCAGGCCTGCTCATAGCATTTTTTAGTTGTTTTATTTGGTTCCATATTTCCCTTAAAGGGGTTGATTTATTTATTCGATTGCAGTAATTTTTCAAACTATCTCTGCGTGCTGACTTAGTTATCCTCTTCACTAAAGCGTCTGAAGCTTTATAAGCTATATAATTTTCTATAATTGGTCGCTTTCTGAATAGAAGTAATGCTGTTTTACGATTCTCAACTGCCCGGGTACACTCATCATTCCACCAACTTTTTATTTTACTATTCACTTTTATCACCTTACCAAAATATTTGTTTTGTACAGTGCTATGTTGTAATGCAGTATTGATTTTTGTAATGAATTCTTCATAGGAAATTGTATTATCGCAATTTTTCAGAAGCATTTCGAGTTGTTCCGAATACACTTCCCAATTGATTTTATTTATATTCCATTTTTTACTTCCAATTGATTGTGTTATTTGTACATTCGCATTATTCATTTTTATAACTACTAATTGGGTACTGATCCGAACCCAATAGGTCATCTACCACCAACCAATCAAAATTTGTAGCCAAGTCTGTAGATGATATAGTAATATCAACTGCTGTATCTCTTCTGTTCCATCCACTGAAAATTGTCTTACTTCCATCATTAAGAATTATAAGATTCTCATTTTCTATTGATTTAAGAAGTTCTTGTCCCTTTATGTCATTAAAATCGTTTCCCCAACTTATATGATGTGCGTTGAAATCTCCTCCAATAAGAAATGGCTCTGGTATATTCAGCAAGAATTTATCCCAATTGTGAGAATTAATTGACAATTTTAATAGCAATTGCCATCACCCCATGAGGAATGAATTGCAACGGGACTCTGTTGAAAACAATATGATTCTTCAACAAAATTGCAACTCCTCCCTTTCCATCTGATCTGTCTTCTCTTACTATATTATAATTCTCAAATCCATAAATTGAATCTTCTTTGAACCAGGTTTCCGATACCAAAGCAACGTCAATATTTTCCTTATGTATAAAATTTGTAAAAACTGATTTATTTGCTACTAATGATCTAGCGTTCCATTGTAAAATGTGCAAATGTTGAAATATTGAATGGTTGTTCATTTTATGTGGAAAGAAAGCGAATTTAATTACAAATAGATTCTGAACTGGAAATAGAAAAGTTTAAGTTTGCTCCGTTACCAATTTTGTTTTGAATTATTTTTTTCACTTCTCATTGCTTATATTGATTTCATTTGACGTTATTTCATTAATAGACTCTAAAATTATATTTACTATATTACCTAAATTTAAATTATTTAACAAATTTTCCGATTCTTGATATAAAGTTTTATTGATACATGTGCCTCGTCTATTACTCGTGCTACGTATAGCTAGGATGTCATTATGCGCTTTTCTAAATTCATCACTGATATTAGGCGTATACTGTGTTATTCTACGTTTTCTTGGGGTGAGCGGAGTTGATGTATTTCTTTCTGAATTTGACCGCTGATGCATAACTATTATTCTCTATTGTTATCGCTTCTTTGTATGATGAATTTTCGACAGCCATAATTTTTTTAATTCGTTTTTGTTTCATAAATTTTGTACAATTTATATTATCTGTACTTAGGTGACTACCGTTACAATTTATACATAGTGGTATTAATTCTTGACAATTTTGAAAATTATGTTCTCCGCCACATTTTTTACATCTCATTTTACCCCTACATTGTTCAGATATGTGACCATATCTAAGACACTTGAAACATTGTATCACTCTTTGTACATAAGGTTCTACTGCACATGCAACCCTTTATATCGTAACCTTGTCTGGTAATTCTTGACCTTTAAATGTGACTAATATCACAGGGATAGGGATTTTGACATTAGTAATTTCATTTTTTTCATTTCTCATTCTCTTTACCATTCGTTTCACCTCTAGTATTTTAAATTTTTCAAAGTTCATTTCGTTCAAATGTTCAGAAATTTCATTCTCCGTTAAGTCAACTGCTACATTACGAATTATCCCAACCCTTTTGGTAAGGAACTGAGGAATATATGCATAAGTTCTTTGATTTAATAATTACAAATTCGATTTCTACCTAATTTGGATATACTCACCACGTTATCACTTACCATTTTATCGATTATGTATCATACGACCTATACTCATTGGATGTAATGAGCCGATGTTAGCATCTTTACTTTCAATATAAGTTTTGAATGGACCTGTATCTGTTAATTCATACGAACTTATAACAGGGCTTTTTGTACTTATTTGTGAATTTTGTACATTATCAGATTTAAGGGAGTTTTGTGATGAAGCTGATTTTAACGATATCAAATCTTTTGAATTTTGTACTGTATTTTTATTTTTATTTGTTAAATTATTCGCTTGCTGTGAACAAATATTAAACATTTCCGAGTTTTAATCATCATTTTGGATACTTTTATCGTTAATAAGGTTTATAGATTGTGACAAAAAATTAGGTTTATGCTTATTAGTGATAATGGTTCTTGATACTTATCGGTTTTTGTTCCTCCCGGTTCGTCTGGAGGTGTATTGCTGTTGAGTATATTCCATTCCATCTCTTTATCAGACATTTCGCACTTATAAATTCTCGATAAAAACCTATGAAAACACAGATGTAAAACAACCGCTTCTCAAGGAATCTTCACGAGTACTGCATAATTATTGTATCAGACGAGTATCGTTTCTTCCTTGGAAGTAATAATTTTATTTGATCAATTAAAATTCGAGGGTTATTCAAACAAGTAGCCCTGTATTTTGAAAAATCTTCAACTAAATCACAACTAATTTCAATCGTTGCCTCATTCGAATGACCTAAACTTTTCTCGATTAAATGAGTGAAAGATTGATCCACACTATCTGGAATATCTTTGTATCTTATCAACAAATTTTCTATTTGAGATCACCTATCCAATTTGAAGTCAGTTGGCAAAATCTAACTTGAATCAGTGTACAACGTTTTTCCTTTCAAAGATACTGTTACTAACATGTCTTCATTCACTGTTATTTGGTTACTTATTGTAATAACTTATTCACTTAAATTGAGAAATAAAAAAGGAATTTTCTCGTTAACTGAGCCCATTTTAACATTCCAACAATCAGAAATATTTATTATACTGGAGTAATGAAGAAATGAATCTTGAAAATTAAATCTGAATTCTCAAACATGTAATTCAAATTCTTATTGCGAGCTAAATAATTTGTCCGTCTTTCCTCTGGGTTTTTCCTAGGTGAAGGCATAATTTTTGATAAATGATGCGGTAAATTTGGAAAAATTGAAGGAACCGCGTGAGAGAATAAACTTGTTTTTGTAGGTATGCTTACAATCCCACTAGCTGAAACGAATTTCTTTTCCCTGATTATATCAGTTTCAGGACAATGCAAGGCACAAACAACTGAATATTTTGTTGGATCCCAATGATCTCGTGGTATAGATTTCATTCATTTATTCTTCAAAAATTAATTTTTAGGAAAACTGAAAGTCGATGCTAGTTGCCCACCCGCTCGCAGGGTACTGTTATAATTTGATTTACAACCAGGAATGCAACAAGTTTTCGTCATTTTAAGAAAATATTCTTACTAGAAATTCACCTATTCCAAGCTTGAAACTTACTGAATCATGTACGGAATACCTATTCTCTACATTATATTTCACAGAAAAATTATTTGTTAGTAATCCGTACTCAAAACACAACACAAATTCGATTCGATTAAATCGGTTCACACAAAACACTTTGTTTTTTTAATTTGATGTTACATCAAATTATCAACACTATCTCCTGAATAAACTATAGAAAATTGATGAATAGAGGATCAGTACTGAAATCGTAAAATATTCAACTTCAAACTACGAAAGTCTTAAACAACACAAAATTGATTTAGTTTCACTGAAATTTGTAAACAAACTGAACACTGTGTCTTTTATAGTTTGATGTTGAGATTTCATTAAATTATCAACATCAACACTTGTATTACACTGTACTGTTGAAAAATATAGAATTTATACTGAAAGCTCAAATTATTCCACTTCAAACTGCGAATGTTTTGGGAAGCGACCTATTTGCATTAGTATACTAGGTCAACTAATGGCGGGTTGTTGGACCACTATCTTCTTTTAACAGATGTTCATTTCATGGCCTGTATTGTAGGTGGCCGTGCCACAGCATATATATGACCTCCGAAACATTCAGAGCTGTCTTGGGCAGTAATAAACGAAGTCGAATATTATAACTTTCAGAGAATATTGAAATACCTTTGATGGAAAATACAAGAAAGTATACTTTTGTGTTCTATAAAGAAGTCATCAGTTGAACCGTTGTGAAACAAACCAAAGGCATTGAATTCAATTCACAAACACTTTTTTGGGTCTCTAGAAGATATAAATGAATAGGAAAGCAGTATGCGTATAATAATAAAATCCTCGGAGAAGTCTAGCATTACTGATCAACTTTTAAGACTTCCAAATACAATTACGGAAATTCTTACGCCAAACTTAGCAATCTATACAAATAGTAGTACACGCCTGTCAATTGATGTTACGGCTAGGAGTTAAAAACCACACCATTATAACCAGAAATTAAATATCAATATTACAAAAAGCGAATTGAAACAGAATATCAATAAATTCAGAGTATGAGTATTATAATAATGAAATTGATGCTTCACTAATAAATACAATATATACAAAGAATTTGAATGACAAAAACACTCGCTAATGTAGCCAGCATTTTTTCAAACATTTTTCCAAACTCTGGATAGATTTACTTCTGATATCATGCAGAACAAAATTATGAAGTTTTGCTGAGCTATACGAGAGGCATCTTTCAAATAATATGTGTTCATCCTCAAGTATAAACAACGGATTTGTGTTTATGGTCATTCGATTATGAAACTGTGAAAAAAACTTTATCTTATGGAATATAATAGCTTTCGGTTCGATTCCGGGTCAAAATCTTTTGTACATAACCAAATCAATTCCTTCAGTTGGAAACCAATATCCTATATAATATAATCCTTACTCTTACAAGAGAAAATAAGTCATACACAAAAGTTTAGAATTCTTTAATTTCTTGCTGAGGAGGCAGAATGTGTAATTGGCATGACTTAGCACTAATGACTCATGAATTTTCTTGTCTAAGGACAGAATAATAAATGTTTTGCTATGGTAAAGATTTTTTGATGAGGAGAAATAGATTCGTACCACGGAAATAACATGAGTTCTGAATATTAAATTAGTATTAATATAATAATATTATAAATATAAACACATAGACTTTCGACTGTATAACAAGGTTGTACCCACACATTGACGATTAAAATGTTCTTTTTTGCTCGGGTTCTTGCCGATTCAAATATGAGAAATTTGAATAAAATAATCAATTTTAGCCCTGCAGAAGAAAATAAACATTTTCGAAAGCTTAAAAAATACTAAGGAGGTAACTAATTTTCCTGTCTTGTATTGCAATCCCAATTGAACACTGAACATACATATCAACAGTCGTGAAACATTCAACCATATAAATATATATATGTATATATATATATATATATATATATATATATATATATATATATATATATATATATATATATATATATATATATATATATATATATATATATACTAGCGGACCCGGCGAACTTTGTTCCACCTAAGAGGCAATAAATGAGCAGACTTTCGATTTTATCAAGTTCAATTATTTATTTGGATAATTAATGTAAATTGAAAATGTTAGTGTTGTACCTTAATGATTGGCCATGAATTTCAGTGCATGGATTCCACTGTTTTGTGAAGCATCTTGTGATATACGCCATTTTTCGTTTTATTATCAGGTGCAAAAAAAAAACGCAAATGGTCCTCCGATCCGTGAACATGCCACATATACTCGTAATAGACCATGGGAAAACATAGATTTTTGTGTGATTTGTTTAATGTCATGATGTATTTGATGAGATAAAGTTAAAGAAATTATGAGGAAATGAAATCAATCCGCTCGATTCGTCGACAGGTACTCGACCATTACCGATAGTCAGTAATTGCTCAGAGAAATCTTCAGGAGATGTATCGTTCTGCAATGCAACTCCAAAACATCTCCATTAATTGCGTAGATTTTTCAATGTTCGGTGAAGTGTTTCCAATGCACGTTTATGTGTTTTTATACATTCGTCCCAGATGCTGATTTTTGATGCTAATAAAACTTTGGCAATTGCGGAGTGTTTTGCAATATTACATGTTAGTTCTTTAATAGTTTGAAGATTTAACGGATATTTTAATGCTGAATGAGTCATCCGTACGCCATCCTTCTAACAATGTAATGTGGCTGCTATTCCAGAAAAAGCAACTGCAACCTCAATGTTGGATCTCGCACTAACAGTGGCTGAAACTACTGATATGAGGAATGTCTTACCAGTTCCACCAGGAGCATCCAGAAAATATAAACCACCATTTCCATCATCAATTACGTTCATCATTGTATCATCCTTTTGTTGGTGATTCAACAGGGGTACATTCGTTTGAACTATTAAATCTAATTCCTGGTGATCAAATTCAAGTCAACGGAAAAGTTCCCGTTCCAATTTTTGATTAAATGCGCCATTCATTTCACGATTTGTCGCTTTCATTCCTAAACTGACTAAGGTCGGGATTTCTTGCACTGACACGAATTTGATGTAAAATGCCTTCCGACATAATTATCCTTGGAATATTCGTTTTGTTATACTACGTTTTATGTCACGTCCCACGGGAACGTGATAAAAAGTATCCTATGTTCTGCTCCTGGTTCTAAGCAACCTTCCCACCAATTTTCAGCCAAATCAGTTCAGCCGTTCTTGAATTATAAATGTGTAACTAACACGACTTTCTTTCATGTATAAAAATGTTAATGATAAAATTTGCGAAAATTTTCAAAGAACATCCTCAGAAGTGTCATTGACCTAAATTTGACAATTAATTGAAAATATTTTGAAAGAATATAATGTGTTTTGTTTTCAATACAGTAATTGTTCTTTATAAGAATTGAATATTCGACTGCTTTATAATTATGTTCAATACATATGTATTGAATGAAATTAGTGAAAACTTTTGTCATTGAAGTAAAAAAAGCTGAAATTGGATTAGCTAGAATCGAGTCCGGAACGCCCGCGTGACAGCCGTGCATTCTACCACTGAGCCACTGATGCTTGATATTATGAGCTAAAAAGTACGAATTCAACCGACACATACAACCTTTCATAGTGACTGACGTTTCATGTCAAGTCACACGGGAATGCTGTCGAACAAGATAAAGAGTATCCTATCTTCTTCTCCTGGCTCTAAAGTACCTCCATGCCAATTTTCGACTAAATCGGTTCAGCCGTTCTTGACTTATAAGTGGATTAACTAAAACGACTTTCTTTTATATATATATATATATATATATATATATATATATATATATATATATATATATATATATATATATATATATATATATATATGGATGACCTGTTAGACAATTGCATAACGGAACTCGGATTTAAACCTGCCTTTCTTAGAAAACTTGTAGATGACATAATGACAGCTATTCCAAGAGGCACTGAAAATCATGTGTTGCAAATCATCAACGGATATAACGTCCACCTACAGTTCACAATGGAGAAAGAAACTGACAATAGCGTTCCTTTTTTAGACAGAAGACTTATTCGTAATACTGAGAATAAAATCATCTTAGATTGGTACAGAGAACCGACAAATTCGGGAAGATATTTGAATTATAGATCCAATTACTCAGAAAAAATGAAGATCAATATGATTTTAGGAATGAAGAACAGATTATATAAGATATGTCATTATACAATGAGAGATAAAAATATAAGGTTTCTCTACAAGGAATTATTAGATAACTCATATCCTAAAAAACTCATTAACAAACTGTTATACACCATTCCAATTGATCTATCTGAAAATTCAACATCAATGCAAAGTGACAGTGTTAGTAGTACTAATGAAGGCCCTGTAACATCAGAAAACAAACAATATTTTTCATTGCCTCAAATCAAAGAATTGATACCCAAAATATCCAATGTAATAAAGCAAAGTCAGGAGATCATTTTAGCACACAAACAAATCAAACCTGTAAGCATGTTATTCTCACAAACTGAAGGATAGAACAAAGCTTTTAGATAGATCTCATGTTATATATGAGATACCTTGCCAGGATTGCAGTTTGAAGTATATAGGTCAAACGCAAAGAAATTTAAAATCCCGATTAACATTCCATCGTAGTGATATAAATGGAAATAAAATCACCTGTGCGTTGGCTCAATACATCATCACCACTAAGCATGCACCTGACTTTGGAAATGTTAGTATGAGTATTAGGCAGTGAACGAAATACATATAAACGCAATTTCTTTGAGATTGCATTCATTAAAACTGAACCAAAAGCAATGAATAGGAAAACTGACATTCAGAATTTAAGTTCATTTTACTCTTACATTTTGAAGACGGATCAAATGCGTAAACAGGATAGTGATAAAAATTAAAAGAAATAACTAATAACACACATTGCATCCCACACATCTGTGATAATGATATGAAAAGGTTCGTTTTGAAATTCTCGATTTCCTTATTCATGAAGTTAGTACGATCTATAAGTTACAGTGAACACGAAGTAGATGTTTAAGATTTTAATATTTTTGATGTTTTGTTTTTGGTTATTGGTTTGTTCTATGTTGGATTGTGCAAAGCTTAGATTATTAACCTCGCATACATGGTAAGTTGTGATTTGTACATTATTATTAACATTGATACATTTTAATTGTCATATTATAGAGTGACTGAAGAAGAAATAAAACAATTCCGAAAGCTCTCACCGTATAAAGAGTATTTCTTAAATCAAACAGGCTGCTTTCCCTTTAATGAATTAATCTTGAATATCTTACAGCCGTTATACAAACCGAATTTATATGTATATATATATATATATATATATATATATATATATATATATATATATATATATATATATATATATATATATATGTGTGTATGTAGTCGGTACATACTTTCAATCGATAGTTCATTTCTTTCTCAAAATAAAAAAATTGATTTCCAAAATGTTTGCCCCCTAATTGCATATAATTCTCCTGAAAACATCTGCTAATATTTTAAGTTATTCAAGTGGGCAACAGGTACCTATAGAAAAAGGGTGTGTCAAACCCCACACCGGGATTATATCCATAAAACCTAAAATAGTATGAATGCCCATTTGAAGACATTCATACCTATTTCAGAACAAATGCTCTTAGATTGATCACAAGGAAATTGTAAGAATTATAATTGATGTTTTATTTGTCTACGTAAAAATGAAATGTACAATCAATTTATAATTATTGAAAGAATTTTGATTCAACAAACTTCTGAAACTTCTACAGATTAACATTCTGAAATTATATTTTCTTAAAAACTAACATGTTTTACTCAACAATATCGAATAACATAGAATATATCAAGTCAACCATGTCGTTCAACAAGATTTCAGCATTTTTGTTATTGGAATGTTTGAATATGTCTAGGGGTTCAGAATAATTTAATTTAAATTCTTTTGGTAATTTTTGCATAATCTGGAGTTTTTTTTAGTTGTAGAAGAGGGTGGGGGTTTTCTCGGAAACGATTAGCGAGTGTTGATGCTGTTTTGTTTTTCGAAAAGAACTGTTGGTGTTCCTTGAATATTATTTCAAATGACCGACCCTTTTGGCCTTTGTACACTTGTTCACATACAGAATAAATTATCTTGCAAACTCCCGACCCTTCAAATTTTGAGAAAAAATATAAACTGTACCTATCCATGGATTGAAAAATCATAGATTTACAGTTACTTGAATCCTGAAATAAGTCGACCGTAATGAGCAAATCTGAAAGCAGTTGTATGCTGTATAATCTATAACCTGTTTTTACTGAGGAATGTAGTCGGTTTTGGAGAATCGAAGCCCATCTACTATTGAGTTTTCTGCCGATCAAGTCATATGGTTCAATTTTTAGGGATAGTGCTGGCCCGATGGATAATATTTGCGTCCTTTACTAACGAACTCTACTCAAGTTCAGTGATCGTTCATCTTGTCGTGGTTCCTTTAATGAGTTGAACGTTTTAACATTTTATGGTTTTCAATTATAGAGTGTATATGATTGAATGTAAACTTAAATTCAAACACTTGAACTTATGATTTACACTTTATTGACTACATAGCATGACGAGTTTTGTCTTTACAAACAACTTCTTCAGATTCAAACAGAATAATCTGTTTGCATCTCTCTGATGCAAACGATGTAAATTTCAATGAGGAAACTTGTATTTGTAATTATATCAATTTCCATTAAATTCTCATATTCGCTGTTCCTAAAGAGAACTCCGGCACTTCTTTCACACTAAGAGTTTTGGATGCAAAAGGCGAAAACTCCACAGTACCCACCGAACAACCCTCATGAGCACGGTGGAAATCAAAACCAGCGGCATTAGTAAACCGAAAGCGGTATAGGGTCAATTATAATGACAATAAAAATTCATTTATATTCGGTTTTTAATTTTGAAATTTCATAAAATATGCTACTTACTGGGCATTTCCCAAAGTTCGAATGCTATTACATTTTATATCTTCATTTCTTCGTATTATAATTCGCAAACTCCTACCTGCTGGTTTAACTAAGGGATGGAGCATTGTTTGACATGCTTTCTGTCATCTGCATTAGGATCTCTTCTGCCCTTATATATTGAATGTTTCTAGTTTGGTGTTAATATATTCTCCATTAGTGTATTCTTGATTGAGTGACAGAAAAACTTTGGGAATAAAAGCCGCGGTAAAGCTATTGCATTGCATCCTTTATCAACTTATGCATTTATAATTATTTATTTATTTTTTATTAATGCAGTATTTTTCCTTTGATATTAATTCAAGATTTTTCTTCGATATTAATTCAACTTACATTTTTTGAGCTTGGTGACCGATAAAAATATATATTTGTTTCTTTAATTGAATAAATGAGAAGTAAGTATCGTTTAAAATATTTGTATTATTTTACAATACATGTAGGTTATTCAGGAATTTTTATCATTGAAACTATTATGGTATTGCAATAAGAAACATAAGTTTGAGACTTGATATCCTATAAATATCTGGAGAATAGTCAGTAGTGGTCCAATATTTTGTTGTTGATTCTTGTGGATCATTATTCGTTTTCAAATTCAAGTTTTTCGAAAGAAAAGTTGTCAACCGCTCTGATTTTTTATCAGCGAAATTTTTAAATCGCCAGCCAAGATAAGTGGAAATTTATTACCATTTGTACCAAACAAAACTGTCGCATCTGTAGTGATGAACAGCCACATGCCATAAAAGAATTACCGAAGCATCCCGAAAAAACGACAGTTTGGTGTGGTTCATGGGCTGGTGGCATCATCGGTCCATTCTCTTCAAAGACGACCGTGGAAGAAATGTTATCGTCAGCGGCGAACGATATCGAGCCATGATACGCAACTTTTTGTTGCACAAGTTGGCCGAGTTGAACTTGGTTGACATGTGATTTCATCAAGACGGCGCCACATGCCACACAGCTCATGAAACAATGGACATGTTGAAGGATGAATTTGGTGAGCAGCTTATCTATTAAAATGGCTTTGTGAATTGGCCGCCAAGATCATGCAATTTTACGCCTCTGTATTATTTCTTGTGGGGTTATGTGAAGTAGTTAGTGCATGTGGATAAGCCGAACACGATTAAAGACTCACAGGATAACATAACACGCGTAATTCGTGGGGTACATGCCGAAATGCTCGAAAAAATGACGGAAAATTGGACCTTTCGAATGGACCATTTGATTGCGAACCACATTTACATGAAGTTATCTTTAAAATGTAAATGGCAAAGGCCAAATTATAAATTTCAATAAAAATCTTGAATATATGTTGCAAATTGAGTGTTTTATTCGATTTAAAACAAAATACGTTCAAAAAATTATTATACTTATAAACTAGGCAAGGATACTTGTACTTGTTGTGTAAAGAAAGAAGGTATTGAAAAAACCTTCAATACTCTATATTGTTACCAATATCCGATAATAACCAATAAACAATACCAAATATTGTTGATGACTTTGCAGGAAAAATAACAAAGTGGCATGTGCTCCTGAATACTGAATTAAATATGTTTTTTTATATTAAATAATATCACTTTCGAAACGAGTTAAGCTGGAACAAGCAATTATCCAAGCAGCTAGAAGCATCAACTTGGATCTAACTTCAAATTATAATTTATTTTAGATACCGATGTATATTCAATTTACTTAGCTGATTTTGTTATTTTTCCAATTCTTTCAAATTCAATTGATCAATTTGAAAAATTCATTCTATTTTCTGATTTATTTATATCAAAGGCTGAAAAATATCAAGCCTACGTCCTGACATTTGGTGAACGCCATTTCAGGAAACCCTCATTGGTTCGTTTACTATTCTTACACCTTGCTTAGTTGTATTATTTTCGGATTTTGAACGAAATTGGTCTCCCATTTCAGTTATCTTCATAAATTTGTTCATAACAAATCTTTGCTACTTACAGACGCTCAGCTTATGATGTAGTTTCGCCAAAAGAATAATTTTTTACCTTTATCTTGGAAATAGATATTTTGAAATTTATCAATATTTTGAATCATTCGAATTTTAGCTTTGAGCGAAGTTTCTTGAACACCTCTCTAGTATTACCATAATCATATATATATATATATATATATATATATATATATATATATATATATATATATATATATATATATATATATATATCTTATATTTTCACTTTTGAGTATTATAAAGTATATAAGATTCCGTAACAAACAAAAGTTTGAAGTCATCAGAATTTAATTTATTACGTTAACTTTGGAAACAGAATTAACAGTGTTCCATTGGAACATTGCCAGGTCATACACATTGGTACTTGCCAGAAACACTGGGAATGGGGTTGGGAAGTTTTAAAGCATCCACCATAATCCGGATCTCGCACCAAGCGTTTACCACCTTTTTCTCGCATTGTAAAACTTACCGAGTGATAAGAAATTGGTATCAACAAAAGATTGCGACAGTTAATTAATACAGTTTTTCACCAATTAGGACAAAGAGTTCTATGGGAGAGTCTTTCAGAAGCTACCCTTAAAATGACGACATAATTATGCAACTGAAGTGTGCATATTCAACCCTAATTGGAAAATCTGAAAAATATGAAATAAAGTTTCGAATTTCAGGAGAAATAATCGATTTTTTTTTCTTCAACTTCATATCTTAGATGTTGAAATTATTTGAATTTGATTTTGAACGTACTAAACGTATAAAATACTTGTGGGTTTATTAAAATAATTTAATAAATGATCCATTTCTTTCCACAAAAATGTGAAATATTTCACATGCTTTGATAGAAAATAAAACATAAAATATTCTATAGGTAAAAATCTATTTTAACAACTTATCAAAAAGTTTTTCATTTTCATGAAAAGGAATAGAGTCCCAAAACTTCCTATTGCCGAACTGAACGGCCTCTCATTAGTCAGTAAAGATGGTGATGCTATATTTAAGAAATTCAAAAGTTTAGTTATGTTCTTGGCTGCAGGTGACCACGTACTCTGGAGGAAAGGTTTTCTGAAACATGTAACTGTAATTAGATATGAATCTGCGGTATTTGTGACTAAATTCGCAGAGTTGCGTTGAACAGAAATTTTCACATCTGAATTCAATAATTTCAATTGAAATGTGTATTTTCAGCTTTGCTGTCCACAACGAGGGACCAGTGTTTAGGTAGGACGTTCGAATTTCGTGAAAATAATGAAGATTTGCATTGATATGTGAATTTATCATAATCTACGGAAATATATTCTTCGTCCAGATGAGATTCATTTATATACTCTTGAATATTGATAACACAACTTTATTTCCAATAAAAAATTCGTGTTTAACATGTTTATAGTACTGGAAACTAATCCGTTGCGACTTATATATATATATATATATATATATATATATATATATATATATATATATATATATATATATATATATATATATATATATATATATATATATATATATATATATCAAAATTGACAAAATAGTGTTTGAAAACAAGAAACTATTAGCAAACAAGAATAATATGGACAATTTGAAAAAATTAAAAGAATTTTATCTACATTATTCGTTGAATATACTCTATAGATCTGATAAAAACCAGATTAACTTCATAGTTTTTTCCTTATTTTCAGGATCTCTATTGATGACATAATCAATTTTTTTTAATGAGAAGATATATACATATTGAAATTCCATGTCACCTCATTAATGCATTGAACATATTTTTGAAAATTTCGATTTTTGTAAAAATTACAGAATGTGTTTAATTCATTGATAAGTACTTGATTTTATTAATACAAATAAGCAGCTAATGATTTTGACGAATACAGAAAATTAAAAGCTACGCTGAAGATATATTTTTATGAAAATTATATCACCAATATCTGTAAGATTTTAAAATTACACTCTGGAGTTTGAACTGAAAAAAGGAAAATAACTCACAGATTATTTGATTATTGCAGTAATATTATTTGTGAGCGGCAATATTTTGAGCTTTGCTGGTTCATTATTGTCAATGAATAAACAAATAACTAATGGAAAAATAAGATAACTCGATATATGTCTGATCAGTGTTTCGCTTCTCGCTTCTGTTTCTGTTTTGAAAACGGTTGAGGATACTAATATTACCACCTTTAATACAGGCCCCTAGCACTCGAGTCAGTCACGGCCTACTACTATTAGCAGTATTTCGATAGTAAATATTCAAAATACAGCAAAACGACACTTATTCAGATACATAAGGGCATCTTACTCAACGGGGGTTGCCAGACGTGAACTGAGTCTTCAGTTGCACCGCACCTCATTCGACTTTTTGATTGGAAACGAATGCACAAAACACTTTTTCACATATTTCAGTTTTTCAATATTTTTCGACAATTAGGTACAACTATGTACTATTGATTAGTAAGTGTCTTTAGGCTTCGTTATTTATTATTTGGTAATAATTCTTCAAAAAAGCGTCTGTCGAATTATCGTTTTAAAACTTTTTCAACACGATGATATTGTCAATTGTGAAGTTCTTCGAAATCAAAAAGAGAATAATTTGAAGTCAAATTAATGGGTACTAATATCTTAAATATCTTGAAGAATGAGATCCTAGGACCATCAGGCGTCACGTATTTTCTGACGAATGAAATTAGTATAATTGAATAGTGTTAGTACGTACTGTGAACTCATGCCTACCTGCTAGCCCGTTTGAACGACCCATTTGCAGGTATCAAGCAATATATAAAAACATTACTTACAAGTTCTCCAATTGGATTTTGACGTCTATTTGTGACAATATCTTCGAAATTAAGTCGCCAATACCCTCAGATACTTTCCGTCGGCCGTTTTGCTATGTAGACGCCTTGAAGCTCCTTAACTAATTACCTAACTTCACGAGAATTCTGACGATTTATTTTTATATATGCCCGCCAGACAGCTAGTTTGATACCCTTCACTAGAAGGCAGACCGATACAAGGGACCAATCATCCCCCAAACTCAATTTTAATGCCTCTGTGGGTAGGAGTGCGAGGGAATTATCCACTTGCAAGTTATAGGTTGAGCTATGTGAATTCGGTTTTTAAAAAGAAGAAATTATTTATTTAAAGAAGCTATGTTTCTATCTAGTCTAAGGTGAACTTAATATTACAAGATTCCCATGCCAAGACTAAGCATGAAATGAATTAATAAAATATATGTAAATGAAGAAGTCATGATGACTCTTAATTTAATTTAAATTACCCGCGTAATGTCATACATCACAGCATTACCTCCGGTGGCAGCACTTGGCATTATGTTCATCGTATGATTGTATATCTTAGTTTTTCAGAATAAGAAATTTGATATTGTTTGAGTATTTCGTAAATATAAGATTTTGGTAGAAGCAATAGCTCTTAATGTTGTTTCTTTTTTCAGGTTTGTACATATTAATTTATAATTATCATACATATTGTAATGTAGTAAATAAAGAAAATATCTTTTTTCAGAGCAACAACTATAGTTTTTGTTTCTATAGAGAAAACATATTACAAAACAACATTATCTATAGCTTTTGGAAACAATGGAAAAATTAAAATTTGAGTTTGTTGTGAAAACAAGTGAAGACCCGAAAACGAATGTTATCTGCATAACCTCAATTATGAAGGACAACGAAATGTTTTCAATTCCGGACAAATTACAACCGGTGAAACTACATGATGCAGTAATGAAGACCCACATTTTTCAAAAAGTGAGAACTACACTGCAAAGACGACATGACAAAAGACAAGTATGGATTTCAATAACTCCAGAATTACGTGACACTTATTTTGATGAAGATGGAAATATACAGTTTAAGGGATACTTACTGGAGGAAATTACAGCAACAACACAACAGCAAGATTCTACGAAGGAAATATCTACAGAAGCACTCACAAAAATCCTGCAAAATCTTGCTGATTTTAAACGGGAATCTAGACAACCTAATTTGAAGAAATTATCTGAACAATTTGTCCTAGAAAAATTCACAAAAAAAACATCGAGTGTGACACAATGGATGTTCATCTTCGAAGCTGAATGTACTCGCATAGGTGTAGATGAAGATATTGAAAAAATTCAAGTGTTTCGGTTATTTTTAGAGGATTCTTGTCTAGACTGGTATAACTCTATGCTTATAAAACATACAATTAATTCTGAATGGTGTATTTGGAAAAAAAGCTTTTGTGAAACATATGTGAACAAGGGCTGGACACCAATAAGGTATGCTTTTTTATTTAAATATAGGCAGGGCTCATTACTAGAATATGCTCTAAAGAAAGAGCGACTTTTATTAGAGATAAATAAATTGATAGATAGACCTACTTTAATTGATTTAATTGTAACTGGGCTACCTAATTTTATAGCAGATGAAATTGACAGACATAAATTAGGGGACACTGAGGACTTATTTAGTAATATTCGGGGCTTAGAACATTTACTGAACAAAAAGATTGTGGAAAAAAGGGGAATAGAGTCTGAAAGTAAAATAAAACAGAAAAATGTAGCAGATCAACCATGTAGAATCTGTGAAAAAGAAAAGAAAGGAACTCGGTATCATTCAGAATCCGTGTGTTGGTTCAAAAATAGAAATAGTGATCGCTTTAAGAAAGAGCCAATTAGGAGTGTTAATAATTCTGAATTAGAAATGAGTTTAAATGAAATAGATCAAAAAAAACTAATAATTCCACCATTAATCAAAATTAAATTAGTTTTAAATGATACAATAGAAACATTGGGGGTTTACGATTCAGGATCAAATGTAAGTTTAATTAATTCGAGATTATTGTCCTTGAAAAATGACCCAAACGACAAGAACAATAACCAAACTGATTTAAAAACGATTAATGGTGTGAAAAAGGCTTTAGGAATAGTAATGTTAAAATTAAAGATTTTTCAAATTGAAAAGAGTATGAATGTTTTTATCATAGACGAACAAAATTTTGATCATGATTTTTTGATTGGGTTGGATTGCATAAAATCGTTTCAACTGACTCAAAATGAAAACCTAGAAATCTCACAAAACTTAAACAAAGAAATGAAACCGAGTGACGATAAGATTCCTGGCTTCACAGGTAATAAAATTGAAAACCAACAACTTTTCGTTAATGAAAAGGATGATAACGAAATGATAGTGAAAAATACTTTTTATATAAATGATAAGTGCAAGGTTAACTTCAATGAACATATAGAAGTTGCAAACTTCACCATTTCTGTAAATCATTTAGACAGTCAGCAACAATCAAAAATAGATGAATTGATCAACAAATATAAATCACTATTCGCGAAAGATAAATATGATGTAGGCTCAGTGAAAGGATATGAAGCTCATATTGATCTACTAGTAGATACATATTGCAGCAAACGACCATATAGGTGCAATTTCGAAGATAAAAAAGAAATAGAACAACAAGTTTCGAAATTATTAGAAAAAAATTTAATTGAAGAATCTTATAGTCCTTTTGCAGCTCCTGTAACACTAGCCTATAAAAAAGAAGAAGGAAAAAAATCTAGACTTTGTATTGATTTTCGCGATTTGAATAAAATAGTGATCCCTCAGTCCCAACCATTTCCACTTATTGAGGATTTAATGATAAAAACAAGAAATTGTAAATTTTTTTCAACTTTAGATATAAATTCGGCTTTCTGGTCTATACCCTTAAAAGTAGAAGACAGGAAAAAAACGGCATTTGTTACACAAGAAAATCATTTTCAATGGACATGTTTACCGTTTGGTTTGAAAACTGCGCCTGCAATATTTCAAAGAATATTAAATAGCATTATTAGGAAACATAAATTATCAAACTTCACAGTAAATTTCATCGATGATATTTTGGTATTTTCTCAGACATTCACGGATCACATTGAACATCTATCATTATTATTGGAAGCTATTTCAAAGGAAGGCTTCAGATTGAAATTTTCTAAATGCAATTTTGCACAGGACTCGGTAAAATACTTGGGCCACATAATTAAAAACAATACAGTTACTCCATTAAAGGATAATTTAATAGCTATAAAAGAATTTCCTGTTCCAAAAACAAAGAAAAATATCCGACAGTTTTTGGGTAAAGTAAATTTCTATGGAAAATATGTACCAAATATATCAATCATATTAGATCCTTTACACAATTTGTTAAGAAATGATCAAAAATTTACCTGGACAGAAATATGTCAAGAATCTTTTGATAAAATAAAGAAACTACTATGCTCAAAACCTGTTTTGGAAATCTTTGATCAGAATCTACCTATACATATTTATACAGATGCTAGTATACAGGGTATAGGGGCTATTTTGAAACAACCACAAGAAAATGGAGAAGAAAAACCATGTGCATACTTTTCGAGGAAATTGAATGACAGTCAGAAACGAAAAAAAGCCACCTATCTAGAGTGTTTAGCAATAAAAGAAGCAGTGAAATACTGGCAACACTGGCTCATAGGAAAAAATTTATAGTGTTCTCCGACCATAAACCTCTAGAAAACCTGAATATTAAGGCAAGACCAGATGAAGAATTAGGAGACCTTACGTATTACTTATCACAATTCAATTTTGAAGTGATATATTCACCAGGAAAAAACAACTTAGAGGCCGACAGTTTGAGTAGAAATCCTGTGTTAGAAGCACATATAAATCAGGAAGATGTTTTAAAAATTGTAAATTTTATTAAACTAAAAGATATCCAAGACGATCAAAAGAAAAACGAAGACATTAAGCTGTATAAAAATAAACTTATATTAAAAAAAAATATACTGTTCAAAAAGATAGGAAAGAGGGAAAAATTATACTCACTGAGGAATTTAGTAAGAAAATAATAGAAAATGTACATTATTCATACTGCCATATAGGAATTAAACAAATAGAAAATAAAATCAAGCCATTCTACACAGCAAAGAACTTGACACATAATATAAAAAAATCTGTGATACATGTGAAATCTGCATTAAAAATAAATCTAGAATTAAATTCAAATATGGACTTATGTCTCATCTGGGTCCCGCTACTTATCCTTTTGAAATAATGTCAATAGACACCATTGGTGGATTTGGTGGCTCCCGCTCCACAAAAAAATATTTACATCTTCTGGTGGATCATTTCACCAGATATGCCTACATATTGACTTCTAAAACACAAAACGCAAATGATTTTATAAAGCTTTTAAAAAAAGTTACACCTGAAAATAAAATTGGAATAATTCTATCTGATCAATACCCGGGCATAAATTCTAGAGAATTCAAAGGTTTTTTGGAAAAAGAGAACATATCTATTATCTTCACCGCAGTAAATGCATCTTTTTCAAACGGTTTAAATGAACGGTTAAATCAAACATTAGTTAACAAAATAAGATGTAAAATCAATGAAAAAAATTTAAAAAAAGCATGGACAGCCATCGCTCATGAATGCACACAGAAATATAACGAAACAGAACATACTGTGACAGGATTTTCCCCATTATATTTAATGGAAGGAAAAATCATTAATATATTACCAGATGAATTGAAACAGCACAAAACACAAAATGATTTATTACAAGATAGAAAAAAGGCGTTGGAAAGAACTATAAAATCACACGATTATAATAAACACCAATTTGACAAAACAAGAAAATATTGCCAATTAAAAGTAGGAGATTCTGTATATGTGGAAAATGGTAACAGATTAAATAGAAAAAAACTAGATGAATTAAAACTTGGACCTTATAAAATTTTAGAGAAATTATCTAATTCAATCTATAAGATTAATACAGGATACAAAAAATTAGAATCAAACTTGTTTCACATTACAAAACTTATACCAGTGTCGCACGGATTTTGAATACTTGGGGGGGAGATGTAAATGAAGAAGTCATGATGACTCTTAATTTAATTTAAATTACCCGCGTAATGTCATACATCACAGCATTACCTCCGGTGGCAGCACTTGGCATTATGTTCATCGTATGATTGTATATCTTAGTTTTTCAGAATAAGAAATTTGATATTGTTTGAGTATTTCGTAAATATAAGATTTTGGTAGAAGCAATAGCTCTTAATGTTGTTTCTTTTTTCAGGTTTGTACATATTAATTTATAATTATCATACATATTGTAATGTAGTAAATAAAGAAAATATCTTTTTTCAGAGCAACAACTATAGTTTTTGTTTCTATAGAGAAAACATATTACATATATATTAGAAATAACTTGAGTCTTCTTCCCATGAAGCAATAAGACGCTTGACGACGTTCTCGGAATCTATATGATAGCTTTGTTGAAGTAAGCACATCTCTCAGTGATGAGATCTTAGTGGCGGATCGTAACTTCTCCCTCTTGAGATTGAATATGTACTATAAGGGATGTGAAATTAAATGATGATGGTGCCCTTGGAGTTTTCTTCATTGGTTGGAGTTGAATTCCTGTACTTTGATTTCCATAGCCAGATAATTGTAAAAATACATAAGCAGATTATGTTTAATATCCCAGAAATTATGCCAAAAAATGTTATGTTATTTTTGCTTGAATCTTGATTTTGAAGAAGGTGTTTTGAGTTACGAGAGCTGAATTTGAAGTTTCCAGATCGTCAATTGCTATGTGATCGAGAGCTATTGGTTTTACTTTGGGCAGGTCGCTATCTAACAATTTCGTAGAGTTGATCCATGGAATTTTGGTGGATTTATATTGCGTCGCAACATTTTCATAATTTCTCAAAATTTTATTTCCTACCACAATTCTGAATCTTGATGGTAGTTGAAGCAAATAGATACCAGATAATGGAATATTTTCGTAATCTTCTTCACATGTTTGTTTTGCAACTAGATTCCCAGGTATCATGAAGACGTATTTATTTTTAAAAATTTTTTAAATTTTTATTGAATTATTGGTTTATTGAACTGCACTGATAGTTGTTTGCAATTTGTTATATTTTCTTTGAATCTGATTAATCTTACTTTGCAAGGTGGGTAAATTTCGTTCTTCTCTGGATTTGCATTTGAACATAGGTAGGTATTATTGACGATTTCTTCGCATGGTTGGTTGGTTTTCAGATAAATGTGCACATTTTGAATTAGGTATTGGAATGAAGGTACAATGGTTTTGTAGAGGTACTCGATTAATGTTGGAAGGAGCAACAATTTGTAATAATCATAGTTCTCTATCTCAGTTGAAGGAATTTCAATAATAAAATTAATTGTTGTTGATTTTATGTAACACTTTACGGTGGCTATTTTAGTGAAAAAAAACATGGTTGAGTTTCTGCAAAAGATCATTCGGGTCGAGAATAGAATTGTGAAGAATATTTATTTTGGAAAAGGTAATTGCATTTTCTAAATTTCTCAGAATTTGAGAAATGATTAGAAGTTCTGAAATTATTTGTGATGCTATTATTTCTGAGGAAATAAAATGGAAATTATCCGATTGTTGTCCGTTTTCCTTCAAAAGTTGCATTACAAACTTCTTATATCTTGTATTCTCATACCGAACCGTGAAGGAGTTTGAAAGGTTTTAAGGTAAGCAATTTTTGTATTATACAATCAATACTAGGTTGGTCGCTAAACATTAGCTTTGGAGAGTGTCTTATAAGTTCCCATGAAGATAATTCTGATCTGCTACAAATCAGATCGGCTTTGTATCGAAAATGCAAATATTTATTGCGTTGTTTCGGCTATGACTGGATGGATCGATTTAATAATTTTGGGTTCCCATCGAAATTGGGAATATCGGCCTGTAATCTCATAAGATTCATATTTACTTGATGAGCAAGGGGATTAGCTGTGTTTGACATATTGTTACTTGTACTACTGATATTTAAACTATTCAAGAAATCAATTAATTCTTCAAGATCTGTATTCTCCTCAGAAGAATTCAACATAAATTAGATAACTATCTCTATTCTATAACATAACGATATTCTTCACCTAAAGTGGTTGAACTATCAGTTACTCTATGATTCATATATATATATATATATATATATATATATATATATATATATATATATATATATATATATATATATATATATATTTTCAAATTGCTTCTTCAATTGAGGAATAGTGACAAGGACAAGCACTTTCAGCAGAGTCAGCATTCTTCTGTGAAGGTCTGGTACCTTCTTTTTCTTTGGAGTCTGGTCGAAGTTTGACTTTATCCTGGTTGAATTCACTATGACCAACTTTGAGAGTTTATCAGGACACAAGACAACAAATTTGTCAACGTCCGCGTTGATGAATGCCTCAATTCAATAGGATCACAAACACAATGATTTAGTCAATGTTCGCGATGACCGAAATTTTTAGGTTCAAATTTCCGACACTCATATTTGGAGATTTTCTTCCGTTATTGCTTCTTCCCATGAATCAGTACGATGCTTGGCGACGTTCTCGGAATCTATATGATAGCTTTGTTGATGTAAGCACATTTCTCAGTGATGAGATCCCAGTGGCGGATCGTAACTCTCATGAGATTGAGTGCATTAAGGAGTAATGTGCTTCACTCTTGCAAGTAATATCAGACGGTCATATCACAGTATGACACCATCACTCCTTACTTAAACCATTACTCGCAGACCATTGATATAGTTCATCACGTTGCGCTGTGACTGTGATGTTTTCAACGAAATAATACTTGGCAAGTGGCATACATTACATCGTGTGATGGTGTTTTCTTATTCTATTATACACTACACGAGGGTGGAGTTAAAAGCTCACCGCCTGACCAAGAAAAACAATGTTTGAAATTTTTTTTGCTTTATTTTTCAACATAATTTCCATCAACACTGATTTCTTATAACGGTGTTTTTATTTAGTTATACCAGTTTCGAACGTATATTGGTCAAGCTACTCAAAATACTGATTTATTCGATTTATTTATACTGATAAATACTGAAAGCATCGATAACTGTTTCGTTGCTTTCGAATTTTTTACCGCCAAGCCATTTTTTGAGGTTAGGAAACAGTCAATAGTCGCTGGAGGCTATAATAAGAAATAATTCATCTCTCATCACAAAAAAGAGAAGCCCTAATCTTGTTCGCCAATAAAATTGGAGTTGGTTTCCCTTTTCACTCCTCTATTTTCACTGTTATTCATTTTCAGGAGTGTAGTGGTGAACCCAAGTCTCATCAACATTTATGAATCGACGCAAAATTTTGTTTGGATTACACTTATATAGGGCCAAATTTTCGGTAGAAATGTTTTTTCGAATCAGTTTCTGGTAGACGGTTAGCAAACGCGGCACCCAACCTGCACATAGCTTTTCCATTCTCGGATGGTTGTACAAAATATTTCGCACATGTTCAGCTGACATCCTACATGTCTTCAGAAACTCACCGCTTAATAGTAAGATATGATACCATCTCAGTAGGAATACTGTTGGACGACACTCCAAGAGTAGACCTAGTGGCGCCATCTCTTGGCCAGACCGGAAACTGTTCACCCCACCCACGTATGTGAAAACTGAATTAATTTCCCCGTTGCCTTACTTCTTAAATCCATTATTATGAAGAACCTTATTCTATACTATAAAAATTTGTATTGATTAATATTATGTGCTATTGTTTCATTATTGACTATATATGAAAATACTCCTGCTAACCATTAATTCTATACCGTAACGACCTTGATTTTGTTCTCCTACATAATAAAGTATGACTCATTCTTTGTGAATCCTCCCCTCCCTATACCACAGCTCTGTATTGTTTCATTTGTTGGCTTCCTCTGATTTCCATTCAGTGTTCCAATATTCATCCGATTTTTTTGTCTTGATTTTCCCCTTCTTTGCCATGTCGTCATTGTGTTTCATCAATAGCTTCCCTGACTGCTAGTTTTTTGGTCTTTTCTCATTTCTTTCCTCTGTTGCATAGTACCACTGTCAATTTTGAGATTTCTGTTTGCAGCCCTTTTCTTATCTTCTGTTGGAAGGTATCCTGTTCAATATTCCTGACCATCTATACTCAACTTGAATATCCCCATTTTTTTGTTGCAGGAATTCAGTTTCACAAGTTTGGACCTTGCTTTACTTCTCTCAAAGCTTGCCACTTTTCTTCTTTTTCATCCGTCTCATTGTGAACATTTACCCCAATATTTTGAAAACTTATTGCATTTTCTGCTGCACATCTTCTATTCAATCTCTTTGTTCTTCCTATATCCCCTGGACTACTAATGTTATTTTTCTTATTTCATTTTCAAGTGTTTAGAGTCTTTTGTCATGGTTTTTAATTGTTTGTTTCAAGGCAACGTTTTCATACTTCATTGTAAAGGACTAATCCCGCGTCTCAAGAATTGTAGCTGAACTCGTCGAACCAAGGCAAGTCCTGACCTTTCATCTGAAATAATGCCAAGACTTTATAATTTTCAAAACACTGCAGATATTTGCATTTTTGTCACACACTCTGTTCCTGAAATCGCAGCTGCACTCACAGACACAGTAGATTACTGAATACTTTTTTGTGAGTGACATTCGATGTTGGTCCCAGGATGGCCTGGACTAGGCATGAGCAAGCAATGCTGCTAATGTCACCCGAATAATATCACTCTGTGGTGTGATGCTACATCACGCATTAAGCGAGAAATATAAACATCACAGTATCACTTCACAGTAATATAATACTCCCAGTAGTGCACTTGTATTGCTATTATTATTATTACAGTACGAACATAAGAGCTTTTGATAACCATCGATACACGAAATGAAACAAGAAATTACTAAATTTCTTTTCTACATATATCAAATAATAAAATATCAGCCTAAAATATATTTCTATATAAATTCAAGTTATTATGGTATAAAATTAGGTCCTAGCTGCTCATTAAAAATGGATTTTCGAAATAGGGCAAGAATAAATGAATTTAATTTTCACATATAGCCTCTAATACAACGATAGAACATCATAATGTAATGTATGCCACTTTCCAAGTAATGTTACGATGAAAACATCACAGTACATAGCGCAACGTAATGAACCATATAAAGGGTTAGCGAGTAATGTTTTACGTGATGGAGTGATGCTGTGATACTGTGATATTACCGAGTGATGTTACTTTTGAAAGCTCTTCGATATGAAATCACATTACCCCTTAATGTACTGTTTTGCGAACGTCTCGCTTCGACATCGCAATCTCACTGAGTCTCATGCGCATGGATGATGTTCTAGCGCTCCTTATGACAGAAGCTTTAAAATTGAATTCAAGGGATGATTGTCCCTTGGATCGGTCTGTCTGTTCGTGAAAAGTTTCAAAATATTTTCTTGGCAAAAATACATAAAAATGGAGCGTCAGTATTCATGTGAAGTTAAGTAATTATTCAGGAAGATTCGAGGCGTCTGCAAAGCAAAACGTCCGACGGAAAATATCAGGCAGTATTGGCGATCTATTTTTGAGGTTTTGTCTGAAATAGATGTGAAAATTAGCTTGGAAAATTCACGTGAGGTAGTATGCTTTTATGTACTTCAAGAACCTGACACCAGAAAACTGGCCGTGTAAGCAGCTAGCAGGAAGGCATGAGTTCTTAGTACAAACTAACACTACTCAATTGTCTACATTTCATTCGACAGAAAATACGGGATGTCTGGTGGCTCTGGGATCTTGGACTATTGTATGTAAAATTATTCTTATGGTTATTATAAGTAGTTCAAAACTCACTCTCACGAAATTATGCTCGTAGTGGTTTATATTATCCGTGTGAGACAATTACTCTTATAGTAGCTCACTTATGTGTGTTTCAACGAATTATCAGATGAAAACGAGAAAAATTTTCTTATAATTGTAGATAAAAAGTCGATTGTTTACAGGTTAGTTGATGCAACTCTGGGAATTATGACCGACATTGATTTAAAACTACTCTACAATTGCCAGTGTCACCCCTCTGAAATAAATATCAAAACTATACCTAAAACTATTGTGGAAATATGTTGAAAATGTGAAACATGTGAAAGTGATTAAAATATATACAAAATATTGGTTTTGCTCAATATGTATCGATTTGCTACATTATCAATCATTTTAAAATATGACAGTTTAGCGCTCAATGTCAACAAAACGGTAATTCAGCAATTCAGCGTAGCATTGGCTTTTGAACGTTTGTTGCTCAATTATCGGTTTTTGAAAACACATGTCTATTCGCAAGAATTAGACAATGAATGGAGGCAACATGCCTTATTGGATTATACCATTAACATTGATATGAATATTCAGCAGATGTTTACTGGGGAAAAGTGTTCTCTCTGAAAAATAATATGAACATTGAAATTTTTTCTAATTTAAAAATTGCCATTTGCAAATGCATCTGTGGAGAGAGTTTTCAGCATCAAAGAAATAAATTGGAAACTAGTACTCTTAGATCCATATTGCACACTAAAGATGGTGTTTTAAGTAACGGGGGTATCTTGAAATTTGAGCCCACGAAAGAAATGTGAAATCCTAACCACTAATGTGTTTGATTTATTAATTTTTTATTTTGTAGATTTATTTCTGTTTGTTTAACTGATTATATCTAAATAAATGTTTTGTGGATATTTCAACTGGTTTTTTAACTGGGTCAAACATAACCTTGGACCATTATCACCTACAAAACTATATTTTTGCTGGTAATTTGCTGACTCGAGCGCTTAGGCGTTGTTTCACCTACAAAACAATATTTTAGGTAGCGATACGGCTGACTCCAGCGCTCAGGCCTTGTGTTGAAGTTGGTAATGACACTACTCGTTCACATTAGAAGCTTCTCAGGAAGAAACAAATTCAAATTCAAGTTTTGTGATTTTTTGTGATTTGTGACTCATTTGAAACAATTTATTTATTTCTTCGAACTTTTTGAAATGAGTCTTTGTATTTCTTATATAAAAACTAGTTATCGACCTATCTAAGCCACTTAGTTTTCAATCATGTTCAATATTTAGAAAGGGTGACAATATTCGAAGATTTTATAGCTGCTGGATTAAACTCAACGAAACTAAAAAAATTTCATTGGGGATCCTAAGGTGAAGGAAGAAGTTAGAATACTTGACCAAAATACTATATCAGAAAAAAATTTAGTATAATTCAACTCATATGATATTATCTATATCTATTGAGGATTGTTGTAGTTCAAAATTTGGTAATCAATTGTGTTTTTCTTACCCGTCTCTGGCAAAAGAAACGTAAATATCCAACAAGAGTTCCGACATTGACTTGTCTTCCTCGGTCTTTTCATTTGGCATTTGAAAAATGTACGTTATATCGTCAGCATGGACAGCACCTTCAAATAAGTTCATTATTGTACGTCCAGAGAATAGCTTTTCTGATAAAATACAACCAATTTATTATTTTTTTAAAATTTTCTATTACTTTTACAATGTGTTCAACAATTTGTTATTTGAAGTTTTATTATTCAATTCTAACTCCATAATAACTGTTCTATAGTGTCTAAAGTCATTGTTATTGGATGACTTCCAATGAACTTTTTAAATTAGAATTATTCAAATAGATGAAGTTTGAGAATAACAAAGGTTTTTTATCTATATTGATGTACGCTTTATATGAATGAGAATATGAGAAAAGCTTTCACTCAATGTAAAATATATTTAAATGGTTTAAAAAGAATTAAACCAAAGAAACAACGGGTAGTCTGAGTAACTAAATGTCCACAATATATTTTCGTGCGAAGTTGAAAGGAATTAATTGTTGATAGTTCCATCTATATAGTTACATGAAGTCCAAGATCCAAAAGTAGATCACCTTCTCCAACATTTTATATTTTGTTTAATTAGCGAAACCTTTCATTACGTCCTAAACGTAAACGATTCTAGTAAAATATTCTCTATTAGTTCCAATTCTAGTATTATTCTAATTCCTACATGTTAGTTTTACTTAAAAATATAATTTGTTTCAACTTACTTCCTATGTCTTATTTGAAATAGCTGTGTGAGCATTAAGTTTTGTGGCAAATAAATATTCACATTTCAGTAGTAGTAGTAAAGATTATTTTATATATTATATTCAGCATTATATTATATGCATAAAACTGTTCGAGAAGAAACTTCGTTCGGTAGTTAATTTTCATTTCAAACACCCTACATCGTAGTTGTTATGATTATATTCAACATCTTTCTCGAAAGATTTGCAGGTGTTTTTGAGGTAGATTGTGTTCGAGTCTATATTCGTGTGCATTGTATATTCTTCTGTGTACCCCTAGCTGATATATAGAACTTATTGATTTCATTTTATTTAACATAAACTATATTACAGGACAGTAAAACAAGAAACACAACAGATATTAAAAACAAAATTGGTACTACAAAAGTTCAAATGTTTCAATTTTGTACTTTCAAATTTTGAAGTTCAATTTTAAAAAAAAAGTTTGTGAGATGAAATCACAACTGATAAACTGAAATATAATTATAGGAATAAAATAAATTTAAATGCTCACCAAACTTATACATACATATGAAGATAAACACACTGACACATATACATTCACATATAAATACTTATACCCACATACAAGTATATGAGTGAATATGAAGCATGTACGTAAATACACATAAATGATTGCTTCAGCAGAGAATATGCATATCAAGGAAACTTGCCTCAATATCAGTAACAGAACAGTTCAAAATATCTACCTTAGCTCCCAAAATATTACATTGTTCACACATCGTGTGCAAAGCAGAAAATTTTAGAACATTCGTTCTAGCTGCTGGAAGGTAGAACGTAAATTCGCTCCTAGAAGAAACTCTTGGAACAATAAAGTTAAGCTTTAGCAATAGTTCCTGACATTTCAGTTCATTGTTAATTATTTTATGAAAGAAGATTATTGCATTTCCTTCGCGCACTGAGTGTGTCCACATTATGTCGACTTGTAATTGTTTCATATTGTATGCCTATTGGTGGATATATTCCATCAATTCTGAAGCTCAAAAGTTTCAGGAACTTTCGTTGAATAGACTCCAGTTGATCAATATGTGACTGATAACCAGGATTCCAGACTGTTGATCCGTATTTAAGTTTAGATCTTACGGAAGCACAATACAATGTTTTCAGAGTTGATATATTGCAAAATTCCTTACAAATGCGAATAATGAAACCACATACTCTACAGGCAGCTGTTATTGCAAAATCGATATGTGACACAAAAGTTGAGAATCGAAGGTTACGCCAAAGTCAATAAATGTTTCAGGAATTCCCAAAATAATATTACCAATTTCATAGTTGAAATTTATCAAATTATATTTTGAGGAAAACGACATAACATGACATTTGGAGATGTTGAGGATGAATTTGTTGAGATCACACCAATTTACAATATTACGCAATTTATGGCAATGCGTTCACAATCACCAATGCAGGAAACATAATGAAAAATCTTGAAGTTATCAGCGAACAATAAACTCTCAACATCTATGACATCTATTAAATCATTTATAAACATTTTAAAAGCAAAGGACCAAGTATGGAATCTTGGGGTGCTCCAGATGAAGCACGATATTAAATTGATGTATACTCCCGGCTAAAAATGCACAAGTTTCTGCTTATCAAGTACGATTCGAAAAGTTTGATGGGGGATGTCGAAAGCCGTTATTAGCAATTTCATGATCAGTTTTGTTTTGTTCTAATTTTCTATTTATTGTAGGTGATAGTCCGATATATCTTATCGATGTGATATTTTATCAACCAGTTTGCCGCTTGAGCAGAGTGAGACTGGGCGTATGTTGCTGCGTCATCCACAGCAGAGCACTTTTTGTGTTTGGAAAATGAGGGATGTCACCTATATAGATATTCAATAATTTCGGCCCTAGTACAAATCCTTGAGGGACACCCGCAGTGACTTTTTTCTCCGGTGGATGCAATATCATTCACCTTCACGATCATCTGTCTGTTATTCGAATACGAATGTATTAGTTTTATTATGCGAGTTTCAAATTCCAATTTCAACAATTTCTGCCATATTCAACAATGCCCTTACAATGTCGTTCTTCTGGTTAAATTAAGGATGGCGTGTTTCATAATTCTGACCACTTATTGGATAGTGTTGTATTTCTTTTCGAATCGAAATTGAAAATGAAATTGTCATTTAATTTCAATTGTACGATAGCATTCGTACTTTTGGGAATCATTTTCTCACATACTTTACTAAGTACCATAATAATAAACGAGTAGGTCGATAATTTGTATAGTTAGTCCTGTCTTTACCTAGTTTCGGTGTTGGAAATACAAGAGATGTTTTCCAACTTGTAGGTCATACACGCCTACACCTTAACCTATAGACTACAGAGAGGACTAAATATTTAGATATTCGTGAGTGATGTGGAATCGTTTCTCCTGAAAAACCTGATATAATGTACAAGTCATCTCACCCGGACAATTCTAGCGGGATGACCCATTGCTTTATTTTTGCTTTTTTCATTGTTCAAGGTACTTATCAATATAGTTGACAAGGTTTTAAATTGGTTATGATGGTAAAAATCAATATAGTTGACAAGGTATTTAAATTGGTTATGATGGTAAAAATCACTCAGTCCAGGTCATAAAGAAGCGGGAAAATCATAAATAATTGCTCGAAATAAAACTGCGCAGCATAATAACTTTTCAAGATTTTGTGAACTCGCTCCTAGATTTTAATAGTCGATATAATCTTTTCATATTACTTGATGCTTTCTGAAGTGTAGCACACGAGAGTTTTGAAAATTAAGTCTGTAGTTTTTATATCTCTCAAATATTTCGGTAAGTTTAAGGCCGTTATTTGGTGGAATCCATCTCGAAATTTATAAACATTTATAAACATATTTTATTTTCAAATATTCCACTGTTTCGGTAGTAAAAATAGACCGATTTGATGTTTGATAAGTTTGAGTGGAGAAAATTCCTCATTTTTAAATTTATGTCTATATGAAGATTTTCTGTTCAGTGCTCTAGTTCATCTGTATTTTACAATAAAACATTTTTTTTGTAAACAACTGGTATTTTATAGAAGAGTATGATAAAGAAACAAAAAGCTATTTGGGCGTAGATTACATTGTCATCGGCAAATAACATCATTTCGTTTAGACAATTTACTTAACCACAACATAGAGGCGTCGGAGACTGTAGGATAAGTTTGTGTTTCTAAAAAATTGATATGAATGATTGTTTCAAAATTTTGTCTCAATTTGCAGTAAATAAAGTCTTGTAGCCAACCAACTTATCCGAATTGAATTCATTAAATTCATAAAATCGGAAATTCATTCTATTTGCTTCGGATGAAATTATATCTGCAGCCTGTCAAACCCATATTTTTATTATAATAATATGTCTTTATTTTCCTACCGGTGAAAATACACACTTACAGGAAATATTTCGAAATAAATAGGTAAACAGTATTAAAACCTAATGATTTAAAAATTAATTAACGTTTAAAAACTCACTACCGTTTAAAAATGGATAATCAAAAAAAGGGATAATAATGAATAATAGATAATGATAATATCATCATACATCAAATTTCGCTACACATCAAGAGATTCCAATTAAACACGACTAATGAAAGCAAATGAGTCACTGCTGATATCGTATTTGTCAGACACCGAATAGTGATCAACTTGATAGTGAACATTGATATCGTATTCATGAACATCAATAAGGCCAATAAGGGTAGGACAGTCTATATAACTATGTAAGAGGTGACATAAAACCTCCACAGACAAGTCTCTGCCTACTTCGAGTTATTGGAAGTAGCCAGAGACGAATTTTCTGTATATTGTTTCATGTTCTTAGAATCGTATGTATGAAGCAAGTTTCTTCATATTTCGATTGTAATACAAAATTTCGAAATTCTTACCGAAATTTTTGTTGGAACCGTTCGTGTACAGTTCTGATAAACTGAATTCACCTCTATACGTGAATAAATAGTGATATACTTGAGACTTTATGGCCGTTGCATGGAGTCTGATGCACTTGTCAAAATCACTTTTGAATAAGCGATCTCCTATCATCTGAAAAATATAATCAGTTGTGATTATTATTATAAATATAATATATATATATATATATATATATATATATATATATATATATATATATATATATATATATATATATATATAAAATATATTTCAAATTGATTTATTGCCTGTTTAAGATATTTTATTTCGATTTTTATAATAACAGGCTTTTTTCGATATGAAAAAGTTTATTTTTGTTGACGTTTCGTTGTTTAAAATATATATTTTATAATATATATATATATATATATATATATATATATATATATATATATATATATATATATATATATATATATATAATAAGACTCCTTAAAGGATGAATAGTCTCCACATTGGCGATACGTTGATCAAAACTCCAAATCCGGAGAGTTCACGTGAAAGCCTAGCAGTGGAGACTTTCTTTACAGAAGTGTTCTTTTATTGTTGATTTCATCTCCAGGTTCGTACACCTTGAACTTGGCTACGCCGTTCTGAGGAGATTCAATTCTCCTCCTTTTCAATATAAAATTCAAATAAAATCAGGTAAACAGAAGGGTGGTTATGGATTAATAATGCTCTGTATGGTTACTACCAGTTCTTACCAAGGTTTTGTGCAATTGTTGTTTAATTTTGAGACTATTGATCATTTTCAAATTTTGCCCTGGTTACATTGGAGTCATAGATTGTATCCTCAGGTTAAAATTTAAGTAATTTCCATATTTTCAGATGAGACCTATGTCTTTTTGTTGTTTTAGCAAATTGGTGTTTGTGCCTTTTAGTTATTAACGTAAATTTTTGATTAACTTATAACATTTTGAGAGCTTTATATTTTAGCAAGGATTTGTGTGCTCAGCTGGAGTTTACGGAATGTTCTGAGTACAAATACGGAATTTGGGTACAAATTTCAAAATTTGTACCCAAATTTTAAATTGTAAGCAACACATATTCAGTACCGTAGCTCTGATGTGTTTAGTTCCTCTGTATTTTGTATTATATATATATATATATATATATATATATATATATATATATATATATATATATATATATATATATATATACTATAACTTTCTTCGATAATATTTCAATTGAATAATTCATTCGAAAGAATATAATGGCAGATCTGGTTTCACCATGTGGAACATAAACAATACGATGTGCCCATCATCCTTCTAGGTATAAATGTTAGTTAATATAGAAATCGATGCCTTCATTTATTGGAAGCGTAGGACAGTTAACTGTTTCATACTACAAGGTACTCGTCAGTTACGCCACGTCCAACGAATGAAGGACAACGATTCAATTTTCACATACCCTCTCATTGATAATAAGACAGGAGTATACAGTTAGTCATATGCATATATAATGCACAGGTTTATGTATATTTCAAATCTTAGGAATCAATGAATAGCACAACACATCGAAGATCGAAAGTTTCACACGTCCTAATCAATTAAGTTACTACATTTCACAACTCTAGTTTTTGAAGAATTTTATCTGAATTTCATGAAGTAATGTCATCTAGGTTGCGGTTGTAGAAACGCTCGTTGTCATTTATCAAAGTATCCTGAAGTGGCTGCTTAAAACATGAAAGAAATCTACTAGAAGAAAAAAATTTTTTAGTTCTCGTGCTATATTATCGCACTTCCAAATACACTATATTGAAAGTAAACTATAACTTTCTTCAATAATTTTTTCAAACAATTATTCAAAAGAAAATCATAGCAGAGCTTGCTTTGTGGAAAATGAACAATGCGATGTCTCCATTATTCTTCTAGGGATAAATGTTAGAGAATATTTGTTGCTAATATTAGAACTTGCATTTGTTGAACGTGGAGTAACTGATGAGTACCTTGTAGCACGAAACAGTTAACTGTCTTACGCTTCCAATAAAAGTAGGCATCGATACAAAAGCAAAGATAGAAATTGAAGCAGATCAAGTCAAAATCAAACATATCACAAAAAGAAAGATATATATATATATATATATATATATATATATATATATATATATATATATATATATATATATATATATATATATCATGAAATTGATTTATTGCCTGTTTAAGATATTTATTTTGAAAGTTTTTAGCAATAACAGGCTTTTTTAATATGAAAAATTTTATTTTTGTTGACGCGTCGTTGTTATATTACAACTTTGTCAAAACTAATCAATTAATTAGTTTTGGCAAAGTTGTAATATAACAACGAAACGTCAACAAAAATAAACTTTTTCATATTAAAAAGCCTGTTGACAATGTATTGATTACGTGATTCATATATTTTCAGTCAACGTTTCGAATCAGCATTAATTCTTTTTAAGGACAAATGTGAGATATCGAAAAAAAATATTCCTATTCTAACATTTAGCAATACATTGTCAGACAATAAATGTGAATTGTGGGAGTTTGTGATTTTATACAAATATTGTTACTAACAAATTCAGAGAGAAGACTGTTCGCAAATGTACAGAACATGTAGTGAAAGATTTTAAAATACTACGTGTTTATTCTAACATTGAAATTCCAATATTTTTTGACATTTATCCCCAGAAGAATTGTATAATGAAGACATAACAATTGTTCATATTTCACCTATCCATGAATAATTTGTCAAAAAATTATCGAAAGAAAGTTATAGCATACTTTTAATATATATATAATATATATATATATTTTTATATATATATATATATATATATATATATATATTTATATCCCCTCTGTCATATATATATATATATATATATATATATATATATATATATATATATATATATATATATATATATATATATATATATATATATATATATATATATAATATCTAATTGTAAACTAAATAAAACTACTAAATTGTAGTTTCAACAACTAACAAATAACTTGCACGCATAATGTTTTTTCATTTTATCTATAATTCAAGGTTGTGTTCATTAAGTAAGGCTATTGTTTTGACAGTACAATTATATCTGAAGGGTAGACATTTCTGAATGTAATATTTTTGAGCACAATAACTCACATTGATTAGTTTCCTGACATTTTGAAGGGTTATTTGTTCATCGCTGAAATATTCCTTTCGTATCTTCTGATTAACATAATTTCGGTCTGAATGGCTAATTGTTGAATTGTAGTGCAGAATAAGCGGTATTAGTTCATTCCAATGTGTATCAAGATGTTTTAAAGTCAGTTCATCGTAATATTCTGTAATACAAGGATTACGTTTCAAATAATTGAAAACACTCAGCAACATTTCACAAAATTTGTTTCATGCACTTGATGAATGATTCAATAAGATCAATTTGAAAAGTACAGTTCCAACTGTTTAGTATATTTAGTATCACATAGATTCTATTTATTATCACATAGTATAGTTTAGAATAATTCAGTATGAATAGGGAAAATTTTGGAGAAACAGTAAAATCACTTGAAGATTATTTATACCGCATTAATTCATTTATGTATTTATGTGAATTATGTATTTACTATTTTCAACCGATTTTTTATTCAGATTTCTACTGAAAAATTGTCATCCCTTCAAAAGTTTCCATCTTGAATCAACCATTTGGATCTCCCTATACTGACAATCACACTGAGCCATCAGCAAGGAACTACAGTGAAAAAAGGGCAATGAAGGAATTTAACAAATTACTTTGCTGTAATATTATTTAAAACTGACATATCTTGTAATACTACTCAAACATTAGGCATTTCGATTATGCTTCTTTTTCACAAATAACAAAATGTGTCGAACCGGTCTCCGTGGCTAAGTCGGCAAACACCAGGATATGGTGCGGTAGAACTCGGGTTCGAGACCCGGTGAAGGCATGGGTTTTTGTATTTATCTATGATTTAAGTAGCTTGAATATTGATATATGCTGGCTAATGTACATCGATTACAAGCTCAATTTAAAAAAAAAACAAAACGTCTCACTTTTACTACAACGGAAATCTTACCCCACAAGTTGAAAGGTAAATATTATGACATTACATAATATACCTACTGTCATCGTTACCGACGAAGAGAACATCGGATAAACAATTAGACAATTTTTTGATATACATTATATTCATAAAAAAAACGAAAAACTAACAGCAAACCTTAAACTTTTGAAAATTTTATTTGAAAATTATCAGGAAAGTTGACTTTTTGACCTCTGACTTATACAAAGCCTACATGCACAGCTATGTTGACGTTGAGTCGTTATGATACCAGTCAACCGTTAAAAATAAAAGTTTGTGCTTTTCACTCGTTCGTTCACAGACTTGTGTCCATTCCTCCAAAAAATTTTAATAAAGAAGTAAATACTTTGTAACGTTTCAAAATACTTTACACTGGTTGAAGTGCGCATGATATTCCGGTTATAGATTTTTTTTTAATTCATTGGACCTACAGTTTAACGCCGGTTCCGAACGGCCATTCGGCTTCTAATCAATGTACATTACCCAGCATATATCGTTATTATTTAAACTACTCAAATCAAAGACAACCACAAACACCCATGCCTTCAGCGGGGCTCGAACCCGAGTTCTACTGCACCATAGTCCGGTGTTCTGCCGATTAAGCTACGGAGACCGGCACGTTTATAAATTCATTCCGATATTGGATTTATCCTATCGAGTGTTTGCTACTGATTAGTTTTTTGGTTGTTGAATATATCTTTTATCTTCATAAATTTTGAGTGCGCTTGTAACCGGTAAGTGTTTCGAATTATTGATTATTTCATCGATTATTTTTCTCTTCAACAGAATTTATGAACCTTAGATTGCATTTTCAATCTTGCATAAAATTTCAAAATATTTTTCAATATAAGAACATCTTTTCCAACTTTTCAATCTTTCTTCTTTGCTTATTTGTTACTTATTGAATTCTTTTTTTCATTACTTCAATTTCAATGAGCAAGTCAAGTTTTCTATTTACTTCATTTTCTCGGTTTGTTGCTTAGATACAAATTTGTGAATTCTTTCTTACAAAAACTTGTGTCCTGATCTTTCGATTTTTTTTTTTGATTCAAAGAGTTAACTGTTGTGAAGAAAATGGAAGATGAATCTACGCAATAGATCAGAAAAAATTTAATGAACTGAATTTTGGAATATATTTTAGCTATATCCCCTGGAGTTGGAACCGAGGTTTCCAATTAGGGTTTTACTATATCCCCTGCAGTTGAGGCTTCATCTTCAGCATGCCTTCTGGAGTTAAAATAGATATTCAAGTTCCAGGCAATTGTGAGTGACTTAGACACTTAGAAGATTTCGATTCCATTTTATAGGCCTTCTGAATAAGCAGAACACATCCGAATTCAAGATGAGAAAGATCTTCCATCCAAATTCATTTGTAAACTTGAAACAAAATATTTTGAATAGACATTTCGAATATAATTATCTAGTTTCACAGTCTATATTGTGCATAAATCAGGTGAATTTATATACGTCTCTCAAAATGTTGGAGCTGGCCGTTGCAATCACTAACAATTTACCTGGAAGTACGTTATAACATGTCCCTAAACATTCGCATTTGTATGTAAAGAGGAAATTTTCAATGGAAAAAATATGTCTCATTTTTATGCTCCGGAAATTTTGTCATCCGCCTCTTCATTTCATTTATATCCTTTTTCCTACTGCATAATGGTTGACAAGGAAAAGCGTTTAGACCTTTTAGAATCCATAGAAATCAGCAGCTCTTGGAAAAAGAAGAATCGATTGTTAACGAACAAATAAAATTTCAGCTATTTTCCCTTCAAGCCTCCATCAGCTAGATGTAAATTTGTAAATGAAAAGTGTTGACTCGATGTTATAATATTGTTTTGATTTATTATTCCACTATACATTCGTGAAACATTGGGCCAAGTGTTCAATTAAAATTAACCGTGCTACACTGAGGGGTAAGCGGGAACTCAATCTGAGTTATTGGAAATTTTTAAGTGAAATTCACAAGTAAGGCATTACTACTCATTTAGAAGACAAGTATTTTTGTGGAATTTAATGGAGTATTTTCAATTTCGATATAATTAACACGGATTAACGATTTTTTAGAGTTATAGAACTTTAGGTTGGCATTACTGTTGAGGATGACGACCGATTTAACAGCTGAGATGTGATTTATTTTCAGTTTGGTTTGACAATTTATCATTAATAGATTCACGCCTGAACAACGCTTGCAAATAGTGCAATTTCATTTCGAAAATAATCGTTCTGTGCGGAAAACGCATCGCGCACTACGTCCATTTTATCGTCGACAAAATCGTCCATCAGAGCAGTTAATTCGATTAAACATGGAACGTTTTCGCACCACGTTTACTCTTATTGATAACTCGCATCCCCAGAGACGCCGTACAGTGCGTAGAGAAAAAGCTATTGCTACTGTAGAGCGTAGCATTGAGGAAGACCCGAATGAGTCCATCCGCCATCGAGCACAGAAATTTGATCTGTGTCCATCCACTTTATGGAAGATTTTGCGGAAGGATCTTGGTTTGCGTGCTTACAAAATCCAACTCGTGCAAGAATTGAAGCCAAACGATCATCAAGCAAAGCGTAGATTCGTCAAATGAGCCCAAAACGAGATTGCCTTTGTTCCCGATTTTCATAAGCGAATTTTGTTTAACGATGAAGCGCACTTCTGGTTGAATGGCTACGTCAACAAACAGAACTACCGCATTTGGAGTGAAGATAATCTTCAAGTGTATTTCAAAACACCATTACATCCAGAAAAACTGACTGTTTGGTGCGCTTTATGGGCTGGTGGAATCATTGGTCCGTACTTCTCCAAAAACGATGATGGGCAAAACGTTACAGTCAATGGTGATCGGTATAGAGCATGATTACTAACTTTTTCATTCTTGAATTCAACAACCATGAAGTCCAGGAGCTGTGGTTTCAACAAGACGGCGCAACATGTCACACAGTTCGTGCCACAATCGATTTATTGAAAGACACGTTTGGTGACCGCCTAATTTCACGTTTGGGTCCTGTGAATTGGCCTCAAAGATCTTGTGATTCAACACAGCTAGACTAGTTTCTGTGGGGCTACGTAGAGTCATTGGTCTATGCGGTTAAGCCACAAACGCTTGACCATTTGGAAGATAATATTCGGCGTGTTATTGCCGATATACGGCCACAAATGTTGGAAAGTCATAAAAAATTGGGCGTCTGGATTGGACTACATCCGAGCCAGCCGTGGCGATCATATGCCAGAAATCATATTTAAAATGTTATGCCACAAGAATATCTTTCGAATAAAAAAATTCTTGTCAATCGAATGATCCATCGTTGTTTTATTGCAATTCAAAGTTCTATTCCCCAAAAAAAACACCCTTTTCATTTGAATCGTTCCACCAAAATGTATGCTGGGAATCACGTGAAATTATGGAAATAATTTCGTTTTCATAATTGAAATCGTCCTCGAATACCAAGATGATGCCTCAATATAAGGAATACATATTAAAATGCATATGTTGTGCGCACTAAAATAATTAATGGAGTTTTATTGAGATTCGGATCAGCTACAGCGTATTTCTTTACTTCTATGTGTGGAATCTCTACTGGGGTACCAGAGGGTTTTGTTCTGGCACCAATCCTTCATTTGATATACGTAGCGGATCTTCAATTTCATAAGAGGAGCTTTCATTGTCTTTTCTGATGCTATCGAATTTTGTGTGAATACTATCAACCCACAGTTATCTTAAAGAAATATCCAACTGGCCGGCACCGTGAAAACGCGTGATCTCGGAATATACTTTCCAATATACTCTAAATATATTAATGAAATTTCACGATTTCATAATCAGAAAGTTGAAAATAAAATTTTTTATTTTTTCATACAAGGGCTCACTCAACAGACACTTTGAAAGTGTCTGTTTTTCAAATGTTTCTTAAAAGTTATAAAATACGGACAGAAAATATCCAAGTTGGTATCTATACTGATCAAGTTGAGCCTATTGGAAGATCTACGGATGGGTGAATTCAACGAATAATTTGTTTTGCTCTGACTCCAACCAGAATTGAACGATTTTCAGATGAACGTGGAGAACAATTAAAGTTTATGAGGCTCGTACATACAACACAATCTATTAAGCAATTAAGTAAATTGTAGGAGAAACATATATCAAAATATTCGCGTGTAAAACTCAAATATTCCAACCTATAACATTTCACATTACTCTCATATGAGAATCCATGTCGGTACTTGTTAAAACGGAAATTAAGAGTATTAATGAACTTCCGTTGAACATTTTCTAATATATTCGTGTTTTTATCATAATTTGGATTCCAGACGACCGACGCGTACTCTAACTTGGGTCTTACAATAGAATTATAGAAAGCAATAACAGACTCACGTCGACCAAAAGACCTAGTTATTCGTACTATGACCCAGATTTCTGCATGTTGGACGATTCCTTCAATATGCAATTCAAAGGTTAGTTTCTTATAAAGCTTTACAACCAAATCATTCACTGAACTGACTTCAGCCAAACATTGACCTGATAATGTCAAATTGGAAGAGATAGTATTTTACCTCTGGAAAAAAGAATATGATGGCATTTTTTCAAGTTTAGCTGCGTCTGTAACTTATTGAGTCTGCAGTAGCCAGACAATGCATAAAAATCGGACTGTAAAAGAGAATAATCGTTGAAGGTTTTATCTGCTTTGATAATTTGAGATCATCCGCATATAGATCTATATCAGTATATCTGAATCATTCGCCAATATCATTCAAAAATATGAAAAAAGAATTGGACCAAGAAGTGAATCCTGCGGTACACCTGATATCACGGTAAATAATTTGATCTGAAACCATTCACAACCACATACTGTCTTCGGTCGTTTTAATATGAAGCGAGAAGAACCAGGAGTTTTTCATGCGCCCCGAAATTTTCCAATTTTATTATGAGTGTTGGGTGGTGGACCCTATCAAAAGCCTTGGAGAAGTCAGTGTATACTACACTCACAGATGTTCCTTCCTCGAAATTTCTCAATATCCGCTGCATAACAGGATTGACCAGAGAAAAATCCATGTTCAAAATATGGAGCTAACACCACGAAAAACTGAATTTTTGGTGATTATGGACTCAAACATTTTACACATATAGAATAACAGTGAAATAGTGAATTAACATATTATAACAGTGAATTTTTTGCGTCGCTTTTATCGCCTTCCTGTTGCCCAGAACAACCTCTGCAACATTTTCATCTTGAGGGGAACATCCTTCCAAATACTCGGATATTGTGAAAGTTGGATTCATACGATGAAATCACCAAATTAAATATCGGACAAAATATATTTTGCTTATGTATAGAAAGTGTGGAGAGTTTTGCCGATTTTTATGATTGAAAAGGATTTATTTGGCACTTATTCAGTTCATTTTATTTTTTAATAAGTTTTTGAATGAGAAGAGTTTGATAAGAAACTTTTTTGAATATAATACACAATAATTATAATACCTCCTCATCTGATAGACTACATGTATGAGCTCGATAGTTAGATAAGAGAAAACTCTGTAGCAATGGTAGATTTTTGTGTCGTTACAAAAACAAATCGTGTTCATATTGTGTGAAACATGAGTTTAGCAATTGGAGTGCATCTGACGATTACGTAGATCAAAAAAACCGAACGATTTATGAAAGGAGTTTCATATATTTAGCCCCTAGAATATATGCAAAAATGCCGTTAAGACAAGATCTGGAAAAACATGAGCTGGAATAATTTTTTCCATTCTTTTTTTTGTGTTCAAATTAGTATTGCACTTTTTGTTTAAAGAGTGGAACTATAAAATATGAACATGGAATTATTTGATACAATTATGAACATGTATGAACTAAATAAATGTTCTGAAATTGACTGACAGAGAAATTATGGTGGTTTGAGCATATCATGATGGTTTACAGTAGACTTATTTCTCTGTACATTTTATCGAAGGCTTTCAGTTGAATATCATTGTAGATTTTCATGACTGCTTGCTGTGTTGACCTGTTCATTTCTGTGAATCTTGCTTATCTAGAACTATGCCCATCTGAACAACAGTTTCATTTTGTTTTATCGACCTTATTTGAGAAACAATTGATATAAATAAGCTATTCGATATTTCTAACCAGAGAATTCGTGCTACCTTCATAAACACATCTAGAACTCTGAAGAATAACCTTGGCATAGACCTCTGCTTTATCGTTTCTCAAAATAGGTGTCTAAAACATAAAATTTTTAAGTTAATCTTGCATGTAACCACTGGAATCTTGCAATTATCTGTGAATTCTCTGAAAAATCGTCATAATAATGTTTAGAAGAATTGTTGTTGTATTTATTTCATCTCTTTATGCAACTAATGGAAACTGAATATATGAACATTGAATTTTTCATAAGTGTTCTCTGAGTTAATTTTTTTTTTGAGGAAGAGAGAACATTCTCATCTAATTTTATTTTCTTTGCTAATAATGAAAAAAATAATATGCGAATCGCAACAAAATTTTTAAAAACGAGGAGATACTATGAGTAAGCAGTTTTTAGATTTTGAATATTATACATACTGAATCCATTGTAGTATCCCTCTCCTGCCATTTGGGAAAGCATCCAAGGAACATCATTGATTGATTTGATACTTAGAAGTTTGTACGGATGTTTCGGCAAAACAGGATCTGATGACCATTTATCCACCACCATTGCAAATGGCGCAAAAGGTACCCCCTCCCATGACTGAAGGAAGTCTTTTCCAGATTAAATTGTTTATGGTTATGGAAAATATTTATGAGTGTTTCATTTCGTTCATATTTCATGTCAAATACTTTCGAACCTTTAGCCATCAAATATATCATTCAAATCAATTGAACAATTTTTCGAAAAGTCACACTGAGCACTGTCACGAAATAATGTTACATCTAGAAATGGACTTTCGGAGAAAATAATTTGAAATATTAGAAAAAGTAACAGTGTAAGTACAGGAAGCTTTATATATGTTACAGAATATATTGAGAATTCTGAATGAGTTTTGAGTTATCAATTCATATATATTTTCAGTTAGACTGTCGCAATGGAAAGTGCATTTGTTAATTAAATATTATGAAACAGTCCAAATAAATGATTGAACTGAAATATTCCGAATACAAAAATTTAATAGTAACGAATGACAATAATCATGGTAAGCTTGAAATTGAAGAGTTTTTAAATATGCTCTTTGGCTATTTAACTGAAATTCGAAAATCTGCAGTAATACGCAATGATAACATTGGTAACTTAACACTTATCTATAAAGAGAACAATATTCTGTCTATCAATTCATTTTGATAGAGTTTTCAAAGATTTTCCTCAATTCGAAAGCATTGTCGAGTAGCAAAACTACCTCAAAAATAGGATAATGCATTTTTTCCAGCATTGAATCTTTCGAAGCTACATTTTATTTCGAATATCTTGTTCATAGTAGTCCACCACACCCTGTATGGTAAGCGCTGATGATTTTGGTGTTGCTAAACCCCTGCAAAAGTCTTCTACAAAGTTTAAATGAAGTCACATTTTCATAGCTTTTTTGTTTCCGTAAAACAGAATATTTTTTCTACAATTGAATTGTTTTGAATATAACTTAAATTCAAACACTTGAACTTATGATATACACTTTATTGAATTACTCAAGAGTGCAATGGTACATTTCATAATATAGTCGTATTGAATATAAACTTAAATTCAAACACTTCAACTTCATTCACACTTTATTGACTTACAGAATTATTCTGTAAGCATTATTCTGTACAGAATAATTCTGTAAGCATCTGAAAAAGTCGTTTGTAACAACGAAACGCGTCATGCTATGTAGTGAATAAAGTGAAAATCATAAGTTCAAGTGTTTGAATTTAAGTTTATATTCAATTTTAATTGATTTACATCAAGTAAACACCATCACTATTAAATATATAGTCGTATTTTTTTGAAAATACGACTATAGAAAAACTCTCTAAACTCTATGTATCTTCAGCTACGAAACGCTTAGATCGGGAGTGTCATTACTATTATTCAAGGTCAAACACCTCTTCCAATTCATTACCGCCTAAGAACACTCTAGGAATCCCGAACACTAACTCCAGTAAGCCGAAATCCTCAAAAGGTCAATATAACGTTTGACTACTGAGCCACTTGTTCCTAGTATTGTGAAACAAAATTTGGTAAATACGAAAAACTAAGATAAGTTACTTCTAATTACTTACTGATATACAAGTTCAGTGTTTCTTCCACTCGTCATGAAGGAATTTTAAAAAACAATTCGAAATTTTAGTGATTAATCAGTTCTTTATTCTTTAATATATTTTCCCAAGAAATCACATTTTGAAATATAGTTTCTAAGGGTATCGATCGGTATTTTAGCAGTAGCTTCAATATCTTCAATTCTCTCCAACAATATCGAATCATAATTTCATATAGACATAACTAACTCAAGAAAATTTCTTTAAATTTTTGATACACAATCGAATTACCACATTCTTCTTACAACTTGAATAATTCTAACTGAGATAATTCTTTCATGAAATTGTCAATTTTGTTAGAATATTTGGTTTTTGAAAATATTCAGATCAATTATTCTCGCTGCACCCATAGGAAAGGCCAATTATTTGATGAAGACAATTGGGGAAAACGCAATTGAAACTATTCACATCGAATTATGGAGTAAAATGATTGGTAGTGAAAATATTTTTGAATACTTGTTGCCATTTAATCGTAATCGTAAAGTATTTTGAATATATGAAAGAGTGAATTTGGTACATTTAAAATTGGTAATATTCAATAAGTTATCACAAAATCATAATAGTTTAAGAGCTAGGTACTCATTTACATTACAAAAAGATACATTGAATTTCCAAATTTCTCATAATAATCACACGTTTTAATTATTATCAGAGGTGAATTGGACTACACCATTGAATATTCTTCGACTACTTGAAAGAATAGAATTTAGACATCTTGTATTCTAACAGAAATCCATATCGAAGTCTTTTTATCTGTGGTCTGATAATCCAATATTTGACTTATGAATCTCAATAAATTGATAGAATAAAGGCGCAACTTCAAAATTTCCATCTTATTAATGAAATGAATTATTCTTCGTCACATAACACTGGTCAACAAATTTGTAATTTTTTTTTGTCACATGAAAATTTATATCAAATTTCGGATATACTAGGGCCACCAAACAATTATATTTCAATGATGATGCTGAATGATGGAACGGGTATTTCTTCCGATTGCACTTTGATACACCAAACTTTAGGCACTTCCTCTTTCCAGTTGTCCACTGTCGCAAATGTTAAACACATGTTTTACATATGAAATGTGGGGCCCAAGATTTATCTTGATCTCCTAAATGAACGCCAAAATAGGCAAGATAAGCTCTTTTCACAAAGTCAGAAATCGTTTTTCTGCTCTCATTCAATGAAAAAAGCTGATGAACACATCAATGGCACATTTCTTGTGACATCAAAACATATATTTTCGTAAAATGTATAAAATTCAACCACTCTTACAGAATTAATGCCTGATATCTAATAGATACTTATGATTTTCTTGAATATTTGGCTTCCGGTAGGCCCCTTTTAACTCTCCAACAATAGTCTGCTATCATTCCTGGACTCCATTTCCCTTGATAACGCTTCTTCATTAAGGAAATGTTTCGATGGAACCTCTCACCTTGTTTGTCACTCACAGCACCCAAATTTTCCAGAAAGAAATCCAGATGTGAGTCCAGCATATGTATTTTGAAAGACATATTACACCCCAAAGCTTTAAATGATATCATGAGTTCATTTATTAAATCTTTGTAATTTTCCGCTTTAGGGTTAAATTTTGAACAACATTCACAAAACATTTCCAGACGAGTTTTTCCTGATCATTCAGTTTTTCTTCAAAGCTCTTATCCTTCATCAATTGCCGTATTTGTGGACCTACAAATATTTCTTCTTTGATTTTCGCCTGCCTGAGTTCAGGAAATTTCTCTTTTAGATATAAAAATTCATCTTCTTCTTTAGGCATTGCTTTTACAAAAATTTTTATCAGGCCAAGCTTTATGTGCAACGGTGATAAAAGTATGTCATCAGGGTTCACTAGAGGATCATTTTTAACGTTTTTATGGCCTGGAGTTAGTGATTCACGCTTGAGCCACACTTTCTTTGTATAGTGACTTTTTCTGTCTCTACTGTCCCATTCACAAATAAAAATGCAAAATTTCGTATAACCAAGCTGTAGTCCAAGTAAAAGTGCAACTTTAAAATCACCACAAATTTTCCAAGTGTGTTTACTGTATTCAATTTTTTCAAGTATAAATCTCATATTTTCGCAAGTCTCTTTCATATTAGAACCATGAGCAATTGGCACCAAGGAAGTTTGTTTTCGTTAATTCTCCACACACATAACAAAAATTGTCCGGGTTGTTGAAACACTTTCGTGGCATCTTTACGATCTAACTAATGTAAATAAAATGTAATTTAGCAAACACAATAGTTACACAGTCGACTAAATGCAGTTAAGTGAAATAAGGAACATATATGAGGTCAGAAATGAATATGTAGCTGTCACAAGAAAACTGGATGTGATAGAAACAAAACTGTTTCTATTTTTCTATTTTTATTTTTTTTTTAATGAGGGTACACTAACATAAATAAAAATCATAACAAAGTAAATGTGACAAAAACAGTGTTTACCACTGAATTTTTTCATTTTCATTTTCGCTTGAAGATATGGAGACAACACAGGAAAAGGAAGCTTACCTGAAACTCTCTGACTGTTGCAACTATTTCTGTCCCTGGAACTTCGCTCAAACAATCAATCATTTTTGCTGTGTTATTAAAATCACAATTGAAAATGACAGCTAATTTCTGAGTTTGTTGGAGAGGTTTCCTCATTAAGGCCCAAGGATTCATTGCACATCCGCTAGAAGATATTGCTCTATTGAATAGATCTGAAATATTTCAGTAGAAGAAGTATTAAGTTGATAATTAATATGAATTATTAACGAGAAAGATTTACAATCATCTATGGAAACATGAAAACACATTTCTTGTTTCTCTAAACACAAATCTTCAATTTTGTGGTAATAATGCCACTGAAGATTCTCATCATAGAATGAAACGGAGCTGTATGGTATTTCCAACAAGTTTCCAATAAAGTTTTTCGGAATTCTCTTAATATTGAATCTCAAAAGTTGATGGTTGTGTAATAGAAATTCAGATGTGCAGTAAAATATTTCAACTTGCTAGGGTGATATGACAGGAGTCATTTGAGGGGTCAAAATTGAGGATCAATCCCTTCAATTTTCATCATTTTATTTCATTTCTCTGAAAATAAGGATTGCAAATTTGAGGAATAATTTTCACTGCATTTGAATTTTGGCCACGATACGATATTTTGCGTTTTGAGTTTTCAGCTCATGAACTTGATGATGTGATGAATATTGATTGCTATTTCAGTAAAACTTCACCTCAAATTTCTGTAATGATAATATAGGTTTAGCGTCAGAAAATGAAGAAAATCTTCATATTATCATGATGACATTTTTTCAATTAAATTATTGCTTATTAACGAGGAAGTATAATAATTACACAATTAGAAATTCACCTTTGGATTTAGGGCACATAGTATGAAAATGGACACAAACACCTCCAGAAGATGTTCCAAATATGGTGATTGAATTTGGGTCACCACCAAAGTAGATTATGTTCTTCTTGATCCATCTTAAGGCCATTATTTGATCTTTGAAACCATTATTTCCAGGTAATGTATCATCTTCAGTGCTGAGGAATCCTAATGACATGGAAAATACAATTAATGTTTTCATATCACCAAAAGTTTGAAACTATAATACATTTTTGTCAGTAAATATAATAGTTTTATACGGTCTTTTGAAATGTTTTCACTACTTAAAAGCAATTCATCATTGTTTAACTATTGTGTTATGTAAAATGTTATTTCGATATAAATTTTTTCCAAGTTCTTTGTAAATATTTCAAATTTTTTTAAGATGAATATGCATTTTAATTAAGAATAAGAGTTGTGTTCATCAATACTCCCGAATGTTTACTTTATGAGAATGCTCTGCATGACTCATTTCAAAACATTAGCCCATGTTAAAACATGAAGCTAATTGTTGTAGGTATAGGCTTATAACATTCTCAAATTTTATTTCTATAGGAAAATTAAATCAAAGTGTTGAAGATTGGCCTTAAAGATTGGTAGCATTCGCATGACCTTAAGTAAAGAGACCACTGATATTTGGAAATGCTCTTGAACATTTTAAAAGAAGCCATAAAATGATTTCATTGTAGAATCCAATAGCAGAAATCCTTCCATTTCATTCAAATAGAGAAGTCTGAATATTGATTATACGAATAAATGTCATTGTGGTGCCCTAGAATGTTTCATTATGTTCATTATGATCCAGAATGATTCTTCCGAAGAATATCTTCGCTATTTTCTCGGAGCTAACCCTTTTTCTTTATAACGGGTGTTTTGTTAGAGGTATAAATCTTTGAATTGCAATAAAACAACGATGGATCATTCGATTGAGAAGAATTTTTTCTTATTCGAAAGATAACATTTGAAATATGATTTTTGGCATATGACTGCCACGGCTGGCTGGAATGTATATATTATATTTATGAATTATATTTATATATCGGCAATAACACGAAAATATTGTCTTCCAAATGGTCAAGCGTTTGTGGCTTATCCACATAGACCAATGACTTTACATAGCCCCACAGAAAGTAGTTTAGCGGTGTTAAATCACAAGATCTTGGAGGCCAATTCACAGGTCCAAAACGTGAAATTAGGCGGTCATCAAACGTGTTTTTCAATAAATGGATTGTGGCACGAGCTGTGTTACATGTTGCGCCGTCTTGTTGAAACCACAGCTCCTGGATATCATGGTTGTTCAATTCAGGTATGAAAAAGTTAGTAGTCATGGCTCTACACCGATCTCCATTGACTTTAACGTTCTGAGCATCATCGTTTTTGAAGAAGTACGGACCAATGATTCCACCAGCCCATAAAGCGCACCAAAGTTTTTCTGGATGTAACGGTGTTTCGACATACACTCGAGGATTATCTCCATTTCAAATGCAGCAGTTTTGTTTGTTGACGTAGCCATTCAACCAGAAGTGCATTTCATCGCTAAACAAAATTGTGCGTGATACGTATTCCGCACAGAACAATTATTTTCGAAATGAAATTGCACTATTTACAAGCGTTGTTCAGGCGTGAGTCTATTCACGATGAATTGCCAAAGCAAACTGAGACTAAATCACTTCTCAGCTGTTAAATCGGTCGCCATCTTCAAATTAATGCCAACTCAAAGTTCTATACCTCTAAAAAAACACTCTCTATTACTAGATGCTATTTATATAACTATTCTATTGTAGTTGAAACTGAACAGGATGATAAATAAATAGTTTCGGCAATTCTCTTGTCTTGAATTGTAAGTTTCGGTTTCTTACGATGTAATCACAGAATGTCTCTTGCCAATGACAAATTTCCGAAACTGAACATCCATTATATGAACTAGAAATATGATTTTCAGAGTACGGTGTTATAGCAACGTCATTTTACATCTACTTCAATTTATTTGATGTTATTTATCAATTGGTAATATTATGTGTCATATGGGCAATTACCCAGGGTTCTGGTCTGGGTTCCTTACATCTCTGATGGACTTCCAATATTCTGCAACTGTCACAGTTAAGTAGTCTTGGTGATATGGCGTGATCATTTCTGAATTTCATTGCTCCATTTATGTGATTTATAATTTCAGTCTTACTCTTGTACCAAAGATTTGTTAAAAATTGTGCTTCCTGAGCATAAGTGTATAAATTCAATGGGATGACACCCTGGTCTTAAGAGAATTTTTGACAACAGCTGTCACCTTGCTTTCAACCAGTTACAACCAAGCTATGTCATAGGGAAATTTTTTATCAACTTCCCAGTCCAAATTAACTGGATTCAGACTATATTTGATTTGTTAATACTACAAACCTTAGATATCACACTTCAAATGGTTTTTGACAGTATCATACTGTCTTGGAACTATTTGTAATCAGTGTCTTCTCAAGTAGTTAAGAGTTATAACATAATATTAGAAAAAAATCTTAAATTTCATTTACCTAATGCACCCAATCTATAGTTAAAAGTCACAGTCACGATATCTCTATCTAGTAAAAGATTTGGTCTAGCAGCAACACCTGAGCCAAACAGAAAAGAGCCTCCATGAATATTCACTAATACACTGAAATTCCCATCCAGTTTAGGGGTATAAATATTGAGGTACAAGCAGTCTTCATCACCTAAAAGGAAAAAACAACTCAAATATGTTCGAAATATGGAAAAATACTCTCTTTTTTACTACTTGAATTCATTCAGACGAATGAAAGTTATTGAAATGAAACCTTGTACGAGTAGTCATATAAAAATGATATTTTTGACGAATTGGCTACATGGAAAGCATTCAAAATCCTCAAATTCCAAAATGCATTTTGAATAGTGCTATTAGTCACCATGTAATTACGTTAGGCATTTTGAATGAAAACTTGATGTTCATTGAGACGAGCGAAGAACTTGAGAATAGTAACACAATATTTATTAACAGTTAACAGCAAAATATTAAACAAAATGAACGAAAAATGTGCCTACTTCTCAATGATTTTTACGAAAAGTTATTCCGAAAATAAATTTTTCTGAAGAATTTTTCTGAGTAATCTAAGAATGAACAACCATCTTTGCTTTAGTCTACGTATTCCTACGCGTATTCAGATTCCTACGCGTAATTTGTGAAAGATGAATGATATTGGCATTAAAGTCAGTAGAAATCCGAACTTTATTCTCAAAAAAAATGTCGACAATAAAGGATCTAAATTCATAGTCGAAATTGATTAAAATCAGAATGAAGCGAAATACTGACCTATTAAATGTTAATTTCCGAAATTCCATAGATTATATCCACACAGAGAAGAAACATTGAACTAATAATGATCACAACTGGAAATATACCTCGCCCATTAATTATAAAATATAAAAAGGTCAGTGACTCAACCAAGATATAGGTGTATGAATATTATATCTGAAATTATAGATACTTTATTATCTATTATAGATATTTGGAGAAATAGTAGTATATTTGAAATTCAATATGAAAAATCATACTGTCACCTATATTGAGAATATATTGGTATATATATATATATATATATATATATATATATATATATATATATATATATATATATATATATTTATATAAATATTTATATAAATATATATATATATATATATATAATATATATACTTTAAATAAATACCTCAAACAGGCAATATATATATATATATATATATATATATATATATATATATATATATATATATATATATATATATATATATATATATATATATATATATATATTGATTTATTATATTTATATTTTATTTTGAATGTTTTCAGAAATAACAGGCTATTATCAACGTTAGAAACTTTATTTTCGTTAACGTTTCGTTGTATATCACAACTTCGTCAAAATTAATGAATGATTATTATTCATTAGTTTTGATGAATTACTATAACAGATATAAAAAAGAGCGTCAAATTTATTTTTTATAATATATATATATATATATATATATATATATATATATATATATATATATATATATATATATATATATATATATATATATATATATATATATATATATATATATATATATATATATATATATAGTTTCAAGATTCACAGGTCATTCAATACTAGTGAATACTGAGACTTTAATCGGAATATCGAAATAATTCAAATATAACTCTCACAAAAATCAAATTGGCTTTTTTGTTTTTTTAGTATTCAGAGGAATATTTCTGGCCTAGTATTCGCTTCGGAAGTTTCTTCACCATGAGGAAACCTCTGAAAACTCATGGTAAACTAGGTGATTCTAATGAGTGTGATATTTATATACATATATATAATTCCACATAGTTGAGTTTTATATACATATCCAGAATTGTGGATTGATTGGTTTATGTGTGTGAAATTGATGGTAGATCATGAAAGAATGAGTTTCGAAATATGATGTTTGGTGATTTATAAGTATTATTTGTAAAGTTTATCAAATCGTTGTTAAAACAGAATTAATATGTTTTATCTCTGTTCTTTCATTTATTGCGTTTTCCAAATTTTAACGAATGTGTAACATTTCTAAAATTTGTCAACATTTCACCAAAATTTTAATTTCAATGAAAATTTTACACATTCATAAGAATTTGGTAAACATACTTGTAGTAAATGAAAGAACAGACATAAAACATATTAATTCTTTTCACAACGATTTGATAAACCATACAAATAACACTGTCAAAACGAAAATACAAGAATCACCAAACATCATATTTCAAAAGTCATTATTTCATGATCTACCATTAATTACATATACCTTAACCAATCAATATAGGTATATTGATACTGGATAAGTATATAACACTCAACTATGTGTAATTATATGTATGTATATATTGAATCACACTCGTTAGAATCACCTGGCTTAGTTTTATGAAGTTTCATGAGTTTTAAAGATTAATTTCAAAACCTATAATCATAAACTTTTAAATTTAACTTAAATATATATATATATATATATATATATATATATATATATATATATATATATATATATATATATATATATATATATATATATATATATCTCGTGTGTGGTTGTTAGTACCCCCATCGGGCGCCTCCCCAGGTGGCGGATAGGAGAAAAGTCTCCTAGATATAGGAGACACTGATACACAGGGCGGATCAAAAACAAACTAAACAAATCCATTGGCGTCTGTTCAGTATCTGACGGCCAGTGGTCAGCGTCTGTTTCTCTAGTTGAGGCGTCTGTATTTCAATCTTCTCGAACTCAAAAATCGAGTCGTACACCCTGTGGTCTCAATTGAGACCACCACTCAGCTCTATTGAGCTTGAACGCATGATGGAAAACAAGATCAAAGTATCACTACCCCAGGCACCAGTCGAAAGACTGGCTTCACCTGATCATCGGATTCTGGGGGATCAGGGACATCTTGCAGAGAATCGGAGCTTCTCAAAAACCTTCCATTATCTCAAGATCAAACAAAAACATCACATCGGTACAATTAACGTTAATACACTCGCTAAATTAGGTAAACTGAAGCAGCTCACCAACACCATGAGAAAGTTCAATCTCAAAATCACCGCTCTCCAAGAAACACGATTCATGGACGAGAATCATTTCGATACCAACAGTTTCAGAATCTACAAGGGGAAACCTGCCGTGAAAGTAATGGGCAAATTACCGCGTTTAGGTACCGGATTCGCGATACACAATTCCATACTAGACTCGGTTATTAATTTCACATCGCCCAAAGAGAGAGTCTCATTGCTTTCTATTAAATCAGCTAATAAAGCTTACACTTTAATCAACGTTCACGCTCCCAAAAATCACCACAAAAAAACCGTTCCAGAAAGCGTACAAGGTTTTTGGGAAACATTGGAAGAAACAACCAATAAAATACCAAAGCACCACGTGAAAATCTTGCTAGGAGATTTTAACGCACAGCTAGGTAAGGAAAGTAAATTCAGAGATACTACGGGTCCCCATACTAAACACAAACGTACCAACAAGAACGGTGAAAGGTTAATCGCGTACTGTAGGAACTTCGAACTCAAGGTCATGAGCATTCAATTTCAAAAACCTGCACATAAGCTAACTACTTGGAGATCGCCCAGTCTCAAGCAGGGTGAATATCAAATTGATCATGTCGCAATTTCCAAGAACAACGTAAAGGAAATTTTGAATGTCAGAACTCGTAAAGACGTCTTTGATTCGGATCACTATCACCTCCAAATAAAAACAAAATTTCAACCCAACAGAAATAAAAAATTTACACCCAGAAAAGTTAGGTCCGATCCCGAATATCTGAAATTTCACAAGGATACAATCATTGCACAAATCAATCAGGAAGAATCGACGAATTGGGAAATCATTACAAAGAATATTCAGAAAGCCATCACACTAGGACAACCTCCTCGCACCAGGAAACACCGCTGGTGGAACTTAATCTGCGACCAAGCAGTCGACAAGAGAATAACTGCATGGAAAAAATTTAACGGCCATAAAAATGACGAAAATTGGGAGAATTTCCTTACAACTCAAAAACAGGCCTCCAAAGTAATTAAAAGAGAAAAACGGAGATATGATAATAATAGGTGTCACGAAATACAGAAGGATTTCACTAATAATAATACTTGAGATTTTCACAAAACTTTCAGACAAAACTTGCGGGGATACCAAGCGCCGACTCTTTGCTTCAAAAAATCCGATGGCGCGTTGGAAACTAACACAAAAAATAACTGCAATTTGTTAGCCGAATATTTCAGCACCCTTCTCAACTGCAATCCAACCCAAGAAGAACTTAAGTTCGACTTTTCGGGGTTTACGCATCCAGACTGGCAAGCCCCTGATATGGAAGAGATTACGGCAATTATCAAGCAACTCAAAAACAACAAAGCAGCAGGAGATGATGGGATTATTGCGGAACTCTGGAAAATGAACGATACTACTTTGACCAAAAAACTTCATCATTTAATATCAGAAATCTGGAGAACGGAACAGATACCATAGGATTGGAAATGCGCGTTGATACATCCATTGCACAAAAAGGGGGACAAAATGGATATCAATATTTACAGGGGAATTTCCTTACTCCCGGTTGCGTACAAAATACTTTCTAAAGCACTCCTAAACAGAGTAGAACACCAAGTGGATCCACTAATTGGGGAATACCAAGCTGGATTCAGAAAAGGCCGATCATGTGCTGAACAGATCTGGACTTTGAAGACGATATTACAGATGAGGAAATGTAGAAATGAAGTGATCACATTCATTGACTTCAAGAAAGCATATGACTCGGCAGACTGCGAAACCCTTTTCGAAATCATGAAAGAATTTGGAATCGATCGAAAGACCCGAACAATTATAGAACAGACACTTACAGGTACAACTTCCAAGGTAAAATTTATGGGTGAAATATCAGATCTCTTTGAAATAAACCAAAACCGGTGTGCGGCAAGGGAACGGACTTTCGCCAATTCTTTTCAATATTGTTTCAGAAAAGATCATAAGGGAATGGGAACTTCACGTGAAGGGCATACAAGTGGGCATCAAAATGGAAAATAGAATAAATGTCAAATGTCTCGCCTTTGCAGACGATATTGCTATTATCACAGACAACAGAACTGAAGCCATTCGCGCCGTGGAAAAACTACATGAAATTGGGCAGAAAACTAGGTAACCAATTTCTTATGATGAACCAAATACATGGAAAGAAAACCAAAAAATAAATCTTCTCTTATGACAAAACATGGTGAAATTCTGCAAGTAGGCCATTTCAAATACCTCGGGGAAGTAAGACTGTCCTCAGGTTTTTAACCGAATCGCTAATGAACAGAGAATAACCAAGCTACAAAGGGCCTACAAACTAACATGAGCTCACTATAACAAAAAGTGCATTTCGAGAGGCGCTAAATTGAGACATTATAACACAACGATTCTTCCAGAAGCAATCTACGCAGCTGAAACAATGGTTATTGGCGGCCATTCAAGAATTAGAGAAATAGAAAAACAAGAACGAAAAATTCTCAGAAAGATTTACGGCCAATTATGCACATGTCTACAAAATGAAACAGTCCAGAATACCGAAGAAACTACTCAATATAATTATGAATAGTAAAAGCGGAACAGAGTGGCTAAAAGAGGTCCAAGAGGATCTACAACAGATCAATATAAAAAATCTCGAAGATCGCACTGAATGCCGCTATAAAATCGCACATATAAAGTTTGAGCAAAAAGTAAATCGTCAACTTGGAGTAGAGTGGACAGATGAACGGAAGAAAGAGCATTCAGAGAGAATGAAGCGTTTTTGGGAGGCAAAAAAGATGAAGCAAAATTGGGTTACTGTTGGCCGACTGAAACACATCTTCAGATCAGATATGCCACTATCCTGAAAGAGCAAACTATTGGAACAATGCGTATTACCAGTGATAACTTAGACCAGGGAAACTTGGACCCTGAAATCTGCTCACATTCAGAAGTTTCCAACAACCCAGCGGAGTATAGAAAAACACATGATGGACCTAACCATACGGACAGAATGCGCTGCAGCGGGATATGAGGTCAAACAAAGGTGAGGGATGTCGTGGAGCGTGTAAATAGGTCAAAGTGGAAATGGGCAGGCCATCTAACCCGAACAAGAGATGGGAGTTGGTCAGCTGTGGTTGGTGATTGGGAGCCCAGTGACAGGGTAAGACCAAGAAAGCGCCCTCACGATCGAGAAAAGGAGCTTATGGATTGGCTGGGCGCCTGGAAGAGAGAAACTGACGATAGGGAACCTTGGCAAAGACAGATGAAGGCCTTCGTTCTGCTGGGGACGGACAGAGGTTTATGATGATGATATATCATATTTTGATAATAACATAGAAATAAAAGTGACATCTAGAATGAGGTTATAAAATATGAAGTTGTGAAATAATTTGTATAATACATTATCAAGATCCTTTGCAAATGCATGCTGAATTTTTCGAGAAATATATTTTATGCATTGCTTTATTATGTGAAATTTTAAACATGCCTACATACAATTTTGTAGCTATAATTTTGATTTTATGATCCATAACCTCATAAATCCAAATCTGTATTTGTTATACCGTGTTCAATACTAACACAATTTGCATGATATTAGTCGTATGTAGTTTTATATGTGATGTTCATGCATTTTTGCTTGTTCACTGTGGTACATCTCAATTATGATAATATTCATTTGATGTTTTTGTAGAATCCACAATCAATATTCGATCATGAAATCCATCTGAGTTTCAAACCGATAATGAAAAATATTCAATCTGGAAATGTAACCAGGAAATTGAAATATAATAATATAAATAAGCGTAATTTAAATGTATTTCACCATAACAAATGATGTGTTTTTGTATCTATGTTCAATTAAATTGTTCGAGTGTAGGTAATGAAGTTTCATGCACGAAATTGAAAATATCTTATCAGAGAGTGCTGTGGAAGAAACCGGAGGGAAAATAAATGAAAACAATTGGAAGAAAGACGCCGGGTTGAAAAAGTAGACTTGGAATAAAATTTTGAGAGAGATTAGATAGAAAAAGGAGAATGCTTGAGAGAATACTGACGCAGGAAAAATTGAGAGATCTAGACGAAAGAGGTACCTCAAATTAAATTTTTATGGTTAATTGATTCAAAGACCATTTCGAATTTTTATATTAGGTTAACTTAAAGCTTAAGGAGTTGAGACTTTCTTTATTATTGTTCCAGTTTTGATGTATAATTCCTTGATTTAAGTATGCATATTCAAAATTATCAGAGATATTTTAAATACATAAATCTAATCTTAATCGAAAAAAGCATAGCGATCACATCATAACAATATATATATATATATATATATATATATATATATATATATATATATATATATATATATATATATATATATATATATATATATATATATATATATATATATATATATATAGTTTCAAGATTCACAAATTATTCAATATAGTAAATACTGAAACTCTTAATCGAAATATCGAAATATTTCAAATAAAACTCTCAGGCTGCTGTCTACACAAATGTTGTCAACGAAAACGAACCCATCATTTTCGAGAGTGAATATTAAGAGCGTTTCGATCGACCATATCAATTGAATGATAATAGGATACAATTGTTTAATCGTTATTATGAATCATCAGTCTATATTTAATTTATCAATCACGAATCGATAACTTTGAAAACGCCAATAGGTCCTATACCAAATTGAAGTGAATTTTTCCCAGTGAAGAATTCACTTGAGCTTCCTCTATCGAGAAAATACCTATAAAATGTCCCTAGCGTTCAAGATTCCTACTATCATTATGACAACAGTAGCACGAGTGAAAGGCTTTGTAGACATTTCATTCGAACACTACAGAAAACTGTCTACAATGTGTAAGAATAGACTCATGCCTAATCGCTCCAGATCACGCCCCGGCGGGAAAAAGATAGCTAGTTTCAAGATTCACAAATCTTTCAATAGTAGAACATACTGAGACTCTCAATCTTGTGTATACAGCTCCCATGAGAGTTTTATTTGAAATATTTCGATTGAGAGTCTCAATATATATATATATATATATATATATATATATATATATATATATATATATATATATATATATATATATATATATATATATATATATATATATATATATATATATATATATATATATATATATATATATATATATATATATATATATATATAAAGATATATATATTAGATTATAGGATCCTTAAATATATAAAAGGGCTCAAATCTACAACACCATGGATCACACAAGTAGAAATTGATGAATAGATCAAACCAATGTTCAAGACAGAAACACGTACAGAAATAAGATACACCAGTGGAACGTGATGCCAGAGAATGAGGTCCTAAAAAACCAAGGACTAGGTGGACCGAAGAAAGAAAGAACATTCATAGGGAAAAAATGAGAGAAGTGTGGAAGAACAGAAAGAACACTACTAGATGAATCAGGATGCTTTGCGTGATCCAACGGGGTCTATACGCACATAATAATAATTATATATATATATATATATATATATATATATATATATATATATATATATATTGTTATGATTTTATTGTTATGATATTATTTGAATTACTTTTCTAATGAATTTTGAATTTTATTAAATTTTAATTTAGTTGACTCTCTTTCTCAGGGTGGATTCTTTTGTTTTATTGAAATCTTAAATTTTTTTTTTTTATATAATTTTTCTGATTAATTTTAAACATACAATTTAATTTCAACAAGAAGTAAAAAAATATTGAACAAACTCTCAAACTTCTTACAACTAAAATAAACTTAAGATATAATTTGAAATGGCCTTTTTTTATTTAATCAATAATTAATTTTATAATTAATTGAGGTACCTTTTATCTTCGAGCTCTCTTCTCTTTTCTTCTAAGATTCCAGACTTGTTGCTTATACTATTTTTCATAAATCTTTATATTTCAGCTCCAATTTTATTTTCCAATATTTTATTTCCGCTCCGATTTCTTTTCAACTTCTCTTCGAAACTCTTCTATACTTCTTATAAATTTGTTATACTTATATTTTTCAAATTATTTTTCATTTTTCTATTTATTCTTACAAATTTTATTTTCCAATTTTTAAACTCAACTTATAAAAAATTTATTCTTGGCGTCCCTCTATCGATTGTTCTCCCATTGCTCTTGATTCTTAGTCTGATATATTTCAAAGCAATCTCTGATGTCTAATTTTCGAATTTCGTGCCTAAATTTGATTTCTGTGATTCTCATCTATTTTAATCTGATATTATCTATGGTGTGCTTCTGCCTCCCAACGTCCGAACTTCATATTTGAGGTTATATTATGATATTACACATGTCAACAATTTTCATATTTATAAATGAAATCATGTTATACAATATATTTGAATATTTCAAATAATCATTAATATAAATTTATCATTTTGGTAAGGTGAGATATTTTTGAATTATGTTTAAAATATATATTTCAATTTTCGGGTTACTATTAAAAGTTGACTATTCTTTACTATTGACTTGATAATTAGATCGATTTCATGAAATGGATTTTACAATTACATTATATGAATACTATTATTTGAGAAGAAATGAGTTACACAAAAAAAATACATAATTATAAAGAATCAAAATAAATGAACATTACATACTTAACTACATACAAGTGATGTTGTTATGTGAATAACAACATTATAGATTATCAACTTTTGAAATAAATTTAAATACATTAACATATTATTGAATGGATTTACCTATTTCTACAAAACTGTATGTATGTTTAAAATCTTTCATAATAAAGTAAAATGCATGAAATATGACTTTGTCGAAACAATCAGTTTAGCAAGTTAGAAGCATCACCTTGAGAAAAATTGAACTTTATTTATTAATATATCATTTTAAAGATTGCATGAAAATTTACCATAACAATATATATATATATATATATATATATATATATATATATATATATATATATTTTGAAGGTTTTTAGCATTAACAGGCTTTTTAATATGAAAAAGTTTATTTCTGTTGACGTTTCGTTGTTATATTACAACTTTGTCAAAACTAATGAATAATTGAATTTATATATTTAGTTTTTCAGAGGTTTCCTCATGGTGAAGAAGACTAAAACTTCCGAAGCGAATGCTGAGCCAGAAATATTTCTCTGATAATGAAAATCAATAAGTGAATATACAAAAAAACTAATTTGATTTTTCAAAAAATTAAGTTTGACATTTGATATCCATAGTAACTCATAAATTCAATTATTCATTAGTTTTGACAAAGTTGTAATATAACAACGAAACGTCAACAGAAATAAACTTTTTCATATTAAAAAAGCCTGTTAATGCTAAAAACCTTCAAAATAAATACCTCAAGCAGGCAATAAATCAATTTCAAGATATATATATATATATATATATATATATATATATATATATATATATATATATATATATATATATATATATATATATATATATATATATATATATATATGTTCTATGAATTTATGTTCATATGAATTCATATGTTCCTATGAATGTTCTTTCTTTCTTCGGTCCACCTAGTCCTTGGTTTTTTTAGGACCTCATTCTCTGGCATCACGTTCCACTGGTGTATCTTATTTCTGTACGTGTTTCTGTCTTGAACGTCGGTTTGATCTATTCGTGCCTTTTGTAGATCAATTTCTACTTGTGTGATCCATGGTGTTGTAGATTTGACCCCTTTTATATATTTGAGGATCCTGTTAGCGATTCGTGTCGGTGGAAGTCTACTGATATGTCCGTAAAATTTTAGCCTTCTTTTTCTTATATCTGCCGCTATGTTGGACATCTGCTCTGTGGTTTTCCTCGACTGTAACCTGTATCCTTCTTCAGTACGTTTTGGGCCGAGTATTTTTCTAATAATTTTGCGTTCTGCTTCAAGGATGTTTTCCATATCACTTTTTGTAAGAATTGTGTCTTGCTTGCATATTACGCTTGTGGTTTGATTACTGTGTTGTAGTGTCTGATCTTTGTATGTATAGACATGCATTTTTCATTGTAGATATTGTGTGTTATACCGTATGCCCTTTTCATTTTACTTAGTCGAGTCTTCTGAGCGATCTTTTCTCCTCCTGTGGTTTCAAGGATATCACCCAGGTATTTGAAGTGTGTGAATGTTCATCTTGCCGTACTTCGTGTTCAATTTTTGTATGTTTAGTTTAGAGCAGAAGAATTCTGTCTTTTGAAACGAAATTTCCAGGTCAACTCTATCTCCACACTCCTTCAGAAACTCTATCTGTTTCGTAGCTGTTGTTTCATTGTCTGTGAGTATTGCCAGGTCGTCTGCGAAGGCTAAACAAGATATTTCTAAGTTGTTATATATATATATATATATATATATATATATATATATATATATATATATATATATATATATATATATCTGTATACTTGTGGTTTTTACGGATGGTTAAAAAAGAATTCAAATCATTTCGGGTTTCAATCCGTTAATTTTGTGAAAGTTATAAATGTTCATGTTCCACCGAAAACTCATATCTACGATCTTTTCATGTGATGCGTGTTACACTTATTGATCTGAAGACCCAACACAACTAAAAACGTTAAATTTTCATTTAAATTTCATATATTAGTTCAATTTCCCATTACTAGTAATTATATTGGTGTGCTATTCTTATCAGGCCCGCCGCTAGTTGTTTCGTCGCTCACGTGCAATACCGATTATGCCGCCCTGGTCGCCCTACTATAACAGTTTTGTCAAAAAAAGGAGAATTCTTTCCTATATTTTTTTTCTTATGGTGGGGAAAAAAAAACTAAACGAAGATGGAACATTTATTCGAAATAATTAATTCAATTAACCTGTTATTTTGTTTACTGATGTGAAAAATTTCGAACTTACGTTTTCTATTTCTATTTATCTACAGAAAATGTACTCTTCTTGCCTTTAAATTTGCGAAATCTTCTATCAACTTTCTTGTGTCCAAACTGTCTAAAATTTCATGTTCAATTGAAACTATTGCTAAAAAACTTAGTCTTGCCGAGCAATTCAATTATTTCATTCTGAATTTGATCTCCTAAATAGTGAGTCAGTCATACGACTTGAATCTCATTTCGAGGATTGAATTCTGTGAATGTGTTCCCGCATGACTGAATCAAAGGATGCTATCATTTCGATTGCTTTTAAAAATTACCATTATCATGATCATATAATGTTTTTGACGTCTCTCTGAATGCCAGACACTGATGAGATAAATACTTGATGACGCCTATGATTCTTTCTAATATATCATACATTCATTTCATTGTTTTCTTCAATTCTAATAGTCTCAGTTGCATCCGATGTACAGTAGTTTCATTTATTAACATATCAATTGATTGTACCCACGATTTCACATTGTTTCATGTCTTTTCAATGTTAGTGACAAATTTTTGCAATCAGAAAAACCGTTCAAAGCAGACAAACTACTAGCAGATTTACCAATTATTTTACAACCGAAACAATATACTGAATCTTTCGAAATAGAGTAAAACAGCCATTCTCTGTTAATTTTTTTCCATTAGGAAGATTTCTGTAATAATAATTGTCTATAAATTTTCTTCCGTGATGATTTATAGGAAAGTTGCAGTTGGACAACTGTACGGGACCACGATTAACCAAAATATGAACAAGATCATTACTCATTCTTGCAGGTCTCAAACCGGGATCATCAACTGCTTAGGTTTTTCGGTGATACCTTCTCTTGTTTTACTTGAAACTTCTTCCGAAGAACATATATCTTTCTCTCCAGTTACGCCCATAGCACTTCGATTTAAGGCTGTGCTACTGAAATGCTACCTCGACATCTTCGTCCCGTTTTCCATAGAATGGCAGATACGGCGTTTGGTGTTGCATCTTAGTTTTGACGGATGCCAATAGATGGCGGTGTTAACGTAATTCGGTCAGATTTTTTTACAAGCTATGACTCAATATTTATTTTCTTAAACAATAGGTATTATGACAATGACTTGAAATAGGTACGTGAGAATTCGCTCAATTTGCTGCCCCTTGGGCTTGCCCCCCGTGTGCAGTGCGCGCTTTGCACGCCCGCTTACGGCGGCCCTGATTCTTATACTCTAAAGTTGTATCTTACTGGATGATGGTGGTATATTTCAATCAATCGATGAACAGTTCAATTATAAATCGAAATGAAACTTTACTCACCTTCAATAGGATTGCTAGAGGAGAATGGAAAGAAATTGTACTGTAGACATACAATTTTCTTATTCGCTTTCCAAATACCGGACCAAGGTGTCACATATCTCGGTTCCTGAGGAAATTTGTGCATTGTGAGAGTGCAGTTTCATCCAAACTCTATACGTCAATTCATCTCCGAAATCAGTGTGTTTATTTAAAAAAACCACGATTATCTCTGTTAGTTCGATAATATTCTAACAGATGGCGGTATTAAGTACCTACTTCATTGACTGGAGTTATTGAGTATCTACTAGATGGCGCCATGTAAAAAGTTCTAACGTTTTGTGTAGTCTCAGACAAGCAATGAAAAAGAACCAAAATGATTTCAGTCATTTTGGTTAATTGAACACTTAGACTTCTTTTTCATACAAAAAAAAGTGAAAATTAAATTTGTTTCATTATATCGAAACTGGGAGTAGTAACACAAAGAGCTGAAATGTGATTTTGAAAAATCCGAGTTCTTCAAAACTTCTGTTTCATACCAATTCTTGAATACTATTGACATTTAATTGATTCAAATTCATGATAATATAATATAGGTACCTGAATTACATGAATTCAAAGTTTTAGACATACTCGTATACTTGTACTGACAATTTCATTCATTATTTTATTGAAGTGCAGAAATTATTTTATCGCAATCAGTTTTATATAAACGCTCATAAATTTTTGCAGCAAGTTGAAAAATGTAATAATCGATACCATAGTCGTTGAGTTTTCGATTTTAGTCGTTGAGTTTTAATTTTTCACTTCATCCGTGCGGTTGTAGAAACGCTCGCTGATCATGTATCTAAGTTTACTGAAGTGCCTACTAGAAATATGAAGAAACCCATTACAAGAGAAAGAATCTGTATTTATCGTGATACAGAAAATGTATTTATCATAGTTTTCGGAACACCTTAAATATTCATTCTCAAAAGAGATGCTCATTAAACATCTTAACAATATTTGTGTAGACAGCTACTTGAGAGTTTCATTTGAAATATTTCAATACTACGATTGAAAACTTAAAAAAGTTCTGTTTCTTAGATAGTTTTTCAAATATGTTTCATCTCTTCATTTTTCAGAGAAATTGACTCATAAGAGTCACGCTCACAGAATTAAATTACTGTTTGTGTTATAAACATTTCGTGACCTAAAAATAATTTACATCTCAATACTCGTCTTTATGAAAATCTTATATTAAATCTATATTAATTACGAACCTTAAACCTGTTCGTACCGATTGGAGGATTGGCATACGGAATTCCTTCAAAAGAATAGAATGATCTACCATTAGCACTTTCATCTAGTTGTCCTTCAACAACACCCAGTGAAGGAATTTCAACCACAGGTTTCAGTCCTTCCACTATTAATTCCACTATTAATTTTCATGAAGGGAAGAATGAATACAGAATTTTTTCCAACAGAAATATATATACAACAGCTTCACTTACCATATAAAAACTCCAATACGATCAAAACAATTCGGCAGTTGCGCATGATAGTAACTTTTCCGTGACTCTGTTTTCCACTAGTTACTTTAAAATTGAGCTTGTGTTATCAGGTAAAGAGAAAATTTACAGGTGCATATAAACATTTCAAGGTTTCGTCACAGTCATCCTGCATTGAAATTTACCAGAAACACGATTATATTCAGAACTTCCTTTTTAATCTCCTTTATTAGTTCATTTATGGCTTTTTTCACGAAAACAAGAGTTCATAAATATATATAGAAGGCATTTCCATGCTTTCTGTATATTCAATAATAACATTTGAAAATATCGATTTGAACGTATTGCGTGTACCCGCTTATCCATTATATTATGTGAAATTTCCAATATGTTATCAGGGCCGAGTCGCCCATTTTACACAACCGCATATTCTTTGGAGTGGAGTAAAGAAAAGTAAGTATATATAATAGGCGCAACATATGCCTTGTCCATAACAACTTTAATAGCTAACAATAATTGTAATGGCGAACTTTTAGAGATTATAGTGGAATCATCTGCAAATAAAGCAAGTTTGGTTCTATTGTGTTGTTTTGAGGGATGCCATTGACAAAGCAGTTGGACTGGATTAAAGATATTATAGCACCTTGAGGGACGCTTGCTGTGTTAACTGAATAATTCTTTTACTCAGCAAACTTGAAATGAGTTTTATCATTATAATTGAATATAAATTTAAATTCGAACACTTGAACTTATGATTTACACTTTGTTGACTACATAGCATGACGCGTTTCGTCGTTACAAACGACTTCTTCAAATGCTAACAGAATAATGTCGAAAGAAGTCGTTTGTAACGACGAAACGCGTCATGCTATGTAGTTAATAAAGTGTAAATCATAAGTTCAAGTGTTTGAATTTAAGTTTGTATTCAGCTTTTGAAATTGATAATTAGTAAATTATTGCCTTGTGTCAGACTCTAGTAAAAGCATTCTCGATAGGTAATGCTAGGATTGACGTTACTTTCTTAATATTGAATTTTCTAGTGATTTTATCTATCAATCGGGCTAGTTGGAGTGTTGCACTTGTTAGAGTCATAAACAAAAGACAGGATTTTGGCTTAAATTTTAATATGAAATAACTTAATATTTGGTTAAGATAAACACAACAACCTTCACCTTGTGATGTTACAACAGAAAAGAAAGAATCATTTGATAGCATCGTGTTATGTATAGGTACTCTCTATATCCTAATACTAAACTCTTCTTTATTTTTTTTTGTATACATTTAACACTTCCCCTCGATTTGAGAATAAAAAATCTTACAGAACAAAGAATTCTAAAAAATAATGTTACAATATAAATAAGCTTTTCCTTCCTTTTTTTTAATAACAGAATCAACACCTATATACTATTTCCAAGTTTGATTAATTTTTCTATACCTAAAGCTTTCGCTTTTTCTCCCATTCAGCTTCTGTCCATGTTTGTAGTTTCTCGTGTGCATTTCATTCCGCTATGTTTCGTCCTTCACAGCTCATAACAGACTGGACCACCTTCTGCTGAAAAAAGACAGTAGACCTCATATTCATTTAAATGCTTAGTAGTCAGTTTTCTTCCTCTACTAGACAATTTTACTTTTGGTATATATGTTTCATTATAATCCTCTTCTTCTGAACTTTCTTCCTTTTAATTTTTAATGTCTCTTTCTTTTCTGTCATCACTTACTTAGTTTTCGTTCTCTAATACTATCATTTTGGTAACTTAATTTCCTGCAATCATTTCATTATCTGTCATAGACTCATGAATAGTCACGTCTCTTGAATAAATAATTTGTCTAGTTTCTATATCTCATAGATTTGAATATATACTTATATTCAAACACTTGAACTTATGATTTACTCTTTATTGGCTACATAGCATGACGCGTTTCGTCGTTACAAACGACTTCTTCAGATACTAACAAAATAATGTTTTTGTGTTAGATACTTCCAAGTTTTGTGTGTCACTCATGCTTTGTTTTTTTACCTACTGAATTGTGTCTACTGCGGTTACCTCTTCTACCTCGAAATCCTCCTGATTGGCTGTGCATTCTGCAATTTTATGGCCTGGCAGTCCACATTTATAGTATATATACTGATTAGATTTGAAGGCTTTTCATTCTGCTTTGTTGGCTTGGCAGCATTCTTGGATTTTATTTCGAACACTTTATCTAATAATCTTGTCTTAACAAATCCATAGTAACATCTGTCTTCAAGATATCTATTGCAGTTATCACACACCTCATCGAATGCTTTAAAATACCTATATTTCACGTGACGTCGAATACCAGCCTGGCGGTTGAAGAGACAAGCTTTTCAAAGATGCAGAACTGGAGGCATTTCTTGATTAAACGCAACAAGAATTGGCAGGATCGTTGGGAGTTGGGGACACAACAAACCATTTCAAAACGTCTGAAAGTCATGGGAATGATATATATATATATATATATATATATATATATATATATATATATATATATATATATATATAATAAATTAGTAAAGGTGAGGGTTACTCGGTTACGTGGCCTCAATCTGCCTACTCCACGAACTGAATGAAGGAAAATGAGGAAATGTTACCTGGTTACGTGGCCTGAATCTGCCTTCTCCACGAACCAAATGAGGGAAACTAGGAACGATAAGAAATAATTCGGTTGCGTGGCCTCAATCTGCCTACTCCACGAGCCAAATCGTTTCTAATAGTTAACTCCCAAGTCTCAACCTGCCTACTATTCGGAGTCAACTGAAGTCAGGCTAACGTTCATTTCTCAATAATTTTTTCAATAATAATTTCCTCAGACATTTCAGGTATATCACTGTCATCCTTCAGTGCGCTTGTTCCAGGAGGCACATCTGGTGCAGTTTTTGTTTCTTGGTTAATATTGGTTTTTAACCGTTTGATATAGGCTGTTCGTAACATGGTAGGGTCTGGCAGTCTTTTCTTGCGATCAAGCTGACATTCAAACTTAAATGGCAAAGCCCCTTTAACGAGGATTAAAGCTTTGCTGAAACCCATTTGAAATTTTGTATAGTTTGCCATATCTTTTTTCATCTGCAATGCAATAACAATTTTATCATCGTTAATTGACCTCTGGCTAAAATATAACTTATATACAATAAAGTATTGAAGTTTTATTATTTTGAATCTTTTGTTATACCAGAGTTTAAAAAACAACGATAGGAATAAAATCCAGTTTTTTCCGTTCAAGATCAACAATAAAACACGTACGTAATTAATAACCTCAAAATATAGTAGAATGTATAGAGAAGACTATAACGAATATGTAATAAAATCACTTCGTTATATAGGTATGAAATATAGGGAAGGAATTATTTACTTACGTTAAATTCATATTCACACATGAAAGCGTGAGATTTTACATCTATATCTTTCGGGTTTCTACGAAAGAGAATTGACCACTTTTTCCGAATTTTAGTGTTAGTCGGAAGGTTCACAAACATTTTCTCGAGGGTTTCAATTGATGTATTAAAACATTGTGGCACGACGCACCATTTATAAGACATTTTATCACAGTAAACTTATGAAATCGTCAACAATTACAAAATTCAATAGTCGACAGTCGTATTACAATGTGACGGTTACTGTGTTCATTGCATCGTGACGTTACTACATTGAGTAACCTGTATAGCAGTGTTTTGGCGGGTTCCTTATTCATTCAAACTTTCTCATTTTATAAAAATTGAGAGAAAATTTGAAGAGAATTAATCAAATGGGAAATATGCATCAGCTATAACGAATAATTTGACATATTTGTGTGGAAACAGTCAAATACCCTATTGTAAGCGGATGAGATTCACCCACTAAAGAAAGGCCAGTGATTGGGATTTTAAGTCTTTTCATTCAATTCAGTCACTTCGCATTGTCTCTTTGAGAAACTTTGCAATAGTGTATGTAGGTAATATTCAAAGTAGAGTTGTGATTGATGAAAATTTGTATAAATTTCGCATACATTTTACTGAGATTATGACAGTTAAACTGCAATTACAATAAAAAGTGACATGTTCACATAGCTAGCTCTGCTATGATATTCTTTTGATTATTTCGAAACAAATTATCGGAAGAATGTCCTAGTTCTTTATTCACGATTCCTAATTCAATAGTAGGATACCTATATGTATATGTACATATTTATTCATTACACACACAAACCCCCCTCCACACACACACACACACACATGCACACAAACACACACACTCACACAAACGCACACACACATACACATTTTTTATTCCAGTTGTGATAGTGTTCACTGGTTCTTTCAATGACGAGTATATTATATCTCGCAATATGATTTCCAATAAGAATATTTATTCGAATAAAGATGTTGCCACACTGGTGTATTTTTTGCGCCAAATATCCATACCGCAGGGCAAAGTAGACCCGAACACCTGTTATCTGCTTCAACTTGCACAACATAGTCAATGCTCTGCAATGATTACCATTTTAAAATCGATATAATTTCAATAAATTAGAATATATTTGGTATAAAATGTTTCTGCGTGTAAACTGCTTGCCTTACGGAGTGATTCGAAATATTGAAGGTAAATAAACTAATACCAAATATGTCAAAAGAGCAGAGTGGTACACCGCATCTCTTTGCAGTTTAAAAAAAAATGATTTCATGTTTACACCTTTTCAGAAATGAAATTACAATTTCTCTATGTGACAAGGATTCTCGGCAAAATGGTATCGTTGAAGGTGTTTCAAACAGAGTTAACCAAAATCAACAAAAACAAGTTAATAGAAATGACTTAATTCAAACTTGTACCTGAAAATGTTTTATTGAGCTGAAATAATAATAATAATAATAATAATAATATCTTTATTTAGCCTTCTGCTATTTACATAAAAAAAAAGTTTTCTTAATTTACACAACAATACAACTATGCAAATATACATCAAGCAATCTCTTAAATACTTTGAAAGTAGGCGCACTTTTAATATCATCAGGCAGACCATTGAAAAAGCGAATTCCATCATAAAATAAAGTCTTCTGCAAGTTAGAAGTTCTCACTGAAGAAATATTAAAATCCTTATTTGACCTCAACCCGTACCCATGAAAATTTGATCTTACCTCCAAATATGATTTCAAATAGCCAGGCTGACGATCATGTTCAATGTTATATATCAATATCAAATTCGCTCTTCTGATGAACTGCCTAACATCAAGCCAATTCAGCCTGTCCAGCATATTCTTAATAGGAGTACACTTATCACAATTCAATATAACTCTCATAACCTTATTTTGCTGCAATTGCAACCTACTTAACTTTTCATTAGTACAAGATATCAATAATGAACAAACATATGAAAAGTGAGGAAAAATCATGGTATTATACACTAGTATTTTTGTCCATTGAGATAATAAACGCGATATACGCTTAAAAAACCCTATTTTTTTTAACAATCTTCTTGCATATATATTCAACATGACTGTTAAAACTCAACTGTGGGTCCAAGATAACTCCCAAATACTTAATTTCAAAAATAGTCTCAATTTTTTCCCTCTAGATAGAACAAATGTCCCGATTCATGAAATTTTTGACAATTAACCTTAGATCCGATAACCATACATTTAGTTTTTATACAATTCAACTTCAATTTGTTCTGACACAGCCATTCATACACACATTGTAATTCTACATTAAGTACAGGAACTATCTCATCAGCAGTTTTCCCACAGACTGATATGAGCGTGTCATCAGCAAACAAGTTAACAAATGAATTCTTCAAAACCTTATAAATATCATTAATATAATCTATGAACAAAAGAGGACCCAGCACACTTCCCTGAGGCACAATGTTCGGAACCATATAAATTATGTCAATGGTTGTGAGTTTCAGGATGCTTTATCGGAAAATTTTTCGCCTAATCTAGAAGTAGAGTTTCGTATTGTTGAGCTTGAGAATAAAGTAAAGATAACTAAAATAAGGTTAGAATTAAGGTTTCGTTGGTTTTCCGAAAACCGGTTCTTTGGAGAAAATTATGAAATTCGATAACCGGTTTTAGGAGAAAATATCGGTTTTTCATTTATGAATTACACTAAAGAATTTTTAAATGAAAAATGTAGCCAAATGTAACAGGTTGATGAAAACACTGTTGCAAGAGGTTTGGTTCTTGAAATATCGGTCCGATATGATTCTGTGGAGGCTCGTTTCCATTTTTCACGCTCGTTTCTGAATACATTCGCACTATTGTAAAATATTGCATTTTATTTTCAATTCCAGCAATTCTCCGAATTTCCCCGACCCTTACTGGTAAGTCAAGAATAAGTTTTCACCCACAGTCTTTTGACTAATACTGCTGACCATCAGGGTGTACTATCGAAGGGACGAGTAATTAAACTTATGGTAACAAACTTGAACGATAATGAGAACAATAATATAGTTATTATAAAAATATGACATATGTTGTTTTATTTATTCGATCCCTTTGCTGAATAACTCGTTTCACTATTATAAAAATATTCTCATCCTTATATGTGCAAATTATGCATAAACAACGAATAATTGTTTTTGAAGCTATTTGATCCTGGTCAACTAATTTCTTTTTACTAAATGGCATGAAAACATTTTACTATCAATAAAATCGAACATTAAATAATTTCAGTCAAAAACTGCCTTCAATCACTTTAAATTTTCTGTTGAAATTTATTGTCGAATTAAAGAATATTTTAACAAACAATTTTTTATAAAATTCGAAACCGTTAAAACCGGTTTTCTGTAAAAATTACTATTCGAAAAAAGGTTTTCTAAAATGTCGCTTTCTGAATAAACCCTAGTTGGAATCTGCAACTGAAATAGTGAGTAATTTCCAAACTATCATAGATTATCAAAAAACCGTCATCGAGATGAAAAATGTAAACATTAGTCATTCGTCACAACTTAGTGTGGGAGAAAGAAATTGCGACATTGCCGTTCTTGACAATATTTCACAACAAACTTCAAGTACCACCAAGTCAAAATTTGAATTTCAACAACTACGCAAGAAATAACAGACAAAGTGGCAGTGTTTCAGCAAACTATGCATCGGCTCTGGGTACTGGAACAAAAAAAGATGAAGGGTTCCTGTTTTTGGTTCAGAAAAATCGAATGCAATTCCACTATGTTTTTTGAGGCGGACAGGTTCGCATCTCACAAAAAAATTCCCAGGAAACAAGTAGTGGTTGAAGCTCTACCAGTTGAAGAAAATGCGAAGAGTTGCTCTTTCAAGATTGGAGCAAAATCTGGCCAAATAATGTCACCATCAAACGTTTTCGGTTTTGTCTTAGACCCAAAAAAAAATCCCAAACAATTGAGAATGTATCCTTCAAATCAAGGAATGGAAAATTGTGAAAATAATTTCGTTATAACAAATAGCAATATTCGGTCTGTTAGAAATAAAATTGACATATTTAGAGGTCTTCTAAATGAACATAAAGTTGACATTGCTTGTATTCCAGAGCACTGGACATTTGATAATTGTCTGAGGCACATGAATCTTGGAGACTATAAAGTTGCTGAAACCTTTTATCGGGTTGATGGTTGTTACCGAGGCGTAGCTTTGGTGGTGAGAAACGGTGTAAAGTTCAAACTAACTGAAAATATAAACAATACGTGAGTTGACAAACAATTCGAAATGGTTGCTATCGAAGTGCCGAAATTAAATGCCTTGATAATGGTGGTTTATAGATCACCTTTAGGAGAATTAGACTTTTTTTGAATAAATTATCAAATGTACACGATGAAATATTAATAAGTTATTTTATTTCCATTTTTGTGGTAGGAGACTTCAATATTGATTTATTGAAATCGAGCAGGGATAAAGGTAATTTAGTTGAAACTTTCGAATCATATGGACTATTCCCGATGTTTGATAATGCAAGTAGGAATACAGACCATGCGTAGATAATGTTCTAACATCTCCCGAAAAACATACCACTCAACAAGATTCGATCCTGGCTTTTCCGATCATCTGACACTTATTCTCCCTATCGATTCACCTGTAGAAAATGAGGGAAGATATGTAGTACAATATGCTATAAATGAGGCAAATGAAAATGTCTTCAAGGAAAGGTTGAACGCAGCAGATTGGTCTACGGCAGGGTTGGCGAACCTTTATGCATCAATGTGCCATTTTCTCTGAAAAATGTTTAATGGGGTCATTGCCGTTCCATCAAATGATTTTGACTTCAGATTATTTGGAAAATAATAATGATAAATACCATCTTAACTCTTTATTAAATAAAGTAAACAAAAGAGTTACATTTTGTAATGTTTAATACCTGCTTAACACATTTTTTACACATGTTTTATGATCGGCGACGTGCCTAAAATATTGTGTCGCCATTGGTTCGCCTTCCCTGGTCTACAACGGTGTTAATCAACAGAGCAGATAGAATCTATGAAAACTTTCATAATAAGTTTCAGAAATATTTTATGTTTTCCTAAAATTAGGACGAAACATCGTGAAAATGTAGAAAAAATATATAAAGAAATAAAAATCTCATCGATGCTGTTCAGATCATTGATAAAGTGAAAAAATCAAGTGAATGCAAAAATTTGGTAAACTCTTTGAAATCGCGTTTGAAAAATAGTTATACAGAAAATGTGAAAATTTCGAATATTTAATATATAAAATGTGCACCGGATAAGGTGAAAGCTATTTGGAAAGTGATTAATAGGGAGTCGGGAAGACCATCTCGACAAGATGTCAACAGTAATAATGAAATGAACTTGTATTTTTCAAATGTTGGATTGAATTTTATCAACGAGGTCAATTCATCCGTGGAGTAATCTATGATACTTTTTGAAAATAAGGTTGTTGCTCACTATGAGTCTATGTTTTTGCGACCAACAACGTCCCACGAAATAATAGATATTGTGAGGGGATTCAAAAATAAAAATTCTTAAAAAGCTTCTTATTAGCAGGTGAGTGTTTTAGACATGATAGTATAAAGACGGACAAAACGGTGAGTATCTTGAGGTCTTTGAAAATTTTTCAGCAGCTAGATAATTTAGATTCACCAAAAATCGCTCTAATCGCTTCTTTTTTTTCAGCAGAATACCTTGGATTTGCGGACTATTCCCTAAAATAAGATATTGTACGTCGCGATAGAATCAGAATTCGAAAAACAGGCCAATTTAGCGATGCTCTCATTCGTGCCGGACCTCATTCTGCGGATTGTGTAAATGGCACACGAAAGCTTTTCAATTATTCCAGAAATATGGACTGACCAGGTAAGTGAACACTGCATGAACTCAAGAATAATTTATTTGTTTTATTGATATCTAATTTCAATCCGTTAGCGTTGAACCACGGTTCTTATTGCTTGAGTGACAGCTGAGATCGAGTCATGAGTTCTTACTTTGATACTCCTGTATTGAAGAAAGTTGAGTCATCAGCATGAAGCATAGTTGCCTCAAAGATCACATTTCCTGGCAGATCATTAATATATATATATATAACAAGTAATAAAGGGCCCAGTATGGAACCCTGCGGCACACCTTAATTTGAAGCAGTTTCTGAGAAAGTTTTTCCTTACCAGAAAACTGATTGTGTTTTTTCGCCAAATATGAGACGAAAATTTTTAGCGCTCTACCTTGAACTCCGCAACGTTCCATCTTCGCAAGCACAATAAATCTCACCATTTAGTCAAATGCCTTACTCAAATCACATGCTGGGGCCTTTGCTTCTAGTTTTTCGTTGAATGCCTATGAAATCTTCTCAACCAAATTAATCATTGCCGTTTTTGTGCCTTTTTCAGGTTTGTTGTCTATCATCTAGAAATGATCTTTTCGAAAGGAATGTCAAAAGTCTCCATTTCAGTATTTCCTCCAGGATTTTGGAGACAACTGGCAAAACAGATATCGTAGGACGATAATTCTGACAGTCATCCACGTCACCAGATAAAACAGGAATCACCTTGGCTCATTCTAGTTCTCTAGGAAATAATCCCTGCTCGGTACATTGGTTGAGAACCTCGCAAAGTGGCTGCGCAATGAAAAGAAATACTCTTTGAAAAGAGAAGTTGACATTATATGTCAATGGCATTTTTATTTTTGAATCGCCTCACAATATCTATTATTTCGTGGGACGTTGTTGGTCGCAAAAACATAGAATCATAGTGAGCAGCAACCTTTTTTCCAAAAGTGTCATAGATTCCTCCACGGATGGATTGACCTCGTTGATAAAATTCAATCCAACATTTGAAAAATACAAGTTCATTTCATTATTACATCATTTCATTCTTGCTGACTGTTGACATCTTGTCGAGATGGTCTTCCCGACTCCCTATTAATCACTTTCCAAATAGCTTTCACCTTATCCGGTGCATATTTTATATATTAAATATTTGAGATTTTCACATTTTCTGTATAACTATTTCTCAAACGCGATTTCAAAGAGTTTACAAAATTTTTGTATTCACTTGATTTTTTCACTTTATCAATTATCTGAGCAGCTTCGATGAGATTTTTATCTCTTCATATATTATTTCTACATTTTCACGATGTTAATTACATGTGTTCGATCAAAACATTCGGGGACCCTTCGTTTCCTTCCTTTCCCTTTCTTCCACGAATTCTAAAACAATTTGAAATATACTTGGTTCAGATTTTTGATGTCCGTTTTCTATTTCACACAGTTTGGGTTTTTCTTTATATGGACCATTTCAATGAACTCTCTTTTATTTTTATTGCTTTTGGTTGCAAGGATTTTCGTTTCCTCGAAATTGAATTTGTGCTTTTTTCCTCTTCATGCTTTGTCAAGGCAGTTCTGTTTCTTTTGTCATATCGGTGGCCATTTAGGCGGTTTTGAAGGTATTGTGATGTTTGTTCAATAAATACAGTGCGGCAATTCAGACATGGTATTTCATATACAGTATTGATTGTTTTGTTTTTTGTTGTTTTGCTTTTTAGTCGGCTAAAAAGTTTATGAATTGTATTATAACCTTTATGACATATCGTAATTTTGTGCTTCTTGAATAATGATTCAAAACCTTTCGATAGTTCCTTAATGTATGGTAATGGCATGTAAGGTCGTTTTTTTTTATTATTTTCAATGGCCATTATGCTGGAATGATTTTCATTTTCGTTCAATTTTTGTTTTCTAGATTTTATTATCGACATTATTCATTTCTCTGGGTAGCTATTTTTGACTGAAATTTCCTTAAAAAGTTAATCAAACACATGATAATTTATGAATAACTGAATTCCCTCAAAAAAAAAACCTGAAAATGTGCATGCCTTATACGTTTCCGAATAATTGAATCCAGTCGAAGCAAAACCGCAGTGAATGAACAATATAAACGAGCCTTGTAGATTTGACGTCTGATTTTAATTTTTGTGAGGGTTATCTTGTATTGATGTTTTTTTAAAAGATCAAATAAATGTAATCAGAGTATTAACTACTACTTTGAACCAGCATTCCCAAGAAAACCTAAATTCTAGTATATATATATATATATATATATATATATATATATATATATATATATATATATATATATATATATATATATATATGTGTGTGAGTATGTATATGTACATATATTATGAGCATTTGTTTGAGTATGTAAAAATAAAAAAAATTGAAGAAATAAAAATAATATATGTACGTATATATATAATTAATGAGATTGAATTCTCGCTTAACTCTTGTGAAACATAATTGAATATTAAAATAAATTAAACTCTTGGCTTAATGTTTTACGATTCATTTAACAATATGTATAGTCAACATGTTTCGAGCTTTAGCTCATTTTCAAGACTGAACAGTCTTGAAAATGAGCTAACGCTCGAAACATGTTGACGATACATATTGTTAAATAAATCGTGAAACATTAAGCCAAGAGTTCAATTTATTTTAACATATATAATTCATTGAAAGTCAGGAACTATTCAAGGAACTCTTAAATTATTCGAGCGTCTCGAATAGATTCAAGAACTCTTCAATTAATTCAATGTATTGAATATATAATTTCAAAGTCTAAATTTTCACGAAATATTCAACTTATTCTAGAAGTTATCAAGGTGATTTGTGAAGATAAGAAGCCTTATTGTTTTCTCCGATAATCTATATTATAAGGATTCTTTTTGCCATGTTCAAATCCATTACAATTATTGAGTCCAAATTCTTACATTTCTAAACTCTTGGTATCATTAGCATACACGACCGAATTTCATTTATCGAGTCAGAGGGGAGCAGGTATTCGTCGATGTTAGGAAGTCAGGCCTTATGACCGTTTAATATATTAATAATATTCAGCAATTGAGTTCGACGTTTGAGGATATAATTCGATGTGAAGAACAACAAACCTATAGCTGTAGTAAACTTCTAACGATATATAACTCTATCAATCTCAAAAGAAAACTAAGACTTCAGATACTCTTTCTTAATTATTGAAGAATTAAATTGATATCGAATCAATATTTAGAATATTCTCAGGTAATGAGACGGAATAATAAATACTTGCCTGAAAATCACTGACTGAACAATTCTTTATTCGACTAGTTTCGCCTTTTACGGCATTATCAAGAATGTCGTAACAGTGATTTTTAGTATTCATTATTACCTCTCATTTAAATATGAACTATCACAGAGTTGATTCATCGTCCATTGAATTTATATTCCCAGATATTAACAAAAATACGCATGACGCATTTCGAAGTACTACTTCATCACATGCTGAATTAACAACCAATTTTTAATTTACCAATTGTTGTTAATTCAGCATGTGATAAAGATTTAGTATTAGGTACTTCGAAACGGGTCCTGGGTATTTTTGTTAATATATGAGAAAATTCTAAATATTGTTTTATTATAGATATTTATTTTCCCCAAAGATCGGCCTTATCAATCATCAATTAAATTGAAATCCAGGTACGAAAATTTTGATAGATGTTAACAAATCAGTTTCGTCTAATTTCAACCAGAGCTTGCAGTCAAATCACAAAAACCCAGTACGCTCCATGAGTGTTAAATGAATTGGTTCAGATTTAATTCAATGGAAAGTGATAATCTATTAGAAAACAGACGATAAATATCATTACCAATGATTGACTTCAACAAAATTCAGATATCTAGCTTTTTTATATTAAGCCTAGTTTCTATGATGAATTTCTGTCTTCAGTAAAAAATGTATTTCATTGGACTAAAATTGAAGAGAAATGAATATATTTTGAAATAACATGATTCAATTCAAAGTTTTGAGAAAACTGCAATTTGTAATGAAACATAAACTAGAAATGTATATTTGCATTTAAAAATTTCTTATTCGCTAAGAGTATCAATTTTCATTTTGAAAGCAGATAGAGAAGATAAATTTCAATAGAGAAAAGTTAATAATGTCTGGTTTATGAAGACGTGAAATATATCACGACATACTGGAGTGTTATTCAAAGGTATTAAAGATTGAAATCTCCATCATTTCCGTATTTGAAATGACCTTGCTAATGCGTTTTTGATAATGAGCATTTGATGAGCGATTCAATGGTCTTTTTAATTAAGATTTTGCAGAATTTTCTCTTCGAATTTACACAATTTCGACTAATTTAGGAAGTTTTTCGATATAGGATTCATAGATGAGGAATCTGAGAAACGCTTGAACAATTTCAATCAATTTTAATTCAATTGGAAAAAGTGATTCGTTGTAGTAAAAATATACTTTCTGATCCAACAGAAATTTCAGAAAAGGACGAAAGTTTTCAGTGAATAAAACGCTTTTAATGAATCTAAGGCAGGATACAGACACTTATTCAATGGGGTCAAATGACAAAATTCTCTGGGTCATTCATAATATTCAGTGCTTTAGTCATTCACTGAGGCATTTCGAGTGCATATTCACTGCCAACCCTTGATATCGAGCCCGTTAATAAAATTAATACGTTACATTTAACTTCAAAGTTTTCACACGTCATTGTCAATTTAGATACTACTAGTTACACCAATTTCTTTGAAAATTCCATCGATTTCGATGAATCAATTCATTTGGTGCTCTATGTATTCATGTTTTTCTAATGACTCCTAAGATGTGAGATGAAAAGTAATCTATGTATTGAATGTGCATATGACATTGCGATGTATTTCTGACTTTCGTTATATAAGAGGATTTTTGAAATTTGAAAGCGTTGCTTTTCATTTATTCAACAGTGGCGCAACTGATGAGTGGATTTTAGTACGAAACACTAACTGCCTTGCGTTTCCAACATATGTAGGAACCGATTTCAATATTCACTAACAATTATCGCTTGAAGAATTATGAAGGCATAACATTTTCATGTTTCACATAGTCAGCTGTGCTTTTATATTTTGAAGTATTCGTAAAAAGTTATCAAAATATAGGATTATCATAGATATTATTAAGCCACATATATACATATAATGTGGCTTAGAGCAGAAGGGCGTAAACCTGAAAGACCTGGATTCGTATCCCAGCCAAGGTCGAAAGCTTTTGTGATGTAATTTCTATTCTAAATTTTCATTGACACGTGACACGTATTTCGAGCTTATTGGCTCTCCTCAGAACGGCGTAGCGAAGTTCAAGGTGTATGAACCTGGAGATGGAATCATTAGTAAAAGAACACACCTGTGAAGGAAGTCTCCACTGTTAGGCTTCCACGTGAACTCTCCGGGTTGGGAAATTTAGTCAACGTATCGTCTTTGTGGGGACTATTTATCCTTTACGGAGTCTTCATCCGAGAAATCTCACAACGAATGAAAAGTTTTCTTGCAAGGAAAAGTACAAAACAACAGCAAAAATATAATTCTTGGTATAGCCCGCAACTCAATTGGAAGCAGCCGTTGACATGTGTTTCGAGCTTATTTTCTCTCCTCAGAACAGCGTATCCAAGTTCAAGGTGTGCGAACCTGGAGATGGAATCAAAAATAAAAGAACACACCTGTAACGGAAATCTTCACTGTTAGACTTCCACGTGAACTTTTCATTCGTTGTTAACTTTCTCGGTTAAAGACACCGTGAAGGATAAATAATCGCCACAAAGGCGATACGTTGACCAAATCTCCTAACCCGGAGAGTTCACGTGGAAGTCTAACAGTGGAGATATATACTCCCATTTGAATCACGAATAAAAACTTTTCTAAATGTTCGAAAATTATCATTCTGCTTTGATGAACATAAATAATCCTTAATTGAAAATTTGGTTCTCTATTCTTCTTGACATATCAGAGAAAAATTCTGGCTCGTCATTCGTTCAGAAAGTATATTTATTTGCACCATGAAAACATTTGAAGATATCCATGATAGGCTGAATAATATATGTTATTGATAATTTATTACTTTACGATATTAGATCACGTTAAAAGATAATTATGTACTGGTTAATTGATTCATTGATGTGAATCAACGAATCAATGAATGAATTTGAAAGTAATTATAGATTAAACTAGATATTACATTTATTTCCTCTCATTGATGTTCTCTTCTTCGAACTATAATGAAGCGACAGAGGTCTGTATATAGATAGGGACTATCTGAACCATCCAATACGTGCTGATATATATATATATATATATATATATATATATATATATATATATATATATATATATATATATATATATATATATATATATTTCTTGAAATTGATTTATTGCCTGTTTAAGATATTTTATTTTGAAAGTTTTTAGCAGAAACAATAATAACAATAAAAATACCTTCAATTTCACACACATAAACCAACAATATACATATTCTGGATAAGTATATAAAAAACTATATGTAATTATATATATGTAAATATGAATCACATTTATTAGAACACCTGGCTTACCATGAGTTTTTCAGAGGTTTCCTCTTGTTGAAGAAGACTAAAACTTCCGAAGCGAATGCTAAGCCAGAAATATTCCTCTGATAATGAAAATCAATAAGTGAAGATACAAAAAAACTAATTTGATTTTTCTAAAAAATAAGTTTGACATTTGATATCTATAGTAACTCATAAATTTAATTATTCATTAGTTTTGACAAAGTTGTAATATAACAACGAAACGTCAACAAAAATAAAGTTTTTCATATCAAAAAAGCCTGTTATTGCTAAAAACTTTCAAAATAAAATATATATATATATATATAAATATATATATATATATATATATATATATATATATATATATATATATATATATATATATATATATATATATATATATATATATATATATATATATATATATATATATATATATATATATATATATATATATATATTCACTGTCTTGATCAGTTACAAGAGCACGTTAAGTACCACTAGTAAGGAAGTAGGTGTTGAGATAACTCAAATAAAACTAAAGTCATGTTTACTTTGGTTTTATTGGTCATTGTGATACTAATGTTGGAAGATACTCAAACTGGAAGATAATCAAACAATAATAATCAAAGACTGTTATCTAAGAGAAGTACTGTCGACTACATGTACCTGGGTCAAGCAATACGCAAATCTGGTACAATACTGACAGAAATTGACATAAGAATATTTAACCTATAGGGTCTACTGCCTCGTTGCAGTTGAATATGTATTCATTTTTAAGAGTTGTCTCAGTATCTTGAGCCATTTTCAAGAGTTGTGGTAAACTCTTGACAATAGGTCAGCTGCCCGAAATGAATATCTAGTGTATTGAAGAATTTCATGAAATTTATCCAAGTGGTTATTATTTTGCCATATATAGTTACCAAACTGTCCACAGAGCGTCGAGAGTTTCCAGTTCGAGAAAATATCAATTGCATATTGCATATTATTATGTGTTTGGAATATAGTACAGCCGGTCTCCGTAGCATGGTCGGTAGAACATCCGACTATGTTGCAGTAGAACTCGGGTTCGAGCCCCGCTGAAGGCATGGCTGTGTTCAACTATGACTTGTGACGTTTAAATAATGATATATGCTGTGTAATGTACAATGGTTACAAACCCAATGGCCGTTCGGAACCGGCGTTAAACTACAGGTCCACTTGATTAAAAAAATATATAATACAGAGCTTATGGATACATTATCGGCCTAGATATATGTTTTCTATTTATTCGATAAATCATAGTAATCTAAGGCAAATCTAAAATAAATTTAGGATTCATCACTCAAACCCTTCGAGACAAAGGTCAGAATCCCATTTTCAACTGTAGAATAGGGATATAATACGCCATTAAATGACGGAAGTGATTTCAATTACGCATTCAAATTGATTTTGAGCTTGTATGGTTCATATGTATACATTGACGAGAGAGTAAACGAATGAAATACTTCAACTGTTTGAATGAATAGAACACAAAATGCTCAAAATAGACAAAAAGATTTTTTCGGTTGGGAAAACAATTCTCAAAAATTGTCGTCGACTTCGATCAATAGAACTTTGCTAAAGAAATTGTCAGATGTTTGTTTGGGACTGTTGTATAATGTAGATTCTTCTCTATTTTCTCGGACTTCCATTTTCTATGAAATCAATTTAAAATTTTTAATGATTAAATGAGAATAATCAAATGGTTAAATTGATAGGATGAAACTCAAAAAAATTTAAAAAATGTAAATAATTAATGTCGAGAGAGCTGGAACAGAAATATAAACTGAGAATGAAAACAAAATGGTTTAATTTGAAATAGAATTAAAAAATTCTTGCCTTCGATAAACAGAACGATGGTTATAATAATAATGATAATGATAATAATAATAATAATAATAATAATAATAATAATAATAATAATAATAATAATAATAATAATAATAATAATAATAATAATAATAATAATAATAATAATAATAATAATAATAATAATAATATAATAATAATAATAATAATAATAATAATAATAATAATAATAATAATAATAATAATAATAATAATAATAATAATAATAATAATAATAATAATAATAATAATAATAATAATAATAATAATCATAATAATAATACTTCAGTTTCTCATATACATTTGTTACAATGTTTACCATCGTCCTTGAATGAATCGATGTTGAATCAGAAATTCGATTCGTATAACGTTTCGGTTAGTTTTGTATCTCTAACCATTCTCAAGTGGAAACTGTGTGTCGTTTTTTCATTTTTTCAGTTTGTTCGATTAATTACGAGAATGAGTTTTCATTTGATCATAGTTTGTTTCAGAATTGGAAATTAAATTCATTGGCAACGGAAGTTCGACAAAATAGTGAAAAATTTTCATATACGGAAAGTGCACTATTTTGAAGATTCAGTAGTATAATATAAATTGATGAATTATATGCTTTGGATCATTTTTGTATGACCAAGACATTTATGAGTAAAAATGTATAAAATATTCAATGGTTGTTCCCAAGAATATTCGAAAATCGTTTCATTTTTAGTGAGTCTAGTGAAACTAGAATATTGGAATTATATTTGATACTATACTGAGTTTTTATTGAAATTAGTGGTAGGTATAGGTAAGAAGCAGGGGCACATAAAGTTTTCGTTATTTAATTCATTGACAACCATAATTAAAATGTTTTTAGGAAAGATAGTGTACCACTCACATTTCTCGTGTTTGCTTCAGTCAAAAATCTGCAAATAATACATGATTTCAGGTTTTAATTCAGTTACAGTAGCAGTCGTATGTGGTTACTTCAAAAAATTTTCATTCCCTTTTCGGTAATGAAATATTTTCACCGTGGCAAGTTTTATTTGTTCTGTATCTGCTCTCGAATAAAAAAAAACGAGTAAATACTCTCATAGGCCAAGAAAAAAGATTTTCTCGATTATTATAGAATACGTTTCTCATTACTCTGAAACGTTGTTATGACACGTTAAACAGACAATACTTTATATATATAACAATTATTATTAAGATTTTTATTGACGATTTTTTTTTCAGAGATTTACTTACCTGTCGGAAGATAATGACATCGTACTTCAGTAACATTTGGTAAATATCTGTATTGATATCGATCTCACAAACATCAAAAATAGTTCATTTACATTGAAGATATTGTTTCATCTAAAATAATATATTTATTATAGTGAAATGAAAAAAAAGTTATATTATCTTCTATGTAAGCTTTAGTTTTTCATATGAAATACTTATGTACCTGCAGGAAAATATTATTTCTGTTGTGTTTGATGAATATTTATTTTTTATATTTCTTGAGCAAACATCTTTCGTTGTCCTCAAGTAAAAAGCAATTTTTCAATGTGATACTACGATATAATTTCTGCCTTTTTTATGAATAGCATGAATTTTCTTCGTTCAATATCATTGAAAATTTTCTGGAAGTAAGTAATCAAACTGACTATCTCAGTTTCTCAATAAAATATAGTAAATATTTATCTGATCTTAATGAATTTTTCATTAGTGTAATATAATATTGAATCACTTTCAGTAGTATAAAAAATATTTTTGGGTAATGATTGAATATCTACAATATAACAATATAACAATTTTTAACGTATAATTTTTTTATTCTATAGGTTCATTAAGTTTTGTCAGTATGAAATGAAAACGAAAATCAATTTTCCATTAACCTAATAAGTTTCTCACCAACGATCAATAAAATTTTCCTTCGTATTAGCCCAAACAGGTTCACTTTGACTAATTCGTACTCACCCAATGCAATCGACCCATAGTACGATAATTTCGACCTCTGGATCTCTGCAGCGTTTCATTCTTCGATCGGAAAAAACAACGCTTGTGTTGATTACCAAGAGGTAGGGGAAATCCTCCACACACTTGTTTCTACAAATTGAATACGAAGCATCTTCAAAGTTCAGTTACGTTCGGTACCTTGTCAAGAGTGAAAGGTGGTACTACGTTCAATGATACAGTATCGCATGCGTTAAACAAAAGTGAGTAAACATAACTACCTGTTTATTGTTTTGCGTTCTTTTAATCTTCATTATATTGAGTTCTTTGTTTTGAAGAGGAGAATTTAATGCTGACGTTTCATTTCATTTTGTGAACATCCTCAATGCAAAACCAAATGAAATAGAAGATTTAAAACTTGAAAGGAGCATAAACACAAAAACAATATGTATCTCTTCCGAATTTCTGTCAATAAAATATTTGTCGAGTAATGAAATGAAAATTATCTTTCATATTGATTGACCCAAGAAATGATAATACCACTCGAATTGACTTGAGGGTATTTTTGCTGCTTTTGATAGTGACTAACTAGCTTTCCTGGTATTGTTTTTGATGTTTTTATGTTTCTGCTTTGTTGAAGATTTTGATTTTTTATATTGTTTGTTTATGCCTTAAGAAACTTCACAAATTTGAATGAAATGTTTGCATTAAATGAGTTCGAGCTGCACGATTGTCTTATGGCCATTTGCAATTATGTATATATATATATATATATATATATATATATATATATATATATATATATATATATATATATCAATATATTATTAATAATATAGTTTCAAAATACTTCATTTTTGTTGACGTTGACAATTTTCTCAAAACGTTTTATTAATTATTATTGATGTAAATAAATTTCAAAACATTTTCTGGATGGGTATATTATAAAACAACTATGTACATCAGGTTTTTCTCAGAGGTTTCCTCATTATGAAGAAAACTGAAACACTTCTGAAAAACAATTCTGAGCCAAAAACTTTCCTTCGAATATTAGAATGCAAAACACCCAAATTGATTAAAAAATAACCATTGACGTTTGATTCCAGTGTACATAATGCATAAAATTGAATTATTCATCATTTTGGACGTAAATTTAATCAACGACGAAACGTCAGCGAAAATGAAGTTTTTGATATTGTTGAAGCCAGTTTTATTGTTATTGAAAGGAAGTATAGATAATCAACAGGCAAAATACATCATACGGAAAACATATATATATATATATATATATATATATATATATATATATATATATATATATATATATATATATATATATATATATATATATATATATATATATATATATATATATATATATATATATATATATATATATATATATATATATATATATGTTTTCCATATTTGGCGAGGTATTTTCAACAACGTAAAACTTGAAGTGGATTTCAACGAGGCCCTTTATAATGACAATAATAATTATAATGTTGCATGCTGAGGTGTATTAATATTTTATACAATTTATCTCCAATTTCTGAATTAAGCTCAATTGCAATTCTCAAAGTTTCCCATTTGACCTGAGAGGTGCATTTAAAAAGGTGTTCGATATCTGTATAGTTTCTTTTTGTATATTCGGACATCAAAGCAAGAATCATTTACATTTCAGTAAATGGCAGCATCTTTCATTTCAACATATCCCATTTCATTCTGAAAATATGACTTTTGTAACTGACAAAATGAGAAAAATTTACTCTTTAGTGCCAATAGTGGTGTAGCTCAAATCAACTTGTTTTTTCACATTGTGCCAAATAGTCCCTTGAATATACGTCATATACTTTTCTTTCTGAGAACGAATGACATGGTGATGGAAAAATTTATAATTGATATTCAAAAGTCTAAAATTTTTTATTTTAACAAATCCTGAATTAACGTGTGAAAAAATCCCAAATTTTGAACTGCTGATAATTATCATAATTTCTATTTAAATGATTACAAGTTTTACTTTTTAACTGGATGCCGAAGAAACTAGGAGTAGCAACAAGCAGGGTAGGAAAAGTACCTTGAATCGAAAGAATTTTTGTGAACTGTAAACGAAAACATTTCAAAAACATGCTAGTGAAGTGCGTATGACATAAAGGAATATGTAAATTGAATGTATAAATGTAGAAATAGAAAAAAGACCTCAGAACGAACTTCATCAAAAGACAAATACAATAACGCAAGAAATCAGAAAACGACGAGCAAAGTTTTATGAAATTTCTACACGATGAAAGAGTCCAGAAAGAAAGAAGAGAGTGAATGCGACACTTATATAAATTTTTTTTCCTTAATTCAGTGGACCTACAGTTTAACGCCGGTTCCGAACGGCCATTGGGCTTGTCATCAATGTACATTACCCACCATATATCATTATTTAAATTTTTCGAATCAAACAAACACAAACACCCATGCCTTCAGCGGGGCTCGAACCCGAGTTCTGCCGCACCATAGTCGGGCGTTCTACAGACAAAGTTACGGAGACCGGCCTATATGAAATTTTGTATATAGTATGTACATATCCAAATGATGGGATCATAACTTTTTCTTCCGCCTTCATGAGTCATGTTTCACCAATTAAGATATTGAAATATGCGAACTCAAATAAAAACTTAAAAATAATTGTGAGGATGTTATAATTGAGATTCTCTACGTAGTTATTTTTTCTCTATTCCATTGTTAAAACTTTTACTTCTTTTTGGAATGAAATGTTAAAATTTCCAGTTCGGTCTCGTTCTTAATCAACAAAAAATGAGAATTCGTTAATATTATACGAAATGTATGGAAAATACGGGGCCAATTTCAAATCGTATGGATGGCTAAATTTTTGCTTCATGTAATTAATTATGATCATAATAAGGAAAATAAACCAACGCCAAACTGTTAAAATACGACTAGTTGATGAACGGAAGATACTAAGGATGTTGCAACCTTCTCTTGCCAGAAAAAAAAATTTGATTGTTTTTGTTGTGATTGTGTTGGTCAATATGAAATAAGTGACCATGGAATAATAAACTTCAGGTAAATGTTAATGTATATCGGGTTATTCCTATAAAATTATAAACTGCAATTTCGAAATATGGAAAACAAAGGAATGGCGTAGTAATTTAGTGGAAATTGTTAAATGAGCATGTCGAAGTGACTTCACTCTCATGCAAGAAAAAATGTTTGAAAACAAGAAAATATAATCGATACACTTCTAGCTATATTTCTATTATTTTCATGAATCCAGACGTTTTTCTCCGCTAGGCTTTTGTTTTTCCTATTTTCTTTACATCGACTCATACAATACAACTCTATCGACTTTTTTTCAAATCACGTTCTGACCTGTTTCTCAGTTTCTTCTATTGTCCTTTCCACTTTGATTCCGAAATCTTCCTGTCTATTTGTTATGGTTTTTATGCATCAAAAATTTAATTCCAAAAACTCTTGAACTTATCTGATACATTAAGTGTCAAATTAGATTTATCACTAATGTACCTAATATGTGAGTTTTACCGCAAAAATGTATTTGCTTTATCTTGATGTTATTGTGAAACTCAATCGAAATCTGTTTTTATTCATTGAATTAAACATTATTAGACTAATATATTATTGGCTTCATAGACTATGTACCTGACGTTTATAGTAAATGTACCAACATGAAAGTAACATGACAGAGAAATGTCATAAAAATATATTCAAATACATGAAAAATTTTGATAGAGAACCATTTGAAAGCTACCTCATCACCGACATCTTATTAGCTAAGAATGATTTTCAAGAAGATTTGATAATGTGGATGGAATTCTCAACAATTGGTGTAACAATTGAGTAAGAATTCTGAAAAAATTCAAGAACAAAACGTACTCGAATGTATCGTAAAATTTCAAACACATTCAAATTACACAAAATTTTTCGATATACGTGACATATTTCCACATAAATATTTGTATCTAAAAATCATCTGAAAAATAATTCCATAGAATATAGGAAGTGTTTCGTACTACTGGATGCAAAAAACTTCACTTACAAAATCTGCGGAAATTAATTATGTATCCTGGTCTATAAGTCTTCGGTGCAACCTTTTAAACTAGAGTATAAGGATATAATATCGTAGGAAGATAATTATTGAACCTTGGCCAGAAAAAATATTCCGAATAAATTCATATGCGGAAGATGATTCTAATTGGTGATCTTGTATCTACATTGCCTGAAGGTGTATATATTGTACAAGTTGTTTATGGCTAATTTTGAAGTAGTGTTAAATTAGTCGTTCTGGTAATCGCGTGATAAACTCATTTTTATGACCGAGTTAGAGCGGAATATTTGTTATTGTGTACCTGATATCGATTAGTTGTTGAGGGTTTTAATTTTTGGGAAATTCATGAAACGTAATCTTGACGGTTTGAGTAGATTCGTTCATGAATTTGTACTCGTATTCTTTTTTCGGGACGTGATATTGGATTATTATTTTTATGCACTAATCGAAGTGAAATACCGATTGTATTCTAATATTTTTAGCAAGGACGTTATTCATCGGTATTTTTAGAGAATAGATATTCTGATGAGAATTCTTTACTTCTTGTTGCAGGTGTTGGATCCCAGTTTTTATTTTCACATGATAAATTGTTCAATATCTTCTGTAATTTTGAAATTCATTCTATAATATTTCCTTGCTTATTTTTTTACCTACGTTTCGATTTTCATTTTCTATTAGTCTGTATATGACTATCCAGACTTTATATAGTAATAATAACAATCTTGTCGGCCCGAAGTAACCCTAAGTAACCCGAATCCTACCTATGGTGACGTAGTATTCGGGTTCGAGCCCGGTGAAGGCATGGTTTTTGTATTTGTCTATGATTCAAGAGGTTTAATGATGATAATTTTTGGGTAATGTACATGGATTACAAGTCCATTGACCGTTCGGAACCGGCCTTAAATTCCGGTCCACGGAATTAAAAAAATTTTAAAATATAATAATCTTTATCTGAGTACACGGCATTACCCCTGCCAGATCGAGCAAAAAAGTTACACGTTCGTACCATCCTTTCCTTAAAACAGTTCAAGCAATTTTCGACCCCTTGTAACATCGTTGTGGATAAAACTAAAAGCCTGAATCAGTAACGAAGGACGCATTTTAGAAACACGGTGTATTTCTAATTTCATTCAATCAGAACCATTAGTTCAGGAATTATTACTAGATAAGGTTTTTCAATTTGGTCTTTTGATCACTGAACCTTTGAAGCTATTTTATCAGAAAGAGAAGTTCCAAATTTAGAATACAATTATCGTTTAGTCCTAAATCAAGAATACTGAAGTTACATCATTTCGGTCCAGTTTTCCAGATACGCCAAGTGCAGAAATAACTTTGTATTCCCATATTCGAAATTACATATATAAAATATAGTTCGCAATTCAGTTGTTTTACCATTAAAATTTGTGAGAATAATGTAATAGCAAATTCGTTAATTCATTCAGTCCATACTGAAGTATCCTTTTGTCTTAAGTTCTTCCGTTAAAGGCTAACTTAACATGATCTTTTTGTAAATATCAATTTTTAAAGTCTTCTATATTTTAAATGAAATGGATCGACTTGGTCATCGCATGAAAATACAATATATTTCACAAGTATTACATATAATATCAAATGATATGTTTAGTGTTGGGTTGTTTAAGTTTTATATCCTTTTTAGTGTATATTGTTTCTATTTTTAGATCAATTTCATCGATTTAAGTTCCTGATAGAATCATTTTAAATTAATTATCACAGAATCTCATCAGATATATCTCAAAAATCATTAATTTCTATGATGTTGTCAATTTTTGTCATAATTTTCATCGAATCGGAATATTTACTTTTATTTTACCCAGAATTCTAATTTTCTTTCATATTCAGAATACAATTCGGAGATTCCATATAGTATAGTTACCTACTTTAAGATAAGTTCACTGAATATACCGTATGATTGATCTATACCATATAAATCATAGAGGTGATTTATTTAATTAGCTTGATGATATATATATATATATATATATATATATATATATATATATATATATATATATATATATATATATATATATATTTATATTTTTTTTTTTCCGTTAACTTTGTTTCCGTTGACGTTTCGTTGTATATCACAACATTTTCGAAACAAATTACTATAATTAATATTAGTTTTGACAAAGTTGTGATATACAACGAAACGGTATACGTTTCAATGGTATACGATACAATATGAACGGAAACATTGAAAAAAGCCTGTTATTCAAAAACATGAAAAATGAAATATTTAATAGTGTTGGCGTTTACTTGATGTAAATCCATTTTAATTGAATATAAACTTAAATTCAAACACTTGAACTTATGATTTACACTTTATTGACTACATAGCATGACGCGTATTCATTATTCTGTAAGCATCTGAAGAAATCGTTTGTAACGACGAAATGCGTCATGCTATGTAGCCAATAAAGTGTAAATCATAAGTTCAAGTGTTTGAATTTAAGTTTATTTTCAATGAAAAATGAAATATATATGTATATATATATATATATATATATATATATATATATATATATATATATATATATATATATATATATATATATATATATATATATATATATATATATATATATATATATATATCTAGATGAATAGTTGAGTTCCGTGCGATGAAATTATGTAGAATTCAGGTAAAGGGAATAATCTGTATGATAAAGTGTTTAAAAACTCATCTATTCATTACAACTCTCGATATTTCGACACTTTTTTGTGTCTTCTTCAGTAAAAGAAAATAAGCTGCAAAGAAATGACTAAAAAATTGATTTTATATTTTTTACATATTGAATTTGATCATTATAGTCATTACGTTGCAGCTTGTTTTTTCTTCTGAAGAAGACACAAATGAGTGTCAAAATATCGAGAATTGTAATGAATAAAAGAGTTTTCAAACACTTCACCAGACTGATTATATATATATTTTATATATATAGATATATTTATGATATGCTTTGATTAAATAGTTCTATTTTAGATGAAATTTCTTTGGTTCCTTTGTCAGCTATCATGAATTCATGAATTTAACATTAATTTAACATTTAACTTAATTGAAACATTAAGCCAAGAGTTCACTTTAATTTGATATTTGATTATGTTTCATCAATAGTTAAGCGAGAATTCAATCTCAGCCAAATCTTACAATAATTTTTTATGGCTCATTTGCCTGCCAGGAAAACTATATAATCTGTTTTGTTATAACTGCAGCAACATGTTCTATTGCAACTCCATAAATAAAACATAAATGAGTTATGAAGTTTATGAGAATATATGACAAATATTTCGTCTATATAACAATATCCCAAAACCTGAATGTGCGAAGATTGGAATATTTTCCACACTTCTCGAATATTTATTTATATACTACTGTAGGTTTCAAGTGATTTGACAGTTACCTACATATTTTGTTCAACGAAATGATCAATGCAAAAAACCTATTATTTGAACAAGAACTATTATCTATTCTGCAGAACAAGTCTACCAAGTGCTGTTCTTCCAACTAATATAAGAGAATCCGCTCAAATTCGTAGGCATGTTTTATGATACGAATTTTGATATTTCATTAGATAAGAAATATTTAATGAGAAGCAAATGCCTTCAGGTTTAATAAACGATTATTTTTGTACATTTCGAATACCTACATTGAAAGCATTGAAGACAATGTGATCTTTCACCTTTTTTTGGGAAACACAATAGACTACAACTTATGACGGAATGGAATATTTAAAATTATGCTGATGAGTAATTTATAGGTTCCCAAAGTAAAGAATGCCTACTTAATGATGTAAGTTTCCTTTCTTCTCTATTCGGACACTTCGGAAAAACACACTCGGAAATCTTCGCAATTAAAATCGTATACTTGCCCTTTTTGTTTTTCCTTGAATGAATTCCGCGTTCTTTGTGATTATATATTATGCACATCTGCTTTAATTTATTTTCCTGATTTTCAAATCGCATTGATTCTTAATTCGACGCAGCATCCTTCAAATTCGATGATGCCAAGGGAACTCAATAATATTAATGGAGTATTTATGTCTTCAGATTTTCAGGAAATTTTCCTGAAAATTCTTTCATTCAGATTTATACCCTTCTTCCAGGAAGGGCATAAATCTGCTCAAAAATCTGAATCAACAGCTGATAATCAATAAGGATTTCAAATTGTCTAACAGCTGAGTGATATTTTTGAGTAGGTATTTGAGGTACTTTCACAATATGCTGAATATATTTTCTATGTTATTTAAACACAATTCCGAGACGACGTCAATATCAATGGATATTGACCGAGCCATAAACTTTTGAAATAGCAATTTGAGAAGGAAAAAATTATTGAAGCAGTTTGAAAGATATCATTTTGATATCTTCGAATTGAGTATATGAGAAAATGAAAAATATGAAAGCTATTTTAGAGTATTCAATATCCAGCTAGACGTTCTCAAAGATATGCTTTGAAAATTTCAAAAGATAAATAAAAAAAATTTCCAACTGCTCCAAGAATTTTTATGTCTTTCTCAAATTGTAATTTTTAAATATATGACTCGAGGAATATCCACAACTCTTATTCATATTTTTATAGATATTTGTTGAACCTATTTTCAGTTTTTTATTATTCGTTGTTTTCGTTTCTGCACACAGTACTAATGTGTTCAAATTTTGAGGGATTGATTTTCGCTGACTCAATTTGGAGTGTTAGAAACGAAAAAATTAATAACTAAAAATTCTATTCTGCAAATATTTTAATAGTCGATAAGCATTTTCTTTATTCAATATATTCATTTCCTCAATCATAAAGGAATCTCTGAAATATTCTGAAATAAGTTATAAAATACCTCTCAGAAACGAATAATATTCAGGTATGATAGATAATTAACGAATGTAAATTCATCGGGAATTGAACCTACTCGCATTTCAATACTGTTTACCATATAGAGAGTGACTATAATAATAATAATAATAATAATAATAATGTTTATTCGTCCTGTATGACATTACAATATGTATAGGATACGTCAAGAAAATTATTAACAACAACAATTACATTTAAACAATTTCAGCAGAAAAATATTCTTGCAAGGAATAAAAACAATTAAGTAACAAGACTCTGCAAACTTCCTTCTTAAATTTCGACCGACTCAAGGACTTGATGTGGTTAGGAAGATGGTTGAATAACTTGATGCCCACATATGTTGGAGAGGATTCAAATTTAGAAGTTCTATGAGTCGGAATAGAGATGGTGCAATTCAGTTTACTGCGAACAAACAGCAGACACTGTAAAATGTATATACATGGCAGCGTCAGGATCTTGTGTTTAATGAAAAATAATGATTCTTGAGGCTTGAGGTTGAAGATCAAGCGAATACACCTTTTTTGCGTCAGAAAAATTCTGGCACTCGCTGCTGAATCGCCCCATAGGACGACATTGTACTTTAAGTGGGTGAAAACCAGAGCATAATAAGCAGTAAGCAACCCATCCAGAGGTAGCGAGTTCTTGAGTCGACTTATACCAAAAAATGAAGAATTCAACTTTTTGCTGAGATACTCAACATGACAATGCCATCTCAAATATCTGTCAACGTGGACACCCAAAATGTTAAAGCTGCCAGCTGACTCGGGTTGATGGTCTCTAAACTCAGTAACAAAAGGTGTATGTGAAATAGATTCCCGCAGTTGAAAATAGATAACTTGAGTTTTCCCCAAATTCAGCATTAGAGAGTTTCGATAACACCAATCTGAAAATTGCTTTATAAGACTCCTGCATTTACTCTCAAGCTCGCTCCTTGTCTTGGCTGATACTCCCATCGTCGTGTCATCAGCGAAAAGAGTGATTGATTCAGCTTTAACATAATCTGGAACATCATTTACAAATAACAAAAAGATTAAGGGTCCCAAAACAGAACCCTGAGGTACTCCCATAGATAGGGGATAGTTTTCAGATTTACGATTCTTAATCTCAACAAATAGATGACGGTCAGACAAAAAACTAGAAATCCAATCCAAGAATACACCCCTGAATCCCATACTATACATTTTACTTTGAATGAATGAAAATTGTAAACAATCAAATGCTCGTGACTGGTCGAAGAACATACCTGCAACGTGCAAACCACTGTCCAAGCCTAGATAAATAAACTCCAAAAATTGACAGCTCGCAGTTTGAGTAGATTTGCCACTACAGAAGCCATGTTGGGAGCTTGATATTATGGAGAATTTATTCAAATAATTCATCATTCTTCTATAAACTATCTTCTCGAAGACTTTCGAGATAATGTTAAGCATAGAAATGGGGCGATAATTTGCCATATCAGTAGGATCGTTCTTCTTGAATACGGGAATTACTTTGGCCATTTTCAATGAGGAGGGAAATTCTCCTGATGTCACAGATAAATTAAATAAATATGCTAAATGCGAAGAGATAAGCGGTGCAATTGCTTTCAAAACTTTCGTTGGAAGTGAGTCAGGACCAGGACAAGTGTTGTTTTTCAAGCTAATGATAACCTCGAGAACCTCCTCAGGCAATACAGGGTAGAAAAAAAAAGTGTTCTCAAGTAGGTCGTGGGTGGTACATGAGGTGGACATATCATCTCCATAATGTTGTTGCAAGTTCGAAGCGCATATAGATGAAAAATATTCTCCAAATGCCTCGGCAACTTTCACTGGATCAGAAGTAATGCAATCATTAACATTCAAGGTGATATCGTTTGAAGATTTCTTCTTACGGCCAGTCTCTCTATCTATGAGCTTCCAGATTGTTCTGCTTTTGTTGTCGGATTCATTCAATAATCCGCTATAGAATGATAACTTACTTGTATCAAGTAGCAGCTTATATTTATTTTTAGCGGATCTGTAGGCGTTAGTCATCTCCTCTGATTTTAAGTTCACACTCAACCAGTGCAGATCTCTCAGATCCTTCGCAGCTCTTGTGACTTGTGGAGTGACCCAACTCTTACAACGTCTGGATGGAGGGCGGATCTTTCTTATAGGACAGGATTCGTCAATCAAGGATGTCAAGATCCTGAAAAAACTGCTGAAGCTGTAACCTACATCCAAGTAATGATACACAATGTTGAAATCGGCTTGAGACGTTAATAATCGAGGTTATTAAGATTATTTGTTGATATAACGCGGTATTTGTCTTTCTTATAATTATCCTGTTTGAGACTATCCATGGGGCAATAACTCAAAATTAGACACCTATGGTCTCCAATATCAGTGTCAATTACAATCGTTTTGATTAATTTCAGATCAACGCTTGTGAGAATGTAGTCTATTTTGGTCGCAGATTTTATGCCGTTGCAGTTAGTAAAAACTCTGGTAGGTTCCATTGACGTAGTGTGCAAGTTAAAACTCATCAATAAATCTTCAAGATACATCTTTCGAGTGTCACGCTCAGCTAAGTAATTAATATTAAGGTCACCGCATACAAATACAGCGGAAGACTTAGAAGTAAATTTTCCCAACACGTAAGACAGAATATTCACAAACAACTTGAAGTCGCCATTGGGGGGTCTATATATACTAAGAATGCAAATCTTCGTTTTTTCTGTTTTTAAGTATATTCCACAAATTTCACAATGCATTTCAACCGAGACTGCACTGATTTCTCGAATTGGAAGAAACTCATAGTTGTCCTTCAGATATATAACTGCGCCTCCGTGTTGTCGGGTAGAGCGGCAGTAGGATGCTGCAATTCGATAGCCCAAGAGAGCCATATACTCCATTTGAGCTTCTTTGCACCAGTGTTCAGTTATGCAAATAACAGTTGGTTGTTCCATCCTTGTAAAAACTTCTATATTATTGATTTTGTTGGTGATACCCTGTACATTCATTTGAGCAATAGTCAATGGTATATGAATAGATGTATTTTTATTTAGGATCTCTTCAGGATTTTCAGGATGAAGTTGAATGTTATCTAATACTACTGAAGGTGGGTCTAGGTGAGAGTGGTATTCGGACGACGTTTGACAAAAAAACGTTTGACAGCAGCACCTTCTGGCCAAAATGATGGGTGCATTGCCTGATCTAAAGACTCGAATGGTATATCAATCTTGAAGGAGGAATATATGTCAGGCCTCCTCGAGGTCAGTTTTTCGCATGATACACTGGGTATATTGACCGCAACAAATTTCTCCAGATCCTTCGTGTCCGTTGTCGGGCTTAGTCTGGAAACATGGATGAAAGCACGACGCTTTTTGGGGACCGTGATCAGCGATCCAGACCTCATTGTTCCCACAACGGGCACAAGAGGCTTCCTACGGCCCATTTCCTGCTTTCGTGTTGATACAGTTTTGTCGTCAGCAACATTAACAGTCTTAACAGGATATATAGCCTGTAATGTTCATCGAATAGTTCATAAAATCATATTGAAACTGAGATACCACAAACAGACAATAATTTTGCTGTGATTTTTTTCTGTGGTATAATAAGATTTTGTATTATCTGAAATTGGAACTATTTAATCAATAACCATTATTATAATTTTTATTATTATTATGAGCGATCTTTTCAATGAAAAATGAAAAATGATCGGATATAAAATTATTGATATAAACGTTTTCAATTGATAAACATTAAATTATAGCATCTAAGAATCATTTCAATGGGATGATTGATAATTTTAATGATCACCATCAAAAGTTACAATTCACAATTGAAAGAGAGATGTTGCGTTGAATTAATTATTTAAGAGTACTTCAAATGGAATTATCTGCCGAAATAAAGAGCAGTAAAATATTGGGAGCTTGTTGAATGTTTTTAATAACTTAATCAACATATTTCGAGCGGTCAGCTCATTATTAAGACCGAGTCTTGACCATTTCAGTGGGAGAGTTCCATGAGATTACTTCGAATCCCGAATGGACGGTGATATGAGTTTCAAGGACTATCGAATGGGTGATGTACAAATACTACTTGCCCAAAAATTTCAATGAAGAAAAGAGTTTTGATAATGAGCTGACCTCTCGAAAAAAAAGGTAGTTATTGAAATGTTCAAAATTGATATTATTCTCGAATTTTCAGTATCATATAATATGACTAATTTTACTATCTCTAACAATTCCACATGCCATTGGAAGCTTTGCCATTAGATCAACTGCTTGGGGATATCATTTGAAAAAAAGTTTTCATTCGTCTAGTATTATAATTATCATTGAATTTGACCACCAATTTGGCTGCCACTTCTGAAAAGTTATGTAGGGAAATGCAACCTTCTCCCCGAAAGTGGTGTATGTCTCTTCATGTTCTATATAATGAATTTCGAATAGGTAATTTTAATATTTCTATAGATATTAAGCTCCAAAAAACAATTTTGTTCAATTTGTTTCGCTATTTTTTTTCAAATCGACAACTTAGATCATTGCACTACTGTACATTTTTGCATTATATTTTCAATGCATTTCACATAGGTATTATTTCACAAAAGAAAGGTTATTATATATGACATTCAAATTGAGTTGAGAAGATTAATGTTTTCTAGAAATTTGACAGTGGATTCAGGTTTTTCATATTCTTATCCTAGAGCTTGTTGTAGGGTGTTCATCATACCAGTTTGTTCCCGTTGAAGTTGGTAGTTTGGACATTTGAGGATGATGTGATTAACGTTTATACTTTGGTCGCATTCAGTGAACATTAGAGCGTTTTTCTGTTTGAGCAAATGAGAGTGTTCATACCTGGTACAGCCTAGTCGAAGTCGAGATATTTTGATTTGGTATAGTCGTTAATTGGGTAGAATCATCACTTGAAGTGGATCAGGTTTGATTTGCTTCAAAAATGTATTTTTGTAGCCAATGTGCTTTCCATAAACACTCAACCTTATGTGATGCAGATACTCTTATATCTTCCATTGTATGAATCTGAAGAAATCTGTCTGCATTCTTTGATGCCCATTTTGCTGCAACATCTGCCTGGGAGTTTCATCAATTCCGGTGTGTGAGGGGGTGTAAATGAAAATTATTTTACTACCAGAATGTTCAATTTCTTGACTCAGATTGTGGATCTCAATCACTATGTCGTTGTTGCTATACATTCTCTGGAGTGAGTGTATTGCAGATGAAGAGTCTGTGCAGACACAATAGTTTGTTGCTGAAGTGTTTTCGTCTGAAATGAAGACTAGTGCTGGATATATACCCATCAGTTCACCAGTAAATATAGAACACTTATCTATGCGGTACATACTTACAGGAGTTACATTTGATAGAGCAATATGATTGTTAGCTTAATTTTTGGAAGCATCAGTATATACAAAAATATGTTTCCTGTATTTGTGAAAATATCCGGCAAATATACTCCGTATTGTTGAACGATGCACTTCGTTTTTATTGTAATTCGAAAGTAGTATTTTCTTATCAGTATTCATCGGTAGTACTTTCTTATCAATAACAATTAAACTTTGCCTTGCAATATTGACACACAATTTTCATTGGTCTAATAGCAATGATTTGCTGTGAACTGTGATATATTTCAACGTTAAATTTGAATGCAGGTCGATAGGAGTTGAACGCAACCTTTTCATATTGTTAATTTCGATTCCATTGATTCCGTTCAACTTCATTCCGAGCTTCGCGTTGCTCGTCAGTTTGACTTGCTCTTTTATATGTTTGTCTTGCTGCATTGCGAGTTCTGGGACTTAAGTATGTACATCTAATAGCTATCACTTTTGAAAACGATATTTCAACTGTAAATTAAAGAAATTTGTATTCTGCTTTGTAATGAAATATACCACTCGCTATGGTAACGTGAATGGTAGTCTATTCAAACTTTCAAACCAAAATTGTATATTCAATTGAATTTTCAATATCAGTCGTGATAGGTCTGAACTAACCGTGATGTGAGATAGGATATTCAGTTTTTTTACATCCTCTTTTTGAGAAATGATAATTATTTGTAACTTATGTTATTAATTAAGTTTTCTTAAATTTTCTAATTTCACACGGGTTTTTTCAATTTCATTCTCGGACATTAACATAAACAACAACAAAAAATAGTGAATCCGATCCAGCCGTTGACCACGACCACCTTTACTACAGGCCATGAAATGAATATCCGACATACGTCGCAAGGTTGCCTAATATTGCCGCCTTTTCTTGTAGTGGTATACTAAAGCAAACAGGACGCTTCCCAAAACTTTCGCAATTAGAAGTTAAATAATTTGAGCTTTCGGTATAAATACTATATTTTTCAATAGTGTACAGTGTATTACAAGTGATGATGTTGATAATTTGTTGAAATCTCGACATCAAACACTAAAAAACGAAGTGTTTAGTTTGTTTACAAATTTCAGTGAAACGAAATCAATTTCGTGTTGTTCAAGACTTTCGTAGTTTTAAGTAGAATATTTTACGATTTCAGTTCTAATTCTCTATTCTTCAATTCTCTATAGTGTTATTTACGTGCTAGTGTTGATATTTTGTGGATAACCTAATATCAAATTATAAAAACGAAGTGTTTTGTGTTTACCGATTTAATCGAATCGAAGTTGTGTTGTGTTTCGAGTACTTACGGATTACTTACAAATAATTTGTTTGTGAAATATAGTGCAGAGGATAAGTATTCCGTAGACGATTGAGTAAATTTCAAGCTTGGAATAGGTGAGTTTATTTATAGTAATAAGTATATTTTCTAACCTATTTATTACCGATAACCATCGAATAGACAGATCGCTATTCACAAATCTAACTAACAATAACATATTCTTTCAAAATCCAAACTTTCCTCAAAACAGAATTTTTGGAAGCTATGATTTTATTTATTATTGATAATATTTTAATTATTTGCAACGGGGAGGGCTGAATATACTTACAGAAAATGTCTTATTTCACATGTGTTCCATATTTGAAAAAATTATTAAAGGTATTTCTCTTGAACGTGCCTTTTTGTATAATATACACCAGAAAGCAATTTTGTGTAATCTCACTATTTTAAGAGTGTCATTGGATGAGTCCTTAAAGATTTTTGTTGTTGCTGTTTATGTGATGAAGACAATAAAAATATTCTGAACATGCTGTGTTCCATTTTTTCGAATATCTTATTGAATGATCAGACAAAAAAAAATAATGGAGCCGGACACTAGAAAACTGAAACAAAAAATAAACGAAGAAAGCTCAATACTTTCATGAAGTAGTTTGTTGGTTGCTCTAATCAAAAATATAATATTCATTTATACTAAGGTAAATAATTCAATTTGAGTAATTCCTACAGCGTTCCTTTCAAGGTTCCTATTCTATCAAATAATTCAATAAATTTGGTTAGGCAACTTTTCATGTAAATAAATCCCACTGACTAATAGAGGTATTTTTTACGCAGTGGGGCTTTATCGAAAACATCGTTGTTTTCTTGCAATAATAAATGTTTTACAGTTTTCTGTTACAGAAATATGTGCTCAGAATACCCAATATAATATTCTATATATTATACATGCTAATAATATTCATTGTTTGTTCACAATATACAAAAATCGTTGAAATAATGCTTGAAAGCTTGGAACATACGACTAGGATAGTATACAACTAAGCACAATTTGGCAACACCGAGGGACTCGGCTCTTCATGGCCTGTATAAAGGGGGTCGTGCGTTGACTCTACATTTTAGTTAGAAATCCGTGGACTTCATGGAACATTTCAAACGAAAAATTGGCAAAATTGGTCCAGGAGTTGTTGAGTTATGCTCTTACCAACACATTTTGTGATTCATTTTTATATTATAGATTATATTGTTATATTGTCTATATTTTTTGAATATCATATCGTCGTGTTTTTCGTTATGAAAAACGATATTGATATTAGCTTATGAAATTTCGACTTACCAAAAATTTAATGCTTTCTTCTCTTCTTTTATAATTTACTTTTTTAAAGGTTTGGACAGAGTTACAATTTGTACAACGTCAAGGACGAATGAAATTCATTATCTTCCTTTGCTTTGGGGTGTTCGTTTTCTTCAAAACGAATTGATGTTCACTTTGAAAGAAAGCAGAACTAAGAAATCAGTGCTTAATAGACATTTCTCTTCGTGCTAAATACATATTTCTCGGAGAAATGTTATCGAAGTAGTGCACATAGTCATATATTCTTGTTGAATATATGCGGATATCGACTTTTTCAACCGTGTTTTGAAGCTCCCATTCGAATTGCGTTACTAAATATAGTTGAAGTAATCAGGCAATGAAAAATTTTGAAATATTTCACATTCAATTTCTCGAAGTAAAATCAATTTGCGGTTTAATGAGCGTTGTTTTGATGTGAGCCAACCAACTCTGAAGCGTTTTATCTGTATGCAGATGTACAGAGGAATATCTTCGTCGGTTTCGATCAAATTATTCAAGCTAGAAGTTATGAGAAACTGTTTCGTCAGAAATGTTTCGAGACATTTGGAAGTTTCACCACATTTTCCGATATTTGAAATGAAATACGAAAACATATTCTAAGTGAGAAATAAAACGAATTGTTAAAAATTGAAAATTCCAACCGTTGGTTATCTTATTGATTATTTAAAATAGTTACGCGAAATATTATTCCTCGGAGTATAAGTTCAAATTCGATGAATATCTCAAAAGTCTCAAATTCCTTACACTGATTGAATAATTATCCATTTCCTATCTGAAAAGTGCACTTGTGAATTTGTGAACTCATCCGATGGAAGAGAATACTTCACTGAGGTCGTTCATAATTTTTATATGAAACCTGTTTGGTCGGTATACCAGTTCTTGTCTTTTCTTAAAATATAAACAAAACGAACCCGACTTGATGACGAAAATATTAAAACGGCTGATGTTAATTGATTGCAAACCTCGAATAAGAATAACTTTAGTTAATTTTTTTATGAAAACATATTACAATAAAAAGAATATTCAACAATATATACAGTTTTGAACACAAAAGATTAATTTTATAGAAATTGATGCCATGATGAATTGAAAATACTCGTATTTACTTATTTATTTTTTTTATTCATTTAAAATATAATTATGATTTATAATAATAATAATAAATAAATTCATTGAGAAACATTCTTTACATTGTAGAATTATATTAATTTCAATTGATACAATAATTACAACTAGGAAGAATGCTCTCAAAAGGACTGAATTCAGTTTTGAGTCTGATCTTCCATTCAGCTCTCGAGAAAAACTATTGGTTCAGACAAAATATTGGTTAAATTTATATTTCCAGTAATATACAACTTTATTCGGAAAGAAAAGAAAACAATTACCTCAGAAATATTAAACATTTGAGACGATTTGTGTTAAAAAAATATAAAAACATATGATACAAAAAATTGATTCATACATGATTGCCTACATTCGAATCATCGAAATACTCTGCCACACTATAGTATGCCTTTGTTAAGAGCAGATAGTTAACTCTCCTCTTAAACAAATGAGCTTTCAGTACTTTCAAATACGATGTTAAATGGTTGAAAATTCCATTACTCTGACAATAGAGAGAGTGCTCAAATTAAGCTGTTTTATGCATAGGAATAAGTAGTATATCCCTGTTCCTTTTTGAATACTCATGATAATTATTCAATTTAATAAACCTATATTAATTTTCTTAACATATAACAAACATCTATAAATATATAAACACGGTAAGGTGAGTATGTAATTATCAATGAAGATAGGTTTACAAGAGGTTCGTTGATGAATATGGAATATTAATGGAATTAAGTATTCGCTTCTGTGTAATATACACCCTTTTCATTTCTGTAGAGCAGAATATTATAATTTAGATCACTATATACAAGATTGTAATACACACTCGTTACACAGTTTCTAGGAACGATGTTCTCAATTCTAGAGATTGCAAAAAATGCGTTACTCAATTTTTTACATAAGACCTCAATGTGTGATGTCCTTCTCAAATTTCTGTCTACATATATTCCAAGAAACTTTCTGATTGGGATGATGGTATAGTGTTGTCCCCATATTTAACAACCAAGGTACTAATTTCATTGCCCTTCAGACAAAAATGAACACATACAGTTTTGTCAACGTTCACCATTAGATTGTTCATTCGACACCAACTTACAAACTCCCTCACAATGCACTCACATGCCTCCAGAAGTTCTTCAGGAGTCCTGCCAGAAACAACTACCGATGAATCATCGGAAAATAGTGTCACCAAAAACCGGGACAACTTCATGGGCAGATCGTTTATGATCAATATGAATAGAAGAGGTCAGAGTACAGAGCCTTGCGGCACCCTAAGAGCACTGTCATGTTTCTGAGAATAATTTTCGTCTATTTTCAATACCATTGTTCTTTCTTCAAGATAACTACGTAACCAATTCAGAAAAACTCTTTTAAAACCTAAATTGCAGCATTTATCAAGTGAAAATTGAAAGGATAGTGAATCAAATGAAGATAAATTGAAAGATAACCCCGCCACAAACAAGTTACCAATATTTACGTATTAGAATATTTGAGTTGTCGAGATGTTATATCTTGTAGATTCATGATATAATCATCAACCTAAGATAAATATAAAAGTACCAAGGAAATTTGAAAAAGAAATTATTTGTTATAAGTCTGCTCAAACGATGGCCCGCGGGCCGCATGCAGCCCGCGGCTTGAATCAATGCGGCCCGCAGAATCACTTTATCTTCTTTGTCAAAATACATTAATGAGCAATGAATTGTTCTTTCAAACTCAAATGTGCACCGCAATCGAACCCAAGGCAGTGATATCTTTGAAGCAGTTAACAAAACTATAGAAGAGTACGAAGTATTTCGTAAGTGCTCTTGTATTGTGACTAATGGGACAAAAGCTATGACCGGGATAGAGAAAGGATTCGCGGAAATTCTCAAACAAAATGGTATTGATTGACAAGATACATCAAAAAGCCTTATGTGGAAAATCTTTGCGTCAAATGAATGAATGCTATGAAAGTTGTTGTCGGGATAACCAATTTGATTAGAGGTGGAAACAGGACATTAACGAATAGAAAATTCAGGGAATTTCTAAGTGAAATTGATGCAACCTATGGACGTTGATTATTTGCATTCAGAAATTCAGCTTTTTCACTTTAAGAAAAGAAATAGGTACCTTCATTTAAAAAATATGAAATATCATCTGATACTTCAGAACTACAACATAAAATTCAAGATCCTCACTGCCTGGCTGGTCTTGCTTTTTTAGCTGATGTGTCGCAACACCTGAACGAATTAAATTTAAAGTTGAAAGGTAAAACACATAAGATAACAAATTTGTACGGACATTTGAATGGATTTAGAAGGAAATTGATATTATTCAAAACGTCTCTTCAACAAAACGATTTTCTTTTTTCCCAAGTTGTAAAGAACATTATTTATAAATTAAAAATTTTGAAGAATGTAATTTTTTTGACCACCTCAATTACATGGACGAAATAATCGTCGAATTTGAGCAGCGGTTCACAGATTTCAAAAAAATAAAGCAGTTTTCACTCATCCATTAACGATCGCAGTTGAGAGTGTGAAAATTGATTATCAACTGGAACTGCGTGATCTGCAATCATACCCCTTTCAAAAGAGCAGAACAGTAACTAAAATAGATTTTTTGAGTTCCTTGTTGAACGTTTCCCGAAATTTCGGCCTAGAAATGGGCTCGAAGATAGGCAGTACCTATCTTTGTAAAAGTGCATATTCAACAATGAAGTCCATAAAATCGAAATACAGGTCTTCATTGGCAGGTTAATTTGACAAGTTAGATTGACTTAAACATGCACTGCGTCTAGCTACTAGTATATTTGTGTTGTTGTTGACAGAATTGTAGATACCAATTATAATTGTATATTATATTATGAATATTTTGGAGCCCCCTCCCCCCAATGTATTCAGTTATTTTTATTGGCTCTGGATCTCACATAGTCTGGAAAGCCCTGTTATAAGTGATAATATAAAGACAAAATTTGATTAAAATTTTAATTGCTCCCTCAACTTTCTGGAAAAAGATTGACACCTCACTCACTAGACAGCAAAGTTATTGATTATATATGGGAGTTATTGTGCAAATCTCGGGTCGGCTGATATCAGTGTGTACAGTGATGCGGAACAGTTGAAGCTAATCTCTTGCATACTTCCAGAATCTCACGTTCACAGCCAATATGCCGTTGTCAATTTGTTCGAGCTTCTACAGCTGTTATTTACTATCCTTGTATGTATTTTGATCTTAAGTGTCTTGAAAGATATAGAAAACTGAATGATTTAGAAGATTATCATATTCAGCTATATCAGCTATGAAAAATGATTCACCTGAGAATTTCAACATAAAATCATGTGTTGAAAATGTATGCCAGACATGAACAAAGCATCTGACATTTTTATGAACTGAATTTATTTCTGTAATAAGTCTGCCTTTGATCAATCTCTTTTTTGTTATAATCGTTATATTTACTCAAGAAGTTATTTAGAAGTTTGATCAAACTACCCATAAAAATTATAATTTCATTTCAATTGACAATAATTGGCATAGTTTCCAGTTCAAATTGGTTTGATTACTGAAGTGACAAATTATTAGTATTTGAAATCGAAATAACTTTGTTCTGATCATTTTAGCTAACACATTGGTCATATTCGTGTCATTTTCAACAATGTACAATGTTGTCTGTAATCCAATTTGGAGAAAATATGTGATGCAGCTTTATACAAAGCAATTGATACAAAGCGATTGAACATTAATCATTTCATTGTAAGTTTATAGTTAAGATGGCAGGAGTAATATCAGAATTTTCAGCTCTAAAATGAGTACTTTCGAAATCATTTTTTTTCAATCTGAAATCCCTCACTTCTGAAGTCTTATCGCCGCCACTGCGCTCATAAATATTTATGACAAATTGAAAAATTCAAGCTATATCCGTAACGAGATATGTATATACTGTGTGAAAGAAAATTCTAGAATTGCTCTGTTGCTGTGTTATCCATTCTTTATACTTAGCAATCAGTTTTCAAGCACGCTCCACATATTTCTTTTGTATAATCATTTCCTCCATATTCAATATTTATGCAATCTTAAAATAAATTATTTGAATCGTGAATAATTACTCGAGTTCAAAGTATTTCGCAACTTGGGAGATTACATTTGTTCGAATGACTAGAATAATGGAAATCAGGAAATGGATTTGAATTTTTTATTCTGCAAGACCAAAAAAATAGTTGTTGAAATATGTTGTCAATGGTTTATGAAAAATCATTGTTATAAACGTAACCTTGTACTAGTGGAAACAAAGTACCTATTATGTGAAAACAATAAAGTTCATTTGAACAAAAAAGGTATTACGAGGTTTAAAAAATAATTTATGCGCTGTACGAACTTGAAACTTCTTTTCCAGAAATTCCAATTGATGTTATTTAAATGTTTTCATCATAAAAACTCATTTAAGCGTTTACTTATAATTGAACAATTTCAAATGAGTATTCATCGAAAATAAAATTGATACTTTAATAGAGATGACATCGGTTCATCAAAATTTCAACAAATTCCAACTGTATAAAAAAACGATTACGAAGAATACAATACATTTTACTTTCACCCAAATCCTAAGCTAAATATTATCAAAATGATATGTAGATTAAAAAATATATAGTGAGATATATCTCACTGACAGTAATCAGTAAGGTTAATCTTTTTGATCTACATATTTTCATTTTTAATAAGCAAACGCGTATAAATGAAATTTCATGTACTTACGACCAGAGTAACTCGTGCTGAATTGCATTGATACATGTCAATTTGTATACTTCAGGTGTCGCAAAATTCGTATCGAAGTTTCGTCGTGACATGGTTCTTTTCTCAGTAAACGCAATATTTTCGGTAAATCAATATGTCAGTCGGACAACACAGTTATAACAAAGGCATATTTTTATTATAATTGCTTTATGTTCCTTCAAATAACCGCTCCAAAACCTTATAATGAGCAAGTACTGGCAAGTTCTGTTTTGAAATATCTGTTAAGTGAATTTGTGTGTTTGAGAAATCCCAGATCAAGCTATTCGAGGGTGTATCATTTTTTGTGAGAAGGCCTCTATAACGACTAAAGCTTCACCTTATTGTGTTAAAAATTAGTGGCCTAATATCACGTCTAGATTCACAGAAAATGTTTACAAAACACAATACATTCAAACAGCGTCGTCAAGAGTTATAAGCTTGAACAAATCATTCGACATTGCACATGCAGATGTCCTTCAATTAATAAACATAAATGAAAAAAGGATATTCTTGGAGCGGCAGAGAGGCCAGGCAGACCTGGCCACTGAGTTGGAGTGGACGAAGGATATATCATCAAAGTGAAAAAATCGCGCCTTAGAAATAGCGAGTAACAAAAACGTAAGGCTAATTATTTCGTATCGGTTATTGTTTCAAATCAATTTTTTGCAAAACGATTTGACCACCCCAACCGAGAGCGCTCAGTGGGATATTAAAAAAACGACAACGATCAAAATTTTATGACTCCAAAACAAGTTATCCAAAGTAGTTATCAGTTGAGTATGAGAAATTCTGTGTACATCGTCGAAGGTACTACAGAGACACTAGGACTCAATACTGACAATCATCATCCCATAATTAAGTAAGTTCGTACGGAAAAACGAAAAGAGCGGAAAGAAGCTATCAAAGTCGTCTTCGAGATGTTTGAATTGTGGTTACGGAATGTAATTTCGAAGATGTCAAATTATTCATTTTGACAACTCTGCTTCAGATACAAATTGTACTAATGGTGCCTACATATTTTTGGAACAAAAATGTGATAAAGTTGTTATTATTTTTGCTTACCACCATCTACGATTTAGTAATGGAAGGTTTTTGAAGCCGAAATTAACTAATTCTGATATTCCATCATTCGAAAAATTCCGAGAGAACTGATAGAACCCCCCAAAAATATCAAATCACATTTCCGTACAGGAAAGCACACTGATACCGTGACTGTAAAAAAAATTCACGAGGAAATTTTGAGGAATCATGTATTAGTGATGACTATTTAATAGTTATATTAAACATGTTAAATATAGCTTGATAATAAATGAAAATTAAGTTTTAGAATATCCTCTACAACTTCTAGTTGAACTTTCTCCCAAAACTTGGCCTTCAAGTCAACAGGGCTTTTAGTTATCTGATATGAATGATAATTTATATTTCAATATTTGAGAAATTAATAATATTTTTTTTCAAACTAAAAATAATATGAAGGGTATGCGTATCAAAAATCGAAAAAAATTTTTCACCCTTATAGGACACCTCATTATAAGGTGTTCCAATAGTGTATCTAAATCATTCAACAATTGTTTAGATTCACAATTGGAACCGGTAGGTGGCGCAGCAATCGAATTCTTGAAATTGTCGAATTAGATATGGTTACCAGGACAATGTCGGGTTCGCTATAGTTGTCTATATATTTGAAGAAGTACAAATTTCGGAAATGCCTGTAAATTTTTTTTCAGACACTTTATGTCCGAAAAGAAACTCGAAAATTGAATGAACGTTGAATGAGATAACCTAAAATGAATTGAAATTTTTCTTTGACTTTTTTTATTTCGTTTGTGAATTTTTTCGTTCCGTTTGGTAATGCATTTTCAGCAGTTTTCAAGTGATTTTAGTTTATTCCAGTTTATTTTATATTTGGGTTACACGCTCAATTTTACAGTTTTGTTCAAAAAAAATATTTCGTTTCAGAAGCTTGTATTCAAATTCATAAACAATGGAGGTCCGAAATATTACCGATGAAAGCCAATTGTCCTATCTCCTTCAAACAGTCGCATTTGGTTATATTGAATAATTTCAACGAACTCTCATTCTTGTGCTACGTGGTGAAGTATACTAAGAAAATGTTATAGCATATCTGAAAGAAAACTTAATGAACTCAACGAGAACATTGTGAAACCTGAAACCTAAATTCTGAAAGATCTGAAATCTGAATATGTATATCTGAACTATTTGAGACTATGTATTTACAGACGTTTATAGAGTATCCATTCTTTACTGATATTGGAGAACTGTTTGTTTGTTAACTAAATTGCGCCAACAGAACTGACCACACCGATAATATTTCATTTTATGGATCTCAAGCGTTTCAACATGCAATAAGTCGACATCTTCTGCTTTGATATTGTCAATGAGTTCTTGGAGAAATTAAATCCCTGCCAGCAGTTGCAAAATAGTCTCGTCTCTATCTTTCTCTATTCTTCTTCTCAATCAGAATTATTTAAGGTGACATTTGATGGCATCTACTTTTTCATTATATTATCTCTTTCTGTATGTTTCGATTCTGTGCTTGATTAAACAATTATACGAGCAGTTCTCCATATCGCTCGATCTCTTTTTTCCAGGTGTTGACCCTCTCTCACCATTAACGCTCACCTATCAAACTTATCATCCCATATTTCAGATAAGTGACATAAACATTGAATACAGTTTTCCATGATGATTATCTAATGGAAGCTCTCAGTTTTTACAGTAGAGATCTATTGGTACTCTTTGCTCTTGATGAAATTCAGAGGAGTTTCATATAACAATACGTTCCAATGAATGTTTCTTTTCCATAGGGGTTTAAATGCAGAGGAAACTAGTAAGGTTGGAATTCGAAATAGATTCATTCTGGTGGTTTCCTTCATTTTTCCAAATATATTTTGCTCGTCCAAGAATTTTACGTATTGTTGACTCTAAACATGCTGAGCTGCATTCTTCACATAGATGAAGCAGATTAATATGATTTTCGACGTTATGTTTGTCAATTATATTAATTTAATCATTATTTGATATCCTTACTTTCTCCTTTTCGATCAATTCTATTTTGGAGTAAACGAATGGAACATTAATAATTGATGAGGTCGATACTTGATGTGAATCGATAAACATAATAAAACAATTGTTAAACTGATTTTAATATATGTGTAAATCAGTTTAACAATTGTTTTAGAATGGAACATTCCTTGAATTTTTGCCTCATACGTAATAAATGTTTTCAATAGTCTTCTAGAATGACTTCTCGCATCCTAAAGTGACATGAATACAATAACGTTTTCAAGAAATCTCAGTATCATTCACAAGAAATAACGTGTCCTAATAACATCGAAACAGCTACAACAGACTTGAAGTATATTTAAATTTTTTTCATGTTTCACCGTTATAATCTGAGAAAATGTACCATTAGTAGCGTTGAATACACACAATTTATTCACATATCCGAAGTTTAAATTAATAATTCCTATAGCTATTTCATAGAAATTATGAAAAAACTGGTTCTAAAAGAATTTTCCCGTACACAGATGCTTTGATATCTTGAATGTACACCAACCCTGAACTAGAAAAATCTCATTATCGTACTTGTCCTACCATATATTGAAAACAGCACATCAAGGTAGATGACGAATTCAGATTGACAGAATCGCAATCGCAATTTTACGGGAGTTGCGAAAACGCAGTTGCATTGACTTCTGTTTACACTTACAATGTTAGAAACATGAGTAAACAATCGTCGTTTTAAGAGGATTATATGATACAAAATATAACATGAGATATTATATATACATATATATGGATAAATATATATATATATATATATATATATATATATATATATATATATATATATATATATATATATATATATATATATATATATATATATATATATATATATATATATATATATATATATATATATATATATATATATATATATATATATATATATATATATATATATATATATATATATATATATATATATATATATATATATATATATATATATATATATATATATATTCAGGGCTAAAATTGTACAATATTAACAGTTTATATAACAAGGCACTATTGAAAATTTTTCTTACAATTACTGTTAAGTTAGTCCGAAAGTACATTCGTTTCTTGAATTTAAAAAATGTATTTAAAACATTTGAGAATACATATTTTTTAAAATTCAAGAAATAAACGTACTTTCGGACTAACTCCACAGTAATCGTTAGAAAAAATTTCATTAGTGCCTTGTTATATAAACTGTTAATATTGTACAATTTTAGCCATGAAAAAGGAGATAAATTTATTCGAAAGCTTGAAAATACTGAAGAGTTAACTTATTTTCCTGTCTTGGACTACAATCCCTATTAAAAAACTGAAAATATGGATATGTATTTTCACTTTTTATCAAATGTTGTGAACCAGAACGAACCCATCACTTTCGAGAGGGAATATTGATAGAGAGCATTTCGAAAAATTCATCGATCTTGTTGAATGATAATAGGATACAATTATTTCATCATTATTATGAATCAGTCCATATTCAATCTATTAATCAAGAATCGATGACATTCAAAACGCCTATACGTTCTATACCAAATTGAAGGGAATTTTTCTCAGTGAAAAATTCACGTGAGCTCCCTCTATCGGAGAAAAGACGTATAAATTCGCCCCAGCGGGCAAAATTATAGCTAGTTTCAAGATTCACAAATCATTCAATATTAGTAAATACTGAGACTTTTAAACGAAATATCAAAATATTTCAAATAAAACTCTCATGAAGCTGTCTACACAAATGTTGTCAACGAGAACGAAACCATCACTTTCGAGAGTAAATATTCGAAACGCTTTAAATATATATATATATATATATATATATATATATATATATATATATATATATATATATATATATATATATATATATATATATATATATATATATATATATATATATATATATATATATATATATATATATATATATATATATATATATATATATATATATATATATATATATAAGACCGCGAAACCCTTTTCGAAATCATGAAAGAATTTGGAATCGATCGAAAGACCCGAACAATTATTAGACACTTACAGGTACAACTTCCAAGGTAAAATTTATGGGTGAAATATCAGATCCCATCGAAATCAAAACCGGTGTGTGGCAGGGGGACGGACTTTCGCCAATTCTTTTCAATATTGTTTCAGAAAAGATCAAAGATCATAAGGGAATGGGAACTTCACGTGAAGGGCATACAAGTGGGCCTCAAAAAAGAAAATAGAATAAATGTCAAATGTCTCGCCTTTGCAGACGATATTGCTATCATCACAGACAACAGAACTGAAGCCATTCGCGCCGTGGAAAAAATATATGAAATTGCGCAGAAAACCGGGTTACAAATGTCTTATGATAAAACCAAATACATGGAAATAAAACCAAAAAATAAATCTTCTCTTATGACAAAACATGGTCAAATTCTGCAAGTAGGCCATTTTAAATACCTCAGGAAAGTTATACAGTCCTCAGGTTTAAATCGAATCGCTAATGAACAGAGGATAACCAAGCTCCAAAGGGCCTACAAACTAACATGTGCTCACTAAAACAAAAAGTGCATTTCGAGAGGCGCCAAATTGAGGCATTATAACACAACGATTCTTCCAGAAGCAATCTACGCAGCTGAAACAATGGTTATTGGCGGCCATTCAAGAATTGAAGAAATAGAAAAACAAAAAGGAAAAATTCTCAGAAAGATTTACGGGCCAATCAATAGAAACGGTATTTGGATGAAAAGACCTCAAAATGAACTGTACCAAAAGACAAATACGATAACGGAAGAAATCAGAAAACGACGGGCAAAGTTCTATGCACATGTCTACAGAATGAAACAGTTCAGAATACCCAAGAAACTACTCAATATAATTAATATTATGTAATAACTATATTATGAATAGTAAATGCGGAACAGAGTGGCTAAAAGAGGTCCAAAAGGATCTACAACAGATCAATATAAAAAATATGGAAGATCGCACTGAATGTCGATATAAAATCGCACATATAAAGTTTGAGCAAAAATTAAATCGTCAACCTGGAGTAAAGTGGACAGATGAACGGAAGAAAGAGCATTCAGAGAGGATGAAGCGTTTTTGGAGGCAAAAAAGATGAAGCAAAATTCCTAATGATTGCGAATATGAAATGTATATATATATATATATATATATATATATATATATATATATATATATATATATATATATATATATATATATATATATATATATATATATATATATATATATATATATATATATATATATATATATATATATATATATATATATATTTTATTTCGAAAGTTTTTAGCTATAATAGGCTTTTTTTGATATGAAAAAGTTTATTTTTGTTGACGTTTTGGTTGTTATATTAAAACTTTGTTTATTAATTGAATTTATGCCTACTATAGATATCTTCACTTATTGATTTTCATTATCAGAGGAAAATTTCTGGCTTAGCATTCGCTTCGGAAGTTTTAGTCATCTTCACCATGAGGAAACCTCTGAAAAATTCATGATAAGTTATAAGTCATAACCTGTTATTGCTAAAAACTTTCGAAATAAAATATCTTAAACAGGCAATAAATCAATTTCAAGAAATATATATATATATATATATATATATATATATATATATATATATATATATATATATATATATATATATATATATATATATATATATATATATATATATATATATATATATATATATATATATATATATATATATATATATATATATATTAAATAGGCTGAAGTACATAAGGTCAATATTCCATTGTATGCATTTTTCATATAATAAGGGACTATTATTATTATTTTTTTTCAATTCATCTTTCATTATCATTAGTTATAATTTGCTAGTGTTACTTTTAAAATGCTACTTAGCAATAATTTTTCTAGTAGATATCTAATATCCTTGTTCAAAGATTCCTTCATACCCGGGTTTGATCATGTTCCCAGTTCTTCGATTAAGCCTTTGATTAACTATATTATACGAATATCCATCAATTCGCCAAAATATACTACATGTTCACATTTTACCACAACGAGTTTTCAGTATAATTTATGGAAATTCTAAAGAAACTAGAATCGAGAACAACAAAAAGCGACAAATATAGATTGAAATATATCAATCGTATTTATTGAATATAAACTTAAATTCAAACAATTGAACTAATGATTTACAATTTATTGACTACATAGTATGACGCGTTTCGTCGTTGCAAACGACTTTTTCAAATACTTACAGAATAATAACAACATTTTGAAAAACACAGGTATAAATATCAGGGAAATTTTGGAATCTATGACTTTGGTCAGATATTACATTCTGACAAATAATTTCTATTACCTGAAAAGGTTTAACAAGGGTGAATTGTTTAATTCTATCTGTTCATTGAGTAAATTTCCAGAGTGTTTAACCATAATAATCCATAACTCCTCATGGAACCCATATCCACATAAAATGGTACCGTTTCAAAGTATGATACACAGATTGAGCAATATACCTTTATCAGAGGAAAATTTCAATAAAGAACTGAATATCATCAAACAGATTGCGGCTAATAATAATTATGAAAGCGAACTAGTGTCAAAAATTCTTGACAAAAAACTCTATCGGAAAGCTCTACGATTAGCATTTCCTTATCAGTCGGATAGAAATCGCAAATATAATAGTTCAACATACTTTGGAACCGTCAGTTAAAAAGTCAAAACCTTTTTAAGTAAAATAATTTATCGAGACACATTAAGAACAATGAAAACAAAATTAAAAGAGAAGACAAATCATGTGTTTACCAATTGAATTGTGGAACATGTCCCGGTATATATAGGTGAAACTAGTAGAAATGTCGGTACTAGAATACAGGAACATAAATATAGCTTCGCCCATAATAAAAGTAATTCGAATTATGCTAACCATTTATTAACAGAAAACCATACTTTTGATACGAATTTCAGAATTTTACACAATATAGAGAAAAGTAGTCAATTAGATTATTGGGAAGTAGTTGAAATAAATCGTCTTAAAAATTCTGAAAATTTGCATATTGAACCGATAGAATTAAACAATTCACCCTTGTTAAACCTTTTCATAGAATAGAAATTAATCCGTTCCAAAGTAATTATTTTTCAGAATGGAATATCTTAGGTAAAACCAAAGTCATAGAATCCCAAAATTCCCTGATATTCATACCTGTTTCTTTCAAAATGTTGTTATTATTCTGTAAGCATCTGAAGAAGTCGTTTGTAACGACGAAGCGCGTCATGCTATCAATAAAGTGTAAATCGTAAGTTCAAGTGTTTGAATTTAAGTTCATTTTCAATTATAATGGATTTACATCAAGTAAACGCCAACACTGTTAAATAATCGTAGTTATATTGCACTTCATTTGGATTTAATAGGTCATGCAAACGAAGAATACAAATTACAATTCCATAAACCACGTTTTATGATTATCGCTTTGCACTCATAAACACGTAAAAAATCAATTAATTCGACTTAGTCAAGAAGTTAAAGTAAATATTGTGAGGGGGAATCATCCGTTTTCACAAGCTTTATTGTTACGTATTGAAAACATGAAATATATTATACTAGTACAGTAGATCAATGGCCGATGTCAAAAGGTCAATTACAATCGTTTCACTAAAGGCATTTTCGATATGAATGAGTGACATGGAGCAGGCATGAATGAAATAAGCAAATGTGCTGAGTCCTGTCAATTCTCTGTCTTCGCAAATCAATCACACGTGTCACAGATATTCGCAGTTGAATGAATGGAAGTAACATTTTCGCAAAATTTCCATAATTAAAAATACGAGTTTTGAAACACAGAGACTGCTGTTTCATATTCATATACAAGGTAACTGCAGACTTGAAGATATTTTGGACCTTGTATAGGAGAAATGCTGATATTAATATCATGTCATATTTCTTTTAAACTCAGATTCGGTTTGGAAAATATTTGTGAATATGTTTCAAAGAAACTGTTAACTACAGGCCATGAAGAGCGTAGTCCCTCGGTGTTGCCAAATTGTGCACAGTTGTATACTATCCTAGTCGGATCTTCCCAAGCTTTCAAGCATTATTTCAACTCTTTTTGTATATTGCGAACAACCAAGAAATATTATTAGTATTTATAATATATGAAACATTATACTGGGTATTGTGGGCACATATTTCTGTGACAGAAAACTGTAAAACATTTATTAGTGCAAGAAAACAACGATGTTTTCGATAAAGCCCCACTGCGTAAAAAATACCTCTATTAGTCAGTGGGATTTATTTACATGAAAAATTGCCTAGCCAAATTTATTGAATTATTTGAGAGAATAGGAACCTTGAAAGAAACGCTGTAGGAATTACTCAAATTGAATTATTTACCTAAGTATAAATAAATATTATATTTCTGATTAGACCAACCAACAAACTACTTTATGAAAGTATTGAGCTTTTTTCGTTTATTTTTTGATTCAGTTTCCTCGTGTCTGGCTTCATTATTTTTTTGTGTAATCATTCAATAAGATATTTGAAAAAATGGAACACAGCATATTCAGAATATTTTTATTGTCTTCACCACATAAACAGCAACAATAAAAATCTTCAAGGACTCATCCAATGACACTCTTAAAATAGTGAGATTACACAAAATTGCTTCCTGGTATATATCATACAAAAACGCCCGTTCGAGAGAAATACCATCAATAATTTTTTCAAATATGGCACACAAGTGAAATGAGACATCTTCAATTGAATCTGTAGTTATATTCAGTCCTCCACGTTGCAAATATTTGAAATATTATAAATAAAATCATTGCTTCCAAAAATTCTGTTTTGAGGTAAGTTTGGATTTTAAAAGAATGTGTTATTGTTAGTTAGATTTGTGAATAGCGATCTGTTTATTCGATGGTTATCGGTCATCAAAATAGGTTGGAAAATATATTTATTAGGAACTCACCTATCCCAAGCTTGAAACTTACTGAATCATCTACACTATACTCCACAAAAAAATTATTTGTAAATAATCCGTACTCAAAACACAACACAAATTCGATTCGATTGAATCGGTACACACAAAATACTTTGTTTTTATAAATTGATGTTATGTTGTTCACATTTTATCAACTCTAGCACGTAAATAACACTAAATAAAATTGATGAATAGAGAATTAGAACTGAAATCGTAAAATATTCAAGTTCAAACTACAGAAGTCTTGAACAACACAAAATGGGGACTACCGTATTTTGTATCACCAGTTGGCGCCACTAGCGCCTGAGGTCTAGGAGTGAAGCTGTCAATAATAATCTTGCTATAAAGTTCGGAATTACTTCGAATGTGTACTCCCATTTTACTATAAAAGTACAATTAACTAAATATCGATAATACCCCAGTGTTGTGCAATCCCTTTTTGTTCGAAAAAGAAGGGGAACATAAATTTCCGAAAGACAAAACTCTTAAAACAGTCGTTAGTTGCGATTCGTAGGGACAAATATACCCCTTCAATACATTCATGTATTTGTAAAAAACATTTCAAGGGTGAGGATTATACATTACCTAAAGAACCAACTACAAAAAATCGTAAGTAAAATCTTTTATTTCAACGAAGAATTTATAGTCATACTTGATAAAGATTTGATTTACATCGGTCAAGACAACCGAGCAAGTTTTCCTATCATGTCCTGCAAACTCTTTTTATTTTTCAGCTACCCTTAACTTGAAACAGAAAGTGGTACCTAGTCGATTTGAGTAAAAAGTGAAGAAAGAAAGGAAATTAAAAGAAGAAATGCAGAGAGAGTTTTACGTCAAATGAAATGAGAAATCCAAGGAGAATCTGCAACACTTCATTCAAATGTAGAAGAAAATCCATGTGAAGAATATTTTATAAGTAAATAATAATCTTTTCATACGATTAACAGTCTTTACCAACCTGCATTATATACTTACAGTACTTTTAATAGTAGTTTGTTGGATGGTATAACTAAGACATTACATTATCCCTTTTTCCAGAATGTTGAAGAAACTTGTAACGAAATAGTCATTGATACTTCAAAGGAAGATGTCTCTGTACAGTGCAATTCAGACACTTGTGGCCAGGAAAAGAGCTTAATTAATACTGCCAATGTGTCAGAATATGAACGCAATAAGGAGTGTACACAAATAAGGTTCAGAATTGAGAATCTCAAAAATAAGCCTGGTCAAGTACAATTTTATACTGGTTTTAACAATTACAACCATTTTTTCTTTGGTTTTAACCTTTTTGGAGATAAACAAGCTGAAATACTATCCATCGATGAAGTCAGCATAAGTAAAGCATGCATTGTCCCTTGTAATCAATTTTACTTAACAATGATTAAATTGAGAAAAAATGTGTGCATTGAAGAATTATCCCTTCATATTAACATAAGCAAGAGTTCTGAGAGTAAGTATTTTATAATATGGCTCCAGAAGAAGTAATCGATGAAAATTTGATGTTTCGAGATAAGACTTACACCTGCACTATTATTATAGATTGTACAGAAACAAGAATTCAGCAACCAAAAAAATCCAGTTTCACAATACGCTACATATTCAAAGTATAAATGAGCAAATACACTGAAAGTATTGGTAGGAATTTCAAACTCAAATTTTGAAAGTGTAACCTTCACATCAAAATCATATGGTGGATCTATCAGTGACAGGCAATTGTTTGAAAACTGTGGTATTAGTGATCTATTTCAAAAGGGTGACTTCATGCTCGCTAATTTCAGGAATAATATTATGTCAATAGCCATTATATATAATTAATTGAAGATTTTTGCTAAATAAAAATTAAAAGACATCAATAATACCGTCTTTATTTACTATTTAACAAAATGTATATATACTTTGTTTATCCTATTACTTCAAGTAATATTTTTTGGCTATTGCAGGCATCATATAAGTATTATAAAAGTCAGTTACTTGAGGAATTATGATTTCACAAATGAGTCATTTCTGTTTACACAGATTCTCTTTTCATCCTTATTTGTCCATATAAAAAATTCACAAGACATCCTTTCAGTAACAAGTAACTGTGCCTATATTTGGAAATAATAGGGACTAGTTTCTTTCAAATAAAATTCTCCATTGGCAGTTTTTAAATGCTTATAATTGTGTGCTCTCATGAATTCATATCAAAATAATAGAATTCATATATAAAATAGTCAGATCTCCAAAATACCTCTTACTTTAGCTCCTCTTTTTCTTAGTTCGGCTTTCAGAGCATTGACATTCATTGATCCGTATCTTTTATCTTCCATTTTTAATGATTATTAAAATAATTCAAAAATGATAACTAATAAACTTCGTTAAAAGCTAACAAAGTGAACATTCACAGTAGTAATATATGATTATTTTCATTTCTTAGACCTCAGGCTACACCAGCGCCTCTAGCGGTCAAATCATACGCGGTAGTCCCCATTGATTTCGTTTCACTGAAATTTGTGAACAGACACTTTGTTTTTTAGTCTTTGATGTTGAGATTTAAACAAATTATCAATATCAACAATTGTAATAAACTGCACATTATTGAATAATATAGAATTTATACCAAAAGTCAAATTATTCAACTTCAAACTGAGAAAGTTTTGGGAAGCGTCCTGTTTGCATTAGTATACCACCTCAACTAATGGCGGGACTGTTAGCCAACCCTCTGACATATGTCAGATATTCATTTCATGGCCTATCAGGTGGCCGTGGTAGTGCATACGTTGAAGAACATATGAGTGCATATGTTTGATATTCCGAAATATCAGTAAGAGCAATCGTCTAGAGTTGGAAAGAGACTCCTTTGTCCACTTCATTCGATAGCTCTAGATGTATGACGGAATTTAAAAAAAACAATTGAATATTGGCGGAAAATTCAAATTCATCCTGTGATGATTTATATCACTTATATCGCAATGAGAACTACGAAATGAAATGAAAACAAGATTATTCATTATTATTCATCATTTTCTCTCTTTCAGCTAATATTCTATGACAATTAGCTATTCGAAAGTTGAGTGAAATTTGAAGTTTGAATTTTTCTGTTACAGAATTATAATAAAGATGGAAGGAGTTTATGCAACGCGGGAGGGTGGCGATATTTTCGCTACCGATATGGTCCATGTTGAAACCGAAAGCAAGATAGCTGCGATGTTCGAAAATGCAACTATTTTACTGACTGGAGGGACGGGATATATCGGCAAAATGTTCTTGGAGAAACTTCTCAGGTCCTGCCCGAAACTGAGGATGGTATATCTACTATTACGGCCGAAAAAAGGAAAGGACGTAGAGAAACGATTTCAGGAAATATTCGATGGTCCTGTAAGTTGCCGAATTCGATTGCTATAAATTAGAATTGTTGACTTTCTGTTATTTTTCTCAAATATTAGAGAGTAAACGACCTAAATCAATTGAACAATCATAAACATGTTTCTTGTCCGAAAGAAATCAATTTTGATATTTTACAATACCAAATTTTGGAGTTGACTGCATATTACTTGAAATCAAGTTAATACAATATTTTATTCACAATAAAAATGAGTTTTTTTGAAAGAAGAATAGGGGCTCATATAAAACATATTCTTCGTTTTATGAATCTTCATTTTGTCCAATGAAGAAAAGTAAGGTTTGGTAATATCACTGAGTTTAACTCTAAAAAAAAACCTAAATATGTGTGTAAAACAGATGGACTACGAAAGTATCTAGGAACCGCGTATAAACCACGTAACATATTTTCTATTCTTTTCAAGCCATTAACCAGTATTTGATTTCATGATTGACTCATTAGAAAAAGAAATACATATGGAAAAATTAGTTCATATCAAATAGTTTTCATTTTCATTGAAATGAATAATAATGTAAAATTGAAGTTCTGACAGCTCAATCCAAGTGTGTGCAAATTAATCATTGATGGGATCAATCAGCACAATTGAAGAGTGTGTTGGCATTATACCACTAGATTCGATAAGCCAGGTATATTGGCATTTTTTCATCCCCCAATCAGCATATCCATCACTACTAAGATCATGGAAATTACGAAGTACATTTTGCATCATCACAATTGTGTCGAGCAACAAGAGTGATGATGGGTTTTACTCGATTTCATCTCTGTGTAAAGGGGTGCCCAGGGTGCACGAAGGGTAATGAAAAATTATGGCGACTTTTCAAATTTCACTTGACACGTCCATTCGATCTTCGTTTTTATTGCCATGTTGATACAGTTGTCTTGAACATTTTCGCAGCGGTTAGAACCTCTAGAATTTTTGTTTGTTTGTCAGAGGCATTGAGGTTCGAAGGAATCTGCGTTCTCGTTGATTTTCTTATCAATAAGTTTTCAGTAAATTTTTTGTAAAGAGTGAAATAAAGTGCTCTGAAGCTCGTCAAATATCTTGATAGAGGCTTACGAAAACCACTTAGGTTTCCTAAAATAAAAATTCTCCTAAGAAGGACGAGAAGGCGCAAATGAAAAACCTCGCTTTGATCGATGAAGTAATGAAGAAAATAGTGTTGAAGGATCGTCAAATAGCTCAACACCTTGATTATATCGGTATCTCATTTGGTTCGAGTCCCCTTCCCTGTGAGTTTTGTTTTTCTTCAGTAATTTTGTAATGCTCGAATTTTCTACTAAATATCACAAAGATTCCAAGTTTTCCGCAAAAAACTCAATTTATTAATGTGATATTTTTCCGTCGCGAAATGAAAAGAGTGATGTTAGACGAATCAATATTTTACATATAAATACGCAAATATTTTTTCCTGCTTAGCTGCAGGGACCTGTTCTACTATATTGTGTTTTACATTCGAATTATAATCACGTTTTCATGAAAATATGGAAGAAAAATTATTATCACTGTTACTAGAGATAGCATTTCGAGAAGAGAGGACAAAGAATGTGTAATATTTTTGTCAATTTTTTGTGGTCGTCCATACCCATGTTGATCTATTTTCACAATATGGGCCCTGGAAAGTAGATGATTCTATTGAAATTCCAGTAAAGTGGCGGCATACGAAAGCTCAGAGGCGTCAACAACTTATTCGTCTTCAACTTATTCTTTCCACAAGAGCGAATGTATACTTTTAATGAAACTCGAATACTGTTCTGAAATCTGGAGTGTGAAATTTCCTTTCATTCTATAAACCTCATTTAAGAATTTCCGAATGATTATTATCTCAAGGACAGCGGGAAGTGTTATCATGTTGATCTAACCTGCAACGCTAGATAACATATAATTATATTTGTTTATGAAATTTGCAGTGATATTTTCGTACTCTGATTTTAAATTAAAGCCCCAGAAATAGTCAACATGATATTTAAATTATAGGGGAAAGGCGTACAAAACGACATACTAGTTATAAAATCAGTTGTCAAATCTTTATTTATTAATAATATTGAACAATGTAGGTGACTATGTTTTCTTTGGCGCATTACCTAGTTAGAATAATAGAGATCAATCAACTGAATACAAAAATAATAGAATTATTGAGCATTTCTGAAAACTTCAACAAAAACCGTTTTGTCCGCCTTAGGCGGGTAAAATGACACACTTGTTGAGGACAAAATGGCACATCAAACTTGTAACGAAATACAGTGGATTACATGCAGAGTTCATGTCAAACGCTTTGATTTTTTCGGAACATCTGCACATCATGCTTGGTCTTATACAACTCAAACATTTTAGCCAGACCTCTTTTGGTTTGGACCTGGAGTAGAGATCATTGCAACAAATGCAAGTATAATCTTCGTCATCATCCCCGGTTTCAAGGAAGAAAGATAAATCATTTTCACTGTAGGAACTAAAATCCAAAGCTTTTGTAACCTTCCTCGTGTTTTCCTTTGAAACTGGTGGAGGAGCGGATTTTGCTTTTGCCTCTTCTATATTTGGCGTTGAAGTTAACAACAATACTGTTAGTTTTTTGCGTGGTTTTTTTTGCTTTTACCTTATCCAGCTACGTATATTCCTTTCGGCACTGGAGATAGCACGCTGATTGGAAAATTGATATTTATATCTTGGAGTATCATTTTAAATGATGTGGCTGTCGTAGGTATCGCTGTAACTATGTCTCTAGATTGGGCTGCCGAGAGTGGACGTGGGTTGTCCGCGGCTGATGAGCTTGCAATTATCAGTGATATCGAGCTAATTTCTGCTACCTGAGACGGACCTGCTAAGTTTTTTGCACCTTCTTGGTGCAAAAAACTACCAATTTCTAAGTCAACCAAGAAGATTCAACCAACCAATTGGTTGAATCTTCTTCAGGCTCTATCCGATCTTTTCGCATGGGTATATTTGTCGTCTCAGCAGACTCAAACAAATAGTCTGGAAATACGTTTGGATCAACAGGCCAGAGGCCTGTTTTTTGAAATCCATTGACTGAAGATTGGACCGTTGCTGCTTTGCCATAAGCTTTGTTGAGTATTGCACCTATTTGATAGTGAGTAACAATTCCGCCTGGGTGGCTCTTGAACAAAGTACTCACCTCAACAGCTTTTTCCATGGAGGTTTTATCCCAAACCTGTCGGTCTGTTTTTCTAGAATAGTTGCGAGGTATGATGTTCGATTATCTGGAGAAAGAAACGAAGGTGGGTCAAATGACATTGTATGCTATTTTACCCGAACAAGGTATATGCCATTTTGTCCACGTCATAACCTCGAACATAAGAAAACAATAACTAGAAATGGAAGTAGAATTTTAAGATTTCAATTTATTTTCTAAATTATTTAGTAAAATTACAACAAATTAACGCTAAATACAAAAAATTTACGTAAAAAATACTTACTTTTAACGAGGAACAGAATGCCTTTGAGTAAAACTAGTGACTGCAAAAATGAAACAAACACCTGTCCGCACCACACGGCCCATCGGACGCGACTTGCACCGCCACAGGTCGTGACTTTTTACTGAAAGGTCCTTTAGAGGCCATTGTGAGAACTAGTATGTCTATGGTTCCGGAGAAATGTAGATTTTATATCTTTATATCTACAATTTTCCAATCAGCGTGCTATCTCTAGTGCCGAAAGGAATATACGTAGTTGGATAAGGTAAAAGCAAAAAAAACCACGCAAAAAACTAACAGTATTGTTGTTAACTTCAACGCCATTTTACCCGCTTATGCCATTTTGTACTCCTCTCCCCTAAGATTAAATGGAGGCATACGGAAATTACTATGTATACTATTCAAATGAATTATGGATATATATATATATATATATATATATATATATATATATATATATATATATATATATATATATATATATATATATATATATATATATATATATATATATATATATATATATATATATATATATATATATATATATATATATATATATATATATATATATATATATATATATATATATATATATCTTCAAGAATAAGTTTCACGAGTTATCGGCCAATTTGCTACAATAAAGCTGCTGTATCGAAATCACGCGGTTTATCAGATCCTATGAATTAAGAAGTTTTGATGCTCGACAATTTTCTTAATATGTCTATTGAAAATCACATATATTAATCACAAAAATTGATTTTACATATCTGACATACAGATAGATTGAACCAATGGGATTCAATGACTTATTTTCATAATATTTTTTTTTTCAGAATATGGTCCCGTTGAAATTGGCTAATCAGAAATATCTAGATAAGGTTTCCATCATTAACGGAGACTGCGTTTCACCATATTTGGGATTGGATGATCAGGATAAACAGAAGATTATCAATGAGACAACTTTTGTAATTCACTGCGCCGCCACTGTTCGTTTTGACGAAAAATTAAAACAAGCAGCTTATATAAACGTAAGAGCCGTCAAGCATTTGATCGAGATAGCCAAACAAATGAAAAATTTGAAGGTGAGAAATGTTTTACGATATTTTGAATCATTAAAATAAACATGGTGTTCATTAAAGATGCCCCAAAATATCGAATTGTTATAATTGTTATATGTGGTTATTTTGGGAAAAATATCCACATTTGTGGAGTGAATTGACTTATTTTTGAAAAATTAAGTGAAACGTATTGAATGTTAATTCTGCTGACATTTGAAATACAGCAAATTTTCAATGAATTTCTGATAAATTCGTTCAGGAATTACTAATGAACATTTGAAATTAGGAAATCCTAAGATTAGGCAATCTGAATCGGTTTTGAAATGAAGGTTGATAAATATAAGTTTTAGGAATGAAAAATTGATAGGTAAGTATATCTAACTGCTAGTTCAATAAACTCGTAATCGGTCAAAATGTTTTGACGTTTCAATTTTTCTTCGTGAATGTTTTCCAATACTCTATATAATATATTTATCTATAATTTAAAACTATGAAAATTTTTTTCCTGAAATGATGGGAAAAAATGAGTTTCTTCAATTTTTTCTTCTATATCAAAAATCTTCGAATCATCATTCAAAAACGAACGTATGCAAATGACAAGAAGGTAAACATAGTATTCTGAATGAATAACAAAAATGATGAAATATTTTCATGAACATGGCTGTTATGTTACCTACGCTGACAAAGCTGACAAAATTCTTTGTTATCATTTAAATAACAACTGAAAAAAAGAACATTCAGGAAGTCATTTAGAGAATAGGGGTATAATCTGCTAAAATGTACAAGACAATTCATAACAGAAACGGCAAGTGGTCGGTATGTGAACGATTATAGAACTATCAGTAACCCTGCATAAAACGATTTTTTACTCGGAGAAAAATTTCTTGGGAATCATTCTTTCATTTACTGTTTTCCACAGGGATTTCTACATGTATCAACTGCTTTTTCACACTGTGCTCTAAAATCGATCGATGAACAATTCTATAAACCAGGTCTTTCTGGTGATCATTTGCTAGATCTAGTAGAGATGTTGGATGAAGAAAGATTGGAGAAGATTACACCTGGGTAAGTTAAGATTTAATCGTGGACTTGCTACATATATTATCAAGTTTCATAATGGAATGGCGATACTTGAGGCTAATTTACAAGACAAAATATTGAAAAACTCAAATTCAATTTTTATTTTACAGATTGCTCGGAAAATGGCCTAACTCCTACGTTTTTACGAAAGCTATCGCAGAAGATGTGATAAAAAATGAGGCCAAGAATTTGCCTATTGCAGTCATCAGGCCCAGTATAGGTATGAAAATTTCATTTAACTCAAAAGTATTAAATAACGAATAAATATTATTAATAATGATTGAAAGATTCATATCCGCCACAGTGCCATCATTCATAAATATTATGGTTTATACAACAAAAATTGCAGTAAATTATGTTTCAATTATCCTTTTTATTATTTACAATTATCATTTTCAAATTTCTAATAGACCAAGATCCGGTACAAGAAATCATATTTTCAAGTGTATCTAATGAAATCTCAGTTTGTTCTGCAATTAAGTGCATTATGGAATAGTCCAATCCAAATTATTGAAATACAATATTGCCTTGATTCTAGATGGAAATTTTAAACGCGAGCGGCCAGAGTGAGAGTTCCGTTGAGCATGCAACTCGATGCGATAAGAAAGAGTTGTTATTGATGAAGATTTTTATATAACGGGTGTTTTTTATAGAACGGTGAGGTATAGAAATTTAAGTTGGCAATTCTGTTGAAGATGGCGACCGATTTAACAGCTGAGGAGTGATTTATTCTCAGTTTGGTTAGGCAATTCATCATGAATAGACTCACGCCTGAACAACGCTGGAAAATAGTGCAATTTTATTTCGAAAATAATGGTTCTGTGCGGAATACGTATCGCGCACTACGTTCATTTTATCGTCGACAAAATCGTCCATCAGAGCACTTAATTCGATTAACTATGGAACGTTTTCGCACCACGTTCACTCTTATTGATAACTCGCATCCCCAGAGATTCCGTATGGAGCGTACAGAAGAAGCTATTGCTACTGTAGAGCGTAGCATTGAGGCAGAGCCGAATGAGTCCATCCGCCATCGAGCACAAGAATTGGATCTGTGCCCATCCATTTTATGGAAGATTTTGCGGAAGGCTCTTGGTTTGCGTGCTTACAAAATCCAACTCGTGCAAGAATTCAAGCCAAACGATCATCAAGCAAGGCGTATATTCGTCGAATGAGCCCAAAATGAGATTGCCGTTTTTCCCGATTTTCATAAGCGAATTTTGTTTAGCGATGAAGCGCACTTCTGATTGAATTTCTACGTCAACAAACAAAAATGCCGCATTTGGAGTGAAGATACTCCTCAAGTGTATGTCAAAACACCGTTACATCCAGAAAAAGTGACTTTTTGGTGTCCTTTATGGGCTGGTGGAATCATTGGTCCGTACTTCTTCAAAAACGATGATGGCCAGAACGTTACAGTCAATGGTGATCGATATAGAGCCATGATTGCTAACTTTTTCATTCCTGAATTGAACAACCATGAGGTAGGTTTGATTACCGCCTAATTTCACGTTTTGGACCTACGAATTGGCCTCCAAGGTCTTGTGATTTAACACCGCTAGACTACTTTCTGTGGAGCTATGTAAAGTCATTGGTCTATGCGGATAAGCCACAAACGCTTGACCATTTGGAGGACAATATTCGCCGTGTTATTTCCGCCACGGTGAATATTGTCTTCCAAATTATACGGCCACAAATGTTGGAAAAAGTCATCGAAAATTGGACGTCCAGATTGGACTACATCCAAACCAGCCGTGGCGGTCATATGCCAGAAATCATACTCAAAATGCAATGCCACAAGATTATCTTTCGAATAAAAAAATTCTTGTCAATCGAATGATCCATCATTGGTTTTATTGCAATTTAAAATTCTATACCTCCAAAAAAAACACCCTTTTACTTCTGCTTATTCGAACTTTCTTTCTAATGTTCAAATCTTTGTGAAAACTCCCCATTAGATAATAACAATTCGCTTCATCATTGACTGTCGCATGGATTTGGAAGCTCAACACATCTCCGACATTCTCGCCAATAATTTTTTTTCGAATTCAATATAAACAAATATGCAAAAAAAACAGAAAAGAATAATTTATCGCGAGATTATCAGTATTGAATATTCCTCCTGAAGAAACTTTCATCCATTGTGATGCAGCAACATCATGTTCACAGTGCGATGGTATAATAATAATAATAATAATATTAATTTTCTTTGAAGCAATTAAGAGAATTACACAGTAATTATGAACTCCCCGAAATGAAAATTGCCTCTAAATATCTAAATTCTAAAGCAACACTAAATATGAATAGTCTTTTCACGCACATGTAGACGGCAATAGTCAAAGAACTCCCCAATATTATAGGGTTCGTTGTCAACAAACAGCTTGAACACACTCGACTTGTATTTACTCAAGTTTCTTTGCGACCTTATACTCAGGGGCAAAGCATTATAATACCTTACGCATGAGTACTCTGGTCCTTTCTCTGTATGAGTAAGGCGATGTTTAGGGTACTTCAAGAAAGTTGTTCTGATTTTATACGCACTGGTAGTATTTTGTTCAAACTGTTGGTGAATTCTGAAAACAAAAAAAGACTTTTCTGTATATGAATGGCTGTAGCTGTAAGTATGCTCATTTCTCTAATATTGTCTCTACAGGAAGCACCATATTCAATCTCAAAATGATACGCAGCGCTCTTTTCTGTAGAACGTTGACATTTTTCATCAAGCTACTATTTCCAAAGGACATAGAACCATATCGAAGTCTTGATTCGAAGACTGCAAGATAAACCACCTTCAATGGGGACCAATTAAAATACTTCTTCCACTACTTTCAGAGAGAAGCAGACAGAACTCAGATTGGTACACAGCTGTGTTATGTGTGCATACCATTTCATAAATTCATCAAGATATATGCCAAGAAATTTTGATGAGTTTTGAGTTTCATTGACACGACCCTTCGTTTTAAACAGTTTAGGCGTGAATACTAGAGTGTCTTGAAGAAAGTTGCAGTAGTTTTTTCTTCATTCATATAAGGTCGATTAGAGCTGAACCAGCGCTGAGCTTGCTGAATTGTGATATCAACGACTTCTGTCAAATTCAGCACGTCATCACTTCTTGCTACAAGACTAGTGCCATCTGCATAATTTTGGACAGAGATATGTTTGCTGCTCAAACCATCACTCAGGTCATTTATGAATATAATGAAGATTAAAGGTCCCAGTATTGAACCCTGGGGTACCCCCAGATTTATTGGTACTCTTTCTGACAATACCTGTTTTACTACATCTCTTAAAACCACTCCCTGACTCCTATACCTATGATAAATAAAATTCAAACCATTTTAGTGTAGAGTCTCTCATTCCATAGTAACTCTGTTTATTCTTATATTAACATTGTGTATTTCCAACTGCATGAAAAGCGTACAATAAAAATATTCATAAATAAGCTATATTTTAATAGCTCATATAGCTTCACTGGAAATATGTAAACAACTCTCAAGCTGTTCTCCATCCCAGACGCCACAGATAAATACAATGACACTTTATCGCGCCTGAACTGGCCGAAATCAAACTTCATTACATCGTTTCGCATTATTTATAGCGTGTTTTCGTTGAACTGATTCGAAGACCCACAAAAGAAATAACAAGGTCTTGGGCCAATTCAAATTTTACATCGAAGGAAAATCCAATAGAGTATAAAGCTTTTAGTTTCAAGCTACAATTATACACAATCTTAATTATCTGCTCTTAAAAACTGAATAAGTTATCCATAAGCACTCCAAGATTTTAAGTGTTGGTCACGTACTCTGAACACTATCGTTTTTCTTTGAAATCCATGAATAACAGCAATGACGAAGCTCCTAGATCTCTGATTTTATTTGTACGGAGGCCATTTTTCTGCACAAATCAAAAATAAATTTTGATTCGTCTTTTTATTTCGAGATTGTTGAGCCGTCCGCATTGGTTCCGCAAGAAGTATACGTTATAAGCAAGAAATGTAAGTTATTACGAAATTATCTTGAAGCAAGAACAATGGTAGTGAAAATATGCGAGGGTTAATCTCAGAGACATGACATTGCCCTTGGGGTGCCGCAAGGTTCTGTACTCGGAACTGATCTATTCATATTGTTTATAAACGACCTGCCTACTGAGTTGTCCCGATTTTTGGTGACACTATTTGCCTATGATTCATCAGTGGTTGTTTCTGGCAGGACTCCTGAAGAACTTCTTGAGGCGTGTGAATGCGTTGTGAGGGAGTTTGTGAATTGGTGACGAAAAAACAATCTGATGGTGAACGTTGACAAAACTATATCTGTTCATTTTTGTCTGAAGAGCAATGAAATTAGTACCTTGGATGTTAAATATGAGGACATCACTATATCATCATTCCAATCAACAAAGTTTCTTGGAATATATGTAGACAGAAATTTGATATGGACATCACACACTGCTATCATATGTAAAAAATTGAGTAACTCATTTGTTGCTATCTCTAGAATTAAGAACATCGTACCTAGAAACTGTGATGACTGAATGTGTATTACAGTCTTGTATATAGTCATCTAAATTATAATGTTCTGCTGTGAGGCTGCTCTACAGAAATAAATATGGTGTTTATTACACGGAATCGAATACTTCGATTAATATTCAATATTCATCAACAAACATCTTGTAAACCTATTTTCGTTAATAATTATATACTCACCTTAGCGTATTTATATATTTATAGATGTTTGTTATATGTTAAATAAAATGAAGATGGTTTCTTAAATTGAATAGTAATTATGAGTATTCAACAAGGAACAGGGATGTGCTACTTATTCCTATGCATCAAACTGCTAAATTTGAGCACTCTCTCTATTATCAGAGTATTAAAGTTTTCAACCATTTACCATCGAATTTTAAAGTACTGAAATCTCATTTGTTCAGAGGAGAGTTGAATCTCTGCTCTTTACAAAGGCATACCATAGTGTGGCAGAGTACTTCGATGATTCGAATGTACGTAATGATATATGAATCAATTTTTTGTTTGTATATTTTTTTTAACACGAATTTTCTCCACCATGTGAAATTGCCTCAAGTTTTTAATATTTCTGACGTTATATTTTCTTTTCTTTTCCAATAAAGTTGTATATTATTGTACATATAAATTTAACCAATATTTTTTGGTCGAAGGCTGAATGGAAGATCAGATTCAAACCTGAATTCAGTCCTTTTGAGAGCAGTCTTCTTAGTTGTGATTATTTGTATAAGTGAAATGAATGTAATTTTACAATGTAAAGAATGTTTCTCAATACATTCATTTTATTATTATAATTATTATACGTTATCTGCAAAAAAAATTTAAGCTGCTGCCTCGAATTACGGATGGAAGACCAATTGAGAAAATGATGGGGCCTATTATAACACCCTGCGAGACTCGAAGAAACTTGGCATCAATTAGTGAAATAACTCTCAAACCGTTTAAAAGTTTTTGTGAAAGGACTTCTACATCTGAGCTTCACCAGAAAATGGCACCATCAAATCAAGCGGTGTATTTGATCTAGAAGTACAAAGAGCCCTTCATATCACGTGAATCATCTACAAATTAGAGCCGATAAGGTACTATGAGAACGTCAGAGAACACTGGTAGAACACTGATTGGCGTTAAACCATTAAGACATTATGCATTGGGTATTTTTGATGAATAGGCCATAACGTCAATATTCCAAACATCTGGAAAGATACCATGACGAAAGGACGTGTTAATAATATTCACCACACGTTGAACGGCAGTACATGATATACCATCTTAATACTTATTCCATCCTTCCCAACAGCTTCTGATTTGATTAACCTAAATATTCTGAAAGAATTCATATATCAGATTCAGAATGAAATGAGCGATTTTTTGTTGTATCTACTGTACGAATAATAGATTTAGGAAAATTATCCGTAGGCTATAATGATCATATAACGCTTTCAACTTACTGCTACTGCTGGGTTCGATTCCCACTATATATTGTGTCGTTCGGAATTGGCGTTAAACTGTAGGTCCAAACGTCGGAACTATATAGGTCTCTGACCTCCGTTCTTTGAACAATAATGGCATAAAATAGGGCATACATTCTTTACATCGGATCTTGCACTTAATTGACATGGTGTACTAGTGAAATTTGTTGACGTATGTTTCTGTCGAATAATTAATAGTTTTTCGGGTGATAAAATATTTGGAAATTTTCAGTCATTGCATCTCTGAATGAACCGGTAGCAGGATGGATTGATAATTACTATGGAGCTACGGGTGTTTTCATCGGAGCTGCCTTAGGATTGCTGCGATCACTACATGGTGACAAGAAGAATTTGGCTGAAATGATACCTGCTGATTACGTAACCAACGCTGGAATTGCTGTATTATGGGAAATAGCATCAAATAGGTAGATTTCATGTTGTTACTTTCCATCAAATACTTTAGTATTATGCATTATGGTCTTAGTATAGAAGTAGATTTCATTTCAATGAAAATGTCAGAGTTTCATCGAATATGAAATGAGAACTGGCAGTTCAAGACAAATAAGTGACCACTATTACCAGTAACAGTGAAAGAGAAGTATGGATGTAACACTGGAGAAAAAGTCATACAAGCACAACTCCAACTCACCAATTTTTGCTATTAATTGTCGAAATATAACATGATTCTATACTTTGATTGGTTTTATTCGTACAAGCACTGTTGAAACTTTTATTGTCAAGGCTAGAAGAGCCTCTTCTGAGTCTTAGTGTCTGCTTTTCAGACTTGCTTATGAGTATAAGTTAGATCACATTCTGTGTTCATTTTACATCTTACCTTCTGCGCTTGCGTTTGTACTCTCCTCTCTCTAGAAGATCTATTGTGATATCTGTCAACTGGGATGACTGAAGACGTCTAAAT